>WNWU01000005.1:16378378-16389229 GCA_012654045.1 Ptyas mucosa
ATATATATATATATATATATATATATATATATATATATATATATATTAACAATATCTCTTTCTGGGGCAATTAACACTTTTTAAAAAAAATTATCTTTGGCAAATCCAGATTATTCCCCCCCCCCCCCCAAAGCCTAAATACTTGTGTAAATTTGGATGTGGGGAGACAAGGAGGTCACAGCTGCAGTGTTTCTGATAAGCGAATGAGCTGGACTTTTCTCAAAGTCTACTTGCGATACTAACTGTTGGGGAAAAGAACTGCAAAGTATTTGGAGCCACAGACAGCTCTTCACTTCCCATGCCAAGGTCTTGAAAACTGAAAACTACATTCTCAAGGAGGCTTTCTGAAGCAAAATTATTAGAAGGAAAAAGGGGTTAGCAATCAGATATCTTGACAATTGAATTCTTTTACTTTAGCACTTAATTTATCTCCAAGTTCATCAGGCTGGAAATTTCTTTCTTCTCTTGTTCTCCCACATTGTGGGAGAGGGAAACTGACTATCCATCTTCCAAATAATAGACCAGTTTGCAGGTAGATTACGAAGCAGTCCCCATTAAAAAAAAGACTCTGTAGTGCATTAATATAGGTTATAGTAATAGACTCCAAAGTCTAAGAGCATTTTCCTTCCCCTCCCTCTTAATACCAAAGAGAATTAAGGCAATCTAAGTTTCTTTCCAACACTTTCTGTAGACCTACTTTGTTCTTTACACAATGAAACAACTGATGTTTGTTAATTCTAAAACCAGCACATACTGATATATGCCTATAAATGATCTGAATTTCAAAGTAGTCAAAATCCAAGGTTGATACTCTTAAATGCTACCTGAAGTTTTATGTTTACAAGACAGCATTACTGCAGAACGATTGGAATAGAAAAAAGCCTTGAAGGGATCATGATCAAATCAAGGACAAAGTACATGAAACTAGCCTGAGGGTTTTCATACAAGTCAGGAACAACTTGTAGCCCTATGCTGAGATGGAAGCATGGTTATGAATGCTGAATTTTAGTTAATACATTTGATTCTCAGTTCCAGAATCACATCCAGTTCTTGTGCAAATGAGAGCAATATTAAGGATAGTAAGGATTCGAGGTCATGTGTATATTAGATAGGACTTTGGAACAGAGCTTTTGAAAAATTTTAAAAGTATTGGATGGATGGATGGATGGATGGATGGATGGATGGATGGATAGATGATAGATAGATAGATAGATAGATAGATAGATAGATAGATAGAGACTGACTGACTGACTGACTGACTGACTGACTGACTGACTCTCCTTTCACCCTAAATAATTTTTCTCGTTCTCTTTTGGGCAAATACAGCTAAGTCCTAAAACTCCTGGCAGTAATAAATCAGAGAATCAATCACAAATCCTGAACTTCTTTGGCTCTCTGAAGCTGTAAAACAGCTTCAAAAAGCTATGTCATCACATGAACAATTTGTGCCTAAAGAAGCAATCAGGGGGGAAAAAATCAGCTTGACATTCGTGAGATGGATTTGCATATTACCATGATGTGGAATTCTTTCAATCAAATAAATATGATTTCTCAAAATGTATCTACATTCTTCTCAGAGCTTCCTGTAGAGCAGACGTGAAAATCAACGCACTGATAGACAGTGTTCCCTACCCCCAACAAAAAAAATTGTGTTGTTACAGGAACCAAGTCAATAAAACTAACATAACATTTTTTTCAACTTGTATTCCCTCATAGTACAAATCTTTTTCATAGCAAAATACAAAGGCATAGTTTGGATGAGTGTTCACTTCGCTCCTACCAATTAAAGAGCTATTTTGATATGATAATTCCAGAAGATCATTATATCTAAATGAGATGATTAAACAGAACGAAAATGCATTCTTTGCAAAATATTATCATGGGCCTTAGGGAAGAGAAGTAGGGTTTAATGCTTGATTTTAATTGATTGCTTCTGACTAATAATAAAGTTCTCCAACTACAATGATGCAGGAGAATGTTAACTAAATTATACGTAAAATATGTCTACTTGTAAAGTGTAAAGTACTCCCACAGAAGGTGATGTATACACTGTAATGATTGGCATCATTTGGACATCAGATATGCTTATGGCATATGCTCCTACACAATATTCTATAATGCCATATTAGATGAATCATACAACCTCTGAGGAGGAAAATGCAAAAGCTCTTACATGATGTTTAAATTAAGATATACATGAAATAATCCTATAAATTACCAATTGATTATGGATGGCTATTATCCCAGGCTTTTCCAAGAGAAAGCAAGCTATCATTTGTATATAACACTTTATTTAAGAAGGAACGATGTCGCGACTTAGCAGTTAAGACGCTGGGCTTGCTACCTAGAAAGCCAGCAGCTCAGGTTCAAGACCTGAGTGCCACACGACAGGGTGAGCTCCCGTTACTTGCTTCAGCTCCTGCCCATCCAGCAGTTCGAAAGCATGTAAATGCAACTAGATAGATATCACTTTGATGGGAAGGTAAAAATACTCTGTGAAGTCATGCTGGCCACAAGACTGCGGAAATGTCTTTTGACAGAGCTGGCTCTATGACCTTGAAATGGAGATAAGCACCACCCCCTATAGTCAACAATGACTTTGGGAAGCCCACCTCCTAGAAGAATGAAATATTTTGAGGAATATTAAACAGGCAAGATATTACATTTCTCCAAAGGAAGAAATGGAGAAACATGCTCTTAAGATTGAATAGACCCCCCCCCCCCAGCAGATATTTTGTGCCCATTAAGGACCAGCCTATCTACAGAACAAAAGCTCCAGAGTGATGGGATTAAGAACAGGACATGACCCTTCGGGACATAGTTAAGATTAACCCACTACCGTTTCGCAGAAGACATAGAGCTCACTACATTGTACAATCTCTTAAGGGTATTTCAGACATTGCACAACCCCTGTAGCAGCATCTCTGAAACTTATAAAAAGCCATGTACTAATAAACCAGTTGGTCAACTGACCCAGGACTGCTGTTGGTTCTGTTCATCATTAACTCATTTTTCAAATCAGCTTCCATGTTTCCAGTGTCTTTCTCCCAGCTTGGAACTGAACCTGATGGATATTTCTTGCGACAGACTATTGGAGTAAAATCTGCAGGGACTCCTTTACTTTACCTTTTTATTTCATTTAAGAGAAAGATAGTAAAGCCTAGACTTGTGATGGTGAACCTATGGCACGTGTGCCAGAAGTGGCATGCAGCATCCTCTCTGTGGGCACACGAGCCGTCACCCCATGTGAGTGCGCCTCCCACCGACCAGCTGGTCTTTGGATCTCTGCCAAGCATGTGGGGGGGAGGCGGGGTGTGTGCGGGGTGTGTGGCACATGCGGGGGCGCACGCGCATTCACTTGCTTTGGGCACTCGGTCCAGAAAATATTAGCCATCATTGCTGTAGACAGTCACTTATCTGAAATAGTATAGGTCCATGATGGCGAACCTATGGCATGCAGCACCTTCTCTGTGGCCACACAAGTCGTCATCCCAATTTAGCTCTGTCACGCATACGCATGTGCCTTCCGCCAGTCAGCTGGTCTTCGGGTCTCTGCCATGCATGTGTGTGGGGTGGGGTGCATGGGGAGGCACACACACATGTGGGCGGACATGTGTGCATGCATGGGGGCGGGGCACATGCAGGGGGCACACACACATGCGTAGGGGGCATGGAGGGTGTGCGTGCATGCATGGGGTCAGCGGGCGTGCGGGGAGCATGCGCATGAGCGGGGGACATGCAGGAGGTGTACACACATTGCATTTTGGGGGTTTGTGGGCACGCGTGCACATTCGCACACTTTGGGTACTCGATGCAGAAAAGGTTAGCCATCACTGACCTAGACTATGGAGGTTGCCTTTCACATTTGGAAGCTATTGCTATCCTGCCATTCTTCCACAGTTCCTATTGGTTACTTCTCTCATTACTGCATTAATGAAACACAAACATCAGTTGCTCTGGAAATTCACCCTAAGCTTTTTGTAAGTGTTTGACAATGCTTTTAATCGACTGGGCTGACTTTAATCAATCTTCACAACTGATGTGCCTGGGTTACTGTGAACCCCAACAATTGCCTGACAATGCTAAACTTGAGGCCACCTCCAAACAAAATGAGTTTTCTGAAACATTTGGGCTCAGGCAACAAATACTGGACAAGATATAGTAATTGACATTTTATTAGAAATCCATGGAATTTAAAGTCCATATGAGTATTGTTTCTATTCACAAGCACGGTCTTACAGCACTCTAAAATATACTGAGAATTACATATAAAGAGTTCTTTTCTGGCACTGTTGTACATTCAAAGTGATAGTGTGATTACTAGGCACAAAGAAATTGAAAGCTGTACCTTCAAATAAGCTCTTGAAAGAGGACTAGGGAAACACTTTGTGATGGGGTTTCCAAAATGAGATGCCAATTTCTATTACAACTCTTGACTCAAAAGCCTTTGAACATCATTATCCATGCAATCTGATGGGTCGGGAAGAATCAAGTGAACATAACAAACAGCAATATAGCTGAATTGTAAGTCAGCTATCTTCCATTTAGCAAAAAAATCATCTTCACTTTCTGAATGACAACATTAAAAAGTAAAGCTAGAATGTACTTTGAGGGCAGCAGTTCTCTCTCTTAGCATTTTTTAACCTCAGTTGTGGATTATCTTTCATAGATGATTTCTATCTAACTCATATTGAGTTTTCTAAAAACATATAATTGGAAAATTATAATCCTTTCTGGAAGATTTCAAATTTCAAATTTATCCATCAAACTGGGGTGAACCAAAGAAATATTTTGCTTGTGTATATGTGTGTATAATACGTGATATTTGAATATAGCCCTTATTAAAAAATTTAATAGGCAGTTTTCACTTTGGACAGTGGTACTTTATGGTTACATTATGGTTGTTAACAATATATTTATTCAGCATTCATCCTGACAGTAATTCACACAAGAATTAACTTTGTTAACATATTCTCATATTAAACAATTCTATTAATTCCCTTCTGAATTATTTATACTTTCCTTTTCATTTTAGGAACAGAGGGGAGGGGTGAGGAGGAGGAGGAGAGAGGGGGGAAGGGAGGGAGGGAGGAAGGAAGAGAAAGAAAGAAAGAAAGAAAGAAAGAAAGAAAGAAAGAAAGAAAGAAAGAAAGAAAGAAAGAAAGAAAAAGAGAAAATAGACTTCATGCCCAGTTTCAAAAAGCCTTTGGAGGGATTGAGGGGAATATGCAATATTGTTCCTTAAAAATAAGAAATGAAATGGATCTAACTCCACAAGTGTAATTAATGACGTCTAGAGTGCCATTAGTGGAAGACAAGAGATGAACTCAATCAAACACAGGTAAGAGCTGCTAGTAAGCCTATCTTCGTGCGACAAAATGTAAATACTTATTCGCACTAACTGCTGCTGGAGAAGGAGGAGACTGGGGTCCTGAAGGGGTGCGCTGAGGAAGTTGCAGATTTTCTGAAAGACTAAATTGTTCGACTTCCTTCCCAGTTAGATGCTGGTGTGGTTGTTGGCCAGTGGAGGCCCCTGGGGTAGGTTCTTGCCCTATTGCCTGATAATGGTTTGACCCTGTTGCTCCTGAGGAAGGGTACAGGATCCTAGGAAGTATTGCACAAGGACTTGTGTTTTAGATCCATGTCTCTCCTGGCTTGTGATAGCTATGCGGTTGGACTCTGGCGGTGATTAATGCTTCCTTACAGAAGGAGGTAGTGTCCCAGCACTTTAAGGAAGCCGTGATCTGCCCTCTTCTCAAGAAGCCATCATTGGATTCCACCCTGTTGTATAATTTCCCGGCTTGTCTCCAATCTTTCCTTTTTGGGGAAGGTGGTTGAGAATGTGGTTGCTCGGCAGTTCCAGAAGTTTCTGGATGAAACGGATTATCTAGACCTGTGTCAGTCGAGATTCAGACCTGGATATGGAATAGAAACAGCATTGGTCATGCTTTCTGATGATCTTTGGCGGAAGTAGGATGAGATAGTTGCTCTACTTGACATCTTGGCAGCTTTCAACAACATTGACCATGGTATCCTTCTGGAGAAGCTTCGGGGGTTGGGAGTGGGGGGGGGGCTTTGTGCTATCCTGGTTCACTTCCTTCCTCTGGGGCTACTCTCAGTCAATGTAAATAAGAAGCGAGAGATGCAGCCCTCGCCCACTGCTTTGCAGATTCCTGCAGGGCTCGGTTCTCTCTCTGCTCCTATTCAACATCTACATGAAGCTGTTTTCTGAGATCATCTGTACATCATGGACTGAGATATCATCAATATGCTGATGATACTCAGCTGTATATCTCAGCCCATGGTGAGTTAAGCAATGCTGTGACCTCCTTCTAGTAGTACCTGGAGACTGTTAGGGGCTGGATGGGGAGCAACAAGTTGAAACTTAACTCTTGCAAAACTGTGTGGTTTTGGGTTTGCGGTTCTTTGGTCCATGGAAAATTGTCACCTTTGGTCTTGGAAAGGGTGACACTGCCTCAAACAGACCCAGTGCATAATCTGAGGGTTATCTTGGACTCACTACTCCAGCTTTAAAAGCAGTGCAATTATGGACAGGAGAGCCTTTGCACAACTGCAGTGTCATGCCCCTGTTGGAGCCTGAATCCGTGGGAGAGGATGAACTGGACCTGTGGCTGACAGAGACTAAGGGGGCGGCTTTGGAAAAATGTGGGAAGGAGCAGGACAAGGCAGCCCAGGGCCCTTCTGGCTTGGGATGTCTTACCAGCAGGGAGGAACAGAACAGGACAACCGAGAGAGGGCAGGCAGTGGAAATGAGGAGTGATGGAGCTCAGGCGATGAGCAAGCACTGCCCCCTCCTGATCCCAGAGCACGAAAAGTGGAAAGGAAATGGGAACAGAGCAGGCTGACCCTACGACTCAGGAGGAGAGTGCCCCACCCCTCTTCACAAGGCACACCTGGGGACTAAGATTTAAGGAGACAATGTGGAGAAGGTTGTTTGTTGGGAACAAACGCTGAATTGGTGAAGTTTTGGGTGCCATTGCCGACATCTGGCATTTGCAGGACTGCTTGCTTCTTCCTTGCTTCATGGACTCATTACTTCTTCCTTGCTTCATGGATTCATTTCTTTGTACCTTTCCCTTGCTGGACTTCTTTGAAGCTGTTGTACTAATAGTGAGAGAGAGAGAGAGAGAGAGAGAGAGAGAGAGAGGGAGAGGGAGAGAGGGAGAGAGAGAGAGAGAGAGAGCGCTTTGCTTTGGGACTTGCATAACATGGGAGTGTTTGGAGGGAGAGTTCCAGCATTAAAGGGAAGTTTGAACTTTCAGCTGGCTGTGTGGCCTTCGTTCCTTGTCCTGGGTCATCACATGCAGGTTGTGCACCAGTTATGCCCTACTTACTCATGCCCTAGTCACTTCCCGTCTTGACTATTGCAACTCACTCTACATGGAGCTTTTCCTTGAAAAGCATCTGGAAGCTCCAGTTGGTGCAAAATGCAGCAGCCCACATGATTTTGTGCAGACCTTGGTGTACACATGTCATCTCTCCTGCAGGAGCTGCATTGGTTGCTGATTTGCTTTCGGATGTAATTCAAAGTGCTGGTTATCGCCTTTAAAGCTCTTATGGCTTGGGCCATTATCTGATGGGCCGTCTCTTGTCAATCACATCCACCCGATTCACTAAAGAAGAGAAGCAAGGAATGCTATGGGTCCCGTCTCCTAATGAGATTCATCTGGCGGGACCCAGAAGAAGGGCTTTCTCTGTGGTGGCTCCCTCTCTCTCTGGGCCATCAACTCTCTAGAAATTAGACTGGCCTCTACTCTGACACTCTTTCGGAAGGTCCTGAAGATGTGGTTTGCCAGCGGGCCTGGAAAATCCAGAGTGGGATGGAGCCCATTAAATGGCTGGTATGAGAGTATTGTCACTGGTGGTGGTGGGGGGCTATTATTTTATTATTTTTATTTGTTTTATATTGTGTTTTTATTTCCTATAAACTGCTTTGAGTTGCCATGAGCGAGTAGGCGGCAATATAAATTTTCCAAAGAAATAAATGATACTTCTTTAATGTCATTAACAAATGAAATGTATGGTTAAACTAAAGCCACACTTTTTATAGACAGTCATAAAAGAGTGGGGATTCAAATCTTTTTCATGAAAGATGTGAATGGCCAAACAAATCATTTAAATAAACTTTAGAGAGTGTTCTCTCTTCATATCCCATCATTCATAGTTGCCTGGTAATCAGAGATTTTGGATAGGAATCAGAAAGTGTGTTCTTTCAAAAAGTACTGTGCTGAAGATATTTTTAAATGTATAGCTGCATTTATTTTTATTGCTGCAGGAAACTAAAGGAAATAAAGTAATTAAAGGAAAACAGTAGAAAATAGAAAACGAGAAGCGGAGTAATTGAGACAAGAAATTTCCTGTAAATGTGGCTTATCAACAACATCCTCAATAAAAAGATATAATTCCCAATCCTTTCCAAAAGCAAGGGGTGGGGGGGCTAACTCTATCCTGAGTGATACAGAGATTTAACTGATGAATCTATGTAGGCATTTGCCTCAAGGGTCTGAATTTAAGAGTCTGAATTTGGAGACTTCTGTTAGATGCGAGATCGAATTTGGGTCGGTCATCGGGACCAGAGATTTACTCTTAATGAGCTTTTGGACTCATGCTGGAGCCCATCTTCAGGGAATTTCTCTTCTGTTCACTTCTGTTAAGAGATTGACATCAGTTGAATTGGTATCATCTTAGAACAGTGATGGCTAACCTTTTTGCCATCGCGTGCCAAAAGTGGGGGGAGCGTGGTGAGGTCACACGCACGCGTGCCCACATCCATAATTCTATGTGCCGTGCTCCCCCTGCTTTTGGCACGTGATGGTCCAGTGGGACCGGTAGGCCGTTTTTTTTGCTCTCCCCAGGTTCCAGAGCCTTTCTAGAAACCTGGGGAGGGCAAAAACGGCCTTCCCCATGCCCCCAGAGGCCTTCCGGAAGCCGGAAACAGTGTGTTTCCTAACTTCTGATGGGTCCAGAAGGCCCGAAAATCAGCTGGCTGATGCACGCATACGTGCCAGAGCTGAGCTCGCGTGCCCACCAATATGGCTCCGCGTGCCACCTGTGGCATCCGTGCCATAGGTTCGCCATCACGGTCTTAGAACATAAAGCTACTTCAGTCATAAAAGAAAGTAAGTGAGCAACATCAATATTGGCAATTTGCCAGCAGTAGGAAACTTTTGGATCAACCAGGCCTAACATCAGTTCAGAATCTTGATTCTTATCTTTACCAGTTCAGCAGAGCAACACAGTCTGCTTTCTATATTTCAAGCTCCATTTCTCCCAGTTCTGATATGCTCATCTAAGAGAATCTTCACTAGAGAAGTATGGACTGGCCTGTCCTGGAACTGACAGGTGTGATAAAAATCAATAATGCCTGAAGGCTATTTTAGCTCATATTTATTTCATTTTGTGCCTAAAAAATACTAATGCCATTCCCATACTCACAAAAAACTAATTGAATTTCTGTGGTAGTCTTTGATTATTAACTTAAATACAATTATTGAAAGAGTCCCATTTTATCTGAAATTCTGACTTGAAATATATTTATATAATGATAAGGAAGGCAATTATTCCTTTCCATCTTGAGAAACACATATAGCCCTAGTGAATGGATGGCGTAAATGCATGCATATTTGCACCCCTTTTCTGAAATGGACTTGTCCTTCTCCATTTCAAAAGAAAGACACAGGACATCGCCAAACAGCAGGAATGAGAAACTGGGGAAAGAGATCTGAAGTTTACTGATTCCCGCTGTTCAATTTCAAAATACCAGAATGACTTAAGCGAAATGTTTCTCTCCCTACGTGGATTCAGTAAAGATTGTTTTTTTCTTGTTGCCATTAGCATCAAAGACAAGTTACAAAACTTTTCACCATTAACTAGTCATGACTAATACAATGGAGAAGAGAAAAATCCTAGGAAATTATTATTCCTCTACCTTGATCAGACTGCACTTGGAATACTATATCTAGATTGGGTCAGCCTAGATCAAAGAAGACCGTGCCACATTGGATTAAATTTAGAGAAATGCTATCAGGATGATCTGAAGCCTTTTGAGGAACAATTAAAGGATCTCAACACTCTTCACCTGAAGAAGAGTCAGCCGAGAGACAAAGTGTTCAAACATCAGATGTCATACAGAAGAGGACTTATTCTTTATTGCCTCAGACAGCAGAATCAGAGTTTGTTGTAGTATTATAAGGAAGAAAATTCAGGCTAGACATTGGGAGGAACATCCTGACTATAAGTGCTGTCAAGCAGTGGCTGCCACATAAAAGTATTGAGTTCATTTTCAATGGAAGTATTCCGACAGAGGCTAAAGAGTCATCTTTAAGTGGATGCTGTGCTTAGCATCAGTTTAGATAAGATGAGTCTTCCAACTCTGTGATTCTGTGAGAAGTGGGCAGTGCTGCTGGAGTATAAAAAGAGCATACGAGGGCCACAATCTTTTTTAAAGCACTGTGGATTCCTGGGAGAAAACTAATATCTGGACAGGATTATGGCACCAAAGCAGTCATCGGATCCAGGATCTAAAAAAAAACATGTAGACCAGGGGTCTGCAACCTTTAACACTCAAAGAGCCACTTGGACCCATTTCCCACAGAAAACAAAACACTGGGAGCTGCAATGCCTGGGTGGGTGTGGTCAACTTGACACTCCCCCTGGTTAACAAGACACCCCTAGCCACGCCTGGTGGATGTGGCCAATCCAGTATCACTCCCACCCAGCCATAAAACATTTTGAACATGTGTATTGGAGTGTAGGGTGCAGTCAGCTGTCAAACTGAACAAAAAATAGAATAGAATAGAATAGAATAGAATAGAATAGAATAGAATAGAA
>WNWU01000005.1:16389239-16406889 GCA_012654045.1 Ptyas mucosa
ATAGAATAGAATAGAATAGAATAGAATAGAATAGAATAGAATAGAATTCTTTATCGGCCGAAGAGGTTTCAGAAAAAAATGCTTTTAAAAGCCTCTGATGATCAGGCAACTCAGCTGGGATCTCAGAGGCTTTAAAAGCATTTTTTTCCCCTACAACCTCTTCGGCCAAGCGGTTTGGCTTGCATTTGGGAGGTTTCCCCACCCCCCAATCCCTTTCGGCCGTGCACCGAGCGAAAGGTCTTACTTACCTTCTCACCAAGTAGCAGTGACTTCCTGGATAGTGAGGCAAGGAGTGACTGGGACTCTCTTCTTCCTTCTCTTATCCGGCGAAGGGACGAGGGGCGGGGGACAGATGGGGCCAAACAGGTGAGGAGTCTCTTTTTTTCTCAAGCCACGTGAGGAGTGACTGGGGTGGCGCCAACCATGTGAGGAGTGACTGGGAGGAGAGCGAGTCTTTTCTCTTCTCAAGCCACGTGAGGAGTCACTGGGTCCAGGATGAATGGATGGATGAAATCATCCGGTACTACCGGTGAAAAAGTTAACTACCGGTGGGTGCGACAGGGAGTCACAGGAGAAGGGCGAAAGAGCCGCATGTGGCTCTGGAGCCAGGGGTTGCCGATCCCAAATGTAGACTGAATCTACATCAACTATATACATTCCTTATTTCTGTATTTTGGTTACTGATCAGCATAACACTATCAAGAATGTGGTTTATGATTTGCAATTTTCTCCCAAGAAATAAAGCTATTGCTTTATTAAATGCTAATGAGTTACATTTCATATAAGTAGGCTTTTTGAAGAGAAAATATTAATGTTACACACATTTACTGGAAAGTAATTCAGAGATATCTGAATCCTAAGCACATTTAGTAGAAAACAATTCATAGAGATACTTCTAGAATTTTTCTGCAGTCAGAATTTTAGTTATCCTCATCGCTAACAACTTTCTAAATAGGAAGAACAATAATATCATGGTTGTAGACTTTCATGGCCAGAGTCAATTAACTGATAATGAGTATTTGGACTGCCTCTTCAGAGGTGGAATGAATCACTCAGTAGCATAATTCTCTGTTGTTCCGATTGTTGTTTGATCTCACTGGATTGTATCACGGGAGTCAGAGAAAGATATTTGGTCCCGATTTAAAAATAAGCTATTTCCTGTTTAGCTTGTCTTTGAAATAGATGGTTGCTAAGTGTTTCTCCAAGCGAGACTGCTGTAAATTTCCTTTCTTGGTGATTAATTAAGGTCTGTTTGTTATTAGTATCTAGGATCTAGGCTTTGTTAACCTTCAGACTTTCTTCCTTGTTAAAGTTGTTAGAAAGTTGATGAATCTCAATGGCTTCTCTATGCAGTCATATGTAATATTATAATTAATATTAATATGATTATCATATTAACATGAATAATTTAATGTGCTTGCCAATCAGGACCAACCATCTTTCACTGACTGCCTCAAAACTATCCAATTAGTTCAAACGAAAGAGCCAGAACAGAACAGCTGAGAATTATATTACTCAGAGGGTCACTTCACTTCTGAAGATGCTGGTCACAGCTGTGGGTGAAACATCAGAATATCAGAAAATTAACCTGGAGCCATTTAGCCTGAAAGTTCATCACCATTTAATAAGAAAGAATAATACCTTATCCAAAAATATAATTAACACTAGTAATATGTTCTCTCGTTGGATAATATTCTCTAAGGGAGGGGATTTATAAATAGATATTAATATACTGACTATATAAACACATACAGAATTATTAATTCATTTTTCTGTAATTAAACCACACCTGTAGAAATGTATATACAATCTGTGTGTGTAATGCATTAATTGCTCCAGAAAAGTACTTTCCTATCACCTAAACCGGGGTGTCAAACTCAAGGTGTTCAGGCCAGATCCAGCTCCTGAGGTACTTGAATTCTCCAGCAGCATTCTGCCAGCCAAAAACAGGTTGCAGGGATGCAGAGGCCTCCAGCAGAGTGCTGTTGGAGGCCGCGGAGGCCAAAAACAGACCATATCGGAGCCTTGGTAGGCCTCTGCGCGGCCTGTTTTTGGCTGGCATAGTGCTGCTGGAGGCCGGGGAGGCCGAAAACAAGCTGGGGCAGACATTTTGGCCAGCAAAGTGCTGCAGGAGGCCATTCAGACTGAAAATGGGGCAGAGGGGGCCGCACACACCCCCCACGCCCCATTTTGGCCAGCAGAGTGCTGCAGGAGATATCCGTCCCATCTCCCCCCATTCTGCCCCGCTGGCCTCCGGAGGAGAACTACAATGCTTATCCAGCCCTTGAAGAAATCCAGTTTGACACTCCTGACCTAAACTATTATGGCAAGAAGTTCTAGAGAAAAAAAGATATTCAGAATTAGATTCAACAAAATTTAATTTAATAAAAATTAAGAAAAAACAATATGTAAAATGAGAAACAGAGAGAGAGAGATTGAGAGAAGGATATTTAAATTGAATGTAATGCCTCATTTCCTAATTAACTAAACCTCCCCCCACCCTTCTTCATGCAAGGATAAAAAGATAGAGCAGATTTTTAAAATATACTCTTCCTTCTAGAATACTGTTCTTTCAAAAAAAAAACCTATATGCTTATTTCATTAATGTGTATACAATTTTTCATAGATGACAAATTATGCTGGGCATAGAATCCATTCATTGAAAGCACTTTAGACTTTGTCATATGAATATTAATTCCTGAAACTGTTGTCTCAATCGATCAATTAAGGTCACTGCAAAAACAGAAAATAAAAGCACAATGCCAAAAACAGACTAAAATGGAATGCAAGTAGGTCTTCTGCTGCCTGCAATTAGATAAAGAATAGTCTCCCACCAGCTTTTCCATCTGGCAATATAAACACTGACTAAGATAATCCAACACTGTTGATATATTTACATTAATTTACAAATTACATTTCAGTTTAGTATGGAACACATTGCATAAATCAAAGGATAACACAAATTAATTAGGGGGGAAAGCCTGCTCTGTCACTTTTGTTTTTCCACAAAAAAAGCACCACATAATGCCTGGCCATATGGTCTTATCATTCTCTTAGCTAATTATCTACAAATCTTTGTACCAATTTTACAGCTACTGGTTATTACTAACTGGTTTAAAATTTCTCCAGAGAACTGTTTTTTCCTTCAACATCTTTTACATTCTAACCCAGTGACTAAAGATATATTATTAATAATATTCAATTACTTGATTTGCAAAAGATCAAGTAATATGTAAAGAAAGTTTTTTTTTAAAAAAATTCACACGCTGAATTCAGCATTTTTATTTATTCTAACTTCAAAGCTCAGTTCATTCACAGCCTCTGGAATAAAGATCCTCTAAACCAAGATACCTTATTACGTAAGCCTTCTGATCCAACAATTGGAGAGCATATTACAGTATGCTTTTTTTCCCCCTGCTCATTCATTACAGCTCATTCTTGATCTTGAATTGATATTAAGAACTTCCCAGAATTTTAGATACTGGATTGAGGGTGTTTCTGGAAATAGTTTTTGCACTTTCTCGGCCATCTTGGATTTTTAGGAAAATCCAATTACAAAAAAACACAGAATTTGATTGAAATGAATACATAAATGAATATTTAAATAGGGCATCTAGTTTGATTTCTTTATGTCATCTCCCTTATAGCATAAATCTAAAAATAAAACCAGCAATGGTATGCTAAACATTTGTTAAAATAAATATTGATAAAAGATTTTTAAAATCGCATGGTTTTGGAATGTTATGTCTCATTGTGGCTGTATAAATGAAGTGTTTAAATCCCTGTCTATGGTGCATCCTTCTTGAGATTTGTTTGTTTGTTTATATTTCACATTTCTAAAACCCTCCCATCTCCCTCAAAGAGGGACTCTGCGGGAACAACCAAATTTTGGCATAAAACCAATTGCTTGTTCTTCCAATAGTGAAAGTACTTGCTACTTCCAATGTGGAGATGGTGCAAGACATGAAAACTTGTTTATTCTTAGCGTACATCTATTTTATACCCCTAACTTGCTGCTGTCGTGCCAAAGGAGAAAGTGGGTGGGGAAAGTGATGCACACCAGTCAAGGAATTTGACTAATGAAGGATATGAAAAAAATGCTTCAACAAAAGGTAAAAAAGGGGGACGATTAACATCCAAGAGTCGGAGCAGTGGTGAGTTGCCCCCGGTTCGGACCAGTTCGCAAGAACTGGTAGTAAAACTGGCGGGAGGCTCCACCCACTGACCCAGATGTCATCATAAGTGATCTATGCATGCGAACCGGTAGTAAACATAAGTAGAACCCATCCGAGTCAGAGACTTGCTTTGAAAACCTGGAATCTGGAAGCAGATTTCAATGATCTACAAGAAGCACAAACTCTGTAGATATAAATTCACACATATAAACACACATATATATTTGTATTTGGAAGAAAAGTCATGACCATAACTGTTTTCTATTGCATTTACTCATTTGTTGAAACAATCCTGTCAGTTTTATAATGTAATAAAGCAACAATTTAATACATATTGCATCCTCCCTCTGCTCCTCCAGTAACCAGTAACAGCAGACTGTGTAAGCTTCATTTGCTATATCAAATGTAGCAATGCTTGGACCTTTAGGGATAAACCCATCAATACAATTGCAACTGTATTTCTTGAAAAGACCGCACATTTGGCCATAAGGCACAAATTATTACTTTACATTTGATCATGTTTGTCTTGCAGCAATGTCATTTTTATGCTCCATTTCAAATGCACTCTGACAATCTAGCTTGCTATTATGCTTTCATTTGGTTATTGATGTGACCCTATTTTACGTAACACAATCCTGTTTATTTTCATTACTACTTTTTCCCCCCCACTGTGGAATCACTCAGTTCCTAATTTGGCTAGCACCAGTGTCTACTGCTGTTCCTTTGATTTATGAGTTTGCCAATTCGTAGCTTTGTGAGTGAAAAAGAGAAATATTCCCTGACATAAATAACTTGAAAGTCCTTAATATCTGTTGATTGATTTGCTCATTAGTTTACAGAAAAGGGAGAACTTTTTAAAAAAGGATCATGAACTGTCATCGTCTGGTATTGAAGATTGGCTGTCCGGTTTTAATTCCACAATAAATGCAACATTAATGCGAAAATGTTCTTATCTTTACATGCTCAAAACACTTGCATACTTGCTCTGCATTGCAGCTGAATAAGCTTCTTCGATTTTGCAAACAGACAGTTAATTCTGTAGTAATTTTCAAGGAGGTTTGTGAAAAATGCTGTAGGAACTTGAATTGACCCCATAAAATGCTAGATAACATATCCTGTGTTGATTACTCAGCCACCATGAACTAAGTAATTACATATTCAGGAATGAGTAGAATAACAATGGATTCTGAGCACAAATAGATCCCTTTTTTGCAAAACATCTTTTGGCAAAACACAATAAGAAACAATGTTTTTTCTTATTATTACAAATAGTTGTATAGGAATACATGGGGAGAGAGTCCATTCGGTACAGTGGTTAAGGCACTTGGCTAGAAATTGGGAGACTGTGAGTTTTAGTCCAGCCTTAAACACAAAACGGGATGATCCTGGGCCAATTTCCCACTCTCTCAGTCTTAGGAAGGAGGCAAGGACAAATCACTTCCCAAAAATCTTGCTGAGAAAAATATAAGGACTAGACCAGGCAAAGGGACCCTATTTTGTGTAGTGGTTAAGGCACCAAAGAAGAAACCAGGAGACTGTAAATTATAGTTCTGCCTTAAGCACAAAGTGACCTTGGTGATCTTGGGCCAATCTATCTCTTAATGGTCCGAGCTCCGGACCTAAACCAGCATCAAAATACCACGCGTTTTGAGTTCTGAAGGATTTAATTAGCTAGACTCTTGGCACACGAGTTCCAAGCAAGTAGCCAAAGGGAAAAAAGCATACAGGAATAAAGTCAGCACTGGGAGCGTCTACCTCCCAGCGCCTTTTAAATACTAGAGCCACACCCTCCCACTGCTACAGCAACTGGCCCTCAGTCAGGCCCGATCAGCTGATTGTCGGGAGACTCGATTAGACACTTGTTGGTCGGTCCACAGGCCCTCCAAACAGCTGATCTCTCCAACACAGCCATCACTGTGTGGCCAGAACCCCACAGGCTACCCAGGGTTTGATACTCTCTCTCTCTCCCAGCCTTAAGAAGAAGGCAAGGGTAAACCACTTCCAAAAACCCTTGCGAAGAAAAATGTAGTGACTAATTCAGGCAGTCAGGAGGAGCTAAAAACTGAATCAAAGACACAACATGAGGTGGTTGGGGTTTAATGGTGGATAACAATTCAAAACCTCCTACCCTGAGGTCAAAATTTACAAATGTAACATTTGCCACATCACAGTCAAATACAGGTAGTCCTCAACTTACAACCACAATTGAGCAAAAAATTTCCATTGCTAAGCAAGACAGTTGTTAAGTCAGTTTTGCTCCATTTTATGACTTTTCTTGCCACAGTTGCTAAGTGAATCACTGCAATTATTAAGCTAGTAACATGGTTAAGTGAATCTGGCTTCCTCCTTGACATCACTTGTCAGAAGATGGCAAAAGTGATCACATGACCCGGGGACACTGCAACTGTCATAAAAACACACCAGTTGCCAAGCATCCAATTTTGATCATGTGACCGTGTGGGATGCTGCAAGGGTCATAAGTGCCATTATGACTTTGAACAATCACTAAACAGATGGGTGTAAGTCGAGGATTACTTGTAATTACATACCTATTCATCTGGCTTTTCATAGAAGTACTTAGCAGCACTTGGACTGTGCTACTTCAGACTATAGATGTGCTTGTGATATTTACAGGATCGTCTTTCTCCCATTGTCTCTGCTCATCCCATCAGATTTAACAGGGAGGACATGTACCTGGTTCCTTTCATTAAACAGTCAATTTTTTGCATCTCAGTCAGTCCTTCTCTACAGCAGTTGCCTGTCCTATGGAACAGCATCCCCCCAGATATCTGGATGGCCTGAGCCTGCTAGTGTTTCAAAAGGCATTAAAGACTTGGGCTTTCTCCCAGATATTTGACTGTAGGAATGGCAGGCTCTGCTGATTAATACTCTTTTTTATCAAGTGGATTTGTGTTTGAGACCTGGGTTCTATAACTGTTGTTAAATTGTTTTTTTTTCAACACTTGTGCACTGCATAGAGTCACTTTTGTGAAGAGCACAGCCATATAAAATTGTTTAAGAAAATAAAAAAAAATACCAAGAGTTCTACACAAAATATTTTTCCACATTAAAAATTGTAATAAATCTTTTCCTCAAAGGAGTGGGATTTTATTTTAGCTTAAAGAGGAATACGTTTATGTGAGGCGGACAAACAGAATCTGAAATGAAAACACCCATGACTTGTTATCATCTGTATGTAAAGGAATGCACTTTCTTGTTTATCACAATCAAAATGAAAGTCTCTTTCGGCAAAAACGAACTACTAGCTTGAATGACAGATTTAATGCAATCATGAAGACTATTTTTGAACACTTCCAGGTATTTTTTTCAGCAAGTTCGCTTACAGAAATATACATTGCTCTGGAGTATCATTTTCCCATTAGTAATTCTGTATTCTGCACAACCAGTTAACACTGCAAGCTTTATTCAATTAAAGACAGATGTTCACTTCCACCCACACAGTTAGGTAACAGCAATGTATTCCACTAATTTACTTTTAAACAAAACAAAACTCTTACTTGGTCCTGAAAAAAAATGAAATGTGGTATTCCATGGACCCACGAAAAATCCATGGATGGATTTACATATTACTTTATTGTGATTTGCTTAATTTTGACTTAGTGCAACATATACCTTAACTGCTGTATTTTGTAAAACATGATTTATAGATAGCAAGTATGTAGAGCGAACCCAGCTAACTCTTTAGTCAATAATATTCATGGTATATTATATAGCCATTATATAGTATTCTGGCATTCCTGTCTTCTCCATTTTCTTCTTCTACTCAATGTCCATCCCCAAATTCCATTCTATATAGCCCCCATTCCCAGCCAAAGGAGGATCTGAGTTTCAGATCTCCTATCCTCTAAAACTATCCAAGGAGGAATAATCAAAGATGATCATAGAAGATCCTAGTCGAGGTATTTTGCAACTTCTTTAGTGAGAAATTTAAAATATTATTTGGAATCCTTTCTAAATCTAAGAGTCAGATCTTTCATCAGTAAGAATCTTCCCCCCCACCTTATCATGGTAATCCAGAACACCTTTTTAAAATGTCATAAGAAAAAGAAAACACCCCCTAAAGACATCAGAATGTTCATATGAATCATGGAGAATGTCATAATAATGTTGTTTGTGCCATTCAGGGAAATGTTCATGTCTTCATGCAGCCCCCATAATATATTGATATGACATCCTAATGTCATCAGCAGATGATGAGTATGATTAGTAAATGGAGGACATTCAATCATTTATTTATTGCTTAATGGGAGAAGAAGACTTATCAACAGTCTGTAGTAGTCTATAAAAATACACTTCAGACATTCAGAAACCAAGTTGGATTTGAGGTCAATTTCCCCAACATATTGACAGATTTCCCTCCACCTCATGCAGGGAAGGAAAATCTTCCCCCACTCTAGAGGAACTCATATGGCAAAAAACACTAGTGAACACCATTATTCTGGAAGCCTCAGAAGGCTAATTCTCTAGTGTTCCCTATTGTGCACAAGCAGAAACAATGGCGTTTCTTAAAAGAGTAGCAAACGGCATCATTTTGAAAGTCTTGGAACAAACACAGTAGCAAATGTCATTGTTCTGAGCCTTTCAAAATGTGTTCAGTAGTGTTTCTGTTCCTCCAGAGGAGAACACTTTAAGTGAACATCAGGATCTGAACTTTCCCCAGTGGGGGTGGGGAGAGGACCCTGGGTGTGGTGAAACACTGGGGCCCTTTTCTGACCCCACCACACTCCAGAGACCAGGCCCTTTCCCAGTGGTGAAATCTAAAATTTGTTACTACCGATTCTGTGGGCGTGGCTTGGTGGGGGGGTTAATGTGACTGGGTGGGTGTGGCCATTTTTTTTTAACTTTTAAAACCATTTTTTCTACAACCTCTTCGGCGAAGAGGCTGTAAAAAAATGCTTTCAAAAGGCTCTGACTAGAGATCTAGAGATTAGAGATCAAAGTCAAATGCATATTAAAAGATTGTATAATGCATTATTGGAAATAGATTCGGAAACAGAATTGGTTAAGGATTGTATGATAAAATGGGCACAAAACTTTCAGGAACTTTCAGTGATGATAGAAACTTGGGGAAAGATTTGGGTTAGAAATGTTAAATTTACACAAGCACAAAACTTAAGAGAAAAATTTTATAAAATGTTTTACAGATGGCATTTAGATCCTAAAAAATTATCATGTATGTATCCTAACTTGCAAGCTAAATGTTGGAGATGTGATTGTGATGATGCAACTTAATATCATATTTATTTATTTTATTTATTTATTTTATTTAGATTTATATACCGCCCTTCTCCCCGAGGGGACTCAGGGCGGTGAACAGCCAAAAGTAAAAAACATACATACAAAATTTAAAAGCCAAATAAAACCAAATTAAACACTGGCCCCAACTATTAAAAGCCCAATTAAAATATTAAAACCCCAAATATTAAAATATTTAAATTTTAAAATTTTAAAATTATTTTTACCAAAAAAGGGGAGAAATTAGGCCAGGCCTGCCTGATGGAACAGAAAAGTTTTTAGCTCACGGCGGAAGGCGCGAAGGTCCGGGATCATCCGTATCTGCGGGGGGAGTTCATTCCAGATAGTGGGTGCCCCCACAGAGAAGGCTCTCCCCCTGGGGGCCGCCAGCCAACATTGTTTGGCCGACGGCACCCAGAGGAGCCCCTCTCTATGGGAGCGTACCGGTCGGTGGGAGGCTATTGGTGGTAGTAGGCGGTCCCGCAGGTACCCGGGTCCTAAGCCATGGAGCGCTTTAAAGGTAGTAACCAATATCTTGAAGCGCACCCGGAAGATCACCGGGAGCCAGTGCAGCTCGCGCAGGAGAGGAGTAACATGGGAGCGCCACGTCGCTCCCATCACTACCCGTGCGGCTGCACTCTGCGCCAGTTGGAGCCTCCGGGTACTCCTCAAGGGTAGCCCCATGTAGAGAGCATTACAATAGTCTAGGCGAGAGGTGACGAGGGCATGAGTGACCGTGTGTAAAG
The DNA here is from genome assembly GCA_012654045.1 of Ptyas mucosa. Lineage (NCBI taxonomy): Eukaryota > Metazoa > Chordata > Lepidosauria > Squamata > Colubridae > Ptyas > Ptyas mucosa. Next base: position 16,399,417 of record WNWU01000005.1, read on the forward strand.
AGTCCCGATCCAGAAAGGGATGCAACTGTCGAATCAGGCGAACCTGATGAAAAATCCTCCCAATCACGGCCATCAGATGCTCTTCTAAAGACAGCCGTGAGTCCAGGAGGACGCCCAAGTTGCACGCTCTCTCTGCGGGGGCCAATGATTTGCCCCCGATAGTCAGCGATGGCACCAGCTGACTATATCGAGACGTCGGAAACCACAGCCACTCAGTCTTGGATGGGTTGAGTCTGAGCCTGTTCCTCCCCATCCAGATCCGCACGGCCTCCAGGCACCGGGACATCACTTCAAGGGCATCGTTGGGGTAGTCTGGGGTGGAGATGTACAGCTGGGTGTTGTCAGCGTACTGATGATATCTCACCCCAAAACCACGGATGATCTCACCCAATGGCTTCACATAAATGTTGAACAGGAGGGGCGAGAGGGTTGGGGGGAGGGGAAAGGGTGGGGGGAATATTGGGAGGGGGAAAATCTTTGTGTAAAACTTTTCAATAAAAAAAAAAGGCTCTGACGATCCCACTTGAGTTGCCTGATCGGCAGAGACTTTTTTTCTTTTAAATGCCTCTGACGATCAGGCAACTCAGCTTGGATCGTCAGAGGTATTTAAAAGAAAAAAAAGGGGGGGTTTCCTTTTAAAAGCCTTTGATGATCCTAGCTGAGCCGCGCGATCTTGAGAGGCTTTTTTTTTAACTTTTAAAAGCATTTTTTCAACCGAAGAGGTTGTAGAAAAAATGCTTTTAAAAGTAAAAAAAAAAAAGCCTCTGATGATTGTGCGGCTCAGCTGGGTATGGAGGGGGGGCAGGGATTTTTGCTACCGGTTCTTCGAACCACCCGCCTCCATCACTACCGGATTGGGCGATCCAGTCCAAACCGGAAGCATTTTACCCCTGCCCTTTCCCCAGAAGTCTGCTTAATGACCACAAATGGCAGAGCTGGTTTGTAATCATTGAGGGAAATGTAGTCACACACCATCTTATTAACAACTTTTTTGCTCAGTGATCGAGATTCCAGGCCCAATTGGGGTCATAAATGGAGGACTACCTGTATGATAATATTGAAATTGATGTTTAAGAGAAAATAAAGCCTTGTTTCAACATAATGCCGACATGCTGATAAATTGTATTTATGTGAAATTCTGTACCCTGGGCTAGTACTTAAACTGTATGACTGTTCAATGATTGTGCAACATTACACTTCAGGGGCCTAAGAAATTGCAAATCAGGTATAAAGGGAAGCATTTAGTATAATTTTCATCCCTCTGCTGAGCCATAGTTTGTTTAGGGCTAATGTGATGAACACTTGCTTAGTTTTAATATAGAAAACTATGCTATTGTTTAACACTACAGTGGCAGTATTTACACAAATGGGTAAAACCAAACCAATCATTAGATTTCAGCAAATGTGTGAACCTATTTTCTGTAAGTGAAATTGAGGAAATGTGAGGGAAATATGTTAGAATACCAAGCTTTTAAATAAGCTTTAATGAGATATTGTACTTACTTTAGGTTTTATATGAATCGGTGGGGTTCTTTTAGGAGTTTTATGAACTTACAGGTTTTACTTCCTCCATTTCTGTAACTCTCCCCAGTGATTTATGATGCCTGGTGATGGATCCTGCCCAAGTAATGCAAGGTGATTGAAACAATATTGTATCATAATGAAACCAACACACAATCTTCTCTCTGATGGAGTATTCATAATGCATTTCAAGTAGATATGCCAGCAAAATTACAAAGGTGCTTAAAACAGAGAAAATGAGGTTATTATGATTGAATATCTTCATTCTCCAGCAAATCACTTGCAATGGAAAAAGAACATCTCAAATGACACTTCTATTGTGGTAAGAACACAACCAATTCTCTCTCAGAAAATACAGAATCTAGTAATATGCTAACTGGTAATAAAGTTCATCTTGAGGGACAGAGAGAGTAGTTCAAACCATTAGACATTCAATCTAATTGTTTTTCACACATTCATTTTAATGAAATATGAACAATACAAATTAGAGGCAGATTTTTTTACTCAATTTTATTCAAGGTAACCCCTGCTGCCTCTTTATAAATGGGTATCTACCATTTCAATCTTGCCAAACAAAGTTGCTTGGGAATGTCATATCTTTTTATTTCTATTTCCACCTTGAGTATACAGATGAAACACTCAGATGTCACAACTAATTAAAATTACAACCTTAATTGCAAAGAAATCACTAATAAGACTTGTTTCAATGTGAATCGAAACCTGCAGAAATGTGAGGGTAGCATTTTTTTAACCACATCTTTTTTCCTTCCTTTATGCAGGTGTATGTATGTGTCTATGTATGTTGCTATGCAGTGATATATTCAGCCAGTATACACATAGGAACCAATTAATTGTAATGAAAGCATATAATTCAAACAAAACCTAGGAACTGCAAAGCAAAACACCAAAATTTCAAAGTTGTGGCAGGAACACTCTTTCTCTTCAGTGTCTTTATAAGAGCATAGATCACACATATTCAGGAAACACGGAGACAGTTGTTACAAGGAGCAGAAGTTTCAAAAAAAGAAAGAGAAGCAAAACAGACTTATCAGATTGTATGCAATAATCCCAGTGTTTATGTTCTGGGTAGGAATATTTAATAAGAAATAACTAAGGAAAAAGATAAAATGGTGGCTATGTACCCTGTTTCCCCGAAAATAAGACATCCCCTGATAATAAGCCCAATCAGGCTTTTGAGTGCATGCGCTAAAACAAGCCCTCCCTGAAAATAAGCCCTCCCCACATGCACAGCCGGTCCCCACCATTTCCTCTGGTTAGGGTTAGGGAGACAGAGCGGGAAATCAGGTAAGACGGCAAGAGTAGCCACATCTTGCTCCACACACCCCAAAATAATAAGACTTCCCCGAAAATAAGGCCAAGCGCTTATTCTGGGGTTCAAAAAAAATATAAGACATGGTCTTATTTTCGGGAAAACATGGAAGCACAAATATTTGTAATGTTATGAGGGACAAAATGCAAGATGCATCACTAACATCTCACTTGATGCATTTTTCTGTGTGATTTAAAATGAAGGAGGTGCACAATTGGACCAGAGATTGATGTACTTCATGTATGATTAAGCCAATCTATGATCTACATGCAGCTATATACATGTACCAAAGTACACAAATGTAACTGAACATAAAATCCAGCATATATCACTTATTTTGTGGCTTGAAAAGCTTTCAACCTGCACCTGTTTTTTTTCCAAAGAAGTGACAGGCAACTTATAAATGTAGGATTAATTTTAAAGTTTGCAAAACATGTCCTCTATTCATCCATTGAAAAGTGAAGTTTTTTCCCCACATCTTGAACTGGACTGAGTGGATTGTCTTACACAAATGAAAAAGATGTTAAAACTCAGGGAATAAGTAAGAGTACAAATTAATGCAAATATGGCTGCTGAAAAAATGAATACTTTGAAGATTAGTCTGTCACTTGAATGGGGGTAATTTGACTGATAAATTTAACTTTTTTTGTAATATCTAATCTGGGCTTCTCTCTTTACTCCCCCCCCCCCCGTTCCATTACCCTTGTTGATCATCTCAGTTTATTGTCTCCTTTCTCTCTTTTTCCCTCCCCAATGCAGCTGTGCTTTTCCCTCATTCCATATTCATTCATTCATTCATCCATTCCTGCTAGGAGATGGAAGGAGAATGTGTTTTGAATTGAGTGTTCCTCAGTCTGACAGTGGCTATGTGAGACATAGGCTATGATATATCAAAGAGAGATTTTTAAAAATAAAATAAATTTTGAAAATAGTTCATTTTTTTGATCTATTTGGCCTCTATTCTTTTTGTCAGGAGAATAAGTTTTGATATAACATACATCTCTATTATCTGTACACATACATAGACCCATAAATCAATAAATACATTTCCACAATTAGTTTCAGTTGCAGCTGATAATCTTGATTAATAAGATGGGGAAGCTGTATTATATAAAACTTTTATTTCTGTGTATATGGATATGTAGAAATGTAGGTCAATAAAGAGAGAACTTAATTTTCCTTTTTGGGGATTACCTTAAATTCAGAATAGAGTTATCTTACTTTTAGGTGAATATAGTATTTAGATACCTAATAAATGAGAAAGTGTATATATTGTACATATATATGTGATTTATTCCAAAATAATATTAGAATAAAAAAAACCAGAAGTATAAGTACCTTTCTATTCCTGTGCTTTGAAAGAGACTTGTGAAATAATTAAATGCAACTAGAAGTACAAAACAAAATTTCTAGGGTGCCTATTCTGAAAGTTATCACAAAAGAAAATGAGGAAATTGAAAAAAGCCTTATTTAAATGTTAGTCATTAAAATGAAATACCAATTACTTTGGAGGTTTTCAGAATTGTAAAAAAGAAAAAAAAACTGAAGACAAAGCTGTGACAGGGCAGACTAAGGGTTAGAGACGGGAAAGGCATTATTAACTGAAATCTTGGGTGGCATTTGCCTCACCTTTCACTTAAGTTTATTTAGATATATTAATTGAAAACCAATGAAAAGTGTACTGATAACTACAATTTGCAAAAATGCCTTCTATTTTTTTATTTTTCATTAGTGGAACAAAGGCAGTTGTTTAGCCATAAATGTTATAGTTATTTGCCTGGTGTTCAAAGTACGAAACTGACCTTTCAGAATAATTGGAATTGCTTTAATATGTCTATTTTTACACCCTCTAGGCAAGTATTGTAATATTAAATGGTGAAAAGTGATGGAAATAGTTTTTAATTTCATGACACTTAACTATCTAATGAAATAACCTGATAGAGAATGTTTTATTATAGTAGAGGTATTGTTTGGCATATAATCATTTGATTCAGATGAAATTTCAGCTCAGGAATTCCAATAAATCTGATTTTTCAGTTCCATTTCCCTTCCTATTCAAAACCTATTTTTGAGAACATGTCTTAAAAATAATTTTAAATATTTTTTTAAAAAAATAAGAACACAATAGGCTTTTATTATAATTGGGAACCTTACATCCAATCCATTATACAAAAAAATACTTATAAAGTATATTATGCTACCAACTCAACAACATGGCACAAATTTTCTTCTAGTGCTGCATTTGGCTTCCATAAAGGAGCTTCTTTAACAATATTTTATTTTCCGCCTAGAGTTCAGAATAATTATACAGGCAGGTGGTGAATGCAACCATTCTCATTCTTGCAAATCAAGGAACAAAATCAGCTCTCAGGACTAATTAGAACAGATGTATTTGTATTGAAAGAAATGAACACTAGCAAGAGCAACAGTTTATAGTAAATTGTGTTATTCATTGCACTATTTTACTTTCAAACCTCCACCCCCACTTGTCCTGTTTTTGCTTTATGCTTGTCTTACTTTTCAATATAAGGGATTTATGCTTTTCTTAGTTGCAAAATTAAAAAATAGCCAATTGCTTTCTTAATACATGAGTCACTCTCCACATGAACATATCCTGCCTTTACTGGAAAGGATGGAGAGGGCTATAGATGAAATACGGCCTTGCATCCTGGTCTGGATTTCTTACTCCCACCAAATTTTCATGTACTTCCAAACATCTTTTCAAATTTTACAGTTTGTAATTATATTTATTTTTAGCATTTTATTCCACTTGTTAATCCCCAAAACGAGAGAGAGAGAGAGAGAGAGAGAGAGAGAGAGAGGGAGGGAGAGAGAGAGGTAGGTAGGTAGTGGACACAGAGATTCCAGCATTGAATCCAGTACAACAGCACCTAACCCAATAAATATCCATGCACTTTTTCAAAATGGCAATAGTATGTAGTGATTTTAACATCAATTCTACTGTTTTACACATGTCACAATGTTGCACACATGTAAGAGGCAAAGTTTGCATCATGATGTTCCCACATGTTTTGTCATTGAGGGGAATTGCTAGTGATCAAATTCTCAGTGCAAGTAATATTAATACATTAAGACTGCCCAGTAGTTATGTCAAGAATAAGCATTTTTCTTTGATGAGGCTTCAATATCACCATATTACAAATAGTCCACCCATTTCTTGTTCTTGAAATGGTGAAGCAAAGTATATCGCGGTACTGTGAAATAATTGATATGTCACACTGTCTAAATCATTAAGAGGTTACAACTGGCTAATTAACTAATCTATTAACAATTAGCAATTAGTCCATTAACAAGATTATTTCTTCCTATAGGAAGGAATTTTATTTGGATTTCACACTCTAATTGCACTACTCAGGCCATACTTTACTGATCTCAGCATTGATCTTGTCAGCAATCCGAAAGTTGTCAACAAGAGTCTATCATCTGTCATTCTAGTGGTCATTAATTTAGTCTTCTATTTAAAGTCTTCATCTGAGAGAAATAATTACTTGTTCCCTCTACCTACTATGAGAATCTCAAGACAAGAGTTTAATGTATGTATTGTAAATGTATGAAAGTTCATGAAAACTGATTGCCACTTTCACACTACTTTGATTATTTTCTTTTCATTAACAAAACAAGTTAATTTTTTAGTTTCATTTTCAGGCATGTAAAACAATGCAGACAATGTTTCATTACAGCAGCTAATCAAGCTACATTTTTTTCCTCACACTATCCCACCACCCTATAATCTCCCTAATAAACAGTAGCGTCCATAAAATTATAAATAAAATTGATTTATCTGTTCCTTTAAATAGCATTCTAAAGCTATATTTTTACTCTGTAGCGGTGTTTCTCAATTTCAGCAATTTTTAACTGTATGGACTTCAATTCCCCGAATACTTCAGTCAGCCTACCAGAGGTGGGTTTCAGCAGGTTCTGACCAGTTCTGGAAAACTGGTAGTGGAAATTTTGAGTAGTTCAGAGAACTGGTAGTAATAATACTGACTGGTCCTGCCCCCATCTATTCTCTGCCTCCCAAGTCCCAGCTGATCGGGAGGAAATGGGGATTTTGCAATAACTTTCCCCTGGATTGGGGTGGGAATGGACATTTTACAGTATCCTTCCCCTGCCATGCCCACCAAGCCACACCCACCAAGCCACGCCATGCCCATCAGCAACACCCACAGAACCGGTAGTAAAAAAAAATTGAAACCCACCACTGCAGCCTACTGACTAAATGTGTGTTAAATATGTACCTATATACTCGAATATAAGCCGAGTTTTTCAGCACGTTTTTCAGGCTGAAAAAAGCCCCCTCGGCTTATATTCGAGTCACCAAAAAATGCCTTTTTTCCTGAAACCGTTTTGGCTCCCCGGGTTGCAGGGAGGCTTGCTAAAGTCAAAATGGGGTGTGGGGGGTGCGGCGTCCCTCCCCCGCGCTCCTTTTTGGCTTTAGGGGTTGCAGGGAGGCTTGCAGCTTTTTGCAGCTTCTCCCGCAGCTGGCTGGGTGCTCACTCGCTCGCAACTGAGCAGAGAGGCGGCTGGTGCCTCCGCTCCTCTGCCAAGGGGTAGAGAACCGGCTCTGCTGGATACAAGGGGGTGGGGAAGGATCGGGGCTT
>WNWU01000005.1:16406899-16428400 GCA_012654045.1 Ptyas mucosa
AGAACCGGCTCTGCTGGATACAAGGGGGTGGGGAAGGATCGGGGCTTCCCTTCTCCCCAGCCCAGCAGACTGTCCAGGGGGAGAAAACCGGCTCTGCTGGATACAAGGGGGTGGGGAAGGATCGGGGATTCCCTTCTCCCCAGCCCAGCAGACTGTCCAGGGGGAAAGAACCGGCTCTGCTGGATACAAGGGGGTGGGGAAGGATCGGGGATTCCCTTCTCCCCAGCCCAGCAGACTGTCCAGGGGGAGAGAACCGGCTCCGCTGGATACAAGGGGGTGGGGGTTTCTGCTTCTGGCGCTGGCACCCCCTCGTCCCCAGCATCAGTGGTTCTTGCGGTACCTCTTCCCTGGCAGCACCAGGAGCAGGACTTTCTGTGGGTTTTTTCCTCCTTCGCATCGTCTCCAGATGGTTTTATAAATATGAAGCAATACGGTACAATGGTATGCATTTGGTATCTAGCTACTACATTTCCCACCCTCGGCTTATACTCGAGTCAATAAGTTTTCCCAGTTTTGGGGGGTAAAATTGGGGGGGGTCGGCTTATATTCGGGTCAGCTTATACTCGAGTATATACGGTATAAATGTGTGCATTACTATTTCTAAATTCCTACCTAGAGTTAAGTAAGGACAATAATTACATTGGCTGGCATTCTTCTCAGGGTGACAAACTGGTCTTTTGCTCTTGTCAGCTTCCCTTGGAAATCATATTCATCCCTTTAAAATGTTTATTTTTTCATAGTCTTTAAGCTAACCTCAAACATGTAAAACTCTTCAGCAGTCTTCTCCAGATACTGCCCTGGAACTAATATGGCTTCAGCAGTTCAAAATTGCCAATGATCAACAAGCACCTTTTCCTTCCTCCACAGTCCTATAAGCCTTTTCTTATCCCTCCTTGCCAGTAGCCCCTTTCCTATGAAAAAGCTACTCTCTGAGAACATTTATTATCTCTTCCACTCCCAACTTCTATTATCAACTAAAATAGAACAGCATATATGTTTGCAAACTCAAATGACAGGATGACAGCCAGGCCTGGTTTGTGACATACTGTCACACTGTGAAAAATTCTTATTAATCCAACCTTTCTTAACATATCTGACCTTTTTCAGACAATGATGACTGCAAGTGAAAAACAGTAGAACTACCATTAATAAAGTTTACTATAGCACCCTCAATATCATATTGAAGTAATTTTAAAATATCTGCTTTTGGGCTCCCTTTGCCATTTATTTGACCACTGTAATAGAATGCTAGACTAGACAAATCTTTGCTCTGATGTAGCACAGCACTTATTTGAGTTGACACCTAATTATATAGAGGACTCCTGTAAATAGTGTTTGCAGGCTGAACATAGTAAAATGCCTTTATATGAACTCCAACTATTCAGTTGATTAGCAGTGAGTAGTTCCATCAGATTTAAGGGAGCCATATTACCAAACTTGCTGCAAATATCCTCTACTGGTATGCTGGGAATTGAATGCAGGACATTATTTATTTATTTCTTTATTGGATTTATATGCCGCCCTTCTCCCGAAGGATATGATACATGCAAGACATGTTGTCTATCATGAACCTTCCCATTCATTTAGCACCAGTTGAATTTTCCTCCTCTAACATTACATTAATGTTGCATGTATAAAACACTCAACACTTAAATTACTGTCACTATGTTTAAATTTTTATTTTATTTAAAACATTTATATAGGTGTCCATCTTATAACAATTTTTATATTAAATTCATTAAATTATTTCAGGAAAAAGAAGCATTATCTTACCCTTATATTTCAAATAATTTATGGATCTGCTCTTCCCCAAAATTACTGCATTGGTTAAGAAAATGTAAGTCCCTATTTTCTTAACTAATGAGCCAATTCAAGCAATTTATTGAAAGATGAATAGTCCAAATTACTAATATTTCCCATTTTCTATTATTTTAGCTTCACGTCTGTCTTATTTATCTTCATTTCACATAAGAATCAATCTAAGCATTTAGTAAAAGAAATAATTTTAGGAAGAGAACAAAAGCAGAGGGAAAATAATGAAGAAACTACATCAGTATAAAAACTCCTGTGGTGCTCAACTACATTTATAACACCTTATCTTTACATACAAAAAAAGAGTAACAAAGGTAATTGCAGTAGGATTTGTGGGAGAAAAATCCAAATTCTTTTCTGTGATGTGGGGGGGGGGCACGAAAGGGGGGGGTGTTTAAGGTGCTGGTAAACTCTCTTACTCTACTACTCCAAAAGTATTTCATCAGAATAAATATATTTAAAGGTGTTTTTTGAAAAAAAAAGAGGATTTTATGACTTGTGACTTTTATGCTACCTTATCATCTGACCAAAAGATGCCATGTCAAAACATGTTTGATTTGAACCACATAGAAAAAGACTAACAGATATGCCCTTTTATTTTGTCTACCCAGCTTTACAGAACACATATTATGAATATGATGCTCCTTTGCATCTTATCATTCTGTCATGCTATGAAAAATTATAAATGGGTCTGCAATGACTCCTATACAATTGGCTGAATTGCTGTGCAAACCAATGGTTCCTTATATAAAACTGGAACAGGATATAACTTAATTTTTGGTGCATCAGCTGAAGTGCAGTTCCAGATCGTGGGAAATAATAATTCCATTATATTCTAAATTGCTTCCATCAGTGCCACATTTAATAAATAGTCAGAGAAACTAGAACCGGTGTAAATAAAAGCAGTGACAGCATCCAGGGCACTGGAAACTAAGGCTTAGGAGGAGAGACTGAGGGAAATTGGCATGTTTAGACTTAAGAAAGATGATCAATAAGAAATATGATAGCAACTTTAAAAGGATGTTACAACAAAGGGCAAAACGTCTTGTTTATCGTCTCAGAAAACAGGAGATGGAATGAAAGAAGGCAGATTCTAGGATGTGAAGTGTTAAAAGAAATCTTCCAACCAGAAGAGCAGTTTTGTAGTGAAACCAATTATCCAGGGAAGTGGTAGGTTCCCTTTCATTGATTTATTCAAGCAGATATTGAACAGCCATCAGTTGGGGATGCTTTCATTTAGATTCCTGCAAGAAGCAATGAAGTGGTCACAAAGGCTTAGATGGCCCTCTCTGTGTATAGAAGATGTGTTGAATGCAAAGAGGAAGCTTGTAAGCAAAAGGGGCTCCCAAGGGAAGGAATGAAGGAACAAAAGAAAGGGAAGAGAGGGAGAGAAGGAGGAGAGCATTTTTGGCAAAAGCAAAAATAGAAAGGTTGGACACAGAAGAAGGGAATGCAGGCAATGGCTTCAGCAAGACTGAAAAAGGCAGGAGGGCAGGTAAGAACATACACTATTTGGCTATAAATATTGCTACAGATTTTAGATCAAGGTATGCAAAAAATGAAGCCCGAGGATCATATTTAGGCCCATCAGCATCCGTTTTGCAGCTCCAGCAACTTACAAAGGGGAGAGGTCAAGGTTTTAACCCTCCAGCTGTATTTTAGAATGGAGATGGGAGCAGTAAAAATGCATAATGGATGATTAACTCTTGCAGAAGTGTAAAATACCAGTTATTTAAAACTTCTGAAACTCCTTAAAATATCTGAAATCTCTACCCAAAGATGTCCTGGCTCTATCACCTTTCTTTTCAACCATTGTTGTCATAATGTCACACAAAACTATCCAGAAAAGATCCATCCGAACAAACATACAAATACTAAAACCCAAACATCCACTATTAAGGAATTTCAGTTTTAAAATTAAAAAAAAAGTTTTATCTCTAAACAAAGTGCTACAGAAGATAAACTATCAGCCTGCCATTTATTTTTAGCCTTACTTTTCAACTGAAAGCATAAAACATATCAATCACAGAATACTTAGAAGTACAACCAATATGAAGATTGCTGAGCAAATGTCTCCATGCAACCTACTGAGGCTAACAGCGCTATATCTTACAGAGAAGCATTTTTAAAGAAAAAGAATGAAAATTGTTTTATTTTTCCTCTATTGGAAAGCATGTGGTACCTATGTTGCTTTGTTTATTTTTAAAAAAATAACTAATGGACTACTGTTGAGAAATAAAAACTATATCATAGAATAGCTTTTTTGCTCTAAAAGGACAGGAAGAGAGAAAGAAATGCCCAATATGTGCTCATTGTATTTCCACAAATGTAGGCAGCTAATAAAAACTTTAGAACTGAGACAAGCACATTTATCAGAAGATGATACACTGTGTGTTATTTTTTTTTAAATACAGAAAATATCATACCTTTCTCCTCCAGATAAAGTAAAATTGTAAGCCTCATTTTACAATCAGCACAACCTTTCCCAATTAGATTGGATGGGCTTATATTCCTATTGATCTTAGAATCTAAAACCCTTAAATTTTAAACAGACATTGGGCATCTCTTGATATAATAACAAATACAAAACAGAATACAAAACAAACAAACAAAAGAACATAACATCTGTAATTCCTGTTGGAAGCTGTTCGTGAGGCATTGTAAAAGGAAGGGTGAACTGAGCAATCAGAGGGCCTATAGGTAGGCTCTGTTGGTGTCGGACTCACCTCCATCCACCAGTGAAACCCACAGCCTGCTTCTCCAGAAACACTTCCAAAATAAGCTGCAGAGCATGGGCTGCACCTCTGGGAAGCTCTCATTGCTCTGCTTAGCCTGACTAGGTGGCTCAGTGGCTAAGACACTGAGCTTGTTGATCAGAAAGGTCGGCAGTTCGGCGGTTCAAATCCCTAATACAGGTTTCCTGCGTGAGCAGGGGGTTGGACTAGATGACCTCCAAGGTCCCTTCCAACTCTGTTACTGTTACTGCTTCCTGCAGTTCCTCTGCCATCCCAAATAGGACCTCTTTTGCCTCAGGAGCTGCAACCTTTCCTGCCTCACCCAGAGATGGCCTGTGCTGTAACTTGATGTCCCATCCCACTGCACCCTCAACAGTTTGGAGGCTACTGCTCCTCCATCAGTGGCAGAAAATGGGGCTCTTCCACCTGTACTGCCACCCTGCCTCCTCCACAGGCTCCTCACTGCTGCCTTCTCCCTGGCTGGGCCTGACAAGCTTCATTTCGTAGTTGAGGCTTTGCTGGCCTTTTACACTTACCACATGCATCTGGGGCAGCATCTGATCCCAGTGCCAGGATAGCAGCAGGAAGAAGATAGTGAAAATCAGAAGGGGGTTAAAGTACAGGGTGATCAAAAGAACACGGATGGGGGAATATACTGTAGGTCAGTAGGGGAAATTGAAATAGAAGTAGTTTCCACAGCACATTATTGTGGGATGCTGTGATGGATGTAAATGAGGGCCCCAAAATTTTGATCAAGTGATCGGTGATGCTACATAATCACAAATAGCACTGCACAAAACAGTGCATGTCAATATTCAAGACATATTGAAACATAATAAATAAATAGTACAACGATGCTAATTACAAATTTCGTATCTTTCAAGTCATGAAGTGGTACCTATTCAAATTTTCTCCCAGTTGGCAGAAAAAGAAGTAAAACAACATTGTCTCTATCAGCCTTCCTCAATTAAGTGTCTTCCATAATTCTTCTTCTCTTACAATTAAATATTTTGTCAACCACCAGAAAGGGCAATCTTGGTGGGAATAGTACGGTAGATCCCATCTGAACTGTCTAACTCTTATCATTTTTTAACTTGTCACATGCTACACAAAATTAAGCATCCTTAGCTATCCTTACATACATACATATATATCCAAGGCAAACATCTTAAAATATTATTTTGCCAAATGTCGTTAAGCATCAAAGGTTGTTGTGATCAATCTGATTCTTTTATCGCAGTATATTTTATTGTTTTATATGATACATTTCTTTTATATCTTGAGGAATGTGCTCTCTAGGTGTCCAAGGTTTTAACATACGAACAAACATCATCATCATTATAATCATAAGTATATAAACAAATATACAGTAACATATAAACAAATAAACAAATTTCTTACTTGATGGTTGTATAATTGATTTTACAATGGAAGATAATATATGTTATAATATGATGGATGTGATCAATCTGATTCTTAAATACCTTTACTGGTATTTATTTCTTTATCAAATTTAGATACTGTACCATCCATCACACTCTCAGATTTACTTGCTTTCTAACATCAACCAGAGATCCCCATTCACCCATAGCAGAAGCAACAATCTCAATTATTTTTCTTTATTCCCTTTACCAAGATTTTCAGAAAAGATACAGCAGGCTTAGAACCTTTTTAGTAAATAGACACATTCTGATAAAACATGTATTCCAAGATAGAATGAAGAAGCAGCATTCTGGGGGGGCGGTGGGGGCGGTGGAGGTGGTGAATGGATATAACACTACAGGTAGTCCTCGACTTAGAACAGTTCATTTAGTGACCATTCAAAGTTACAACAGCACTGAAAAAAGTGAATTATGACTATATTTTACACTTACGACCATTGCAGCATCCCCATGGTCACGTGATCAAAATTCAGGCACATATTTATGACGGTTGCAGGTGATCCTTTTTTGCGACCTTCTGACAAGCAAAATAAATGGGGAATCCAGATACAATCATGTTACTTATTTAACAACTGCAGTGGTTCACTTAACAACTGTGGCAAGAAAGATTGTAAAATGGGGCAAAATTCACTTAACAAATGTCTTGCTTAATAAAATAAATGTTGGGCTCAATTGTGGTCATAAATCAAGGACTACCTATATGTGATAAAATTATTAGTTATGAATATGCCAATATATACAAATTGTAAAATCTGGAAATAGAAGAATCTGTGATCTGGGTCATGTGAATTATTAAACTACTTATCCACAAATTTCATCTCTATTTAGGTAAAGGCGATACTCTTTCTCTTTTTTTAATTGAGTAGAGTATTCATGGTTATGTATCTTTATGGTAAAGTAAGTTCCACTGTATTCATGTTCAAAATTTCAGTCTTTACATATTGTGAACTTGAATAGATGAGTTAAAATAACTGAATACCAGTATTACAATGCAAAGAGCAATAACACAAATTAAAGAAAAATGTTGACCATGAATTGTTCAAGGGAGCATGGCAGCAGTTGTGATCAAAATTATTCAACCCCCACTGAAATTGAGTGTTTTGGCCAGTTTGACATTGATTTTGATCATTCAGTCATCTTGCTTACATTTACATCAAAGAGGCACTTGTAGGTCAGACAAATATAACGTAACATTTATAATGAAATAACCACAAATGTTGTTTCTGTGCTCACATCATTATCAGTTTTATTCAACCCCCAAGTGACATTCAATCTTAGTACTTAGTACAACATCCTTTTACAGTTATAACAGCTTTTAAACGTGAAGCATAGCTTGACACAAGTGTCTTGCAGCGATTTACGGGTATCTTCGCCCATTCTTCATGGGCAAAAGCCTCCAGTTCAGTCACATTCTTAGGCTTGCGCACTGCAACTGCTTTCTTTAAGTCCCACCAGAGGTTCTCAATCGGATTTAAGTCTGGTGACTGCGATGGCCACTCCAAAATGTTCCAGCCTTTCCTCTGCAACCATGCTCTAGTGGACTTGGAGGTATGCTTGGGATCATTGTCCTGTTGAAAGGTCCAACGTCTCCCAAGCCTCAGGTTTGTGATGGACTGCATCACATTTTCATCCAATATCTCCTGGTACTGAAGAGAATTCATGGTACCTTGCACACGCTGAAGCTTCCCTGTACCTGCAGAAGCAAAACAGCCCCAAAGCATGATTGACCCTCCGCCATGCTTCACAGTAGGCAAGGTGTTCTTTTCTTCATAGGCCTTGTTCTTCCTCCTCCAAACATAGCGTTGATCCATGGGCCCAAACAGTTCTAATTTTGTTTCATCGGTCCACAGAACACTATCCCACAACTTTTGTGGTTTGTCCACATGACTTTTGCATACTGCAGTCGACTCTTCTTATTCTTTGGAGACAGCAAGGGGGTGCGCCTGGGAGTTCTGGCATGGAGGCCTTCATTACGCAGTGTGCGCCTTATTGTCTGAGCTGAAACTTCAGTACCCACATCTGACAAATCTTTTCTCAGTTCCTTAGCAGTCACACGGGGACTTTTCTCCACTCTACGCTTCAGGTAGCGCACAGCAGTCGAAGTCAGCATCTTCTTTCTGCCACGACCAGGTAGCGTTTCAACAGTGCCCTTTGCTTTGAATTTGCGAATGATGCTTCCTATGGTGTCTCTTGGTATGTTTAACATCTTTGCAATCTTCTTATAGCCATTGCCCTTCCTGTGAAGAGAAATCACCTCTTCTCTTGTCTTCCTGGACCATTCTCTTGCCTTCACCATGTTTGTAACCACACCAGTAAATGTCTAGAAGGAGCTGAGTATCACAGTCATTTTAAAGCTGCCTAATTGGTGCTTATTATGCTTGATTGCTGCTCGGTGACATCCACAGGTGTTTTCAATACCTGATCGAAAACACCTGAATGAACCTCTGTTCTTCAGAATGGTAGTCTTTAAGGGGTTGAATAATTGTGTCAATGAAGAAACCACAAAAGAAACATTTACTACTGTATTACAAAAACAATTGATGTCATTTTAGTTGCATTTGGTTCTGTAAAACGTCCTTGTAGGATTTCATTCTGAATACAATTACAAATGTACACTATAGTCCCTAAACCCCTTTACAACATTGGGGGTTGAATAATTTTGATCACAACTGTACAAAACATACTTATCTCACTTACATCCGCCATATACACATCATCTATTCTGAACAATTCCTAACACAGCAAATATGGAACTAAACTTGCAAAGAATTTCTCAATCAAATGATCTAGATCTGATTGTCTTTAATTATTTAACTAGCTCAACTTCTAAAGCCTTATTGTCTGCAATATATTAAATAGAATATAAAGAATATTTATTTCTCTAAATTAGAAGGTATCCTTTATATGTGTATAATATTTTCTGGGTAGATAATTATGCATGTATCTGTGTCCTTGTCTCTCTGTGTGTATGTATGTGTGTTCAACAATTTTAGCATGACAACTACAAAAAATTATTTATTAGAAAGCAGGAGGAGGCAGTTTTCTGGATTTCTATTTCACCTAGTCATATAGGACTCTAGTTAATCAGGAAGGACACATCAAAGCAGTCAGATAGCAATCATTCTATGCAAAAGATACATTGGTGACTCTGCTTTTTTATCATTATTGGCTTAATATGACATACTTTCTCTTTGGTTAGTGGAACCAATTTAATCACATTTTTTGCATACGCTAACCATATAACCTGGCTTTAAGCTCTATGTTAAACTTTGCTTTAGAGCTTAATGAGTCATTTTGCTCAACTTGCAGATGAAAAATCCAGATTGCAACATAGAGTTATTTTGGGTATCTCTTGGTTGCTGTTGCAGCCAGAATCTGGTATTTATGCATGAATCCTATGTAGACAAGGCAAGCTTGCACAAGCCACTAAACTAGGATATTTTAGTCTTATTTAGTGGATAAATCCAAGTACTTCGTCAACTCAAAGATAGGAAGGGGACCGTTTTAGTCTCAAGTAACTCTTTGAGTCATCCGATGTGAACCAAAATATTGGCTGGTTGGCTATCAAACCATGTCCTCAGCTAATTGGCTGGTCAACAATAATATAATGAAGACTTTCCAATATATTCAATACAAGAACTGATGAAAAACTGGGTAAGACCTGGAAGAATAATGAAATTCCAGAGTAGAGGAACTGACAGTCTTAAGCTTGGGCCTTATCCAACAAGATGCAGTTCAATGTGCCTAGCAGTGGTGGGATTCAGCCGGTTCTCTCTGGATCAGGCGAACCGATAGCAGCGACTGTGGGAGGCTCCTCCCACCTGACTGGACATAATCCGCGAGCACTGCACATGCACAGAAGGCCATGTGCATGAGCAGATGAGGCGCGCATGAGAGAAGGTAAGTGAACCCCACCACTGGTGCCTAGTTATTTTCTGTCACACTGGTTATATTTGGACAGCATTCTGGGCACCAGCTCATTTCAGTTTAGTTTAGTTTAGAATTAGGTTAATTTCTGTTTTAGTGTGTTGTGAGAACACAAGCATTTAGATTATTTCAATTAACTGTGGCTCATGTAAACAGGTATAAGAGTATGATCACAGCCATATTGTTTATGTAATCCTTTGAAACCCATTTCACAGAATCCTAGTGATAGAAAATTTGTGTTAAAGAAGCACTACGAGTACATTTCACTTACTTTCCTACTTTTTAACACATAAATATTATTTCAGGCACCTTTGTTTCTGGATTTATTCCTACCCTTCTCTTCATCTTTGCATATCAATACAATACTATGTTTTTATAGAACTGTGCAGACTGCAGGGTTTGAAATGTGAGTCCTTGCCTGTAAGTGGCTTTTCTGTGGCTCAAGATGTTGCCTAAAGAACATCTCAGAGGAATTAATAGCTGGCAGTTGCAGAAGTGTTGTCATGTTTATGGCCCATAGCACAATCAATGAAAATCAATTGACCAATAATTGCATTACATCAAGTTAAATTGTGGAAGAGTAGATCTCTCCAGGGACTGGAAATAAGATGTGGAGCCTTTCACCTCTAGGTCAGTCACTACAAACACAACTCAAGTCAATAATGACTAAAAGTCATTAATGTTGTGTTAGTAAAAAAGACTAATGCTAAACTTTGTTACAACATCTCTTCTTGTACCATAGCCTCAGGATCTACAGCAAGACTAGAAGAATGTCTTCTTAATTTTCGAGTTCTTCTCATGTTGATACATTCTCAGGTTTAGGAGAGAGATGTGCTATACTGCTAGAAGTGGCAGATTATAAGGTAGGCTATGCTCTCTGAAGAACATTTGTTCCTCAGATTGAGAATAACAGCCATTTAAAGAATTGATTATGTAGAGGGGGAAAAAAGTGATATTCCAAATATTAAGGAAGTCACAATACACAGGCTAAACTCAAGTAAGCATTGAATAGAAGAGAACCATACAGTTAGTCCTCAGATAAAACCATTTGTTCAGCAACCATTCAAAGGTATGATGACAGTGAATCAGAGTTCTGTCCATTTTAACATCCCCACAACTGCATGGTCGTGATCTTGGTTCTTAGCTCATGGTTATAATATCACAGAGAGACATGGTCACACAATTTCCATTTGCAGCTTTCCCTGCCAGCTTCCCACAAGCAAAATCAATGGGGAAGCCAGTTGGCAATGTCCCAAGTTGTTCTGTAAGTCCACAGAGAAGCCGTATTATGGAATATGAGATGCAACACTGTAGCACCACCCATCCTCTGTAATACCTACCTGGGGCCCCACCAGTTTAACCACAATCTATAGTGCCTGCTCATGGCTCCTGCCAGTCCACCCATAGTCCCCATCAAACTGCTCATACTCTGTAGCACCCACCCATGGTTCCAGGGGTGGGTTCTAAATTTTTTTACTACGGGTTCTGTGGTCGTGGCTTATTTTGTGGGCGTGGCTTGGTGGGGGTAATGTGACTGGGTGGGTGTGGCCAACTTTTTTCTTCTTTTAAAAGCATTTTTTCTACAATCTTAAGAGATTGCAGAAAAAAAATACTTTTAAGAGCCTCTGACAATCAGGCAACTCAGCTGGGATTGCCAGAGGCAGTTAAAGGCATTTTTTTCCTACAAGTTCTTTGGCCGAAGAGGTTGCAGAAAAAAATGCTTTTAAAAGCCGCTGACGATCCCAGCTGAGCCGCGCGATCAACAGAGACTTTTTTAAAAAAACTTTTAAAAGCATTTTTTTTTGCCAAAGAGGTTGGAGAAAAAATGCTTTTAAAAGTTAAAAAAAAAAGGTTCTGATGAGGTGGGCGGGGTAAGCAAGCAGCAACCAGGCCGGGGACCCGTTCGGGGGCGTGGCCAGCCAATGTTATTACCAGTTCTCCGAACTACTACAAATTTTTACTACCGGTTCTTGCGAACCGGTGCGAACCGGGAGCAACCCACCACTGCATGCTTCCCTGCACTCAGCAGTACCAGTCTGTACCATTCACTTATCCACTGCAGCTATTGCTTGCCACCCTTGTGTCATGTGAGGGTCTCTCTTAACAACCCATGTGTCTATGGGTTATCATGGCTACTAGGACTCCTTCAGGAAATGCTTCCATTACCCATGATTTTATGCTAAATTCATACCGCCACATCATTCTATTTTGAGTGCATACCTTACATATTTTTTCCTGAATTGAACATTAAAAAATGGTCGTGTAAGGAAGTAATGTTGCTTTGTATGACACTTCAGATGACACTCAGTAATTTATCCATTGAGCATTATCATTTATTTATTCAATTTATCTGATATTGCCTAACTTCAAACAATTCTGGGCAGCTAACAATACACCCAAACAATAACAGAACTGACAAATATCAACAGCACCAAACTCAAATAAAAAAAGGAAAAAAATCAAAATGGTAAACCCGATATATCCCAAAACATACCATCAGCAATTGATCGCTGTCAAGGGGCACCAGTCAATTTGGTCCAAGGGGTGTTACAAGATCCAGATCCTTAGGGCTCTTTGGAGCACTAAAAGGATCTCAGAGGGAACCTAATTTTGAAGGACAAGCACTGCAAAAGAGTCGGAGTTCTTCCTGGGTCCTAATCAATGGCTTTCTTTAATTAAAGAGCAATTCAGTTCCTGTGTAGTTGAGAAATCATTTTACTTCATTTCATGTAAATGGGGATACTGGATATAGTGTTTTTGTTCTATAGGTGCATTTCAAATTTTAGAGCATATCATGTGCACCTATAGCTGATTTATGAACTATAGTCAGATTTATTCTAGCATACAGCATAACCCAGCCTAGTTGTGGTCCACCCCCCACCCCCCAAAAAAGGTTTAATGGAGTAAATAGTGGTTCAGTTAACTATCTTTAAGCAATTAGGAGAAGTTGGAAGTTGTCTGATTATATCATGGATATTATGGTAGGTGCCTTCATTCACAAAATATTCACTTACCAAAAAATGATCTGTAAGATAACTTCTCCAGTCATCCCCCCCACCTCACCCTCAAGATGTTTCCTATTATTTCAGCTTATCTTTGTCATTTTGGCTAGAGGAGGGCAGAGGGCAAGGACATTCTTCCAAAGAAAGGATTGGACATTTTTCTTTCCTAAGATTATTTAAGATTCCCAGAGACATTTTCAATGCTACAAACTAGTGCTGAATATGGGTTTGGAAGTCCAAACTGAAGCATATCAGGTACCTATGCTTACTAAAATGATGCTATCTGACTAGTACTACAAAGATTGGGTTTAATAATACCATGATGATAGGGAATTCTATTAGGTTGGTAAATGTTACATGTTTTATTTTATTTGTTTTTAAGAAATAAATTGTACTCTAGAAATAAATATACTACAGTATTTTACATTTAGAAGGGTTAAAGAGGTTAAGTTTATTAAGCAACTTTATTGGCTATTCTAGTGCTGAGACCCATTTTGCTAGCAATGCAGTGTTGCTAGCAAAACAGCTGCCATATACAACAACTCCAATTAAATACTTGTTAATGAACTTAGTGAAGTAGTGTATTCTGTTCTATTTCTTGGCTGTCTTTACAGCCACTTTCATTAGCAAATTTGGCAGTGTAGTATAAAGCTAAGATAGATTCAAATTACATTGAATTTAAGTAATTACTTATATACTTACCTAAAATTTTCAAAAATCTGGTAAGTCATGGACTTCTTTTGTCAACTGGCTAGTTCTAGGATGGCATATTCATAAGAATTTTGTTTTAGTACATCCTATCTCAACTCTTTTAGTAATATGATTCTACCCATATTAAGGATGTTTTAATCCCTTCTCCAACATCCAATTCTTCAACAAGCTCTTAAGATTCCAAGTGTGCTTTTACAATTCTTTTTATCTTGCCAAGTTTTGTATTGCTACAAAAAGCATCCGTTCCATTGCCCAGAATGTTATGGTCCTAAGGAAATTTCACTTGGCCCAAAACACTTAGATTTGTATCTGGCATTGGTTATATGGAACATGCGACTCACTTGTAAAAATAAACTCTACTGGTTATGGCTGTGATTCTAGACACATTTAGAACTGCTAGATATAAATTACAATTTCTACAGGCTTGGTAACAGGTTTTTCCAAACATTTCTTTGTGAATGTGGTACAATGTTAAGATCTCCAGAAGAGATTATTTTGTATGGCCCATCACACTAAGTCTTTGGTTTGATAAGGGAGGTTCTTTTCATCCAACGGAATTCTTTAACAAGGAAGTTTTGTCTAGGTCCACCTCTGTGTCCCCTTGTGGCTAGAAAAATATGGTCATGTAAGTTTAGCAACAGCAATAGCAATAGCACTTAGACTTATATATCAATTCATACTGCTTGATAGCCATCTCTAAGCAGTTTACAGAGTCAGCATATTGCCCCCAAAAATCTGGGTCCTCATTTTACCGACCTTGGAAGGATGGAAGGCTGAGTCAACCTTGAGCCTGGTGAGATTTGATCTGCCGAACTGCTGGAAGCCGGTGATCAGTAGAAGTAGCCTGCAGTTTTTTAGCTCTGGAGACCTGCCTCTCCAGAGCCCTTTGTCTTCTTTCCAGGTCCTTCAACTCAGCTTTGGAGACCTGTTTGCCCTTTTTCCCCCTAGAAAATTTGCAGGTCGCCTTCCTGCTCATGGAGCAATCTGCCATTTTGAACCGTGGCAATGGAATAGCTACGGGGGAGCGTGTGGAATCTGGATGTTAGAGTCCTGCTCCTTAAAAGTAGGGTAATGCCCAGGGGTCTAGGGCAGGAAACATATGCCTCCAATTGCTCTCCAAAGTCAGGAGGTAGCAATGCGGTGGTGGCAGTGCCGGAAGAACCAGGATTAGCCAGTGCACATGCACGAGCAGCTAGATAGACACTGCTGTGACAGGCGGCGTTCCTAGGTTGAACCAAGGGGTAGCCAGCACAGATTGCCCCTTCCTCACTCTGAGCGAACCAGGGGCCACAGCCACACCACAAACTGGCGCCCTTGCACCGCTTCGTCAATCTGGAGGTCCAGGGACTGGTGATGAAATCGCCAACTAGCATTGCTCTAGTGCGAGTCCTGGTGCCTCCAACCTGCGCACCACAGTGGTGTTTAAACTTTTCAGCTTGCAAGCCTCTGACTTGCTCAATGTCAGAAGCATGACAGAGATCAGGCCCACTTAGATGACAATAGGGCCTGAAGTGTCGGTGGCATTGCCAGCAAGGCTGGATTAGCCAGTGCAATCTCTGGAGGCCGTTATGCAAGCCAGGAGAATGCTGTCTATCGCAAAATTGAGTCGGAAGAGAAAAACCTGATATTGAAGGCAAGAATAGTCCAGGAATGGAAGCAAAAGACCAGCCATCTCCAAAAGACCGTCTCTCTAAGGCTGACTGAGTCGAAAAACTGGGCCTCAGAGAGAGGCAGGAGGGTGTGGCTAAATTATGTTCTTTGAAATTATGACTCAGTCTCTGGGCAGATCCAATTGTAGGAACCCATTCCTGGACTATTCCGCAGCTACAGCACAGATTGCTACACTGGAAAACATTATGATTACAACTATCTGAAATAGTAGGCTTCATTCTACTAATCTACAATAATGACTCTGCACTTACTGAATCATACTATACTCCCCCTGTTCAACTATGCTCAGATTCATGCGCCCCACCATTCTACAATGCTGTAAAGCTCACTTTACCATGTTTCAAAGAAAACAAGGAAAGATTAGGTTTATCAATTTTCATACAATTTTCCAAGAATATTTTGAACATCTTACACATTTCTTTTAATGTCTGAAATTATGCACATCTTCTAAGCACATGTATGTATGTATTGGGCTGCAGCACACAGATAAAATTAAAAGCAAAATCCAAGATGATTAAAAAAATATTCATACATTTAGCACCAGCATTTTAGAACTATGCCTGCTGTCTATATGATATATTAGCATAACATTGGGAAGAATATGGCATTTTTAATTTCTGTTCTTTGTTGAAATCGTGGGAAACAGAATATGCTAACATAAAATAGCAAATAATTAAAATTCCTCTGCTGAGACACTGTTCAGAAAGATACAGGCTATGTCTAGTTTTAATATATTCATTTCCCCAGAGAAAGCAAACAAACAACCCTACATTAGTCTCTAAACTAGAGACAGTGTTATAGAAATAAATTATTTTAGTGTACAGTAAATCATCTGAAAGAATTAGTTGATTTAAAATTGAATTACACTGATGCAGTTTGAAAATATATTACAGATTTTAGATGTATCTTAGAAGTGTTTTATACAAATTACCACTACACATATACAGACACACGCTTTAATTTGATTCACTTCTTTTGTATTTTTTACTGACTAACATATTTTTTCAGATATTTTCTTCTTTTGATACTTCCAGAATAATAGAGGTAAAAGGGTCTTCTAGTCCAATCCCTTGCTCAAGCAGTAGACCCTATTATCATTTCAAACAAGTGGTTGTCCAATCTCTTCAAAAAATCTCCAGTGATGAAGCATCCACAACTTATAAAAGCAAGCCATTGTACTGATTAATTATTTTAACTGTCATAAAATTTATCCTTAGTTCTAGGTTGGATCTCTCCTGGATTAGTTTCCACCCACTGCTTCTTGTCCTGCCTTCTAGTGCTTTGAATAATAGGTTGACCCTCTCTTCTTTGTGGTAGCCACAAGTATAATTATGTTACATTATTCTCACAACTGTATTTCAGAGATAGAACAATGGCAGGTCCTTATTTAGAATGGGATATAGAATTAATCATTTCAGTAACCTTAATAAATGCTTTGCACAGAAGAAATCTCACTTGAGTTCTGCATTGGGGTGTGTGTGTGTGTGTGTGTGTGTGTGTGTTCTTTTTTATACAAAGTCAGCTTATTGCCCCCACAATCCAGGTCCTCATTTTACCTACCTCGAAAGGATGGAAGGCTGAGTCAACCTTGAGCCTGGTGAGATTCGAACTTGCAGTAATTGCAGGCAGCTGGTGCTACTTAAAAGCACTTTAGTCTGCTGTGCCACCAAGGCTTTTTTGAACTTCCTTCTAACTTTCCATCAACTATGAACACAATTGTTTCTTGTTTTTTAGCTTGGTTTAGGTTTAAAAACCAAACTTCTTTCCAGCATCCATTTGTTTATGGTAAAGATGCTCTTTATGTGACAGCACAACTCAAAATGGATGCACATTTTTGCCTGGTCAAGAAGCAATAGTTTCATAAAGCAAGTTTTAAAACAATAAGGACATTTTTATATATTTAGCAATTTCCCATAATCTGTTCCAATAATAAAAAAAGATGAATAAATTAAGTTCAACAGGCATAAATTCTTCAAGGAAAAGCCCTTGAGCAATGACAAAACCTAACTAGCAATGCAGAGTTGATGGAACTTCATGCTTCATTGTATGTTGCACAAACAAAATCATTTACAAACAACAAGCTGAAAATGTATTGCCTTACTGGGTGAATCAGTGATAGGGGTGTGTGTGTGTGTGTGTGTGTGTGTGTGTGTGTACATCTGCACTCATACATATACACACATTTCTTTTTGCACTTGATACTTCATGCAATTATTTCCTGAAGACTTGTTCTCCAACCAATTTACTAAAAGAATTATTTTTAGGATATAACAAAACATGTCGTTATTTTTTAAACATGCTTATGCATATGCACAAACCAATTTGATTTCAGTCTGATTTATAAAGTAGATTTCCCTTTGTGATATTCTTCTATTGCACATCTTAAAAGCCAATTTCATTCAAATTCAATAGGGAAAGTAGAAGTTATACATAAAAAGTACTTTGGCACGATAATTTTTTAAAAATCATCTTGTTCATGTTTCATCACCATGTCAAAAGATTTGTAACATGACAAACAGAAGAAGTAATTAATCCTTCACTACCTAGGACATTTTGATAATAATTAATAACATCACTTTACCCTTTAAATTGGGATTTCAATTAAAGCATATTTTTCAACATCATTTTATCTTTGTATCATACAAATTGTTATCTTGCCAACCAACTACATTAACTATTGTGAATGACAACAAAAAGTCTCTAAAGAATAATGGCCTATGAAAACAAAATATAACAAACTTCCAACTTTGATAAAAAAGATATATATTTTCTTATATGTGAATTCAGGGTGGAGAGCAATGAATACATTAACCAATTAATAATTTCAATATTAGCAAATTTATTTTTAAAAAATGTTTTAAAATGTACTCCAAATTTAGTGCGCTTGCAAGCAATCCAGTAATATCATGTCACTTAAAGAAGTCAGCCATATTTATTTATTTAATAAATTTATATAAATGTTCTTCTCGGTAAACAAATAATAATCTCTCCTGAGATGAGTTTAAATTCAATCACATTGAAACCAAACAGCATTATTTACATTTATTTCTACATTAAAAAACAATTCTGTAGAGGCCATTTAGGCAAATCTTAAATCATGGCTCACATATTTTTGCCATAATTTCTCTAAGGTAATCTGATTTCAACCAACCATCTCTTTGGCTTTATTATCAAAGAACAACTGAACATGAATTAAATATTTTCCTAAGGAATCCCACTCCCATAGATCCCACAAGATTGTCTGGAGATTGCTTGAGTCTTCTGGAGAACATAAAATCTGACAAAACTCCACAAAACCATCCTATTCAATAACATCCAGAGACCACAAACTTAGTAGTCCCTGATTTATAAACAGTGACCATTCAAAGTTACAACATCACTGATAAAGTGACTTACGATCATTTTTCACACTTATGATCATTGCAGCATCCCCATGGGTACATGATCAAAATTCAGATAGTTGGCAGCTGACTCATTTATGACCGTTATAGTGTCTTGGATCATGTGATCACCTTTTGTGACTTTCTATCAAGTCAAGGAGGAGGCTAGGTTCACTTAACAACGCTGTTAGTAGCTTAACTCTAGTGAGTCACTGAACAATTGTGCCATGAAAGGTGGTAAAATTGAGCAAAAGTCACTTAGCAACTGTCTTACTTAACAAAGGAAATGTTGGGCAAAATTCTCATCGAAAGTCGAGGACTACCTCTACCCTTATGGAAAAGGCTAAGCTGATGAGAAATGAGATACTACAAGGCATAAGTTGCAGGCGAGAAGTAAAAAAAGAGAAGAAAAAGAAATATTTCATGTATTGGAAAAATAATAGATCTCAATGCTTTTGTCATAAGGCTGGTGCTAAAAAGTAAACATTTGGAAAGATACAAGCAAATTCTCCAGAGAGCTGTTGATTAGTTGCTTTCTACAGATAACAATCAGAAGAAAGAGACATGTTTTATTCACAACCTGCCCAATGGTGGTATTCAGCCGGTTCTATCTAATTCGGGAGAACCAGTAGGGGCGACTGTGGCAGTGGTGGGTTTCAAATTTTTTAACTACCGGTTCTGTGGGTGTGGCTTGGTGGGTGTGGCATCACTTGGTGGGCATGGCTTTGTGAGCATGGCAGGGAAAGATTATTGTAAAATCTCCATTCCCACTCCACTCCAGGAGAAGGATACTGTAAAATCTCCATTCCCCCCCCCAATCCAGGGGAAGGTTACTGCAAAATCCCCATTTCCTCCCGATCAGCTGGGACTCAAGAGGCAGAGAATAGATGGGGGTGGGGCCAGTCAGAATTTTTACTACCGGTTCTCTGAACTACTCAAAATTTCCCCTACCGGTTCTCCAGAACTGGTCAGAACCTGTTGAAACCCACCTCTGGACTGTGGGATGCCCCACCCACCCACACGGACTTCATGTCCCATTTTTCCACGTTTTTGAGGTTCTCCACATGCGCAGAAGGCCTTGCGCATGCATGCACATTTGCTAACCGGTAGGGAAGTTAAGTGAATACCACCCCTGAACCTGTCCATTCTTCTGAGCATGGGCATCCTTGCTGCCAAACTCATTTCAAATATGATTGCATCCTCGGTGCCATGTGCAAAAAAGCAACTAAGAAAATTTGAAGAAAAAAATCAGACGAAAGGGCTATACATTTTTTGAAGCAACCAACATAAATGTCATCTGAAACATTCAAATTTACCACAGCATTCTGATTAATTTGTCAATTCCAGGAAACCTGGCGTGCAGTTCACCTCTTTTGAAAAAGATGACAGCAAAAGGCCTCAAGGGAAGTTCAGAAACATGACTCATCTCAAAACTACTAAACAGGGTGTGCATGATTAACTCAACGAAAAAGGCTACCATTAAACAGTATGGGATGATTATAGATCTTTCATATATATCTCTCCCGGCAGGTGCCAGCACACAATACTGCAACTATAACCAAAATTAAATGTTGCAGTTAGAATAAGAGAACCAAAACGGGGAAGATTCATGGAAAATGGAAAGAAATTAAGGTTGGGTGTTTTGTTTTGTTTTTTGTTTTGTTTTTTGGCAAATGATGATGTGTTAAAAAACAAAAGCAAAGAACAAAACGTGTAAACCTACTATCCATACTGTAGTTAACACCTTCCACAGGGTATGTGTGCTAAAGAATATCAGCAGCATTCCTTCATGCAAACAATTATGTTTACAACGCTGATATATATGGAAAATTGGCTTAAGTAAAGTAGCCAGTATAGACTATGTCCAAGATGGCGAACCTATGGCCCGTGTGCCACAGGTGGCAAGCAGCACCCTCTCTGTGGGCACACGAGTCGTCACCCCAGTTCAGCTCCGCCACGCATGTGCGCTCCTCCTGCTGGCCAGCTGGTTGTTGGGTCTCTCCTGCACATGTGTGGGGGGTGTGGGCATGCGGGGCACCACGTGTATTGCATTTTGGGGGTTCGGGCAAGCACCCGCGCTTTCAGCACTTGGTCTTGAAAAGGTTAGCCATCAGTGCACTAAGTCATTCTGATAGTTGACTATGATTACAGAATTAAACACTAATTCCAGTAATTTCATTTTTTAAAAGGTAATGGCGTTATTCATAACAGAAGCACTATATGCAGTGAAGTTTTCTTACAGGAACAAGGGAAGGGGAGGGTGAAGGGGAGGCGAAAGAAAGATAAAAATAGTTTAAAGAAGAAAACAACATTTCATTTTAAAAAGCAGTCTCCATACAGTCTCTCCTGCTGTCCTGCCACCCAGCTCTTCTGTTGACATTTAGACACTTCACTATAATGTTCCAAAAATCAATAGCAATTTATTCCCTCTTTGGGCCCTAAGCAACAAAAGTAAATAATATTGTCACCTCCAGTCTGCCTGTAGAACATGGTCACAAAACAGTCTCGCTATTATAATGCAACCCGAGATGGTCAGCATTCTTTATGCTAGCTCCGCTGATTGTATTGGTTTTCATGAAAGACAAATACTTTAGCAAACTAATACAGAGAGGTCAGGGTTTTTTTGCAGGGCAGCCAAAAGAAAAAAAGTGTTGAGACCAAATTAAGAGAAAAGTTGGGGAACTCTCATTTTGTCTGTATTGATTTTATTAGAGCAGAAATGAGACACAGCCATAGCCTCCCTGTTTAGTTTAAATAGATAGATAGATAGATAGATAGATAGATAGATAGATAGATAGATAGATAGATAGATAGATAGATA
>WNWU01000005.1:16428410-16457248 GCA_012654045.1 Ptyas mucosa
ATAGATAGATAGATAGATAGATAGATAGATAGATAGATAGATAGATAATCTATCTATCTATCTATCTAGATCTATCTATCTATCTATCTATCTATAGATATAGATATAGATATAGATATAGATATAGATATATAGATATATAGATATATAGTTATGTTCTTTGGGAGAAAATATATGAAGAACATGTACATACTGCCAAATATCTTCAAATTAGGATATAGTTTTTAAAACTTGACCTTCAAACTATCAAACGTTGAACGGTTCTTTCTTGTAAATCCATCATGGTGTTGCACAAAGTAAATATAGGAATTCCTCAACCTAGGACCATAATTGACCCCAAAATTTCTGTTGCTAAGTGAAACATTTGTTAAGTGAGTTTTGCCCCGGTTTACCACCATACTTGTCACAGTCGTTAAATGAATCACTGACGTTGTTAGGTTAGTAATGTGGTTGTTAAGCGAATCTGGCTTTCCCATTGAGTTTGCTTGTCAAGAAGATCACAAAAAGTGATTACATGACCCCAGGACATTGAAACTGTCATAAATATGAGTCAGTCGCCAAGCATTTGAATTTTGATCATGTGACCATGGGAATGCTGCAGTGGTCATAAATGTGAAAAATAGTCATAAGTCACTTTTTTAGGCTGTTGTAACTTCAAATGGTCACTAAACAAACTGTTGTAAGTCGAGGACTACTTTTAATATTAAATACATATAATATTTTCCCCCAAGATCTGTCAACCTATGTTTCATAAGGGAATATAAAAAGACAATTATCTAGGAAACTGCCCAGGTATTCCGGAGCTCAAATTATTGTGTGACTCCTTTCACTATTCATTATCCACCAGCTAAGTTTACAAAATGTATATGTTCAAAGTACAATACCATTAGTGGAACTATAATGAGAAAGGAGTACTGTTTTCAAACAGAAGTCATCTGGAGGAAAACAGAATGCTGATTAACAAGATTTAGCCTGATCACTACAGCTTTTTTTAGTTCTTAAGATATTTCAGCTCCTGAAGAACCTTCTTAATACATCCCCATTCCATATTTCCAGAGGCAAAGTTTCTCCTTTCTTTTCTTGAAGCATTTCCCACCCACCCCCCTTTTTTTATTGTTGCATTTTCCATAACATAGCTTCCATGTCATCACCCAGTCAAACCGGTTATTTGTTGTACAATATCAGTTGAGGTACTCTATCTATATAATCTGTACCGAACAGAGACCCAAGCAATTCATTCAGTTTCTCTGCAATATTTTTTCTCATATTTTAACATTCATATTTTCTTTACCATCCAACGGATCATCCAGTGATCTCTTGGTATTTTTATTGCATCATTGTCAGTGGTGGGATTCAGCCAGTTCGCACCACTTCGGGAGAACCGGTTGTTAACTTACTGAGCAGCTTGGCAAACTGGTTGTTGGAAGAAATCATTAGAGCAGAGAACCGGTTGTTAAATTACTTGAATCCCAACACTGATCATTGTTATCTTACCATTAAGTTTATTAGTAAAATACTTCTCAAAACTTTTTATTGCATCCTGTATGGTCTTGTTGTATTTCTTTTATGCAACTCTGTATTATTTGGGACGGGTTATATTTGAGCAAAACTGTTATGAAAAGATCCTCTTTAATAGGTTATTTGACAAGGCATGTTTATACTTAAGATTTAGTAAGCTTGGTAATATCTTTTTTGATTTGTCATATTTTTCCCTAAGTGTTATGATTTTTTAAATGATCCTCAAGTGTTTTATAATCTTTCTCTTACAGCAACTTCTTTTTATCAGTCCTCTCATATTAAAAGTTGGGTTTTCTTTCAAAGCTGAATATAACATAGAAAATAAATTAAATAAATAATGTAACGGTTACTGTTTCCAAAGCTTCTAGGCAACATATAGAACTAGCTTTAGAACTGTATTTCTATGTATTCTGCCATCATTCAGGATATAGATCTACTAGTCCAAATCAGACCGAGTCTGAAAGCTGGGAAGTGAGAGGAAGAGGAGGAGCTTATCAGCTTGCAGACTCGGTCCATGGACATCAGACAGGAGTTAACCCATTCCTGACCGCTGGCCCCAAGCTCAATGAGAATATGAAGGAAAGTCTGATCTTTCTGAAAATGTATCAGATGTCCAAAATTAAACATCATATAAAAAGCAATTTGGAACAGAAAGGAGAAACCACCTTAGGTAGACTTGGGATGAAATAGAACAGCAACTTAATTCTTGAGAATGAATGGAAGAGAAAGCTACTTTATGATACAAATTGAAGCAGAATTGTTAAATATTCCAACATACATACTTCCAAAAGAGTTAGTAATGTAGTTGTTAAGGCTTTCCCATGACAGATGTACTTAAGACAAGAATCTCCATAAGTATCCAGATATAAAGGTTTTAGAGCATAAAAAGTTACACAGACACACACAGACACACAGACACATATATATGATGGCTTTTCAGCTATGATGGCTCTTTTAATACACACACACACAAACACACACACACACACACACATATCTTAAATGGTCTCCTGGGGATGGTAGAGGACAGAAAGGCCCGGAGGAAAGTTGTCCATGGGGTTGCGATGGGTTGGACACGACTTCGCAACTAACAACGACATATATTATGCACACACGTTTGTTTGTTTGTGTGTGTGTGTGTGTGTATGTATTACAAGAGCCATCATAGCTGAAAAGCCTATATATACAGCAGAAGAAACATAGATAGATAGATAGATAGATAGATAGATAATGAGAATTATTGATAATATTGATAATGAGAAATAACAGGTTATGAAATTGAATTAGAACCAGAAATTTTTTTATTAGGCATGATTAAAAAGAATATTAGAAATGATATAAAATACTTAATACTCCATATAATTACGGCGGCAAGATTAGTATTAGCACAATTTTGGAAAATAGATCGAATGCCAACTGATCAGGAGTTAATACAAAAAATCTACACATGCGCAGAAATGGATAAACTAACGTTAGAGTTACAGGATAAGGAGGACTCAAAATATTATACAATATGGAATAGATGGTATCAATGGATAAATCAGAGAAAGGGAAATGGGTAGAGATGGAATTTAGAAGAAATCAATATAATTAAAAACAGCACTGTCAGAGAAATAGAAAACGAAATATGCCACAGTATGTTGGCATTTATGTATATATGTATATATATAATGGAAATTAGTTAGAAATTGTGTATTGTATATGTAAGTTTGTCTCTTGATTAAGAGAAATTTGTATGTTTTAAATGGTTTTATAAATGAATAAAGTTTTGTTTTTAAAATTTAAAAAAAAAAAGAGAGAGAATTATTGTGGCCTTGTTCTTTTCTCCTCTAAAACAGTGTAGAGGAGAATTTTCAGGGATATACAAGAAATATAGGAAAAAAGCTTTGTAATCCAGGCACTGATCTGACCCTTGATAGCTTTACAACATCAGAGTGGTATCACTGGATAGAATACAAAATTAATCATTACTGCAAAATAACCTTAGGTGTTATTCCCTAAATTAAATAAAACTGTGTAGTTGCCAAGTATGCGATTGCCTATTTCTAATACATTTTCTCATAGGCTGTACTGTGGTATGAATGATAAAGTCAGAGAAATTTGGGGAAATTTTAATAAAGTTTTCCAAACATTTTTTGGTCCATCAAAAGAGAAAAACATTTCCCTAAATATTTTAGTTGTATAGTAGGACATTTATTCATTTCTCTTCTCTGCAACTTCAAGTGGTTCAGCACTCAGTATTTCTAAACCTGAGTTTTATCTTTAACATGAAAGGTAAAATAGTGGTCACTTCTATTTTAAATTATTATTGTTGGGGGGAAAAAACACATTAGAGCTCTTTGCAATTACCTTATTTTGAAAATAGGGAAATAAAGCCCGATGTGCTTTATTGAAATTGATTTAACAATGAAGTGTACCTAGCCAAACTATGATGAATACAAAAGCTGAATGTTTTGAAAGGAAAGTAATTCAGACTAGGAATTCGACTCCTCTTCCAAGTAGGAAAAGAGGATGGAAGGAGTTAGTAAATGAAATGCGACATATTTCACTCTACCAATATACCCTAGCCTTTTATTGCCTGCTGAAATTGGAGGCCAAGTTATCTTTTACACACCACTGCCTACCTGCACAATTGCAGAATCCAGGAGACAATAGCTATCTATCCTGTTGAGTTGACAAAAATATTCAATTTCTTCTATTTGATCATAAATGCAGCTTTATTTAGAAATTCAACCAGCAGTCATGAGTCAGTCTGCAGAATCTAGCAATCCAGTCTACCATCTATATTTATCCAGGATTTAAGTATCTTTCTTTTGCTCTTGCATGGTAATGAACTTCTTGTCACTTATTTTTCAGTCTTGAGGGGAGAGGACAGCTACAGTATATTTTGATGCTGTATTGGTTTTGTTTAGTCTCTCTTTATTTCAATCTTGGAAGTTTCAGCCCAAGCAATCAAATTTATAAAATTGAGGTTATTTATAAAATTAGGCAAGTATTTTCTATGTAATATTTCTGCTGTATGTTAAAACTAATTTGCCCAGGATAATCTTTGATTTATGCCACTTTATTTCTTTTCACTAATTCCCTAATAAAATGTTTTATCATTTGTAAAAGACACGCGCGCGCGCACACACACACATACACACAGAGAAAGAGAGAGAGAGAGAGAGATTCTGTTGTATTTATTATGCAATGTAATCATATTTAGTGGGAATTGATCCCCTTTCAAGGAAAAGCAGTCCTTTTTTATTAGAAACTAAAACAAATTGTCTAGCAAGAGAGGAAACAAAATTCTTTCATCCTTTCTTCAGACATTTGAATCCTACTAAAAGTGATAGGCATTGGATGCAGAAAAAACAGATGGAAGCACTTCATTGCACAAAAATATAATTAAATTATGGGATTCACTGCTTTAGAATAATAGTTGTCAGCTATGTAGTGAATAGACAACCCCATGGAGAGAGGAAAAAAGGAGCGTTATCTTTAAACCATCTATTAATTTTTTGAAGGTGTCTAACTGATCTTTGTTAGATACACGAAGCAGCTGACTTGAGCAAACAGAGTAGAATACCTTTTATACATACAAGTAGATTTTTTTAACACATATTTAAAGAAAAATCATCTGAAATAGTCAGGCAAAACTAGTTTTGCTATGTATCTGTATTTCTCTGGATATGTCCCCTTGCATGACAGCTGTAGTCATACTCAATCTAGCCAAGAGGAAAAATCATTCTGAAAACATCAGGTCTGATGACAGTCACTGGAAAAGAGGCAGCACTTCCCTGTTTTACTCTCTGGGAAACATGTCTCTTCTCTGCTGTCTCTTGACCAAATGAGAAAGGCATAGCTGGAAAGAGACACACAGAGACAGAGAGACACACACACACACACACAGAGAGAGAGAGAGAGAGAGAGAGAGAGGGAGAGAGACAGACAGAGAGAGAGGGAGGGAGGGAGGGAAGAAAAGAAGGAGAGAGAGGGGGAGGGGGAGGGAGAAGGAAAGAGGGAGAGGGAGGGAGAGGGAGAGAGGGGGGGAGAGATTGGATAACTAAGTTTAAGTGGCAGTGACTGTTTTGTCTTTAAAACAAGTTTTAAGTTACTCTGGTGACAGCAACCAAAGAACTATAAATGATTTAATGAGCTACTTACAGGTTTACTGTGGGAGAACAAAAATGAAGATATAAATTGCATAAGCTAACTGCCTCCAGAGCATCTTTTTTACTGAAAGTGAAATATAACACATCCTTATAAAATGTATACTCAGGTCTAGCTTCTTGTGTTCAATTGAAGGGCCCAGTACATTGGGTTATATAGTTATATGTAAAAAGTTGAGGTTGTATGCTATTATCTTATTATCCTACACTAAAAACAGTCAGTGCTTTTCTTTTTCTTTCCCCTTTTGCCCTACACTTTTTCCTCTTTCCTTTTTCCTCCCCTACATTCCTATTATTTTCATTTTTTCCTTGCATTTTGTATTATGATAAACTAATAACATTTGTAATACCTCTTAAGGTAATATAGTAATGAAAGATACCTACAAAAAATTTATGGTCATTCATTCATTCCTTTCTTTCTGCCATGTAAGTTGCAGAGTAAAACAGGGTACAGGAAACATATTGTCAGTAAATGCCTAAGACTTTTAAAGGTGCTTATCTGCCTTCACCATTAGCAATAGCAATAGCACTTAGACTTATATACTGCTTCACAGTGCTTTACAGCCCTCTCTAAGCGGTTTACAGAGTCAGCATATCGCCCCCAACAATCGGTCCTCATTTTACCTACCTTGGAAGAATGGAAGCCTTGTCAGATATTGCCTACGTATGATGCCCCAGGCACCAGAAGGGGTTAAGTCTTCTAAGTCTACAGACATCCCATGTGACTGTATAAACCAATGAACTCCCTTATTGGAGTCATACCCACAAATCAATTGGATATCTTCCCTAATTCTCTCCATCCATCTCAGCGAGACAGCAGTGAACTTCTCTCCCTCTCAACCTCTGAGTCATACAGTCAGGGTAATAAATGCAGCAGGACACCCTGTTCATTATTGTATATTTGTAAATAATAAAATAAGTTTTAAACCTGAAGCTGTATGGCCTAAATAACTTCCACATAGACTGAATGAGCACGACCATCAGTATATATCTGACAAGCCTGAATCAACCTTAAGCCTGGTGAGATGCAGCCTCCATACCTCAATGAAGGAATATACAGAAAAGATTTTACTATAATTAGAATGGCTAATTCAGACAGTTCTATCATTGAGTACTGGTTGAAATGTACTGTGTGATAACTACATCACTGCTTGTATTCCTACTGAAGGAACAGGACAGATTGTGTTTTTCAGGTGGGCCTAGATTTCATACCAAACCCAGGTTTATTTATTAGCATTTCTGAGGACCTCTGAGAAGCGAAGCAGGTAAAGAGACATCTGGAGTCCATGTTAGTTCTTGAAGACTGCTTAGACACATCCCTGCAGTTTTCTTGGCAAGATTTCAGAAGTGGCTTGCCACTGCCTACTTTTTAAAGCTGAGAGAGAGTGACTGGCCCAAAGTCACCCAGCTAGCTTAGTGCCTAAGGCAGCACTAGAACTCATAGCCTCCTGTTTTGTACTTGGCACTTTAATCGTTACCTCAAACTAGCTTTCTTATTTCATCAATAAAATCACATAAGTTCATTCTAAGCTAGAAACCTGAGGGGCAGGAATTTCTGACAAGACAGAGATAACATTTTATGCTATTTTATGATTAATTTTTGAATTTACGTATGAATGTTAAGAAAATGTATTCATTTATTGGTTCGATTTATATGCCGCCCTTTTCCGGAGACTCAGGGCAGCTTACAATGGGTTAAGCAATAGCCTTCATACTTTTATATATACCTGCTTAGTAGGGCTTCCCCACCCCACCCCCACGGTGTTCTTTTTTATACAAAGTCAGCTTATTGCCCCCACAATCCGGGTCCTCATTTTACCTACCTCGGAAGGATGGAAGGCCGAGTCAAATGGGTCTTTGCAGCTTTAGCTCTCTCATATATGGATTAGATTTCTGCCCAACCAGGCAGAAGACATTCAGGAAGGGGTCAAGAAGCTGAATACAGCTGGTAGTCAATCTTTTTTTTTAGAGAAAGAAAGAAGGAAGGGTTCCAACAGCTTTGGAAAAGATGTTGGTTAGCCACTCAAAAGTCCAGTCTTGGAGCCAATGGTAATGGAAAACTCCAACTCACAATGAGATGGACGGCAAACAAATTTAATAAATAAATGAAATCAATAAAAATGAAAACTGCCAACATATTTTCAGGATTCAGTTTTACAGGGCAACAATTTCAGAGAGTTCTAGAGGATATGAATGCATCACAATCTGGATTCAGGAATGGGATAGAAACCATAATGGTTATTACACTGAATGATTTGTGGTAGGATATAGACAGTAGAATACAACCTACTAAATTTATAAGAGGCAAATCATTAAGTTTAAGTTGATTGAGGTGATAAATAAATGCTAGAAGTAAATGAGTAACTAGTTAAATAATTGAGATATTGAAACAGCCCTGAAAGAGCCCTTTTCTCAGTAGCTACTACTACTCTGTTAAGGTAAGTTAGCTAGGCTACCCGAAAATGACCTTCAAAGCCCCCCCTCAGATTCCCAAGGGGCAGACATGAAAGGCAATGATCCCTGAGGTAATTCCATACTACTGTAATCCCTTAGCAGCTTTGGGGATAAAATCAGCAGGAGTGCAATTTATTAAGAGAAAATGCCCTTAGGGGAAATAAGACAAAGTCAAAACTAGGAACATTTGGATAATAAAAATATTCTATGAACTGTTTAAAAAGCAAAATTGTGATACCACTACAAACAAGGGACTGTATTGTATCTCCCAGTTTCTTCAGCCAGATATCATTTGCTACATTTCCAATGCAAAGATTTTTAGAAGCCTGCCAGGCTTACATGTTCTTACACGTAGGGCAATTGACAGCAGTGTCTTTGCTCCTATCAAACCTGGGAAATCTACAGTTTCAGTCAATCCTTTTCGCTTTTTAAATGCCACTTTCTGCAGAGATGTCCATGATTATCAGGTGATCTTACCCAACGAACCAACTAGTTTCCAGAAATATTCCTTCAAGAAAAAAAGAGCTAAAGATGAGCAGTTGCTAAAAAGTTGTGACCTAGGCATAGACCATATTATTTTAGCCTGCCTAGCTAGAAAAGAAGAAGCTGGTGGTGTCATATAAAACTTAGCAAATGTTATGCAAGGGCTGGTGAGAAACTAGGTATTTTCTGGATGATATGGATATAGTCCCCATGCCAAAAATATAAATACAATAAATATATATTAAGCTTTGATCTAGTTAATGAGATTGTATACTGCCAGAGCCACCTGTAAAGATATTTGATTGGGTTACTAGTAATTAACTTTAAGCATGCTGCACAAATAGGTCCAATAATTATTTTCTGAATATATACATTTTAAAATACAGTTATCGTGGATGATGGTTGCAATACAATTTTCTTATGAGAATGTCTGCTGTTTTCCTTTCTTTTTTTTGAAGAGAGTAGAGTAAGAATAACTCTAATCATTTACTTTGGAAAACATAACAGGAGTTATTTGTCAACACCAAGCCTCCTGCAATTTAAGAGATGAGAGTTTAAAGCAGCGAAGACTCTTGGGCTGCCTGAAAGGCTAACATATTTATTATCTCAGAAGCTTTTGTGGGTCATTGTTCACTTCATCAGATACACAGAAAACTGTCTTAAGAAAAGTGTATCTTTCTCTGCACAATATTCTAGGCATTTGATGAAGTGTCTGTGAGCCACAAAAAAAGTTTCTTCGGTAATTTTTTCCTGGTCTTTAAGATGTTCACAAAACAGTTGTGGCGCTAACTCATCTAACTCACATGACTAGCCTGTGAGGACTAAAATCTTTCTGGAAGAAATTATCTTGACACTGTACAAGCCCAATTCTTCCCTCCAAGCTTACAGTCTGATAAGCACATTAAAAAGAGAAGAGGATGGGAAGAGAACATGAAATCGATCAAAGTATTAATTCAGACATAAAAGAATAGACACGAAAGCTGTTCATCAGGAAGAGGAACATCAAAATGAGTGTTGTAGCATCTTCTTCTGTGAGTAACATTGTCAAGTGGAATAGCTCAGGGGTGAAATGCTCCCGGTTCAGACCGGATCACTTGATCCGGTAGCGATGGCGGCGGGTGGTTGGAGAATCAGTAGCAAAAATCCCTGCGCCCCCCCCCATGCCCAGCTGAGCCGCACGATCATCAGCGGCTTTTTTTTTTACTTTTAAAAACATTTTTTCTACAACCTGTTCTGACGAAAAAATGCTTTTAAAAGTAAAAAAAAGCCTCTGATGATCGCGCGGCTCAGCTGGATCATCAGAGGCTTTTCAAAGCATTTTTTTCTGCAACCTCTTGGCCGAAGAGGGGGGTAAAAAAAATGCTTTGAAAAGTTTCTGACGATTCCAGCTGAGTTGCCTGATCGGCAGAGGATTTCAAAGCATTAGAAAAAATGCTATGAAAAGTTTTTTAAAAAATGGCCACACCCACCCAGTCACATTACCCCCCCCAACCAAACCACGCCCACAGAACCGGTAGTAACAAATTTTACATTTCATCCCTGGAATAGCTCCCAATAAAAACTAATTTTGTGAAAAGTGGTTTAATTAGGTGGATTAATTAGTGGTTGAAAAGGTGAATTAATCTAATTGCTGTTGTGACTGCCACCTATGAGTTTTTCGCAGATTCAAGAAGAAAATTTTTACTTTTTATGGTTTCTTTTCACAGACAGGGTTATTGCCCTGTCAGAATACATTACAGTTCAGACTTTTATGAAACTTGTTGCAAGAAACGAATGGTTGTTGTTTTAGCACCAAATACAACAATAAACAAAACAATGTAAAAAAATAATACATGCTCATACCCCCAAACTATACACCTAATGACAGGAGAATACACCACTCTATTTAGAGTTTGGGAGCAGCCTAAAAATTATCTACCACAGACATTATCTTATCATCAGAGCCATGCAGTGAAGTGCTAAACATCCAGGTCTATCAAATATGTCCACATGAAACAGCTTCTTGCATTAGAGAACATTTTAAATTGTTCACTATGGTAGCTGCTCTGAAGCAAAAACTGTTATGCACTCACTGGGTATGATTACAGGATTTTCTCTCCTGAAAAAAAGTGAATAAGTCAGAATGCAACCATTTGTGCCCATGCCTCAGCCCTTAGTTTCAGTAGTTTTAACAATAAGAGAATGCTGGAGACAATTTAAGAGCTTCTAGCAGAAAGAACCAAACATCAAGATAACTTAAAAATGAAGGATTTCCTCTGCAACCTGGCTAGAAATAAACAACTACATCCTACACCCTACAGTGTGTAAAAAGCTGAATCTCAAACTGCAATGCAAATAAAAGAACAGTGTGAAGCTGTTCTGTTCTGTTCTGTTCTGTTCTGTTCTGTTCTGTTCTGTTCTGTTCTGTTCTGCTCTGCTCTGCTCTGCTCTGTTCTGTTCTATTCTGATGTAGAGCGGGAAACTGAAATAATAAAAGGAGGATCAAGATCAAATGTAAACCAAAAATGTGTTGTCTAATTCATAGATCACGTATCTGAATTGTATTCATTGTTGTAATCCCGGGATTCTTCAGATGTGTGCATGCACAAACATTCATTTTTTATTGCTAATTAAAACAAAAGTAAACCAGTTTGGTTTAGCGGTTAAGGCACCAGACTAGAAACTGGGAGCCTTGAGTTCTAGTCCTGCCTTTTTATTTTGAGCCTTCCAGCAGCTTCACTGATTTGCTTCATCTAAGATAACCAGTCAAATGCCCTGTCTTCTCCATCCTACTGTCCACCTCCATTTCTCATATTAGGGAGCTATTTTTTCAAAATAAAGCAACCAAAATTAGTCTTTTTGTCCCCCTACTGCAGGAGTGTCTAACTCACAGCTCACGGGCTGGATGCATCACACGCTGGCCACACCCATGCCCGGTTTAGCGAAGGGGAAAAAAGTTGTGATACGTCACGTGACGACGCAAGTTTGACACCCCTGCCCTACTGTATCTGAGATTAGTTTTAAATGATAACAAAGGCCAACCAGACATTATAAATTATTTACATTCATGGAGAAAGATCAGGAGGAAGCATCCATATGGAATTGGGAATAGTTTCCAGGAACATTTACTCTATGATGATTTTAAACATTGTTTGTACTAAGTCTGGCTTAATATGCTACTTTAGCATGGTTACAAATCAGATTTGCACCCTGCACTAAGCCAATATAAACTCTGTCTTAATATACTGTATGAACTTTATAAATTCTGGTTATATCAGACAAACCTAGTCAACAATGGTTAATTTTGGTAAGGAAACAAATTACAGCTTGGTATAACCTGTGGAGCCAGGCACAGAGAATATGAAAGAGGTAAGAGAATATTGTTATAGTGCCAGATTTTTTCCTCTAGGCATCTGTTGTGGAGTAACTGTATTCATAAAGTCTGTTTATTAGCATATTCAATATTTGAGAAGGCCACTATACTCTGATCAAAATCAAGTACTGTATATACATCCTTAAAAACTACTTGTCACTGAGAAAGCATATACCAATATGCATGTGGCAACATTATTTTTATTAGATTTTTGTGTGAGCAAGTTGATACAGGGATAGAAGAAGAAGAGGCAACTCTT
The DNA here is from genome assembly GCA_012654045.1 of Ptyas mucosa. Taxonomy (NCBI): domain Eukaryota; kingdom Metazoa; phylum Chordata; class Lepidosauria; order Squamata; family Colubridae; genus Ptyas; species Ptyas mucosa. The sequence goes on from WNWU01000005.1 coordinate 16,440,631, forward strand.
TTTTAAAAAAAATAATATTTGATGATTCCTGAGAACTCCAGAAACATTACAATTCAACAATGTAATTTGATTACTTATCTTTATATTGACTACTACTTAGAAATCGAAGTGATTTTATTGATCCACAAATTATTCTCATGGTATCCTACAACCTTCAGTAATTGGAATATATGTACAACTGGAGCAACCAAGGGCAGCAGCATAATAAATATGGCTTTGTGATTGTAATCTAATGTAATTGGCCTGCTCTATATTTCTGGAAGAAAACCTTTTACCTACAATATATATAGCAGGCAGTTTTAAAACCCTTGTTGAAAATATTGGCCTTCTACTAAAGTAATACAAAATCAGATTAAGAATTATGCATTAAAATGCATACCTATAAAATATATAATTTCATTTTGGAGGGTGCAACATGATGCAAAATGAAGGAAAAGAATGAGAATGTAGTGGGGGGGAGGGAGGAGAAATTGGAGCCAGAAAATAAGAGAGGAGAAAAAGAAATCTGTCTAAACTGACAGCAAAACTACTCACTTTCAAATAATACCTTTCTTATTGTTGAAAACCATTCTTACCGGCACCATCTTTTTATTCTTTAATTTTCTCACCTCTTTCTTACTGAGGATCTTATCAATTCCATCCAGTCATGAACTTGGTCTTCTCTTTCCTCTCCACCCTTCCTTTTTAAATCTGTTTTGCATTTTTTTAAAAAAAAATTCAACATTAAAGGTCCAGAAAAGTGGAAAAGACCTCAGAAAGTGCCAATATCTTTGGAGAAAAAGACTGTACTGAAGGAAGACTGTAACTATAACTCAGTGGTAGAATTTTTACTTTGCTTGGAAAAGATCCAAAGCTATTAAGCCCTTGGTCTCTCCAGGTAGGACTTCAGCTTGAAATCCTCAAGAGTGGCTTGTAGTTGCTGTAGAGAGTATTTCCCCATTTCAGCACCTTTAACAGCGGTGGGTTGCCCCTGGTTCGCACCGGTTCTATAGAACCGGTAGTAAAACCGGGGGAGGCTCCGCCCACTGACCCTGATGCCGTGAAAGTGCTTTTGCACATGCGCAGAAGAGCATGCGCGTGCACGAGCTAAGCGAGCACAAGTGCACGGCCCCTTTGCGAACCGGTAGTAAAGTTAAGTAGAACCCACCCCTGACCTTTAAGATGGGTGGACGTCAAGTCTCAGAATTCCCCAGCCAGCATACAAAGATGCTGAGGGTGACAAACACAACTATAGACAATCCTGAAAAAAATCTTACTACACTAGTATAAAGAAAGGGGGTTTTTTTGCTCCTAAGTGAAGACACTGCCACTGAAAAGGTTTGCTCCATCCTCCTGCCTTAAAAAACAGCTTCACTTTCAACAGATGATGGGCTTTTTTTCTGAAAAATGATTAATCTCAGTATGAATAATATCCGGTTGAATTTGTCAATGCAGAAGGCCAGAGAAAGGAATGAAAAAGAAACAGTAATTCTCGATGCAATAATATCACAAAAGTCTTAAAGATAAGGATTAGCGTTAGCTAACTTTTGAAAGGGGAAAAAAGTAAGAAGAAAGTAGCAAGGCCTTTATTGATATCTACTGTTGAAATATGCAACAGTAAATACACAACAGGAATGCCATCTAAACTGCACAGAAATCAATAAGATAAAATTAAGCAGCTGCAGAAGTCTCTTATTAACTTCACTGAGATTTACATTCCAGATGTCATAAAGCACTATGCCAGAAATTAGGAAAAGATATTAAAATAAAATATTAAGATTTCTCCAAAGAGAATCTGAAACCACTAATTCAAAAAATACAATAGCAAGACATCCCAAAGGGACTTTTTCCAAAAGACAACTCGACTTTCTTGTTCTTTTTTCTTTGAAAATGTATCACTTTTCATCCAAGAAGCTTCTTCAGTTCTAACTTCTTTAGTTAGAACTGAAGAAACTTCTTAGATGAGAAGCAAAATATTTACAAAAAAAGTAAAAGTCCAGTTGCTTTTTGGAAAAAAGCACCATTGGGACAACCATGACCTGGATGATTGAGAATTTCCCATAGACATTTGCAACAGCAAGACAGATTTTTTAGAACCTTCCCAAAGGCAAAGAGCAATTTTAAAAACTCAATATTCCAATATCAGAACATAGCTAAGTTTTATTTTGCAAGATGGGGCAAAACAAATGCCCTGCTAACTACAATTCCTGTGGCCATTCAAAAAAATAGGCAGTGATTTATTTTCTCCTCCAAATTACTATAATAAGGTGAGAAATGCCTTTGGCCTATTATACGATCGTGGGTCTATAGCTGAACTGAAAATAAATTTGGAATCGAAAATAATGCTACAGTCAATGAGTTGTATTAAATGATGTTAGTTCATTAATAAAACCTGCTTATGTAGTGATTCCCATTCCATCTGCATTTTAGCAATAATCTGGAACCATCAGAAATACCATGTTTCCACAAAAATAAGACCCTGTCTTATATTTTTTTGAACCCTGAAATAAGCGCTTGGCCTTATTGCCATGCTCTCAAAAGCCTGATTGGGCATATTATCAGGGGATGTCTTATTTTGGGGAAAACAGGGTACATCTCAGCAGCATAGAAGGTACCAGAAAGAGAAATGGAATAAGGATACGGACAGTTACCCAAAGCATACCCAAAGCATACAGACAGATGAATGGGCTTCCAGTATGAAGTGAAGGACTAATTACTTGTCCACTGGGGTAGCTTTGGAAATGTTTATTAAGATACAAATCATTATTCTCCAGGCTGATGCAGCTTCAAACCAAGCTCAGATCTCCCACAGAGGAGACAATAAATAGACCTGATTAATACTGCAGACAATGAGCAAGAAATCCTAGCCAGTAGTCATAAATTTGGAGATTATTCTGAATGCCTGAAACATGTGAAATAATGGGGAACTGCATTTGCATCTGCAAAGAATGTTAGCCTGCACATTAGGGAAACCCTGAAGGTCCCAAATTAGAGAGGTGGACATCTGGGTATTATTTTAGAAATAATTTAGAAATTGGCCTTGGGGTTGCTTAGGGAATTTGCTGTATAAAACACTCAGCTCCCACCAGCCATTGCCAAAGGACAAGAATAGAAACATCCATAGCAATCCATGGTAATGTCACCATGCAAATGCCACAACCTTATACTTATGTCTTAATGAGCAACACAAGTATGCAAGTCCCCCCTTATAACCCACCCACATAGGCAGCCATGGGCCAGAGTGTGTCAGGAGAACACATCATTCTGACCGCATCCATGTCATTTCTGGCCCCATCCATCAGTACCAGGAAGTACTTGAGACAGGGCATTATACAAACTAGAGCTCTGGGCAGGGAAGGTCAGCTTAATTTGACCCGTATATAAATGCCACCACAATATTCATTCTATTATGGCCTTGAAGAACTGACCTCTTTCCTTCTTTTTCTTCTGCTTCTCATCTCTTATGTATCTTTCTCTTTTAATTAATGCAAGTTGCTCAGGGAGAAATCAGCCTGAAAAGCAGAGGAGAGGGCAGTGGGAGGGAAATGCAGCAAATAAAAAATAGTAGTAAAACAGAGGGAACTGCAGGCAAGTTCTACACTGACCACTCAAACTGAGTAAGGCAATCAGCATATTTTTTCTCTGCTTCAGTGCCAAGCCTGAATATGATAAGAAAACTAATGAGCCAGCTCTACTAAGCAAAACTGGTTACAAATGAGAGATGCATCTGGGTGCACACCAGTGTGTCTGCATACTAGATTCATAATGTCTAATGTTCTTGTACAGTTAAAATCCAAATTCTCCTCAGAAGACCTTTTAATAACACCTAATTTTATTTTGGTATTGGAGAAGACTCTTGAGAGTCCCTTGGACTGCAAGGAGATCAAACCAGTCAATCCTAAAGGAAATCACCCCTGACTGTTCTTTGGAAGGAACAGATGCTGAAGCTCAAATACTTTGGCCACCTAATGAGAAGAGAGGAATCATTGGAAAAGGCCATGATGTTGGGAAAGAATGAAGGGGAAGGAGAAGAGGATGGCAGAGGAGGAGATGGTCAGATAGTGTCATCAACGCAATGGGCATGAGTTTGGGTAGACTCCGGATGACAGTAGACGAAAGGCTGGTATATTATGGTATATTATGGTTGGTGGGGTCCCAAGAAGTTGGACTTGACTTAGCAGCTGAACAAGTTTTATTTTTAGTGGCCCCCACAGCCATGAGTACAACTGAAACCTGGGTTAACATAGCCAAGCTCAATCCCAGACCTGCTTGCCCACATTCAAAGCAAACAGCGGCTCATGTATAATAAGGCAAGCATGCAATGTTTATCTACTTCCTCTTCGTAGTAACTAGTCTTACTTAACAGACTGCTGGTAAATGCCAAGGATAAACACTCTCCTTTTCCATTATACTAACTAGCTCATGTTATGAGATTGCTGTAGCTCGTAAAGCCAACTTCAGTGCATGGACATAAATATCAAATTGTTAGGAATGACTGAAGCTAGACAAACCTACTTACTTCTTATCCTCTACATTTGGAGTTAATTTTTATCTTTTCAGTGAAATAGAAAATAGAACAGAAATGCTTAATGGAAGAGATTATTATCGGAATAACACTTTCAGACTTGAAGTGTCCCTTCTCTGAATTGCTTCTATATACTTTTTCAGTCCTCGGGAGATGCATTCTTAAGTCACCTTTCGTGTTAACAAGCCGCGACTATGCAGGGGGAAGGGGCTGTATGTGTGTCTTTTAATGCTCCCAATTCATCAAGTCAGGGAAAGTACAATGGTTTTCACCAAGTACATGATCTTTAATGCCTCAGGGGATATAAGGCCACATTAAACTTGTCCAATTATTAATAATTCAGGGCAGCCTCCTTTGTGAATGACAGGGGCATCTCTCTTGGCACACCGGTCTAACTAAAAGAAGAGGCATAGCAAACAAACAAGTAACAGCATTCCAAAAAATCCCAAGGCTCAGATCACCCTGAAGTGCTGCAATTATTCTTGCCCGCCAATTCTTTGCAATGTATTGTGTCAGTGATCAGCTAGACTTTACAAAAGTTCCACGTTTTCTTGTTCGTTGAGAATCTGTGACATTGAAGAGAATTCCTGGGCATGTTTTGCAGTTTGTAGACTGCCTATAGTACAAGACCATTACTCAGCGCCAATGTCCCACAATGCCCCAACAATGAGAACACATGTCTAAGTCATGCTTACTGCAATAAGCTTCCCAAGAATTTAACTTTAAAAAATGACAAGGATTTTATCACACACAGTGGCAAATATTTAACTTGAAGTTAACTAAATAACAATTACATTACATTATTCTTTTTCATGAATTTTTTTGTCCATTTTCTTACAAGGTTAGTATACTACAATGGGCTCATTACCTGAGTCTTGAAAACATGCCTACTTATGCTATTTTTTGAAAAACTCTTCCCTTGATCCTTTTGTTTGCTTTTATTTTTTTATTTACTAAATGTTTTGGTGGTGGTGGTGGTGGTGGTGGTGGTGGTGGTTGTTGTTGTTGTTGTTGTTGTTGTTGTTGTTATTATTATTATTATTATTATTATTATTATTATTTTCTGCCCTATGTCTCTTCTTCACACTCTGGCTAAAGATCTTGAGGGAACTGCTTTTCCATTTCTCTCTTCACCTTTCTCTTAATAAATTCAGAGAACTCTTTAAATTTTTTTATCATTGCTGTTGATGCTATTAGTCTATTTATTTATTTATTTTATTGAATTTATATTTCCGCCTATTCGCACATGGCGACTCAAGGTGGCTTACAGAATATAAAACCATATTTAAAACAATAAAACTAATACAAAGATTCAAATAAATTAATATAATATAATAAAATCACCACCCGCCCCGGCGACAGCAGATCACATGAGCCATTTAAGTGGTTCTCCAGGCCCACTGGCAGAACCAGGTCTTCAGCACCTTCCAGAAGAGTATTAGAGTGGAGGCCGTTCTAATCTCTGGGGGAATGATGTTCCAGAGAGAAGGAACCACCATGGAGAAGGTTCTTCTTCTGGGTCCCACCAGGTGTAGCTCCCTCAGGGATGGGACCTGCAGTATTCCCTGCCTCCCTGCTCTGATGGGTTGGATAGATGTGATCGGCAAGAGACGGTCCCTCAGATAACCTATTTACTACATTTAATGGTTTGAACCAGGGGTGAACTACCGGTTCGGGCTGGTTCACCCGAACCGGTAGTAAAAAATGATACTGGTTCTCCAAACCAGTAGTAAAAAAATGTAAAAAAAAAAGTTCCCACGATCAGCTGAGCGACGCGCTATCATCGGAACATTTTTTTTTACTTTTTAAGCATTTTTTTACTATTGAACTGGTAGTTTAAAATGCTTTAAAAAGTAAAAAAAAAACAGTTCCCACAATCGCGCATCGCTCAGCTGATCGTCAGAACTTTTTTTTTACCTTTTAAGCATTTTTTTTACTACCGGTTTGGGCGAATAGATAGTAAAAAAATGCTTTAAAAAAGTTAAAAAAAAAGGCTTGGACAATCGCGCAGCACAGCTGTGATCATCCAAGCCTTTTTAAAAACTTTTTTAAAGCATTTTTTTACTACCTATTCACCTGAATCGGAAGTAAAAAAATACTTTTAAAAGGTTTTAAAAAGGTTTCCAAGATCACAACTGAGCTGCGCGATCGTCGGAACCTTTTTAAAAACTTTTTAAAAGAATTTTTTACTACCAGTTCGGGAAATAGGTAGTAAAAAAATGCTTTTAAAAAGTGAAAAAAAAAGGTTTTGATGATCGCGCAGCACAGCTGTGATCATCAGAACCTTTTTTTAACCTTTTTACAGCATTTTTTACTACCTATTCGCCCAAACCTGTAGTAAAAAATGCTTTTAAAAAGTTTTTTAAAAGGTTCCCAAGATCGTGCGCTGATTCCCCCCCCCCACTGTTCTACTTACTTTCCCAAACCTCCTTTTGGTGCGTACTGCACATCCGCACATAGCACACATGCGCGGCCAGGGAACCAGTAGCAAACCGATTCAGTTTTAACCACTGGTTTGAACCACCAAATATTATTGTTACAGTTAAGTTCCATAATTGAGGTGCCCTGTAAGTTCTCAGCATCTGATAGAAAATTCAATGTAACATTGCATTTTATTTTTTATTTAATCAACATATTAAAATAGGTTTAAGATTGTTTTGTTTTCCTAGTCTCACAAGGCAAGTATAACTAACTTCATGGCATTCCATTGTGAGTTCTTTAGTTGAGCATTAACTATTAACATTTTCAAGGCAATTTTTTTTCCAGTGCGCATGATTTTAACCTTTTTCCCCCTGATTTTTTTCTCTTCGTATGAGTACAGGCAGCCAAGATGTTTGGTCCTGGAACTGTGTTAGTCCAGCTTCCTTTCTCTACATTTAATGCCTTTCTTGCTTCCTCCTATGTAGCAGCTACAAAGGAGTGAATTTAGTGGAAACCTGAAGCATTTCATTGTATGCAAAGAATATATTTGCTGGTCTGTGATCATAATATAAATTGATTGATTGCAAAGAATATATAGGGAAACTGTACATCACAAAGTTTGGGATCATGTTGTACACATCCAGCTTTCAGAAAGTCCTGCTGTTAGTCCATAAACCTATGCTTTTGATCTTTTTACCAGACCAGCAATGGCTGATTCTCCTGCATACTAGAAAAGCTATGGTATAGTTCACAGCATTCTACCGACAGCTTTAGTTCTTCCAAGTTGACTCCTAGCAAAATTAGTTGAGTCTAGGGACTCAGAACTCTCTTTAAAATAAGGCACCAAAAACATTTATTTTTCTTTGACGTCTTAAAGCCATTTCAATACACGTGTTGATTTTATTCTATGATGTGTCTTTTGGCATAGAAATTATTCATTTTTTTATATTGTGATTTTACAACTACTTATACTATGTTGTAGTATTGTTATTTTTATAGAATTATGATAACAGAAAGCAAATTTGGAAGGGACCTTGAAGGTCTTCTAGTCCAATTTTCTGCTCAAGAAGGAGATCCTATGCCCGTGATGGCGAACCTATGGCACGCGTGCCACAGGTGGCACACGGAGCCATATCGGTGGGCACATGAGCTCAGCTCCGGCACACTGATTTTCAGGCCTTCTGGGCTCACCAGTCGGAAAACAGGCCATTTCCAGCCTCCGGAGGGCCCCTGGGGGGATGGAGAAGGCCGTTTTTGCCCTCCCCAGGCTCCTAGAAAGGCTCTGGAGCCTGGGGAGAGTGAAAAATGGGTCTACCAGGCCCACTGTGCCATCTTGCGCCAAAAGCGGGGGGAGCATTGGGGGGGCGTGCACACATGTGTGTGGGGAGGTGGAGCGCATAGAATTATGGATGTTGGCACACACACATGTGACCCTCCCCGCGCTCCCCCCACTTTTGGCACACAATGGCAAAAAGGTTAGCCATCACTGTCCTATGCCATTTCAGACAAATGGTTGTCCATTCTCTTCTTAAAATTTTCCACCGATGGCAACGCAGAACTTCTGAAGGCAAGAGGTTTTGCTGATTAATTGTTCTAACTGTCAGAAAATTTCTCCTTATTTCTAGATTGGTTCTTTCCTTGATTAGTTTCTAGCTATTGCTTCTCCGGGCTCTTTGGAGAATAGCTTGACTGCCTCTTCTTAGTGGCAGCCCCTTAGATATTGAAACACTGCTATCTTGTCACCCCTAGTCCTTCTTTTCATTAATCCTGAGTGGCGCCTGAGTGGCGTAGCAGGCTAATGCCTCCTACTAAGGCAGCATTTAACATCCAGCTGCCTGCAATTACTGCGAGTTCTAATCTCAGCAGGCTCAAGGTTGACTCAGCCTTCCATCCTTTCTAAGTTGGGTAAAATGAGGACCCAGTTTGTGGGGGCAATAAGCTGACTTTGTATAAAATATACAAAAGTATGAAGGCTATTGCTTAACGCATTGTAAGCCGCCCTGAGTCTCTGGAGAAGGGCGGCATATAAATAAATAAATAAATAAAAAACCCAGACATACCCAATTCCTGCAACCGTTCGTATGTTTTAGTCTCCAATGATAAATATATCACTATTAATAGTATCACAAGATTAGTGCTGGAAGAGTCCATTTGGGTCAATGTGTCCAACCCCTAGTTGAATGTAGGAATCTAAGCTCTTCCTTAAGAGCAATCGGTTCAGAGCCTGCTTGAACATAATCAGAGACAAAAACACAACTAACATAACTGGTAACTGGTTCCGCAATCAAACTTCTTACACTTAAAAAGAGTTCACCAACTTTCAGTTGGAAACTATCTTCTTGTACCAAAGGTGCTCTTTTCAACAGGCAAGTGGATTTTCTGGTTTTTCTTTTTAAAGACATTTCGCTTCTCATCCAAGAAGCTTCTTCAGCTCTGGCTGGATAGTGGGGAACGGGAAGATTTATACTCCTTGCAGACAGCTGGTCATTTGCATTCTTTTAGAGAGTCGTTGAGGCCACTTGAAAGTTTGTCTGTGTCATCAGGGTCACCTGAGTAGTGTAAATGGGTGTGCAGCTTTCTTGGAACTGTTGAAAGGACTGTGTTGTAGACTGGAGATAGATGATGTCATATCTTGTAATTTAAATCCATATCTTGTCTTACCCTTGAGATGACAGAAAAGCTTTTTCTGTGATACATATTCAAGTAGCATAGTTGAAGAGTGCAATCACAGAGTGCCGTTAATTTTCTCTCCTCGGGCCCAAGTGTATCAAGCGCCTCCATTTTTCCCTGTAGCACTTATCGTATGAGGCCCCTGATCACCCTTGTTGGCCTTTTCAGAACCTATTTCATTTTACATCAATTATTCCCGGAATATGATGTCCAGAACTAAGCAAAATATGCATTCTGAATGCAACCAATGCCAATTAGTCATTTGGAACCTATTCTTCCATACTTCAGAATCACCTCAGAGATTAAAACTCCTAGACGAAAACTCCTTTTCATAAGTACAGGTAGTCCTCGATTTACAACAGTTCATTTACAATGAACTGTTCATTTACAATGAACTGTTCAAAGTTACAATGGCACTGAAAAAAGTGACTTATGACTGTTTTTCACACTTACGACCATTGCAGCATCCCCATGGTCACATGATCAAAATTCAGATGCTTGGCAACTGGTTCATACCTGTATGACGGGTGCAGTGTCCTGGGGTCATGTTTTGAGACCTTCTGACAAGCAAAGTCAATGGGGAAGTCAGATTCACTTAGCAACCATATTACTAATTTAACTAACGAAATGATTCACTTAACAACTGTGGCAAGAAAAGTCATAAAATGGGGTAAATTCACTTAACAAATGTTTCACTTAGCAACATTAATTTGGGGCTCATTTGTGGTTGTAACTTGAGGACTACCTATAGTATTGCCAGCCATTTATCTTGTATTCTATAGCAGTCCCTTTTTTTCCTCAATGAAGAACCTAACCCTTCATTCTACTATTGTTTGCAACCTACTTCTGTAACTTATCAAAAATATTGTAATTGCTGTGCCTTTTGGGATGAAGTATTCCACCTGGTATCTATTCCTAACAAAAGTGATGTGCTTTTTCCCATTGGTTCGTGCAAGTGTTGAAGAGTTGAAGACACAGGACTGACCCTGTGCCAGCCTACTTAGTAATGAGAAACCATGGTTTGGCAAAGTTTCATTGTTTTTATTGGTTTCTAATTATTGTAATCTGCCTACTGTCCAGGTGAAATGAGAGAATATAAGTTAAACAAATAAATATTTCTAGACAAATCATTTTATAATAGAAATTGTATAAAATTTCACAAATCCCAGATTATTTTGAGTCTGGATTGTTTTTGCCCCATTTTGGACTCTGACTTTTTTGGAGAAAATGTTTAAAACTTACCAATTAACCCATCATATGGATGAACCACACATTATTCGTGTTCCTGTATTTTTTTTTAATTTGAAAAGTTAAAATAAAGAAAATATTTATAACCTATGAGTATAATAAACTCACTTTTCCCTAAACCATTTGAGAGATTCATTTTTAAGGGTGGAATCACAGTCTTTGAAACTGACATCAAAATGGTCACCCTTAATTTACTATCAGCAAAAACAGGGTCAGGAAAATGAAGTAGAAAATAACTATGACAAAATGTAGCATGGATTTCTTCCATTTCTTTCTCAACAAGAGGACAACGAAAGGAGACAATCGGCTTGCCACTTAATCCAAATTGAGAAATCTTAATAGATAACCAAACACAGAAAACTTCAACTCTATATTTTTCCTCTTTATATCTAAAGATAAATGAATACCATAGACAGAAGGAACACAACAGGGGAAGTCAGAAATGATATGGTAAAGGAACTTCTAGCTAAGGATCTTCAAATTACCAGGTCTTGATAAAATGTATCCTAGAATAACTAAAGAACTGGCTGAAAAGCTCGAGATCTATTCAGGGGTGAAATTCAGCAGGTTCTGACAGGTTCTGAAGAACTGGTAGAGGAAATTTTGAGCAGTTTGGAGAACTGGTAGTAGAAATTTTGAGTAGTTTGGAGAACCGGCAAATACCACCTCTGGCTGGCCCCAGAGTGGGGTAGGAATGGGGATTTTGCAGTATCCTTCCCCTGGAGTGGGGTGGGAATGGGGATTTTGCAGCATCCTTCCCCTGCCACACCCACCAAGCCACGCCCATCAAGCCACACCACACCCATCAAGCCATGCCCACAGAACCGGTAGTAAAAAAATTTGGATTTCACCACTAGATCTATTGAGGAATTCTGGAGAACTAAAGAGGCCCCAGAAAGTTGGAGAAGAGCAAACACAACCTCCTCTCCAAGAAAGGACGGAAAAAGGATCCCAGTAATTACTGAGCAGTGAGCCAAACATCAATACCAGGAGAGATATTAGAGCAATTAATAAACCAGGTCACTTGTAAGCATCTTAAAGGCAATGCCATGATTGCTAAGGTTCAGCATGGCTTTTTAAAAAATGGGGCATGTGAGACAATTCTCCTGTCCTTTTTTAGACATACTCTTTGAAAGACAAGAAGAACATGATAAATATAATTTACCTGGATTTCAACAAAGGTTCCACATCACATTCTTTCTGACAAGCTGTTAAAATGTGGATTGGATGGCACTTCAGTCCACTTCAGTGGCTATGTCATAGGCCAGGATTCAGATTCAAATCTCACTCTTATTCTGAGAACACCGGTCCAGCTGAATGTGTGGACTGTCAGAATCTCTGGAATCTACAAGCTATGATACATTGGAGAAGCAGGGTGGATAAAAATAGATGATTTTTTTAAAAAAAATAATTTAAAAAATCAGACTTTTTAAATTTAAATAGGATTTTTTTATTTTTATCAAATTAATAAAATGCTTTTGGAGTAAAAATCTATCTAAAGATAGTTTTCTATTTAAGATATGTTAATAATTTAATTTATTCAGCATTAAATGGAGCTTAGTTACGTAGCATGAGGCTGTATATTCTGCAATATTTACATTTTTGGTAAACTCATTCAATGAATTCAAACTCTGCAAGCTGAGATAACATGCACCCTAAATAGGAAACCCTCATTTTCTTTGCAACTAATAATATTAAAGATTCTAACCACCAGCAAGAATGAGTCCTTACATTTAAAGAGCACCTATTATTTCAAATCCATCATGGGAGCACCTTTTAGGAGGTATCCACTCACCTGCTGCCTGCCACATCCCTCACCTTGTTGTGTCACTGACGCATCACCAGCCGTCCCATTAAAGTGAATGGGACTGTTGGTGAGTCAACAGAGGGCCAGAGGAGGAGCCACTGTGGGACAGAGATGACAGTTGCTCTTTCAAAATTATTTAAATCGACTTGATTTAAATAAAATCCACCCTGTGGAGAAGGATGAGCAACACAGGCATCAGCTACAGCAGTTGGACAATGAGACACAACCTCAAACTGCAGGCCTCAATGCACACAGTAAGCAGGGTGACACCACTCAGTGAGTTTCCTCACTAAGCAAAGGACAAGATCTGAGTAATTGTAGCCAGCTACTTTCAGGTGGATTTATATAGCCACTTTTGGGTTCACTCTTTGTTGGAGATTTAGTTAATGGCTCTTGTTTGTGTGTTTATGTACTCTTGAACCCTTGGCTCTTAACTGGCTGACTATCCAATTAGGCACTCTTGATATCTGGAATGAATATGGACCACTCTGTTGTTGTTTAAAACTTCAAATGGTCTTTTTCAGGCAAGCCCTCTTTGCACAGACCCTGATTTATGATCTTGTCTACTGTTATCTGCTTAATTCCATAGCAACTGTGTTTGTGCTTGTGTGTCTGCAACCTGAAACAGAACTTGAGTGGATTAGTGTCCGTAGGGTTACTATATCTTACTATTTGAAATTTTGTTAATGATGTGATGTCAGCTCTATGAGGCAGATCTAACCAAGATATAACTGCTGGAAGACTAAAGACAACTTTGATTTGCAGTGACTGTAGCCACGTAACTTTGGAAGTCAGATTGTGCTCCCACTTCTCTTTCCTAACATTATGTTTTAGGGAAGTATCTGTCTGAAGTGTTTGCACACACTTTCTTTGTCCAGGATTTAACCTACGTTTTTCTTCTCATCTTTTTGGTATTGGTTCTTGTCTCCCTCAAAGCCATCTCCATATTTTGATAATAGGATTGATGGAATGTTTATAAACTTAGCAGCTGATATAACATCTAGCGGTCTGGATGACATCCAGTATGAAAAAATGAGAGTGCAATCTAGTCTGGGCAGGTTGGGAGACTGAATTAATATCATCAAAATGTCCTTTGACAGGGAGAAATGTAAGATAATACATCCAGGGAAGAAGAATGTACAGCACGCATACAAGATATGGAGTTCTACAGTACATAAGAAGCAACGTGTCAAATACACATGAAGTCTTTAGTCCCCTCTATGCAGCATTGATGAAAATACATCTGGAGCAGTGGTAGGTTGCCCCAGGTTTGGACCAGTTTGCAAGAACCGGTAGTAAAGCCAGCGGGAGGCTCCACCCACTGCCCTGGATGTCATCATCAGTGAAGCAAGGCGCGTGCGCAAGCGAAGCAAACAATCCTGTTGCAAACTCATAGTAAAGGTAAGTATAACCCACCCCTGATCTGGAGTACTGTGTTTGATTCTGGCCATTAGAAGGATGTTGAAACATTAGAACAGAGAAGGGTGACAAAAATGATACAGGGTCTTGAAGACATGTCCTACAAGAACAAACTGAAGTAACTTGGGATGGTAGATCTAGAGAAAAGACAGAGGGGAGACATATCAGTTTTTAGATACACATAAAAATGTCCCTAGGGGAAAATGGTCAAGTATTATTTCCATTGCCCCTGAGGTTAGGACCAGAAATAATAGGGATAAATTTCAGTTATTCAGATTTTGTTTAAATATAAGAAAAAGCTTGACAATAAAATTTGAACATAGTGGAAGAGTCTACCTATGGTCATTGTGGGTTCTCAACCTCAGAAGCTTTTTAAGAAGAAAAAAAATCTCAAAATGGAAAAATTAATATCATAATTATTTTAACTGGTTGGACTAATTGAGCCATGTGATCCCTTCCAGCTCCACAGTGCTAAGGGTGTGCGAAACAGAAAGAGCAGATGGGAAGGAACCATTATGGTGCTGGCCTACATTTAATACAAATATACAAAATATGCAAGCCAATTCTATGTTTATTCAAAAATAAATCCCGCGATGTTTAGCAGGGCTTAAATCCCAGCGAAACATGGATAAATTCGGAAAAATAATATATAATGGAATGTTGGCAATTATGTTTAATTGCATTTGCAGTCAAGTTGACAATAAACTGAAATTGCTGGTCTTAAATTTATAGCCCTGACATCATTTATCAGCAAACGACCAACTCCAGAATCAAGTATTTCAGACAGAAGAGATGGGATTGACAATGAAAAGCTAGCCAAGAAATAAAGAAAGCGGTGCTCCTATGCCTGGATCTAACACAGGTTAGTCTGATTTGGTATTGTATTTAAAGCAACAGTAAGAAAGCCAGCTAACATAAGCAGTCCTGATTGGTATTCGATCTGCCTTTTTTTGGTACAATGCCCATCTCCTGTGCTTTTAAGTCAAACCCTGACAAGTGTCAATACTAATCAATCTTGTCCAGATCGGCAATCTACAATGTAAAGCACCATAATCTATAGAAAGAAATGAGGAACCGAAAACATTTTACAGTTGCTATGCTTCTGGGAATAATAGAAAGCAACAAAAATCAATATCACGTCATTTCTCAAGAGCAAGCTATTCACTGGATTACAGAGAATATTTACTACTTTAAACAAGGGATTTTAAAAGTGAGTTAAAGGGAATATATTAACATACGATAACTTTAAAGAAAAGTTACGTCCCTTTACCACACAGTTAACCAAAATCATGGTATGAAGGTAGGTGGAAGAGAAGGAGGATTATGAACATGGGATAAGAACTTTTAAGTATTTCACCACTTAAAATACTTCTTTAAAATAGAAACAACCACATGTTCGTGCTTTGCAAAACGCTTCAAAGCTTCAAGGGTTGCTAACATTATTCAAATTGTAAAAGTAGATACGAAGTTACTTAGCCTGTTTTGCAATAGAAGCATCTTCAGTTGCTATTATTTTGATACATAGTTCTCTAAAAATATGCTAGTGGACAAACATCTAGCAACAGAAGGGCATGGCAGAAATATCCTGTTTTGCCTCTCTGTCATGCACAAGCAGTTGCTTATTTTCAGTATAATATTTGGCAACCTTTATCTGAAGCTGCAGAGATGAAGCATTAAGAACTGCAGGACAGCAAAATTTGACAAGAAAATCTATGCTATATACTGTATATATGAGAGTGTGTTTTTATTTATTGTACCCTTCTCCTTCCCTAATCATTCGAAAATGTATTACACAGTTGTCTGCCTGCCACACTGCAATAATCGCAGTTCAGACATTCATTTTAACAGAGTGCACACTTTAAGAGCAATCTGCCATCTCTTCTGTATCAAATGTCGTCCTCATATTCACTAGCCTTGCAAGATGCGATCAGGCCAGATTTCAAAGACTCACTCTGATGATTATAGACAGTCTCATAGTTTCAAATGAGCAGCAGTTCTAGCAAAAAAAAACCCAAAAAAACCCAACAACCCAAAGTTTAACCTCTATGCAGGTAGTCCAAGTTTGAATCCAAGTAAGGGTATGGCTAGCTGATGCTCTAAATAGCTTGAAATAGCTCTATACTAATCTCCCTTTATTTCTTTATCAGGAAAATATTTATATATGTTAGTCTTTGGTTATTCGGGTTTTCTCTTGCGTAAAATTGGAAGTGTCTTGGCGACGTTTCGACGAAGTCTCATTTGTCATCTTCAGGCTGGTGTTTTCGGCTTCGTGCTTCTAGGAGCAATGTGTGATCTCAGCTGTTTCTTCCTTTTAACTGCTAGTGGAGGTGTGAACTGATTGGGTGGGAGCTTGGCTGTGTTCTGACTGGGTGGAGGTGTGTTCTGATTAGTTGGAGGCTTGGCTGTGCTCTGATTGGATGGGGAGTTGGCTGTGCTCTGATTGGCTGCAGGTATGTTCTGTTTGGGTGGGGGCTTGGTTGTGCTTGGGTTAGTCTGAGTTGCAGGGGGATTTGAGCTGGTGAGCTGCATTGCTGTTGTTTGGCTTCGTG
>WNWU01000005.1:16457648-16506424 GCA_012654045.1 Ptyas mucosa
TGTGTGTGTGTGTGTTTTCTGAGGTTTTCGCGGGTGTTTGTATGTAGGTCTTTGGTTATTCGGGTTTTCTCCCGCGTAAAATTGGAAGTGTCTTGGCGACGTTTCGACGAAGTCTCATTCGTCATCTTCAGGCTGGTGTTCTCGGCTTCGTGCTTCCAGGAGCAATGTGTGATCGCAGCTGTTTCCTCCTTTTAACTGCCAGTGGGGGTGGGAGCTGATTGGGTGGGAGCATGGCTGTGTTCTGATTGGATGGGGGGTTGGCTGTGCTCTGATTGGCTGGGGGTGTGCTCTGTTTGGGTGGGGGCTTGGCTGTGCTCGGGTTACTCTGAGTTGCAGGGGGATTTGAGCTGGTGAGCTGCATTGCTGTTGTTTGGCTTCGCGTTCGTGGTCGTGCCACATCTTCGTGGTGGGTGTCAGTTTGCTTCATGTATGGATTGGAGGGGTTTAAATTGGTCAATGGTGCAGCTTTGGTTTGGCTTCTGGTCTGTGGTCGTGTCTCATCATCGGTGTGGGCCTGGGTTTGCTTTTTGCGTGGAAGTGTGGTGGTGATATCCTGTGTGGTTTTCGTGAGTGTGGGTCTGGTGTCATTCTTTGTGTTAAGGACTCGTTTGTCACTAAGGGCGGGTTTCCAAATGGTTGGTAGGCGGGAGGTATCATCTCGTTTATTCATGCTGTGTGGGCGTTTTTCTATCTCGATAGCTTCTCTGATTATTCTGTTGTTGAAGTGTTCAGTTTTGGCGATAGTTCTGGTCTTTTTGAAGTCAATATCATGTCCTGTGGCTTTAAAGTGTTGGACCAGGGAAGAAGTTGGTTCCTCTTTTCTGACTGAGTTCTTGTGTTCTTCAATGCGTGCACTTATTCTTCTGTTGGTTTGTCCGATGTATGTGGTGGGACAAGCAGTGCATGGGATTTCATATACTCCTTGGTTTTCTAACTCAATTTTGTCTTTGGGGTTTCTTAGGATGGTGGATATTTTTCGGTTTGTGCAGAATGCTGTCTTGATGTTGTGTTTGTGGAGGATCTTGCTAATTCTGTCTGTGGTGCCTTTTATGTATGGAAGGAGGGCTTTGCCGTTTTCTTGTTCCCTGTCTTGGATTTTAGTGGGGGTTTCTTTTTGAATTAGGTTGGTGATCTTATTTCTTTGGAATCCGTTGGATGTTAGTACGTTAGTGAGAGTGTGTAATTCGGTTTGTAGGTGTTGTTCGTCAGCTAAGCGTTTTGTTCTGGAGATGAGTGTCTTGGCTACGGAGTTGATCTGTGCTGGGTGGTGGTGTGAGAGTGCGTGCAGATAGCGGTTTGTATGTGTTTTCTTCTGGTAGATGGTGTGTCCTAGGGAGCCATTGGATTTCTTGTAGACTAAGACATCCAGGAAGGGAAGTTGGTTGTTGGTTTCTGTTTCCATGGTGAACTGTATTTTGGGGTGTAGGCTGTTGAGGTGTGTGAGGAAGTTGTCCAGTTTTTCTTTCCCGTGTGGCCAGATTATGAAGGTGTCATCTACATATCTGAGCCAAAGTTTGGGTTTGTGATCCGATTTTTCTAGAGCTTGGGTTTCAAAGTGTTCCATGTAGAGATTTGCAATGACAGGTGAGAGGGGTGATCCCATGGGTGCTCCTTCTATTTGTTTGTATTTTTGTCCATTATAGATGAAGTATGTGTTGGATAGGCAGTGGTTGGTCAGATCTAGGATGTGCTTGGGGGGGTTATATTTGTTTTGGATAGCTGTCAAGGCTTCTTTGATTGGCACTTGGGTGAAGAGGGATATGACATCGAAGCTCACGAGTAAGTCGCTGGGCTGTAAGTTTTGTTTCTTTATGATCTCTATATAATATATATATATATATATATATATATATATATATATATATTCTTTGCAAATAAAATTTTTATTTTTTCCTTATACGCTTAGGCTACCTTCCTTTTCATAGTTTGACTTTGGAACATTTTGCTGTTTATTTGAATGTATTATTTATTTATTTTTATTTTATTTATTTATTTATTTATTTATTTTGTCAAGCATGAATAAGATATAAGTATAAACATGATTATGAATACAGGAAATGGATATGAATAAATAGGGACAGTAGGACAGGGACGGTAGGCACTTTGGTGCCTTACAGACCTCTTAGGAATGGAGTGAGGTCAGCAGTAGACAGTCTAAGGTTAAAGTTATAGGGGTTTGGGGATGAAACCACAGAGTCAGGCAGTGCATTCCAGGCATTGACCACTCTGTGGCAGAAGTCGTATTTTCTGCAATTGAGTTTGGAGCAGTTTACCTTAAGTTTGTATCATTGTGTGCTCGTGTATTGTTGCAGTTGAAACTGAAGTAGTCATCGACAGCTGCCAAACTCCAGTGGATTCTAATTATACAATCTATTTTCCAAATCTGGGGAGAGAATATGGTCCCTTGCAAAGCAGCCCATAGATGTTATTTCCATAAAGGGGAAGGTCTCTGTGTCCAGTATCTTCAACATTATTGTGAATGAAGAGCAGAGGTGAAGATACGTGTTCATTTAGGAAATGTACCACTAGCTTCAGGCCTGAATCTTCTAAAGAAGAACCAGAAGCTTCTGGAGAAGAAGACATCTCTTAAGAATATAGCAGTTGACATCCCTTTTCCACATAGCATAGGCTGATTTGTGAAATATTTAGATAGACATCTTGAATGAATAGTTGAATATAAAAATTGTATGTATACTTGAATCTAAAATGTAACTAAAATATGTATTATTACTACTTTAAGAAAAATACAAAGCATAAAATCTTGATATAAATGCATGGAACTTAAAGCATCTTCATCTTCAAGTAACGATGTGCAGTAACTCAATATGTATAACTGTTTAATTTAAAATGAAACAAATATTTTTACATCTTAGTGTTTCCTCTTCTGTTACATCTGTGCAAACAGCAGAGCAAATTAAATCTCTCTACTGAGAATACACTTTATTCTCCTACAGTTGCTTCACATTCCTATCTAGAAATTAATATTTCAAAAGCTTTGTATTAGCTAACCTAAATACCTAGTTCTGCAGTCTCATTTAATGCTCTTTTCTCACCAGTTTATTTTCTTACTCCATGTCAGGAGAATGGACAATACAAACAGTGCTATAGCCAGCATTGGTCAAATAAAATAAAAACTAACAATATAAGCTTAATGTGCATGTTGACAAATGCTGGCACAAGTTGTCAAGACCTATGTATTATTACGAGGGACAATACAAATGACTATTGCTCTCTAGTTTTTTTTGATCTATTTCTGATTTTATTAAGAATAGTAAGACTTCACTATGAAAATCGACTTCCCTGTTCCAAATACAAGTATCAGTCTACTGATGTCCAAAACAGATGTATAGTCACGTGATACTAACCTAGCAGGAAAGAAGACAATGAATGCTATGGATTTGGAGGTTTTAGCCACTGTGACTAAAAATACTACAAAGATTCTTTCAAGTCAAGTTCAACTCTTAGGGCAGAGGTCAGCAACCTGTGGCTCTGGAGCCGCATGTGGCTCTTTCACCCCTCTGCTGTGGCTCCCTGTCACTCAAAATATGCATCACAACCGCCAATGTACAACACCTGTTGGCACATGATTTATTGAGCTTTTCAACCCTTGGTAGGCCAACCATGGATAAATCCCAGAAAAGAAAAGTTTCAGAAGAAAACAGAAGATTGAGTGTTTGAGTGTTTAAGGTTGCAGATCCCTGTCTTAGGGACTACATGGAAACTTCAGTTTCATTCTCTTGGCAACAAAAAACAAGTGCTTTATTTTCTGTTTTGTAAATTATTTACAAAATATTATATATGACGTTTATTTTTGTTTTTTGACTGCCCAGACTGGAATATTCCGATAGTTTCCAATACAGTACTAATTAGCTCTGACCTCATGTAGCACAACAGCTGCGTTCCTAGGAACCTGTGTGCTTCACAAAATCATTCAATATGAACACAAGGGTTTGTGAAAAGAATAGGGTTAGAGGTAGACCACTCAAAATGGCTATGTTTTTGTTACAAATGTGTTTTCAAGCAAATACATAATCCTAATAAAGACCTTACACTTCACATTTGAAGACGACACTACATCAAGTTTTCATTTATTTTTCCTTTTGTGATCTTTTCTTTTATTTTTAGAGAATTTACTGCAGACTCTTCTTGGCCTGACCTTCCATCTAAACACCTAATAAACATTCCATCTCTTCCAATCCTTTGTGTTTTGTTTGAATAGATTTTGTAGTACTTTTGCTTATTCTTGCTATTTTTCTGAGCATTTCTTCTTATAATCTGTAAGATTGCCTCATTTAGGGCAGCAGCATATATGATCTCACTTTTTAAAAATTTATTTCAAAACACTTGAGGATTTTCAAAGCTTTTCTGAGGGGTGAAATCCAGCAGGTTCTGGAGAACTGGTAGCGGGAATTTTGAGCAGTTCAGAGAACTGGTAGGGGAAATTTTGAGTAGTTTGGAGACCTCTGGCTGGCCCCAGAGTGGGCTGGGAATGGGGATTTTGCAGTATCCTTCCCCTGGAGTAGGGTGAGAATGGAGATTTTGCAGTATCCTTCCCCTGCCACGCCCACCAAGCCACGCCCACAGAACCGGTAGTTAAAAAAATTGAATTTCACCACTGGCTTTTCTCATATTTTTTTCCATCCTCCACTTGAATTGGTATCATCAGCACATTCTTTTCAGTTAGTATACTCACTTTGGGAGTGGGGGAACAAAAACATACTTAAAAGAGTGATAACACCCCAAAAAATGAGAAGAGAAGCTCAGGAAACACTAACAATATAGCACATATACGAGCATGGTCAAAAACACTGGTATCCCTCCATTTTTCCCCCAAAAAATCCCAATTTGCCAGGAAAATAAGTTGAAACCAACCCAAGTAAACAACACTCATCATCCACAAAGTGGCTACTTTGCTTTTGTTGCATGACTTAACATATTCATATAAATAATATAGCCTCAATAAGAAAAACCATGAACTGGGGGAAAAAAATCTATTTCCATCAGGATATATCCATCAGAAAGGGTAGAGGATGAAAAATGGGCAGCACCTGCTCAACCTTTTATCTGGATTACTACACAGTATCTGAATGGCTACAAAAAGAGGTTGGTAAAATATGGTGGTTCTGCCCTCTCAAAGGAGATAAAAGTAATTCCCTTGTATTGCCTTTATTTTTGACACTATTAATCTAGCATGAAGATTAAGCTTAGCAGGACATAAAAGGCTCTCTGCAGACATCAAGTTCACCCATGGTATGTTTTTAACCCTGGTTTCTGGACGAAAGTCACACAGTTGGGTTCATTCTGCAAGCTAAGCCATCATGTGGTTTCTTGGTGTGGCACCAATCCATTCAGCTATTTAGATTTATGCCTTTGCCTTCCTAACAGAATTCCCTGACAAATAATGAAATCCTATAGGTTTCTAGCTGATGTAGAACTTTCAAAAAACTAAAAGCAAGGATAAATATCACAGGCTGCGAGTTTCTGGAATTCTTGTTTTATATGGCACCTAGGGAGACAGATGCCTCTTAAAATAAACTTACCTAAGATAACATTTTCAGTATCCTAACATTTTAACTAGCATTTAAGCCAAACAAATGAATGTTGCAATGTCAGTTTGGTTCTTACATTTTTAATACTATATTTTTTAAAAACACAGCCAAGTGAAACGAGATAACTTCACCAATACAAATGAAATTGTGCCACAGATAAAGCTGGCTTCATGCGTATTATGTGTAATATAACTTCCTTAAAATGGAATTTTTCCTGTTTTGGGAAGCCAAACTCTATACACAGGAATGTTTTTAAACACTATTACATGGCAGGAAGAACAGGTGTGCTATTGGAAAGAACCATGAAAAGTTTTTAAAGTGCTATTTGCAAATTTCAAGTGTGTGATTGAAGTCAAGTAGCCAAAGGTCTAAAATGGTCTTGGAAAACATTATTGGAAATAGAATTCTATTGCTGGATCTTACATATCCTTGAGGGAGATGGGTAATCTAGAAATACAAAATATAAATAAATAAAAGTATCTAAATATGTGTAGGTGATGCCTATCTCAATGACTGAAAAAATGGATGGGCAGCAGGGAAGCTGCTCGTATAAGATAATAGGGCATAAAACAAAAGCATCACCAAATCAAGTTTCACATTTGCCAAATGAAAGAACCCATCTCTGCCTTTATTAAATGTAGAGAAAACAGATTGTGTTCATCGTGCTTGAGGCCACAAACCACATGGTATGGAATTTAGCCAGGCTTTGTCACACAGTTCACTTAGAAGTTTTGCTATATTAAGGAATGGAGCAGATGGAATATTTTCTTCCAATAAGATAATTCTAGAGGAAACTATTAGAAGTACTGGGGGAAAGGAGGGTTTTTTAGCTTCAACTGCTATTTCAACAGATTAAGTGGGAAGGCAAAGCCAAAAACAGAAAAAACCAGCAACAACCCAAAATAAGGGTGAAATCCAATGGTGTTTATTCTCTAAGACAGAACAACCTATTTGTTTTCCTTTTGTCATCGCTACTGTTTTCCCAAAAACTCAGTTCTCAAGAATTGTGACAATATTCCAAGCATATTGCTGGTACATGCAAGTAAGGGAGTAAGTAAGAGGAGAAAAGGGATATCCTATTCACAAGCAGAATTTTTTTCTGCACCATGCTGGGTGTCAAAAATATTCAGCAACAATAGAACGCTTTGCGCTATGTTTAAACCATATCTTTACTAAGTAAAGTATTGTGTTTTATTCCCTGAATACAGATGTATCCATATATATTTGCTTCTTATTCTTCAACTCTGGACTAGAAGCACTCAAACTCTACTCCGGATATCTCCTAAGGAACAGGAAACAAGTGGCACCAAAATCTTTGGTAAAGACTTCAACTTCGCCAATAAATGCTGCTAGATTATAATTGTAATGTCTTCAAGGGGGTAAGCAGTAGTATTAACTTTAGGAAAGACCCAACTAGTATCTATGTCCTTCTACCCCCCCTCCCCCCTTCCCGCAGCACATGATGCCAGTGGTTCAAAATTTGAAATCTATTTCTGCCTGAAATGGGGTTGCAATATTGTAATCCAGTTGGAAAATGCCAATGGATAAGAATGAAATTCGGAACTGGCCTGACCCACTCAGTCTGGCAAAAGAAGCATGCTGCGGACCCCATCACTCCAAGAGTTTCAGCTGATGGGGTCCTTTTTTGCCATGCAACACACACACACCCCAACTCTTTGGAACATATTGCCACTAGAAGTGAGATCAGACTCCAACTTCTTGGCCCTCCGAAGGGGCCTCAAGACCTGACTTGTTTTGTTAACCTTTGTTAAACTCTTCTGCCTGTATAAATTTTGAATCCAGCATTAAAATATTCAAGGCTCTAGAGTGATCATGTCTAAGGTCAATGTTATAATAAGATAGTTACCAAACTGTATTTCACTTGAATTTAACTGACTTGGACAGCTAAGCTGAATTATGATACTACAGGATATAGTTTTATTGTTATGGAAACTGAATTACTGTATTTTAATGTGTTTTTAAATGAGCTCATTTAAATAAAATTTCATAAATTTTAAACTATTCTGAGATTATTTCTGAGAAATAATAACTATTTTCTGCACTGTTGTGGAAGAATTAATTTTTAAACATCAGTAATGCCTCCTGACTCTTTTCTTTCCTTTAATTAGCCCTGTTAACTTTGGAAACCGTGCTGTGGGGCTAAGCAAAATTATTAAGGCCAACCTGAAAGTATCTGACATCAGCATCCTTGAAAAGGACTCAGTGATGAACCTCAGGTTACCCTAATTCAGTAGAAGCCCTCTGCAACTTTTATCCTTTCTAAAAAAAAAAATCCTTTTATTATATAAGACTCATAGTATTACTATGCTATACAGGTAGCTCTCAACTTACGATAGCAATTGGGGTCAGAATTTCTGTTGAGGCAACTTCCTGCCAGCTTCCTACAAGTAAAATCACTGCAGAATCCAGTAGGAACTTGCAGGTCCGGGGACTATAGGAAGGAAATTAGCTGCTGCCAACTGGAGGATGGAGCAAAGGGATGCACAGAGGCTTGGAAGAGGGTTGGGGAGGATGTGCAAGAAGCAAAGGAGGGGTGTGAGGGGATGTGCAAGAAGTGCAATGTGAGTCAGGGAGGGTGTGCGAGAGCATGGAAGAGGTGCAGTGTAGGTTGGGATAGGGGTGTGAAAATTGCTGATGTGGCAGGACTGCAGAGGGGATGGTGATGGTGCATGGGGGGGGGGGGGAGACTTATCTCAACAACTTGTAACATTCTCTTCCAGCTTCCCCACTGACTTTCTGGGCAAGCCAGAGTAAGGTTGTAAATGGTAATCACATGATCAAGGGGCACTTGGTAATTGGTTGTAAGTGCAAACGGGTTGCCAAGCATCCAAACTAAGATCATTTGACTGTGGGGTGGCTAGTACTCCCATGACCAATTGTAACCACCATTCATTCAGTGCCACCATAACTTAGAACAGTTGCTGACTGAATATAAGTCAAGGACTATTTGTAGTTTCTGCAGTTCCAGCCATAAAGGAATCTGAAGTTTTTGGAAGTTCTTTAAACCCAGAGTTATCAAGAAGCATCACTTGTTTTTTCTCCAATTTCTGATGCCAAAACATCAAGTCTTATGCCAATGGTTCTTCCAGGCATGCATTTAGATCCAGTAACAGAATGAGATGATCCCCACCTCATTCCACAGCATTTTCACTGAATACATGTGAAGGCTCTGGCTTTCGTCCACTTTAGTCATACGCTTTTGAACAAGCAATTCCAAGTGCCTGCTGGCTTTGTCATGGAAACGCATAAGGATGTCATCACTGATGAATCTATATTACCATCTGGAAGAGCTCTAGGAGTTTACCCAGCTGGGCAAGCTCCTGCAGTAAACTTTCTAGTCTACCAATATTGTCAAAGCCCAGATCTTTCATTTTAAGTAAGTCTTCTTGATATCAAACAGCCAGGGTACTGGGATAACCAAATGGCCAGAGCAGCAGTGCCAAAGCATAACTAATGCCAACCACATTTATTTTGCAAGATACTAAAAAACAAGTTTTAAACTTGGCAATGAAACCTGAAAAGTCAATAATTCATAATAAATTGAATTCTTGATTTTTAATCTTAAACAAAGAGCCTGGTGGTGCAGCAGACTAAAGCACTGTTATTAACATCAAGCTGCCTGCAATTACTGCAAGTTCAAATCTCACCAGGCTCAAGGTTGGCTCAGCCTTTCATCCTTTCTAAGGTAGGTAAAATGAGGACCCAGATTGTGGGGGAAATAAGCTGACTTTGTATAAATATACAAAAAGTATAAAAGCTATTGCTTAACACATTGTAAGCCGCCCTGAGTCTCTGTAGAAGGGCGGCATATAAATCAAATCAAAAAACAAAAAAATCTGAAACAGCAGTGCTCAGCTCATGTAAGGAGCCTTGATGGAGCAGCGGCCAAAATGCTGTTAAGTAGCACTTAAGTAGCACTTAGCTGTCAGCTGCCTGCAATTACTGCGAGTTCAAATCTCATCAGGCTCAAGGTTGACTCAGCCTTCCATCCTTTCGAGGTGGGTAAAATGAGGACCCGGATTGTGGGGGCAATAAGCTGACTTTGTATAAAGAAGAACACCGCTTGGGGGGGGGGGGGCGAAAGCCCTACTAAGCAGGTATATACAAAAGTATGAAGGCTATTGCTTAACGCATTGTAAGCCATCCTGAGTCTCTGGAGAAGGGCGGCATATAAATCGAACCAATAAATAAATAAATGTTAAAAAAAGTGGCAACTACACTGACTGGATTCTTATCTAATCTTTATAATAATTAAAATACAAATCTATAAATGTCCTATGTTGTATTTGTCTAAAAAACTGGATTGTTTTTTATATTTTGGTTACTTATTTAATGTTATCCCCAACTCCAGTGTTGTATCTTAGGTTTGATGGGATTTAGGTATCTGATTTCTAATAATGCTAAAATTCCGTTGTGATTTCTACAGCAATAAAATGCTTCAACGTAGGTATTATAAAATGTTTTCTGGTGCTTTCAAAACATTAATGTTTTTTTAAAAATAAAATAAATTAACTTCATGAAAACAGCAACAAAGTAAAGTAGGATTCTGGAGACAAGATAGCAAAAACAAAATGATTTTGGCCTACAGCTATTATTTTTATTACTTTTGGTACTTCAGTGTAGCCAGAAGGCATAGGATGAAGAGAAGCTTTCCATGGGAGACACAGACAAAACTAAGCATCCTTGCAAAGTGTAGCCATTCTTACACAGCAGGTTCACTTAATACATAGAAGGAATGAGGAGTAAAACTAATGCTGATACTTCTGCAGCAGATCACAGGAAGATGAATGGGTAGGCAGGAAAACTGTCCTTTCTACTTCTACAAAAGAGATTTTTTTGCAAGTGGAAGACCTAAACTAAATAATGATATAATAATGATATAATAATGATACGTATATACATATACACTTTCATGTCTGTTTGTAACCTTTGGTTGGTCAAAGTGATGTATCATAGGGCAACAACAATGTGCTTCAAATCAGCTAATGTACAGAATTTGTCCAAAATCTGTGAGCCAAGACTCCCATAGGATTGAAATCTGGCAAAGTTGTAGCTGTTTCAGGGCTGCTATATCACAACAGACAGCAATGGTCATGTAATCATCATTTCCAATGCTGCCTGACAGTTTCATACAAAGAAAGTCAATGGGGAAGCCAGCAGGAAGTCAGAAGTTGCTCCTTCCACTGCTTTTTCATCTGCCCATTGTCATTCTGTTTTTCTGTTTAAGTAAGGAAATATATATGAAATGATGACTCAACTGTCATGGTGTGTGTGTGTGTGTGTGTGTGTGTGGGTATGGGTGTAAAGTCAATTCAAGGCAGCAAAAACACCTAATATTTCAGTTTGTTTTCCCTACTACAAGAACCCTGTGAGATCAGCTAGGCTGGTCAAAACACAACAGAATCCTTATAAGGAAATTGTAACTGCATACATAACACTAAAGAAATGTTGAGAAGATACAGTCATATGATTAAAAAAAAACTTTAAAAGCTACCTGTATGCTTGCTTGCTAGATATATCTTGAATGTTTTAAAATGCATTACCTGTACTGCTTTATTTTATCCTGACATTTCTTTTTTATTGAGACTAGGAATAATTTGAGAGACCACTGAAAATCAAATTTTGAACATCAGGCTGCACTAATCAAGTTATGAAGCTTTTAGTGATATTATAATTATTCTGAAATCTTGGGCATCTGTTTCTACTGAGTTAATTCCATAGAGGCTGCCAACTCAAGAAAAAAGAAGAAATGCAAACAGTATATCCAGAATTATTTCAGTTTATTAGAATATTAAAGTCCAAGAGAACCCAACAAGAAGAGAATACAAAGTTAATAGCCAACATCAGGAGCAGGGTCTGGGATTTGACCAGTGTTTCTAAACTCCAATGTTGAGGTTAGGGAGGCCAGTGCCAATATAAACCCTTACCTTAAAGTTAAGAAGATGGGATTAACAGGGGAAATTTGTACCCATAGATTCAGAGGAACAGAAAACGGATTGTGCATGCCTACTGTTATCTTAAGACTCTGCTCTTAATTTCAGTGAAATAAATAAAAACACAAGCTTCAAAACATAAAACATACTGCTAGCTAAGATAAATGCTACTCAAAATGTACATCAAGAAATGGAGGCTGTGCCTCCTTCTTATAATGCTAAGCCATGCTTGTTGAATAAACTTCAGATGATTGCATTCACAATTATGTTAAACTTTAAACCATTACAAACCACAACTGATGGACTGAGCCATTAAGTGAAGCCAAAATCAAACAGATCCATTATGATTATGTGTGTGAGTGATATCCCAAGCTGATTTTCATTAATCAATCTGCCAAAGTAATAGCTGCTTTATCAATCTTGCATTGTAAGTAGATAAAATAGGATCTGAGTCAGAGGTGGGTTTCAGCAGGTTCTGACCAGTTCTGAAGAACCGGTAGTGGAAATTTTGAGTAGTTTGGAGAACCGGTAGTAAAAATTCTGACTAGCCCTGCCCCCATCTATTTTCTGCCTCTCAAGTCCCAGCTGATTGGAAGGAAATGGGGATTTTGCAGTATCCTTCCCCTGGAGTAGGTAGGAATGGAGATTTTACAGTATCCCTCCCCTGCCATGGCCACCAAGCCACGGCCACCAAGCCACACCCACAGAACCAGTAATAAAAAATTTTGAAACCCACCACTGATCTGAGTTCTTTGGTTCTTCTTTTTCTTGGTTGACTGACATCCTTCACTTTTTCAATATTCAATAGCAATGAAATTTGTGGGGCTTGACAGAAATATCTGCAATGTATATTTTAATTCATCTCTGTGAGAGCCCTTTGTCACATGAGAAGTCCTATATGTAGAGACACTAAGCAATCTCTCACACCTTCAAAAATAATCTAGAATAAATGGGTTCTACAACATGCAAGAGAGCTTTTAATGATTCAGGAACTGTTCATCTTAACAGACCAAAACACTCATTTGAGATAGTCTCTTTATGGAGGAAACAGGTGTGCAAATAATAGCTTAGAAATCACAATGGATTCCAAGAAGGCTGAAGATCAGAAGTTCCTTGGCCTGTCATCTGACAAGTGATCTTATGCTGCACACTGGAATCTTCCAATCCAGGAACTGTCTCCTCAATCAGAGATACTTGCAAGTTACATTATTTAGATTACTTCATACTGTAACAGAGCAAGTAGTGATGACCACACAATATAAGATTGCAGATAGTCTATGATTCTTCCCTGCCGTACACATGGAAACAAAAACTTCTATTCTGTATAACAGTAACACTTAATAAACTAAATGCAAGTCTGTATTTCAATATAAGTACACTTCTGAAATATACATAAAACTTTTTGCTGAAAATCAGATTTCTTAAAATTCTCTTGAAAATAAAGATAATGACAAAAATAAAAATAAAGGCAAGCATTATAATGACAAATTCTGTATAATATTTAATATTTCCACAGTAGTTGTGGACGATACTTCAAGATAGTACTTATAGTACTAACCAGTGCTTCAGAAATCCAGATGATCAACAGAGAGCAGCAGCGAGGGGCAAACTACAATAATTATCTGCTGATATCTACTGGTTGTTCAGACTGTGGTAATTCAGATCTTATAGCCCTATGGCAAGCTTAACTTTTAACAAGCTTTTTAGAGTTTCGTTGGGAAGTATTTGCACAATACAGTGGTACCTCAGTACTCATTGTTAATTGGTTCTGGGAGGCGTAATGAATACCAAATACCATGAGTACCAAACAATTTTTCCCATAAGGAATAATGTAATGAGTAACAAGGCAGCCAACACCAACAAGTTGTAGCTTAGGCATTGACAAAATTTTCACATCAAAATGCACTGAGTACCAAATTTGGTGAGTTTCAAAGCAGTTGAGTACCACTGCAATTCAGAAGCAACTAAATATTACCAGACAATAATTGGTGCTTAATTGAATACTTTTCAAGTATTTCAGTCCACTTTAGCATAATCACCAATTAATCTCAAATCTATAATTCAATCCAAAACTACACCCTTAAACATACGGACAATACATCAAGGTGTTGTTGTTGTTGATTTAAAAAAAAGCACTGGAGATAAAGCAGAAAAAGAAAATACATTCTTCTTGATACAAAAGGAATCAACCAAAAAAGAACTATGAAAAATATAGTACCGTATTTGGTTGGAATTATCTCTGTGAAATCTACTTGAGAGGGTTAAACAGTGAGCTCATTGGAATCCAACAACCCCATGAACTCCTTATTTAGTTCAATATTTTCTGTACATTCTTATTGGGAGCAAACATCACCAAAAACAATAGTAGCTACTTGTAAGGAACTGTACATAGTATTGAGCTGAGATTCTTTGCTATGTTTATTTGTTTATTTTAGAAAATGTACATGGTAACCATCTTGTATATGATCTCTGAATGACTAACAATAATCATTTAAAGCAGCATAATAACACCTCTCTAAATCAAGCAAAATTAATATAATCATTATACAGTGACCAGGGCATAATGTAACAAACGCAACCAGAAAAACTACACCTGTATCAGGCTTATCTAACACTTCAATTCACCGGGACTTTAGAGTTTTCTGGAAGGCAAGGATCTCTGTATCTCAATGGAAACTACTCCATAGGATGGGTGTCACAACAGAAAAAGTGCAATCCTTGAACTCACAAAACAACATTGTTTAATACAGACGAATTGGGACAGACAGAGACCCTTTGAGTCTTACAAGTAACCTGGTCTTGTGCCATGCAGGGCTTTAAGGATAATAACCAATGCCTTGAATTGCACTCAGAAGACAACTGGAAGTCAATACAATTCACACAACAGTGTAATCTAGGCAAATCTAGCTGCCCAAAACTACAGTATCCATGTTGCTGTGTTTTGGACCAATGGAAGTTCTTGCATCAATATAGAACACATTATAAACAAATGGGAAGTGACTAAGATATAAGGGACAATAAGGGAGAATTAGTTTTGCCTTTATATAATTTAAAAAATATTTTAATTATTTTATTACGGGCATAGACCAAAGGACAGAAAAAGTTCATGTAAGATTATGTTTGACCTGAAACCACCACTGAGAATTTGATTTTTTTTTCCAAACAGGATTTAAACAGAATTGTACCTTTTTTGCTAGCTGGGATTTTTCTCCCCATCCTTGGAATTCAACACAAATCAGTTAAGAGAAAGAAAAACCATTTGCACCACATGCTGCAATAAAACATGGTTGGTTGGTTTGCAGCTCTGTATAGTATATGAACACAGACAATCCGATTAACTCAGTAAACCACAATGAACACTCAATCATAGATAACCATCATATGTAACTATAAAGTTTGTGGAGAAAGTTTTGCTGTTTTAATTTAGAGATGATCAAACCAAATCAATTTTTTCATTAGTTAGGATTACACAGAAGCACTGGGAAATTTATCCAGAAATCTTAGAAATGCCATTTTGTTATTACCATATTTTTCAGAGTATAAGACACACCTTTTTACCCCCAAAGAGGGTGAAAATCTGGGTGCATCTTACACTCCGAATGTAGCCTCACCCACCCGCTGGCCCCCACCCTTAGAAGGTTGTCGGCCTCCCTGCATCACATTTTCCGGTGGTTTCAGGCGGTGGGGATCCTCACATGGCCAAAAATGAGCATCGCATTTTCAGTCTCTGCACGCTGGGAGGTAGGTGGCAGAAACAGTTAGGGTGCTGCTTGGAACCTGCTGAAAACTGCCGCCGCCGCATTTTCATGAGGGCGTGCAGTATGCGAATTGCATCGGGGAATCGGGGAGGAAAACGCCAGAAAACGCGATGCATGGCAGCTATGCTCTTGTGAAGTGGGTGCTTCTGCATGATAGGTATAGGGCAAGGTGCTTGCTGCCCAGCCTGCCCCTTCTCCAGACCATCCAGGCTAAGGGTAGTCAGCTTCTGCTCCTGGCCCGGGAGACGGATATGGCCAGGAGGGAAGAGAAAGTGAGACTGCAGAAAAGGAGGAGGAGGGTGAGCGGCTTTGGGAAATTGGGGAGGAAAATGCCGGAAAACACGATGCATGGAAGCAATGCTCTTTTTCCTCCCCAATTTCCCGAAGCAATCTGTGCTACTCATTATCAAAATCCAAATGGAAATGAGGACACCCGTGATCCTGATGCTGGTAGGCAGAGGCAGAATTCTTTTTTTCTTGTTTTCCTCCCCCAAAATTAAGGTGCGTCTTATACTCCGAAAAATACGGTACATATTAATTTAGCATTTGTAAGTATGACATATTTTCTAGAGCAGTTTCATTCATTCTTCCATACTGGTTTACTTCAGCCACTTCAATAAAGATATTTATACCCAAATAGGTCAACTAAATTGATCCATTAGGGAGTCCCCTAAATAATGTAATTACTTCAATCTTCTGCAATCACAGAATACTGGTATTCTTGATTTAGGACCACAACTGAGCCCAAAATTTCCATTGCTGAGCAAAACTGCTCTGAAATGAATTTTGCCGCATTTGATGACCTTTCTTGCTACAGTTGTTAAATAAATCACTACAGTTGTTAATTTAATAACACACGTGAACCTGGCCTTCCCATTGATTTGCTTGTCCGAAGGGCACAGGACACTGCAACTGTCATAAAGACATGTCAGTTGCCAAGCGTCTGAATTTTGATCACATGACTATGAAGGTTGTTGTTGTTTTTAAACGCTATAAAGAGTGCAACAAAAGGACAACAGTTTTGAAAAGGGGCGGGTGACACAATAGCCATCAAGCAGTCAACAAACTTCAGTTTTATTAGATCTTCCACTTTGTGCTGTAATCAAGAGATCCCGAGCAATGAGCCGTGCAACAGTCTGCTGTGGATTAGATCATTTTAGGAGAACAGCTCAGGGCCACATGACACGACAACGTCACGCAAAAGCTCAGCTGAATAGCTACAGTCTCCTCCCACATTCCTTCATGCGACGTGGGTTTCCCTTGTTCTCTTTTCTCTTGTCGTCTTTGCCTTTGGAAAATATCAACATATCTCGCAAGTTCTCCAATGGGCTCATCGGGGTAACTAACCTCCGCGCTATAAAATGAACGTGGGATTCCAAACCTGAAATGACGCGATATTGAAATCGCATCCGTGCGCAAAGGTGCACCTGCACTTTGCAGTAAACACAACCACCTCGCATAACAACCTTTTTTTTTCCTTTCCGCCATCTCGCGCCCTCCCCGCACAAAATAAGGGGTTGTATATGTGAAGGACCACATCCGGGTTTCACTCACCGATCATGGCCAGTGCTGGCAATGGGGTGGGGCGCTCTGAAACCCTGATCTGTTCGCATTCGAACTGCAAAAGCCAAACTTGAGGACCTACGCTCCCTGCAGGCCGGTCAGACGGTAAGGTGCCCCAGTGCGCAGGCGAGCAAAAGCCACGTTACAAAGCGCTTTGGGAAATGTAGTGCTCCACCTTCCTCCTGCTGCGGGAGGACTCCGCGTGTAAATTATGTGGAATCAAACGTATCTTTCAATCGGCCGGGCTACCTTCTTTCAGTATTATAAACCTCAATGAATTCAGCGTAAGGCAGATTATCTTTAGTTCTGCATTGATCCCGGTGGAATTCCTCTTTTTTGAGAGGAATCGAGATTGCTCGCGCGCTTTGCACATCCTTTTAATAAAGAAACCACAGCATAGTTCGAACTAATTCTTTGCCGACTTCCACGCCACTCAAGAAACGAGACTTAAAGGAACAAACGCTTTTTTTAAAAAAGGGCAGCGAAGTGAATTCAATTCCTTCTCCGGATGTTCCTGGGTTTTGTTTTGTTTTTTGGGTTGCTTTGGTTTTTGTTTTACATCATCTTATAATTGATGTAGAATACGTACGTTATTCTGTATTGGATTTAAGTTTTTTTTAAAAAAAGAGTCCATCTGACCAAACTTTTCATGTTAAAGCAGTAATGTTCAGAGCATGAGTACCATTTTTTTTTAAAAAACGCATTTTTAAAAAATTTATATAGCATAGCGCTCGACTTTGCAATTTGCTTTCTCACTATAAAAGCCACACCAGTCCAATTAAAATAGAAAGCGGATTAACGGATCAATTGTGGGGGTGATAAGGTAGGAGTGGGGGTTTTTTGTGCTTGTTTTGTTTCTGGGGATCATTTGGATTTATTTTTATTTATTTTGTCGAGTACATATTAGATAATATATTTAAGTATATAAGGACCCGGTTGTGGGGGCAATAAGCTGACTTGGTATAAAATATACAAAAGTGTGAAAGCTATTGCTTAACGCATTGTAAGCCGCCCTGAGTCTCCGGAGAAGGGCGGCATATAAATAATGTTTTTAAAAAAAGTTTT
Source organism: Ptyas mucosa (assembly GCA_012654045.1). NCBI lineage: Eukaryota > Metazoa > Chordata > Lepidosauria > Squamata > Colubridae > Ptyas > Ptyas mucosa. The sequence continues at coordinate 16,475,538 of WNWU01000005.1, forward strand.
AAGCATGAATTGAATACATAAAATGAATACAATTAAAGGGAACATTAGGACAGGGACGGTAGGCACGCTGCTGCTCTTATGCACGCCCCTTAGTTGAAGTTATAGATGCCCGAGTCTTTTGAGACGAGGGCGGTTTACAGATATTTCGTTTGCAAAAGAAACAAATGAAATATTGCATATTTCTGCTCTTTTTGCAAGAAATGAGAAGATAACGCTAGTCGAGAACGAATCCCATAGATTAGAATGTCAGTAGAATTTACTCGTCAGGAAAGGCGCAGGATGGAATTGATAAAGTCCCTTCATTTTCGGGAACTGTATATAACGTGTATTTGATTTTTTTTAAAAAAATGTTTTAAATCCTTCCAAATGTTAGGATATTATATATGGAGATAGTCAATTCATCCCTCTAATTTGCTCCCCTTTTCTGAACTAGGTAGCTTTTTCGCATGGAACCAGCGGCGCTCACATTTTCTGATTCAGAACAAGCTTACTTTTGGTTTTCAGAACAAAACCATTGACAGGAAAGTTCTGGGCTAGCGAGGGTCATAGGACTAATAAAAGCGACCCAATGTCCAGTCTGCTTTTCGCGTCTGAACCCTACTACGTTGCTAGCCTCTCCTTCCCTATTCCGTAAACTGAGGGCAAAAGCATTCAGCTTCTGTATTGCGTGACTTCACGGAGTCGCGCGGCTTCAGTTACGCCGAATGCGCATGCGTATGTAAATCGAATCCGCTCAGCTGTACCGAAGTTTCCAACAAGGGCGGAATCCTTGTGCTCCCGAGGCTGGTTGTTGATACGTTGCCCAGCAACCGATTCCTAGAAGCGAGTTGGTGTTAGAAACAGGCATATATTTTCCCCCCTTCCCCTCCTCCTCTTCCTCGAAGCCACACAGGAGCCTTCCCAGGGGCTAAACCAAGGGGCGAAAGGAGCAAATGCAAAGGGACGAAAATTAGGGGGGAGGAAATTTTGGCCCAAGGGGGGGAAAAATCTGTTTTCGTATCCAAATAGTTTCCTTTTAAAATCCCGACCTCCAATCCCACGTGCAGCAAGCAGCCTCCGGAGAAGATGGTGGCAGAAAAAGAGGGTGTAAGCCCCCCCAAACTGAGACCCCAGCAGCTGCAGGAGCCACTGCGACACGCAAGAAGAACCAAGAAGCAGGTCAGCGATGGATTCACCATCAAAGCAATGATGAAAAACACTGTGGTATGTTGGGATGCCCTTAAAATAATTAGAAGGCTTTCTGATCCTTTGGGTTTGTCATTTAAAGTGCCCGAGGGGGGAATGACTGGCCGGCTGTTTGCAATGGGTGGGGAAAAGACGAGATGACAGCTTGAGGAGAGGGGGGAGGATTTGCCTGCCAGGTCCCCGAAATGCTCCCTAAGCGAACTTCACCCACCATTAACAGAGTTGGAAGGGACCTTGTAGGTCATCTAGTCTAACCCTACACCCTACACCATTTCTGACAGATGGCAGTCCAGTCTCTTCTTAAAAGCTTCCAGTGATGAAGCTCCCACAACTTCCGAAGGCAATTGTTTGATTGCTCCCGCTGTCAGAAAATGTATCCTTATTTCAGGCTGGAATCTCTCCTTGATCAGTTTCCATCCCTTGTTCCTTGTCTGGCCTTCAGGTGCTTTGGAAAATAGCCTGACCTCCTCCTCTCTGTGGCAGCCCCTCAAATATTAGAACACTGCTATCACGTCACCAAAGTTGCACATGAAACAATTTCCTTTCTGTTTTCCCATCCAAATACGTTAACAATCCATCTCACTGCTTCCCATGGTTAACGAGTCTGACTTGAGATCCAGTAGATCCCATACACTACGCCAGGAGCCACCCAGATTCTAAGAAGTTGTTCTTGATTGAAAGATATTGCTCTCTCCGGCTTTTGATCTGAAGTGTTTATTCTGTGTTTAGCTGCTAGCTTAATGACCTGCTTATTTTTAACCCAATTCTTTTGCAATTTTTTGCGCTTCTAATTATTATGATTTTTGCCTGTACTACTTTTATCTCTTTTTTCTTCTTCAATATTTCATCTTGTTCCACAGAGCCCAAATCTCCTGATGTTCAACTTTTCATAAAACATTTAAAATACTCTCAAGGTTATCATAAAGTAAGCATTAAATAAAACTCTACAGCTTGACCTGTATACCCACTACTTTCTATTGGAACTCATATATGGAAATACAAACCGCACTTTTGGAAAAGGACCAACTCATTCCATTTTTACTTTTTTTTTTTTAATTCTAGGAGTTTTCTTTCGTGTGTGAGAGAGATGATTAAAGCATTGTCATATATTAAATATGGGGAAGTGCTGTGTGATTCTGTGCATAATTATTCCAAAATAAGTCAGTGATGAATGAGCCCTACACTAAACAAATACTGTGATTTTTATTCAGGAGTCAAGAAGTCATCATAGCATGTAATTAACTTTATTTTGAATTAACTGTTTGTAACTTTATCCGCTATTAAAAACCATTTGTCACAGAACTTCTAGATAGAAGTTATATAATATTGCAGCAGTGGTGGGTTGCTACCGGTTCGCACCAGATCGGGCAAGCCAGTAGCAGTGGCAATGGGAGGCTCCGCCCACCGCCTGGACACTTCTGCGCATGCGCAGAAGTGCTGCACAAGCGGGCACGCATGCACAGGCGAACCAGTAGTGACGGGTTTTGGAACCCACCCCTGCATTGCAGTGTTATTGATAATTACTACCCAAAGAAAATGCAATATCTGCTTGTATAATGCCCAAGGATTGCAAGTTAGTATATTACCATCTCTACTTTTCTGTTCTTTTCCATAGTTCATCAGCATTATTTTATGCATCTCTACTCTACTCAACTTTCCCAGCCATTATTTCTATGAAACTTTTATCAAGGAGCATGGTATAAGTTCATGCCATAGTCTAAGTTCACACAGAACACTTTATTCATTTCAGATTTTTTTTGTTGCTTGTTTTGCTTTTGAACAACTTGCTCATATAAACCAGCTACATGTTAGCCAACTGCATTTTTCCACAAGCAAAATGCAGTTGGCTAACATAGCGTTGAAGTTGGGCAAACACAGTTGAGGTGCAGTGTGTAAACATCTTCACCTACACTGCTTTTCACTCAATATGAGCCATTCGTCTAAAACAGGGTTTTTTTAAAAATAGAGATCTATATGTACTAGTATTGCCAAGCAATGGGAAAATCCAAGTGTATTTTAGATCTTATGGATTCAAAATAGGAGATTTTAGCATAGCACTGATTTTCACATAAACTGTTTGGGTATTTTTAGCACCATAGCTTACCTTAGTATGGCCTGTAGGTTTGAATAAAAGTTAGAGGCTTTGAGAACATTAAGGAACTGAGTCAAGGCTGCTAGTGTACAATCCATGAACAAACTACAAACTTTTAGCCACCTGTTGAGTAAACTTGGTCTAAAAGTGGTCTAAAGCCCTGTTATTAACATCAGCTGCCTGCAATTATTGCAGGTTCGAATCTCACCAAGGCTCAAGGTTGACTCAGCCTTCCATCTTTTCTAAGGTAGGTAAATTGAGGACCCAGTTTGTGGGGGCAATAAGCTGACTTTGTATAAATATACAAAAGTATGAAGGCTATTGCTTAGTGCATTGTAAGCCGCCCTGAGTCTCCGGAGAAGGGCGGCATATAAATCAATTTTAAAAAAAAAACTTATCAATGAAGATTATTGGGAAATATGATATCTGAAAGATACATATAGTAATTTCAGGTGACCAAACATGATATAAAAACTAAAAAGATGCCTTGTGTTAATATTAACTCTTGAGGGACATAACCATGTAATTTTCCTGGCAACAAAGATTTCTATTCTTCAGAGTTGTTTCTTTTTCACTTCTTAGTCTAAAATTCAGTCCTGGTATGACTTGGTAGTATCCCATTAAGTACAAACCAAAATTATTACTGCTTAGCTTTGAACTTAGACCAGATCAACTTAAGTGCAGCTGCCTGCTCTATTCCTGACAGCATAATGATTTGAAATCTAGCGAAATAATAACAAGAGCAGAACTGCAAGCACTTCAAAGTTTAAGTAAAGGAATAGAACAGAGTTTGGATAGATTGAAAGAAAAAAAATTGAAAGATTGTTCCAAATACTGGGATTCTCAGATTTTCACCAGGGACATACATTACTTCTATCTTTGCCATAACTTTGAAGTAGCAATACATTATAGATAATGAAGTCCCTTATTACATACACATTCTCCACTTGTTATGATGCATTGACAATAAGATCATAATGCTTCAGTTATAAATTATGACTTAAATTGATAATATTACAATCAAAGTAAGTGTATAATTTCAATCTACAACAATATTTTTATATTGGAAATAGTCTATCATGGCAAAAATTATCTAATTCCTTCCAACAAAATGATAGAGCTGATAAATGTGGCATTTTTAGAAATGGCCAGCCAATAAGATACCTTTGGTATGAAAGCTGTATTATTTTCACCTGATAATTGATTTTTAGATAAAATATATGTAAGAATCAAGTATTATATTATAAAGATATGGATTAATATACTGAAAGCATTTGTATAAAGATCCCAGGATTCTTGCGTAAGTCTTGCAAGAATCCTGGCATCTATTTTCAGTTTGAAGTTAAATAAGGTGCAAATGCATAGCGTTTACTCTTTTTAATTAAGATATTTGTATGTAGTAATGATCATTTGTGCATCTAAAACTGAATGAGAAAGCTGGTTTCACCTCTATAATTATTATAGTTTTCAAAATCTCAGTTGCCAGAAAAGAACCATGAAAGCGGGATAATATTTAATGATTACAGTTTTGATACTATAGTTTTATTTGTTCATAAACATGCACAGATAAAACACAAAGGGGAAAATGTACTTTATCTGACAAAGGCGATAAGTTGTTCAACTACCTCTAGCAGTAGTTTCCCATTGTAGAAAAGCACTCTCTAGTGTTTTGAGTTACTGTAGTTAGAAGTAACACATGGAACTACTGGGAAATTAACTAGTCTACTTAGAAAAAAAGATAGATTGGGTAATATAATATTACCCTATAAAAGTTGTTACATTGCAGGTCTGAGGCTATTGAATTCATTGCAAATTATTACACTATTTCTGCCTTCTGATTATTATTCCCAATTTGGAAAGAGCTAGCTCTGCTAAAGAAACATTCAGAGAATGCCAAATTTTATTTTTACAAATACTTTTAGCCCACATAGCTTTTGAATTATGTTTCAAAAAGCTGCTTTAGATATATCTGAGCAATGAAGCCAGGAAGGAAACAATTACTTAGTTTCCCAATTTCTAAGACTGTAAATAAACTCTATACTATTATTTCTATTATTATTCTACTCTATTATTAATTCCCCAACTACCTAATCTATACTGGTGCTGTTTTTTGTTTGGTTGGGGAAAGGGAAAACAGAAGAATCTTTAAAATTATTTTAAGCAAGGCTGCAGTACAAAGACAATAAATTGCATTCTAACTGTGAACAGCCTATCTGTAGTGTAATGGGAGCTAAAGCTTTAAGAAGCTAGTATCTGTGGCTATAGATTCCTTTGTATTTGACAGTTCTGGCTTAGCATTTTAGGAAAATAGTATAAAACAAAACATATAATTTTGTTATGGATGAGATATCTAGGATAGTTGTTAAATGGGAATTTGAATTTTAAAGAAAATACTATTTCACCTTACAAGTTTTTAAATATGAAAGCTTCTAACTGAACCAGCTGTTTATTTAGGAACAGCTTGATCTTTCTGAAAAGCAAATATAAATCTACTGTTTCAGGATTTTGTCTGTAGACAATGTGCATTATTTTTCTTTCCAAAATTGTTTTGTTATACAGGTAACAAAAACCTGAACTTACAACCATTCACTTAGTGACCATTTGAAGTTACAATGGCACTGAAAAATGCCTCATAACCAGTCCTCGCAGTTATAACAATTGGAGTATCCCCGTGGTCATGTGATCAAAAATTGGGTGGTTGGCAACTGGTATATATTTACAATGGTTGCATCATCTCAGTCATCTGATCATTATTTTCAACTTTCCCAGCCAGCTTCAAATAAGCAAATGGTTTCCAAATGGTGGAAACCAGAGTCACTTAATGAATGCCCAATTCAGTTAACAACCATGGCAAAACAATCATAAAATTGGGCATGATTTAACTTAACCACTGCCTTTCGTAATAATAGAAATTCTGATCCAATTATAGCAATAGCAGTAGCACTTAGATTTACCACTTTACAGTGCTTTACAACCCTTTCTAAGCAGTTTATAGAGTCAGCATATTGCCCCCAACAATCTGGGTTCTCATTTTACCGTCTTCAGCAGGATGGAAAGCTGAGTCAACCTTGAGTCGGTGAGCTGGCAACCGGTAGTCAGCAGAAGTAGCCTGCAATTATGATTGTACCAGGGGTGGGTTCTACTTACCTTTACTACTGGTTTGCAGCAGGGCCGCATGCACGTGCTCACTTTGCTCATGCGCTCTTCTGCGCATGCACAGAAGCATTTTGGTGACAGCAGGGTCGGTGGGCGGGGCCTCCCGCCGGTTTTACTACCAGTTCTATAGAACCGGTGCGAACCAGGGGCAACCCACCACTGGGTTGTATGTCAGGGATGGGTTCTACTTACCTTTACTACCGGTTCACAACGGGATCATAGCTGCCAGTTGTTTAGCTGGAGCTGACCTTCATACCCATTAAGTTCCCAAGAACCTAAGATGTCATAATGTATTGGTGTAGAATTGGTGCAGATCTGAGCGCTGCCTTTTGCAAATGATAGATGGAAATTTGGTCAATGCACAGATTTTCTAAATGCCATCTATGATTTTTTCAAAAAAATATGCCAATAACCACTGGGACAGCTTCCATCAATTTATGGCATAGTCTTTCAACTTCAATTTTAATGATCTTGGTACTTTGTGATCTTCTCCAATTCTTCGTCTTCTACTGTCACTTGGTATTGCCATATCAATTATCCATACTTTCTTTTCTTTTCATCCACAGTTACATTTGAGGTATTATGAGCCAAGATGTAACCAGTCTGTATTCAGAAATCCCACTATATTTTAACCTGCTAATTTTCGACTACTATTCAACTTTATCCTCCCATCAGTTTTTCAGTACCGATACATGATAATTTTTACAGATGTTCCAGTGAATTATTTCGACCACTGTGTTATGTTGTTGTTTATAATCAATTTGTGCAATCTTCTTACACAAGCTTAGTATATGATCTACTGGTTCTTCTGCTTCTTTGCACAATCTGCACTTTCAATCATTTGATGCCTTTTCAATTCTGACTTTTATTACATTAGTCATTATATCTTGCTCTTGAATACCCAAAATCAAGCCTCCAGTTTCTTTTTCTAACGTCCAGTGGTAAGCCTTTAGCAAATTTTATCTTCATCCATTCTCTCTTCAATCTTTGGTAGAAATTGACTATGTAAATCTTGCTAGCATACTGTTTGTGTTTTTATTACATTATTTTGATATTCATTTTTTGTTTCCAGTACATTCAGTCTCTTCCATTTTTTTAACTTGCATCAACACTTGTCCTTACCTGTCTTTTATATAATCATCCAATGCATGCTTTTCTTCTACAACAGTTTGTCTGATCTAAAGTAAACCTATGCCTCCATTTCTATGGGGCAGGTATAAGTCCTTCGGGAGTAGGGCAGTATATAAATCTAAATAAATGAAAAAAATAAAATAATCAATCAATATTACTATAGGGATGAAATGCCTGGGGAATTCAGTCATCAGTTTTCTTCTTTTTTGGTCAAAACTGTTCAGTTCAGCTTGTAACCAGGTAATTCCAGCAGTGTATCATAAGTATGGTCCAGGTATTGATGGCTTTGATGGTAAACTTGTGAAAGGGGCTTTCACAAAGAAGAAGGGGTCAACTTATTCTCCAATGCACCTGAAAGTAGGAAAAGAAGCAATGGATGAAAACTAGTCAAGGAGAGAATCCACCTAGACCTAAGGAGAAATTTCCTGATAATTAGAACAACTTGCCTCCAGAAGTTATGGGTGCTTCAATACTGAAGGTTTTTAAGAAGAGATTGTCTGAAATGGTATAGGGCTTGAACAGGGGGTTGGTCTATAAGACCTCCCTTCCCTTCCAACTCTGTTATTCTGTTAAGTGAACCTGTATATTCTTAATATATCTGCTATTCTTAGAATAGGCTAAGTGGTAAATGTGGTCTTTACATTTGTTTGATTGTTAGCCAGATGCTGAAAGAATTTCAGTTAGCAAGCATTCTTAAATTTGTTATTATATTGTAGTACTCATCTAGCAAAACAGCACTTTCTTCTCAGTACCTGCTCTAGTGAGAATAACTGTTGTTTCAGTTGTACAACTATAAAGAATTTTCAAAATTGGCAGTAAAGTAATATAGTGCTGAAATTGGTATTTTTGCTTTTCTGGTGAGTTTACAAAATTGAAATAATTAGATGTTAGATGATAAAGGAGAGAAAGCTCAAAATCCTATGGCATTTTGTAGTAAGGTTTTTTTTAACTAATACAAGGAGTCACTGATTACAGTAATGCTATTAGCAAGTGCCCTTATGATATTCTTTTTCATACAAGCAGATAAAATTCAGCTTTGTACTGAAATTTTAGGATTTACAAAAATAGATTAAGTTTTAAAGTCTAGATTAGTCTACTTAGTAGATTAAGTCTACTAAGATCCAGTTACAGGATCTAGCTAAATTATGAATCTTAACTAAGCAAAGATCTTATTCTGACTCTTGACTTTTGTACCAGGAGAAATACTGAAGATCTTTTTAAGGATCTGCGTGAAGATCTTTTTAAGGTTCTGCATGAAGGTTTGAGCTGCCATTTTTATTTTACAACACCTTGGCATTCCATGTTTAGACAGTAACCAAAAGTACAGTAAATAATTTTACAGGATTAGAATTTATTTATTCATTCATTCAGTTTCTATTCCGGCTTTCCAATTGATGTTAAATAGGTATGCTTTTCATGCTGTATGGGATTTTATAAGGATTTCACAAATACATTATTTATTTATATCCTCACAGGAAAATAACCCAACATATTCTTTTATGTTTGTTCAAGTCATTGAAATTTTATGGAGTATTATAATAGTTCATAAACTGGCACCTTAAATTACAAAAACTAATGAGAGAGTTCCTCCTTCTTAAAGTTTATAACATTTTTTTTGCTTTTTACATAAGTAATAATAAAACCTTAATAACAAATTAAACTATAATTTAACAACAGCTATAGCGATTATGTATTAATCATAATGTCCCTGGAGCCTCATGGCAGAAGTCAAGCGCTTCCAATTTTCTCAGCTATTACCTCACAATAAATGTTGTCCTTAGGCTATCTTTCTGGTATTAAATTCTGTACAGAGAAACAGGTTCCTACTTTGGAGCTGGGCAAATTTATATCATGCAGGGTTTTTATTTTCCCTTATGATGATTTTTCACAGTTGTTTCAAAATGCTGTATTTCCTGTCTCTCTCGCACATGGGCTCTTTTTTTCCTCCCAAGTCAGTTCAATATGTGCTGATTCCAGAAGTTTACTGTATTGTCACTGATTTCTGCCTAATATTTTAGATATCTCAATGAGGCCAGGGAAACTTGGGGTCATTGATCAATGATCTGCTGCTCTTCTGACAAACCTGTGGCATAGGCAGAAGGAAACAGGGAAAACAGGTATTGCAAAAGGATAGTCTGTCCACGTTTAATATCTTTTGAGTATTATACCGCTCCCAACCATTTTTCCCAAGAGAATGCATCTCTGACCAAATATGAGAAACAAATCTGTGCCTCCCTAACACCCCTTCTAAGGATACTATAATGATTACATTATAAGGTTAGTTAATTCAAAGGACCTTTGTCCTAGAATATAAGTAACTGTAACAGAGTTGGAAGGGATCTTGGAGGTCTATTTATTTACCATTTCTATGGATTTCAATATCAACTTATTTTCAGTGTGGACTTCTGTTTTAAAAAAGGACAGAGCGGTCAGCATCTTCCTTACAATGAAATATTATTGGAAAGATGTCATATTACCTTGTGCTTTACTCTGTTTGTTGTTGGGCAGGTACAAAAATAAACCTTTCAACAGAAAGCATACAATTGGAGCATAATATTGGATTATAATTTGCATAAATATTTTCTTACAATTGGGTAATACAAATAATTTACAGTGCATACTGATTATTTATCCTGTTTTGTTGTTCTAAAGATAGCATATTCTTAAAGAATTATTGTAATGCCAGTTTGGTACACATTTGAAAAAGATGTGTATGAAAAAAGAAGCACAATCTTTATAGTAGCAACATCACCTTAAGTTTTGATAATTGTAAAAAGATTTGATTAATCACGTGCCATCAAGTCATTGCCAACTCTTAGTGATCACATAACTAGACTTTCTCTAGTACGATTTTTTCATTGTTTGGTCCTTCAAGAAATAGGTCTGACCACAACAAAGAAGAATTACTTCCTACGATATGGACTCTATACTGTTAACGTACTCCAAGACAGAATTTGCCTACTTACCAATTACATCAGATGGCTGACTCTTACTCAAGCTAAGGTCGCAAAAACGTGTAATTCTGTTTCACATTAATTATTGCCAATCCATATTCCACCCTCCACCACCACCCATACTTCTGTCTTACATTTTTCCTCCCTGTATGAAGAGCTTTACATTTCTACCTGTTATATTGCATCCTATTTATTTAAACTATTGCTTAAGGCTTGCAGACGTTTCATTACCCAAACTAGGTAGCTAGTTTGGGTAATAAAACGTCTGCAAGAAAACAAGCAAGCTCAGAAAGCATTAAGGACTACTCATAAATGACTTTATCCACATGTACAATGCTTCTATAGACAAAAAGGGAAATCTATCTGATCGACAGGTAATCCTTGACTTACAAGTATAATGAAGCCCGGAATTTAAATTCCCTGCCCAAAATCATACTTGTGACCGGGCCTGATTTTATGACTTTATGACTTTTTTACAGTTGTTCTTAACCACAGTAATCAATTGAATGTGGCAGTTGTTAAGTGAATTAATGTATTCCTTTGCTGGGAAAAGACCAGAAACTGGCAAAACTTATAAATTGCAGTCACATAACAAAGGAACATTGCAACTGACTATAACCTGAGCCTGTTGCCAAATGCCCAAAATGTGGTCATGTGAATGCAGGACTGTGGGTTGTGTGTGCAACAATTGGAATTCTGGAATTGGATCATACATAGCCTTTTGGGGGAGGAAGAAGATCTGTCGTAACAGTCCCTAAGTAAACTGATTGTTAAGCAAGAACTAGCTGTAGTCTTTCCTCTGCATTAAAGTTAACTAAACTAAAAAAAGAAACATTTTCTTTTTAATAAATTAAAGAATTTATTAAAATAAGGCATTGATACTGACATCATCAGATACACATTTGCCATTGGAAGTTGACACAGGCTAAACATCTTTTAGAAAGAAGCACCACATATTAATTTATGGTATTCGTTCACATTTTAAATGCTCTTGATTAATGAAAATCCATGCGAAAGCATAGTTTAAACTGGTGAAAAGAAGATAAAATGATTATATCTTGCAACAAATGTTGTTGTAATTCGGGATGTTTCCTTGGAGATCAAGCAATCTTCTGCACTTCGTTTAAGATTGACCTTCTCACCTTCAACAGTAGACATGAAACTGAGAGCTGAAAGTCTACCACCCGGTCAACCTGTCGTTGAGCCGATACATCTCTGATATAAAACCCAATTAACTGTTGAAGAAGCACATCCATTATTCTTCTGATTTTAAAATAGAGCACACATCAGCAAAATGACTAAAAGAAAGTACTTAAGAATTATGAAAGTCAAGGACGTTCAAATCCAAAAGTCACAACCCTTTTTTTTCTTGCACTTTACTGATTAATATTACACTTACTTATAATGCTCCTTCTCTGTGTTCTCTTTTCTTCCTCTTTAAGTAAGCTAAATGGAACATTGTTTGTTTGATCTCTGTTAATGTTCTTTCAATATATACTTATTTAATGGGCTTTTAAAAGGCTAACATTCCAAAATGCTTCAATACTAGAAACATTGCTATCAGTTTGATGTGTATTATATAAGTGTAGGTAACTAAGATTTTTCAAAGCAAAATAGCTCAGGTGCAAAAGAATTGGAAATAAAAGAATCATTTATGGTGTCTCAAAAAGCACTTTTAAAAAAAAGTTTTTTAAAACAGACTCCAACAACCAAACCAAATTATCTCCCTGCTCATGATGTTATATCATAACAGTTGTGTTTTTATTATTTTATTTATTTTTTTATTAATCGTATTTCTATGCCGCCCACTCTCAGAGGACTCTGAGCGGCTTACAACAATCGATAGTATACTAAATAGCATATTGCCCCCAACAATCTGGGTCCTCATTTTATCCACCTCGGAAGGATGGAAGGCTGAGTCAACCTTGAGCTGGTGAGATTTGATCTGCTGATCTGCTGAACTAGCAGTCAGCTGAAGTAGCTGCAGTACAGCACTCTAACCACTGCGCCACCTCTGCTCATTTTCTTCACCTTCGAATGAGCCTATCCATACTGCAAGCATGGCATCAAATAACAGAACTAAACTCCATTAAACCAACATTTTTGACTAGTATAAAAAGAACAGCAGTTCTAGTATATGACTCCATGGACATGTTCAAAATATAATCCTGAATAAATGTTCAGGAAATATAATTCATACAAATCTAGAAGTCACAAAAATTCCCTTACTGATTATTATACTGACATGAGTCTACTAAAGTTGGTGGAATTATTCCAGGATAAAGAATCTCTGATCATCAATTTGATACAGTAATGCTGTATCAGAGCTGTATGTCTCCAGAAGCAACAGTTTGTAATGTATTTATGTAATTCTTAACAAATGTTAGAAAGTTTTCAAAGCAAAATAGCTCAGGTGCAAAAGAATTGGAAATAAAAGAATCATTTATGGTGTCTCAAAAAACACTTTCCCCCCTTTTTCACCTTATATTTTCCAAGTCTTATTTCCAAAAACCCAGCTTTACTACCAAAACAGCATGCACAGAATTGCAGCCATTATCTTTGACAAGGGATGAAAGGATGAAAATGAGAAAACTCTTTCAATATAAAAGTTTACTTTTAAAATTTTAGTGTAATAAGTTTTGGAAGAGTAATACTTGTGCTATACAGACATTCAGATCAGAGGTGGGTTTCAGCAGGTTCTGACCAATTCTGGAGAACCGGTAGCAGAAATTTTGAGTAGTTCAGAGAACTGGTAGTAAAAATTCTGACTGGCCCTGCTCCCATCTATTCTCTGCCTCCCAAGTCCCAACTGATTGGGAGTTAATGGAGATGTTACAGTACCCTTCCCCTGGAGTGGGGTGGGAATGGAGATTTGACAGTATCCTTCCCCTACCACGCCCACCAAGCCATGCCACGCCCACCAAGCCACACCCACAGAACCGGCAGCAAAACATTTTGAAACCCACCACTGATTCAGATTTACTATAACAATATAATGTTTTATAGTGTCTCTTGTATAAGTAACCCATCTCTTCCCATCAACACTACATTATTGTTCAGAACAACATATAAAATTTGATGACCTTCAATCAGTTATACACACAGATTGAGGCCATTTGTTTTAGCTTAACTTGAATGTTGGCATCTTTTATCATTCCATGGATTTCCAATGAAAATAGTCTGTTAACATGTTTTGAGGCAACAATGCAAGTGTACACATTTTATTTTTTTTTCTTGTATGGCCTACAATTATTTTGAAACTTCATATTATGAGTGCAGTCTGTTTGGAATTTGTGATAATGATATCAGTTCCTCCATCAACAAGCTAAAGAATATCCTTTTTAAAAACTGTTAAGAGTTAATAATCCATTATAAATTCCAGTAATTGTCCATGTTTAAGTGCAATTAAGTGTTTAAAAATATGGGAACTATTATGGAAAGAACAAAAGATATTCTTCCAAATATCATTAGGAATATGAAAACTCCATGTTCTTATACTGCAGTATTTCAAAGTGCCATAGAATTGACGTTGTTTACCTGAACGTCCCATTTCACCTTGTTGCGAGGACATTCTGAGGCCTGGGTTACTTCTCTATCCATTTGTGGAGGCTGAGTGTCAATCTTCTCCCTCCTTAGCTGGATACGCCCACTTCCTGCTTCCTCTCCTCAGTCTTTTCACGAAGAAAGGTGCTCCAAAGGCGAGAGGAACCGCCAACACACCGAGGAGACAGCTATGGAGGGAGACAAAGAAAAAACCCCAACCCAAACCAGGACAGGCGGAAAAAGGGTGGGACAGAATGTCCTCGCAACAAGGTGAAATGGGACGTTCAGGTAAACAACGTCAAATTTCCACCTTGTTGCTCAGACATTCTGACGCCTGGGACATACCAAAGCGAAACAAATGGGAGGGAAATCAGCCTAGTCCTGGTCCTGGTGGGAAATTACTGATTGCAAAACCCGCCTGCCAAGGGCAGCATCCGCCGACGCGAAGCATCAAGGCGGTAGTGACGAACAAAAGAGGAAGGGAAAGACCACGCAACGGCCCAGCAAACATCCTCCCCTGAAGACAGTGTGGCCCAGGCGGCCGAAGTGGCCACGTTGTGAGTCAAGTGGGCAGAATCCCCCCAGGAATCTGCCTACCATCCAGCTCATAGGTCTTTGAATGCAGGCCGTGAGCCCTATCCCACAGTGGCTGATAAAGCCTTCCGACCCAGAGAAGAGGGAAGAAATGAAACCAGCAAGGCCTCAGTCCTACGAAAGATGCCGGCCTCAACATGTAAAGGCGCAAGGCCCCACTCACATCCAGCGTGCGCCAGTGTCGGTCAGACAGATTCCTGGGTTGAGGACAGAAATCCGGAAGGACAATTTCCTGAGCACTGTGAAACAGGTATTGACATTGGGCAAAAGGGCAGGGTGCAGGCGAAGAATAACACAATCCCTTCGAAAAATGCAGAGATTACTCCTAATGGACAATGCCGCGATCTCAGAAACTCGCCGGGCCGACGTGATGGCCATAAGAAGACCATTTTGAATACCAAATAACGAAACTCCACGGAGTCCAGAGGTTCAAGGGGAGAGTCAGCCAAGGCCTGAAGAACCAGAGATAGGTCCCACATAGAAAAACGACGAATCCGAAGAGGGCGTAAGTTCGTAGCCCTTGTAGAAAAGACTGGACACCCGGGTCCCAAGACAAAGGTTGATTAGCGTCCCCAGAGATCACCGTAGCTAGTGTCGCCACATGACCTCCGAAGGTCGTCGGAGGCAGACCCTTGGCAAATCCGGGATAAGGAAAACTGAGCACATCTGGAACAGATGCAGACGTAGGATCAACGAGGTGAGGTATGCACCAACGGTGAAGCATTCCAAGGGACATGATAGATACATACTGTGGACAGACGGCGGGCAGCATGAAAGATAGAGATGACATCTGCGGCGAAATCGCGGCACAGCAGCGGCACCCTGTCAAATGCCACACGGAGAACCGGAGCCTCTTTATCCTGAATCTGGGTGCCGAACTTCGCCTCGAAGAAGGATCACCTGCTCTTGTGGAATCCTCCACGGCGCCGCTATGGAAGTGCCCGGAGATCCGCGAACCACTCCCGGCGAGGCCAGAATGGGGCCATGAGAAGAACCTCTGCCGCCCCTCTGATCAACTTTTGAATCACCTTGGTTAAACTCAGGAAGAGAAGAAACGCGTACAGCAGACCTCCTGGCCAAGGTGACCGGAGCGCGTTGTGGGCTTCTACTGTCAAGGAAGGGAGCGGAAAAGGAATCGGGGCAACTGGACGAAGCGGTCCGAAGCGAACAGATCCACCAGAGGACGGCCGAACCTCCTCGAAGAACCTGGAAAAGGTGAAGATCCAGTTGCCAGAGGCCTGGTCCAGCAAATTCCTGCTGAGCCAGTCCCCCTGCCGGAAGATCGCGCCGGATATGTGTGCTGCTGTCAGGGACAGGACATGATCCGCCGCCCAAAGAACAAACGCTCCGCCTCCAACAACAGAACCCAGGACCGGGATCCCCCTTGCCTGATGATAAGTGCCGAGGTTGCCATGTTCTCTGTTAAGATGAGAATGTGACGATTGGCCACCTGAGACGAAAGGTGAACCAGAGACAGACTGACTGTTTTGAGTTCTAGCCAAATTATGTTGAATCTTTGCTCCTGAGCGAACCACAACCCTTGGACTGGTTGATTGAGAAGATGGGCTCCCTAACCCCGGAGACTCGCGCCTGCCGTGGGAACTAGACGGTCAAGTTCTGAAAGGGTGGACCCTTGTCGGAGAGCAGGCGACAGCCACCCATGAAGAGCCAGTCTCGCCGATGCAGGAACCGCCACTCTGGGCAGAGACTCCCCCCATCCCTGTCTCTGAAAGGGAAGGAGGAACCATAGAAGACAACGTAGATGTAAACGGGCCCAAGGCATGATTTCAATGCTGGAAATCAATTTGCCTAACAGCTGCAACAAAGGAATAGCGAGACTCTCTTCTGATGTAGCAACTGGGTAACCAGGTGGCGAATGTCGTTTTGTCGCTCGGGAGAAAGGCAAACCCGACACTGAGCCGAGTCGATCAGAGCTCCGAGGTGGATAATGTGTCTCATTGGAACTAGATGAGATGTCTCTATGTTCAGAATAAATCCGTGGTCCGGAAACCCTTGACGAACTACCTGTCTGTCGAGGGCCGCCTGAGACGGGAAGAACCAGAATCAGGACATCTTCCAAGTAGCAAGCAAGATGAACTGGGACCTCGCGAAGAGATGGCGCCAGCGCCGCCAAGATTTGTGTGGACGAGTGCAGCGCAGAAGAAGGCCAAAGGCATTGCACGATCCTAAAAGTGGTCGGTCCCAAAGGCAAACCTCAAAAACTGGCTGTGATCCGGCCGGATAGGAACGGGAAAGTAAGCCTGCTCTAGATCCCCCGATTGCATGATATCATACGGGCGGATGCATCCCAACAGGAACCTGAGCAAATGCATCGTGAAAGGCCTGTAAAGAATATATCAGGTGAGACGACGTAAGTTGAGTATCCCATGGCAGCCGCCAGAATACTTCAGAAGTAGAAACAGGGAGGAATAGAACCTCTTCCAATCTCCGCCAGGGACACTCTCTCAACAGCCTGTATTTGAAGGATGTGTTGTATTTTGATAAGCAACAAGGCCCGCTTGGCGGGTTGGGAAGGCCACGGACAACCAGAAAAAAGTCCTTGGGAAGAGTTGCGAATTCCAGGGCAAAGCCTTCGATAACAGCATGAGCCAGCCAGGCATCGGATGTGGTGGAGTCCCAAGCATGAGCAAACGCCTGGAGTTTGCCCCCGATGAAAAGAGCCGGCGGAGAGTCACTTACCCCGTCTGGGAAAGTGGAAGCCGCGCCTCGGAAGGGGCGTCTGAAGGATGCCAGACGCCGGCCCCTGTCCCGAAGGCCGATCGATTCGAAGGCGCTCGGTAGGATGACTGAAAAGGTGGGTGGAGTAAGAGGTCCCACTGAAGCCTCGATCCCCCCAAAGGGGCTGCTGACCAAAGGAGCAAAGCGAGCTTCCTAGCGATGAGACAACGAGGCAAAACCGTTTACTTATCTCAGTTCCCAACAAGAACGGAATCTAGAGAGGCCCCCAAACAAGGCGGAACCCATGTAAGGCGTCGCGGCAAGACGCCATTTGGACTTTTAATCAGCCTTCCAATTACGCAGCCACAGGAGGCGTCTAGACGTGACCGAAGATGCCATGGCTCTAGAAGCGAATCTTGCTGCCTCCAAGGATGCAACTGCGGAATACTCCACCACCGCAATCAGTTTCGCCAGATTCAGCTGTATCCGGGCATCCCCTGGAAACAGTCTGTCTCTCAGCTAACGCAGCCTCACCAAGGAGGCGCGAGTGAAAAGGGAAGAAGAGGTAGAAGCCTGAAGAGCCCAGGCAGCCGCCTGGTGAGTTTTGCGGAAGGACCTTTCCGCTCTCTCGACTTTGAACCTAAGACCCTCTACGGCCTTACCACAAGAATCACCGACGAAGTAAAACTGGTGACTGGGTCGCCGACCACAGGCAATTGGAGAAAGGCATCCAGTTCCGGAGAGGAACAATACAGACGGCGATCAAGGGCATTCGGACCCGACAACGAAGCTGGATGTTCCCAGGCTTCTGGAGTATCTGAGAAAAAAGCGCCAGACAAGGGATGAAATCATGATCAGGTGTCTGCACGCAGAACAAGCCTGAAGAAAGAAAGCTGTTGAGACTGGGAGGAAGACTTAGTCAAAGACGAATTCATATTCGTCGCCCACCGTGGCTGTGCGTAAAAGAATGTAAACAATGATGGCGTGAAGAGGCCCGGAAAACAGGAGCCTCCTGCATCACTGCCTCATCCTCAGGCAACGTAACAGCCTCCCACAATTCCTCTTCGTGGGTAGGCTCAGGTGCCAAATCACAAACAGCAGTAGAAAGATGCCTGGAAGAACTAGGCATGCAACCTTGGGCGAACGTGGCACACTCTGGAGGTAACAAACAACCTGTCTGTTGAAGACCAGCTTGAAATACGAATCATTGCCTGAGACATCATGGTGTTAAAAGCTGAGAATTGGCCAAAAAAAACCCTTCCCCATCAAAGCGGAGCCCGCTGCAGAGGGAGGAAAGGTAGCCTCTGAAGCAGGACTACTCCTGCAAGAAGCCAGGCTATCGACGCTAGCAGAGCGTTACCTCATAGACAATTAACTGGGGCAACTGAGACCAAAACCAGCCCTTGTTGCCCCACCTGGGGTGCCCCATGAAAAGCCGCCAGAGATGCCATCTCGAGGGCAAATCTTACAGCGCCTGAATGACCTCCCCCCCGGGGGTACTGGTCCTGCTCCTGCACTGAACTGGAGTGCTTTTGCGCTTTGGAGAACAGTTTCTCCAGGACAGCATGTCTGCAGAAAGCATCTCTATCCTGAGCAGATGGCGCCTTAGAAACCTTGGCGGTCTTGGCCTTTATACCCCTTGCAGCCCTGGTGGTAAGAGCAGGAGGAGGGAAAGAAATCTGCTCCAAATCAGAGGAAAGTTCTACCTCTGCCATAGCAAAAAAGGGGTCCTCAATTTTGAGAATTAATAATAAGAATATATTACAAAAAGTCCCCTTCCTTCTTGATTCCTTGTTAAACAATGTTTTTCCTTTTTTTTTTAAAATACATATATATATAATAGAATTAATCAATTGAAACAATAAATAACCAGTAATTACTGGATTTTTTAAAAACCAATGAATTGTAATCAATAATCAATGAATGCAATGAATTACATCTGAATCCAAGTAAAAAACAATTAAAATTCACTTCCCTTTTTGAAGTAGCAGATCCACCGAAGGCAAGCGAGGTGTTAATGGACAGCGTCCAGCACCCGCAGGGCCGCTGACAGCCTTGGAAACCTAAGCCCAGGCTGCCGCTCCAGGCCCGAAATTCAATGGCGGCAAACAAGCACATCCAGCTGAGGATTTTGGCGCCAAATTCATCCGTCTCATCCAATGCTCTGCAGCACCCACGGCTGCGGTTTGAGCAATAAGGCAATGCCGCCGCTCAATTTTCAAAGGCCAGCCGGCTCAGATCGCCGCAAAACAGCTGAGGGGAACTGTGAGAAGAACAATAAGCGGCTAAATAGCTCAGGAAAAGCCGCAGCGGCGCTGAGCAATGGAGGCAAGCAGCGGGAGATGGAATCAAACCGCAGCACGGCTGAGGACCACCCCCGCAGCGTTCGGAGCACCGAAACGCTAAACAAGACAAAAACTCCAAAACTCACAGTCCCCAGCAAGAATCCAATAAAAAAAGGCAAAAAACAGCAATGTAGAAATATATTAAAAGGTAAAGTTTGTAGCCAAACGGACACTCAAGCCTTCACAGCACGGCTGAGTGAAAAGACTGAGGAGAGGAAGCAGGAAGTGGGCGTATCCAGCTAAGGAGGGAGAAGATTGACACTCAGCCTCCACAAATGGATAGAGAAGTAACCCAGGCGTCAGAATGTCTGAGCAACAAGGTGGAAATTATTCTGCTATTCTTCCCAAAGCAGGCAAACCCAGATTTTCTGGGGCAGTTTATTGTTTTTGGAAATGAATATTCATTTCCAATATAGTAAGTCTTACTTCCATAACAGTTATTATTTTCTGTGAGAAATAATGCACAGCAGTTTTGGCTTGGTCTATGGTGAGAACCTGTTGCAATTTATAAGCCATGGTTTATTACTTGGTATTGACTCAGCCTTCCGAGGTCGGTAAAATGAGAACCCAGATTGTTGTGGACAATATGCTGACTTTGTAAACCACTTAGAGAGGGCTGTAAAGCACTATGAAGCGGTATATAAGTCTAAGTGCTATTGCTATTGCATGTAAATTTAACTG
This sequence comes from Ptyas mucosa, assembly GCA_012654045.1. Lineage (NCBI taxonomy): Eukaryota > Metazoa > Chordata > Lepidosauria > Squamata > Colubridae > Ptyas > Ptyas mucosa. Next base: position 16,495,898 of record WNWU01000005.1, read on the forward strand.
TCAACTTCTTTAGGCTCAAACTAAGCTTCCTCAGCTGGCTATTAAATTCAAAATCTAGAATAGTTGCCTTTACAATTAGCCTCAGTTAATGACCACTCGTTCATTGACCACTTGAAATTACGACAGTGCTTATAACTGGTCCTCAAGGTTCTGGCCATTACAGCACCCCCTTGATCACAGGATCATAATCTGGATGCTCAACAATTGGCCTGTATTTCCAATCTTCATAGCATCCCACAGTCCTGTGATCTTGATGTGTGACTGCCCTGCCAGTTTCCAGCAAAAGCCAGCCAGAAGTCAGAAGTTGTGATTCCATAAGATTCTCACTCAACAATCCATGGTTATTTGCTTAACAACAGTAATCATGAATTGCTGGCACTAACATTGCTAAGTGGCAGTCACACGATACCACACTTTATGATCAGTAGTGGGTTTCAATTTCATTTGCTACCGGTTTGCTCACGGGCGTGTGCAGGCGCTCAAGTGCGTGCAACACTTCTGCGCATGCACAGAAGCTTCTGCGCATGCACAGAGACATCTGGGCGGGTGGGTGGAACCTCCCACTGCCACCTCTACCAGTTCGCCCGATTTGGGGTGAACCAGTAGCAACCCATCACTGTTTAAGATTGCATCATTTAGCAATAACAGAGTTGAAAGGGACCTTGGAGGTCTTCTAGTCCAATCCTCTGTTCAAGCAAGAATAGAAATCCCAGTTCTAATTACTATACAAACAACACTGACTGAGTGAACTTGAGGCTGATAAAAAATTTATACCTCCTTCTACTTCAAATCCAGCACAATATTTCCCTGTTTTTCCCCGTGTAATGAAGTTTTTGCTTTATTTCTTCTTTTACTCATATTCCCTCACTGGTGGCCATAACATGTTCATCTTCTCTCCATTTCTGTTCTATTCTGAGAATGGCTTGACATTAATAGATACATGTATTGTACAAACTTGTAGTTTGTTTTAACTTTGTTGAATAAAAGCAGTGACCAAATTAATATGTTGTATTAAGCCAACAAAAGGTGCTATAGATGCAGTTATGTTGTGGTGAAACAAGAGTTATGACCTATCTAATGGAAAATAGTATCCTTGACAGTAAATAAAGAACTACCCTGCATTGGATAAGAGCTCCCAAGTAAAGAACGGTCTGTCTATAAATTGTGAAGATCATAGCCTGTATGATTATCTCAAGGTATGTATTCAGAAGGTGTTACAGCTTATTGCTGTATATGAACACAAGTAAACATTTGATCCAGCCACCAATCTCATTGTACATATGTTGTGCAGTGACAATAAAGATTGTTGTTGTTGTTGTTGTTGTTATTATTATTATCCCATAGTAGATTCAGAAGGAAAATATTTATCAATCCGAGACATACAAAGTCACTGAGAAATACAAAGTATTTAGATGATATTAGTGAACTCCTAATGTACTCTAACCTTCACAATTGTGACTATGCATTGAAAACTTAACTTTTTTCAAGCCTCCTAGCTTTGCTAAAGTTATAGATGATCGCTACAATCACATTGTGGAGATACCTCAGTTTCTGACTATAATAAACCTTGCATCTGATTAAGTAACATAGGAAAGAAGTAACGTTTAATAACAAGCTTCAACTACTATTCCTCTTAAAAGTGGTAAAGTTATATAAAATTAATGACTGCCTTTCACCCAAAGATCCAGCAGATACAGCATGAAGCTGTATTGCAATATGGGTTAACTGCACATATACTTTGGGTAGAGATTTCTATTTTTGAACAAACTAAACCTGAATTTTCTTCAAAATTCTTGGAACCTATATGAATTCTTTAAAACTTCCCAGCTTAGTTTACAGCTATTGGATTTCTTGGTTATATTTTGTGAATCAGCTAAGAGTTATCACCTATCTAATGGAAAATAGTATCCATGACAGTAAATTAAGAACTACCCTGCATTGGATAAGAGCTCCCAGGCTAGGGATTAAGTAAAGAATGGTCTGTCTATAAATTGCAATGATCATAGCCTGTATTCATAGACTTCAACCTACACAAATAAAGCTGTCTGTTAAATAGAATAAATAACAGGGAATGGATTTCTCAGAAAGCAATTTTATTAAGTCAGTGTTTGCCCTATCAAATTGAATGTGCTGACGTGGAAAAAGAGGTATGGCTTCTAAGCCCAGATCCCCACAAAAGAACCTTTTAACATTTGAATATGCAACAATACTTCTAATGCTTTTTAATATAAGAAGGATCTTTGAAGTTCTTCACATATTCTCAGAACAAGTGTTCTCTGATACTGGACTACTACAAGTGTCAAACAGCTTGATAGAGGCCAATTGTAATCATATGTCAGAATGATCTTGGGAGAGGGGAGAAGAGATGCTGCTTAGGAAATGATCAGAGGAGAGAAGCATAGCTCAGAAGCTGCATATCTGGCAAAGAAAAAAATTCAGAAAGGAGCCTCTCTAACTTAAAAATTGTTCTATCCCCAAATAAATAACTCCACAAGACTTTCTAAATATCCACTGTGAATGTTACAAAGACTTTCTCAGATATTTATCATGTTCCTGTTTATTAAGATGAAGGTATCACCAAATTTTGGACATAGCTGGATAAGTTAACCACTTCAGCAAACAGAAATATTTCTTCCCTGCCCAGTCTTCTTTTCGTTCCATCCCTCTTTCACCAAGAACATATATTTATGTTTGAAGAAACCGCTGCCTGGTCAATAGATAGAGTTTGTGCATTTATATTTTGGGAGAATAAGCAATTTAAGGGTAATATTTCTAAGCTAGAGAAGAAAGTGATGACAGAAAAAGAAAATCTGTAATGTCACTATGAGAAATATTTTTTTTGCAATATCTCATGAAAAACAGGAGTGATTCAGAAGGTATAGCTAAACCCATGACCAGAAGAAGCAAAGATGGTGCTAATAGAGGAAGCCTGGAAGCTGAATGCAATGGAAAATATTTATCACTTGGAGAAAAGTGGTTGGAAGTTATTATTTTGAGGTCACAGATGTCCAGGTTGAGATATAAGGGAGGCGAGAAAATGCTGGGACTTGTTAAATGTCTCTTAGATGATGAAATAAGCATTAGTGAGGAAAACAGAAATAGAATTGGCTACATCACTTCTCTTTTTAAAAGGCTGAGTGAAAGTTAATGCTGTTAGAACTTAATACAGATTATTCTTGAAAAAGAAATCAGCTTGGCTGCGTCATATCGGCCCATAAGTGTAATAGTACATAGCACAGGAAAAGACAGCATCTCCTTTAGCAGAATGTTTTATTCAACATTAGATGACCCCTAAGATGGCAAGTGGTCCTATGTAGTCCTAAGTGTATTTGGAAATAAATTTGGTTGAATTAAATAAAATTGATTGCCATGCAAGCATGCTGTAGGCTTATAGTTCGTAACTATAGTATCGCTGAACGGCTCCCTGTTTAATGACCATTCAAAGTACACAACAGTGCTGAAAAAATAACTCTGTCCTCATACTTACAAACACTGCAGCATCCTGCAATCACAAGATTGAGATTCTGGTGCTTCACAGTCAGCTTCCAATAAGCAGAGACAATTTGCACTCATATGATATCTCATGATATCCCATGATAACAACCATGGGTGATTCACTTAAGAAGTGTGACTGTAAGTCTGCTTTGGTCTCATGATGTCTTATTTAATGAACACAGATAATTTGCTTAACAACTGTGGCAGAAGTGAGACACATGATGTTTCATTTAACGACTTTGTTGCTTAGCCACAGAGTTGCTGGTCCCCATTGTGGTAATTAAGCGAGGACTACCTGTATTTAATTTCATTTCATCTCACTTCATTTTTACTTATTGTTTCTTTTGTGTTTTATATTATTAAAGGCTATTCTTTTGTAGATTATAATTTAATACATATAGCAAAGTATAGTGATATGGAAAGGATCTTATGAAGTAAATGTATGTGATCGTCCCCTCTCCTTTTTTAAAAGTAGGATAAGAATAAGAAAAGATTGATATTTGGTTAATCTTTTACTGGTCCTTTATCTGTATTTTATTTCTGATACTGCCAAATGTAAAAAAAACCTAACGAGCAATTTTATTAGCCCTAGTGAAGTACTTCATATTTCTATTTTATTACCTGTTCCAAAAGCTACAAAATACTGGGCAATGTTTCCTTGAGTCAGCAGATTTTTTCAGTCATCTCCTTTGTTTGAGTGATCAAAGCATATGATGCATTTTATAAGATTCTGAGGTACTAATTTCTGGTGGTGATCATATTACAATGTGTAAAAGCCATATAAACCTATTTCCTTTCTTGAATCATGATTTCATTCTGTGCTGCTATAAATTACTGGATGCAATATCTTTTCTATTTAAAGCCTCTGAGTAGTCTGATATCTATCCTGTTATTAATAGGAATGTGGTATTTATGCATTTTTTTGAATGTGCGTATACCTTTTACTGTTGGTGTTACAGGCAGCACGTACTGAATATTATTCATCATAAAAATAGCTAAGCAGGGTCAGACCTAGTGAGTATTTGAATGAGAAAATCCCAGGGCTATAAACTGGATTTGAAAATCATAAAACTTTTTATAAGGCAGCTTCCGTATTTCTGACAAGGAAACCTAAAAGATGAGACAGGAGTTGGGCTCCACTTGGTGAGACTTTATTTTTTATATATCTTTTGCAGTAGATCTCAGGATGGATATTGTCAGTAAGACAGGAAAAAAGTCCAATATGACCATTGTAATTATAAAATCAGCAATATTAAACAAGCTAAAATATGACAGCCTCACATCTCTGCTTTGGAGAGGTGGTTTGATTCATCATATCAAAGTGAGACTAATGTCCCTTGATTGATCACCTCATATGGATGAATGAGGCTTTTGACATACATAGAAGGCTCATTTATCAGTTCAAGCAGAACAGTGTGGTCATATTACTCCATTATTTGGAGTCAGGGACCTGCTTTCTTCTCTTGAAATACTTTGAAAGGGCCTTGGAACAAAGCACTCTTAAAAGATAGCACCTAGCTGAAACTCTGCACATCCTATTAAACAGAACTATTTATGTTGATCAAATCTTATATAAGATTATATGATTACTTAATCATATAATAAGTTGCTATTCAAAACAATTAAACAAAAATGAAAGGAGCATTTTTTTTGTGATGGCCTATTTGCCTGTTACACATCTCTGCCTAGAGACCCATAATGTATTGCTTTCTCAGAATCTTAAGTACTACCAAATACTGGACAAAACCCAAAAGCAAATTAACAACATAATATAGAACAAAATGAACACAGAGTAATTGTGACATATAACTTAATTGGAATTTTTATTGTGGTTACAGCATTATTCTTTTTATGATCTTTACATGAAAAATAGCTTCAGTGGTCACAACTGGTCACAGTGCTTTCATTTATGTATAGGATTACAAAGAAATAAAACAATTCAACATTTCCATAAATATTTACTAGTATGACAATGAGTGCTTAACAAGATTAGTCTTCTGTAACTCGTTTGCCCAAATTATTAATTTCTTATTTTAGTCTATGAACTTTGTGGCAACCTGTTCATGTTGGTTCGTAACAGTTGGTTTCAAGTTGGTTCATAACAGGTTTATAAAAAACAGTTTATTTTACATAGGCCATACACTGATTTTATCAGTGATTTAGAAAAATTTTTACCTTTCTGAAATTGCATCCTGATTCAGATAGGGTCTTTTCTACTATATCACTAAGTTCTCTTCCCGCAACTCAATCCATCCCAGTTTCGTTTCTTACCTAAAAAAGAACTATCTTTCTTTTTTCATAATAATAAAGCTATGATCTTATGGTGCTATCTTTATTTTAATAAAGAGGCTGTTATGGCCTCAGAATAGCAAACGTTTTTTAAGCAGATCAATTTACTTTGAAGCTTTTGTTTTCTAATATTTGCTATCACAGAATCATGAATTAATAGTGCTAAGAGCAATACGATTTAACCTTAAGAAATATTATTTTCAATTGCATTAGGACTTTTCATTCAGGTTGAAGTTAGGAAGATTTTTAAGAGTGTGATCTTCTGGAAAGATTTGAAGTACAATTTATTATGAAGAAAATGTAGTTTATGAGTTAATGGGATTTCACTCAAAGTATGGAAAGCGAATGAAGCCGTGCATGCTTTTATTCATTTTATCACTTCAGAATATACTCTAGCAAAAATTATAAACATGATGATATAGGTGATAAATACCATATTTTTCGGAGTATAAGGTGCACCGGAGTATAAGATGCGCCTACCTTTTTTGGTGAGGAAAAGAAGAAAAAGAAATCTCCCTCTGCCTCTGAGCAATTTTGCCTCATTGCGCCAAACAACAAACAGCCTGCTTTACTTTCATTTTCGTTTTCAGCATAACTTGATTAGCAGAAGGAGAAAAAAAAATCTGCTCCAGCAATTTACCTCTTTGCAGCAAGCAGCAGAGCCCTGCGCAAAACAGCTGAGAGCAAATCAGCTGAGAGTCAGGAGGCCGATCCAATCAACTTGTGCTAATTAGGCTGTGCTGAAGCTGAAAGGAGCTGTTTTTTCTTGCTGTTTGCTTGCAAGTAGTAACTGCTGCGAGGCAGAGGCCAAAGGGTGGGGGCCAGTGGGTGGCCGGGCCACATTCAGTGTATAAGACGCACCTAAATTTTCACCCCCTTTAGGGGGGAAAAAGGTGCCTCTTATATTCTGAAAAATAGGGTAGGTCAGAGACTAAAGCACATGGGTTCCAGACCTCAAACTGTTGGAAATCCTTCATTAGCTGAAAGCCTTCTATTGAGGGGGGGAAAGTCATGGGGAAATTAGAATGTAAGAGCCAACACTTACTCATAATAACAGTCTCATCTCTCCAATCATTAGTATTTAGACCCAGAAGTAAAAATTTCAAGCAGAAGAAAGAATATAGAAGAGCATTCCAAAAGCCATTAAACACAATGAAAGTAGTACAAGGGGAAGAGAGAAAAGGAATAAATCTAGCAGAAGATGATTCTGCAAATCAACAGCAACAAAAATTAATTAACACTCATGTGTTTTGTTGTCTTAGCAGTGGGGAAAATTACTGTAACTTTTGTTAACAATAGAGGTGGCACAAATCACATTCTCTGGCATCCTGTACACTTTAACTGAGGCCAGCAAATGATGTACTAATGAAATCATGCCCCTGAGCTCTGTTAATATAACATGACAAAAATTATCCGGCTTTTATGAAGAAGCTATTGGTTCGACCCTCAAATAATATATTCCGAAATTCTTCCAAAGTAATGGATTTGTTGGAGGCACTGTAAAAATGCTCAAAATGCAAGTGAAGGAAAATTCAGTTCCTCATAAAGCTCTAATGGAGTATGGAGTTTCCCTCCCCCACCCCCTTATTCAGTATTAACTCAGTTGAATAACCCATAGTGAGTTGTCTTCAGAAAACTTTGCTCATGGTTCATGGTTAAATCTTTCCATGCGATGTAAGTACTCTTACAAAAGTAAGAGAAAAGGCAAAAAAAAAGGGAATTATAACTATCATTATGGATCAACCTTTTCAAGGATCCTAGAAAGTTGTTTGATCACGAAATACAGGGCAGAACCTTTGATACTGGATGCTCATCCCACAGGATAACTTCCATTTGCAAGATCTGGAAGAAATGCATTTCTGTATATAAATAGGAGAGACTCCCAGCTTGGGTTGCATGCTCATGTCAAAAAAAAGAGACACAAATTATACCCAAGTATCCTAGGGATGAGAAAGAAGAATCATTTAATGAGCTTTTTGGATGTCTTCTCAGCAGGTTAAACTGGAATTAATTAAACAGGCATAACACAATCCAGGAATTTCTGATAAGGAGTTTTATTACACGAAAGCAAAGAAGGCATGATGAGCGAATTCAAGGAATGCTGTGTATCAAAAGCAAGTGCTTTATATAGTGAAATCAATATTCAATTGATTTTTGTGCTTCTTTCCCCTAGCCACACTACTATATGCAATGAGCTGGAAGCTCTCTCTTTCAGGGAGGAAGACCTGGTTTTAAATCTGTCTTTTGTTTGGGCAATATCCAAGAAATAACCCTCACACCTAATTAGTTTATTATTAGGATAAAGAAGTCAGTAAAATAGATTTATCCCCCTTGGGGATTGAATATGTAATATTTAAATATGTACTTATGGGGCTCAAGAGCTGACTAGTCAGAATGTTGTGTAAAAGGGAAAGATGTATTAAAGTTTATTAGATTAAAAAAGACAGACTTTGTGGCTAAGTCACTCAGTGTGAGGCCTACAAGTCACACAATGGTGTTTTAACATAAAAGTTGAAGGCCTGTTTGAGTCATATTATTTCCAGATGTCAACGGCTTATTTGATTCTAACACTGGTTTTCTAGTAGCTTCAGAAAACCTTAGAATCCCAGCAATAAATATATCAACACAAGGAAACCGATTCTGAAACATCTTCAAGCATGATTTATACCTCTATTCCTTCCCCTTCAGCCTGGGCTAGGATTCTAAATCACAAGGACTCACAAGTATATCATTTCCCCTAACATCCTGCAGATATCCCTGTGCAGAATTTTTTATATCTAATTTATTTACTATTCAGTTATCATTTGTGTAGTACTATATTGACAAATATAGCAATCCATTTTTTTTTAAATTACAGAAAGGCACATTAAATGCTTTGGTCTTGATCATTACTTTGTTCATGTTGTAATTTCATAAGATTTTTTTTTCATTTATATCAGTATAGATTTGCCTATTAATTGTTTGCAGTTATCTGTCTGCTGTAACACTTCAAAAGTTGCACTAACTTTAATGAGTAGATTTTTTTTAAGGCAGCAGATGAAGGCTTGAAACAAGTGGGCTTGTTTTAATTGACAGCAGAAAGGAGCTTCATTTGCATAAGATCCAAAGTGCTTCATCCAAATCATTTTTGAAGGGTGCATAGCTCTTATAAAGCTTACGCTTCACAGGTAGTAGAAGAGTGCCTGAAAAGACATATGACTGCATTTCTAAGGGGAAAAAATCCTTTATTGTGTTGAAGCTTGAATTCTGTGAAGAATTTTATGATGTGTCAATGTCATATTTTTAAGATTGAGCAGTTAAAAAGAATATTAGGTGCTCACATTAAATGTTCATTGAGTGAAAGATGTGAACTGCAATCATCTGACAGGGACAAAATCTCAAGGCTTTGTTTTAACAATAGAAGCTGTTTCACTCTGAAGACTAGAAACAAACACTTTCTCTTTTATGTAGTTGAAGTTTATAGAGAAATTAACACATGTTAAGAATCTCCTATTCTTCCAACTGGATTCTAAACAGAAAAAGATGTGAACAATTCTATCCATAAAATGCTTGGCCAAACTATCACAATTTATATCTTCTGGCCTATCTCCCAGGGAGGGGGGGGAGGGGGAGGTCCAGATTCTTTAAACAGCTGACATTCCAATGGTCAAAGAAACAGTTTCCTGTGAAATAAAAGATATATGTGGGGGAGAGGGGATGATTTTTTAACTAATCATTTAGGCAAAAGATGATTAGAAACTGGTTGGGGCAAACAGTGGAGAAATGGATGCTGGGCTGAAAACCAAGTGGGAAATCCTTTCCCAGTGACCAGTGGTTTTTCTAATATTGGTAATATTATTTGGATGTTCCAGCTTTTTATATGCAAACGGGTTCTTGCATAACTGTATTTCCAATTCCATTACAGTTAATCCTACCATATCTTAAACAGGCAGAAGAAGAAGCCTGCCAAGGAAAGTGATTTTAAAAATCATGAAAGAGATGTTTTAAAAAATAAATATTTTTAATGCTAGACTGGGATGGGGTATAACCAATGGTAGAATTTTCTGTTGAACAGCCTAAATCAGTAGCAGCATCTTTGCTAAGAGTGGCAAGGGAATTAATTGCTTTCACTTAAACAACAGAATGTCTTGCTATGGCTAGATTCCCTTAAACTGCTTTAAAAGTATGCCTAGAAAGTATTTTTAAACTTTTTTTTACCAGAGATTTTATAAATATTATCTAAACCGAATAAAATATTTTCCCCACTCACCCCTGCAGTATCTAAAAAATACTGTAACTTTTAGATTTCAAGTTCATACTGAAAATGGTTTTGCTCCATTTATATTCATAGTAATGTTTTCATTTCATGTAAATGTTTCCTTTGCTTTGAAATGTGTAAACATTTCTGTGACTGTAAAATAATTTGTCCTAGAAACTTTAATTTGCAATTCTCAATGGAGTGGTGCCCTTCAGAATCTTCAATGACATTACTGATCTAATATGGACATTGTGATAGCCTAATAAATCGTACATTGCAGCAGCCAGGAAAAAGAATTAAATTTAGAAATGAGAACAAGTCTAAGAAGAGGGAGTAGAAAGAGAAAAGGGAGAAAACAGTGAAGAAATAGGTTGCGTTCCTTAATCTTAATCCCAAAAGAAAAACAGACAATGAAAATGGCTTATTTTAGCAATAATGTTTACATGAAAGGGTTGTATCTGTCAAATATATACTGATGGTCGTGCTCATTCAGTCTATGCGGAAGT
>WNWU01000005.1:16506434-16572373 GCA_012654045.1 Ptyas mucosa
AACCCCTTCTGGTGCCTGGGGCATCATACGTAGGCAATATCTGACAGTATCATTCCTTTAATCTGCTTATGATCTGCATATGTCTTCCTGCAGTAGCCACACAATATTTGAAAATGATTTGTGTATGCATCAGTGAGTTTCAGAGGAATACTTCATACATGTTCTTATGAGTTTTACAGCATCTCTCCTGAAGTATATTGTATTACTTCTACATATAAATATTATGCCCTCATCTATTATATTCTTTCTAATATAAAAAAGGTTGCCTTTGAATCAGTTCCTACTCCTGATGTGTTCTTGTGGTTGCCCTAAATGCTATATACTCTTTCTTCAAAGAGCTGCTTGGGCTAAGATTAATTCTATTCAACAGTCCTGTGTGAGTGCATGTTTTACAAGCTTATATCAGTTAAAACCTGTGCCTGGTTTTGTTTCATGAGCAAGAAGAGTACTGTTTCTTTTGGCAGTCATTAAATGGTATCATTTTTCATTCAGAGCCATGTAATATTAACAGTATCAACAATATTACTTGTAAGATATATCAGTGTAGTCCCATTATTATTAAGGAAAGTACCCAGTAAAATTTCATACAGTTCATTTTCTATAACTTTTTTTGGTATAGAATGACCTGTCTGCTGTTTAATTACTTAGAATTGTAAGTATTTATCCATTTCTGGGATTATCAGAATTGCACATGACCAATTATATTTCATTTTAATTGGATCAGGGAAAACAGGTTATCCCAGGCTATAATCCAGCAACCATATACATGAAATTTTATATTCATTGGGTTTATTTTGAGTTGACAGATACAAATCTAGTGTTAATCAAGTTAGTGGGAAGCAACCCTTATTTTTTCCCCTCTTAAAACATGAATGTTTTTGCTTGTTTTTGTTTTGTTTTGCATGCTTTGCATCATAATATTCCTGCAGTCCAGCGCAAATTAATTTTAGGATAAATCAATTGTACAGAATGAATAATGATTAGATTCATGGTTTAGGTTTAATGCAGTTTTACTAAATAATAACTTTTTTGAAAAAAAATATGACTAATAAAATTATACTTTCTAAAGATACATCACTTTTTGTTTGATTTTTGTATGAACTGCACATTAATCTTTCATGCTGTTCCATTCTATGTGTAATTAATCAAAGGAGATTGATCTTGAAAAGACAGTTAACTGTTACACAATTAAAGGATTCCAGATGGAGAAAAAGAAAATAATTGACTATAATAGTAAAGCCAGCAAAAGCAAATGAAATGTTGATTCATGAATAGAAACTTCTACAAATATGAATAGTCTGAACGGTTTGTTAAATTTGGCCTCAGGCAGTTCTTTGATAGAAGCTCAGTACTTACACATCAGACAATCAGACTGAACAGCCTTTTCAGAGCTTAAAGAATGCTATGAAACAATAGGCAGTATTAAGTTTTGAAATGTGATTGATTGCTCCCTTTGTTGCAAGCACTCTGCTAAGCATTTTCCTGGTGGCATAAACTATTTGAAATATTCAAGGGGAAAAGATAGAAATAAAGTTACACTGAAAATAAATGCTAGGTAGAGTAATATTTGATAAGAAATCTATAATTATCCATGCGCTCTCATCAAAATGTTGAGCACACAAAATATTTTGCTATCAGTAGCCATCTGCTGCTGATATACTCATAACAGGATTGGAGGCATACCGTTGCTTCACTGATGATGGAATGGAGGCTGTGTCAATGTGGATTTAATCTGAGCAGGGAGGGCACTCACTCAATAAGAAAATGCACTGAAGCTGCTGGAGAAAGTCAGAGTGCTCAGCCCGGGCCCTCTCCCTGCAGCAAGAGAGGCGCTTTACCTTCGTTATTTCAATATTAGCTCTATTTTCCACCTTTTAACCAATATTAGTCAGTATTTCAGTATTCTGAAAAAGTCAGACAGGGTTTGCTATTTTTTTCTGTCACAAGTGCTCATGAAAGTACCTCCCTCTTTTGCTGTAATGCTTTAAAAATATTAGGAATTACTCCCTTTGGTTAACCTACCTGTAGGGATATTATGTACAAGTGTAGATGATATTGCTACACAGACATCTATCTCTTCTGTGAGTCTTAAATAAGAAAAGAAATTTGTATCTAAAAGAAAACATAGCAGACTGACTTGGTCTACTATCCAATCAGTATGTTAAAACAAATTTTAATGGTCGTGGATTGGTCAGAAAAAGCAAGAAGGTCTATGGTAGCTACGTAAGAGCAGTTCAACTCTAAATCTTTCAAATTTGGTGAAACTCTTACATCACAGAACATTACTCTGAAACTCTTTGTTGCTCCTGCATAGGTCTTCTATGTCTCATACCAGTTCTTCCCCTTCTCTTCTGATTCTAGAGCTAGCTTAATCATCCGTACAAAGCGGCTCATGTGCTTATTTGAGGTAACACTTGAAAATCAACCCATTAGATTTAATTGTACAGTAGAAATAAGAATTAAATGAGTTTCTGCTTGTTCTTTGCATTCATTTCACTTCTGTCATTTGTGTGAGATTTTCAGAGATTCTGGAAGAGACACTAATTTCCAATAGATCTAATTTGCATTAAATGGAATAGTATTATAATTTATATTTTCCCATTGTGATGATTCACAAAAGAATCAAGTCACGCTCCTCTTTCTTAGCTGTGACTTTCTGCAAAGTGAGCAGCTTAACTGTAAACTGTTCTGCTTATGCTTCACAACATGCTTGGAAGTATCAACCATAATCCCAAACAATTTTTCAGACACCAAGAGATACACATACTGTAAATATTATTTTTGCTTCATATAACAAACTGCTATACTATCATGCAAAATTATTCTAAAAGCCTTTTTTGCATTTTAAGTACAATTTGTCATATGGCTTGGGAGACTAGTATTTAAAAATCTCAAGCCCCAGCTACAGTGAGTTAATCAGATATTTCTGCAGCTTTCGTCTGAAGTCCAGTTAACTTAATAATTGTGTACATGCTTATATTCTTATGCAAGAATATGTTGGTGGGATTATTACTGCATTAACATGCGTAGGCCTGGGCTTCCTACCTAATGAAACAACTTATGACCAACTTGATTTTTGTGGAGAAGCTTTCCCTTTCCAGGCATGTTTATTTTATGGTAAGTACTGATATATTCTGTGAGATTTGCTCTGAAATGAATACATAGAAATTTGTAGTTTTAGCTAGAATTACTTTCAAGAGGGTTATGGGAAATGACCAAACTTTATTAACAATAATTGTGATAAAACAGATTTAAGTGGTCTCCAGACTTTGTCATGTATTAAATAGATTAAATGAAATAAAGAGGAAATTATTCCATTAAAGGAAGGAAAGTCAAACTCTGGCACTGGTATAGTTTTTAGCTGTTTTCTGGTGTCATTATCAATGTAATTTTGAACTATAACTGCAGTTTGTTTTAGTATTATAATACAATAATATAATTGTCCATGTAGAAACAAACTTCACTGTATTCAGCAATAATTAATTCAAGTAAGACAAGAGGTTAAACTCATCTTTCCCCAACTTGATGTCTGTTGAATTTGGTTATATTTGGAGACTACTGAGCTGAAGAAGACCAATATCAGTCACAAATATTGTTTTTTCCAATGGATTCTAAACCAAAACCAAAATATTGAAGCAATTCTTCAATAGACGTAATCCTAATGTGTGACCTTATACTGCTCTTTCATATAAACAAGCAATAAATTACAGAAAAACCCATGAAATTGGGTGACAGCATGAAAAATTTCCAGTCTTCTTCTTTATTTTTGATTCCCGTCACAAAATGAATTGATCCATACTGCGTTCCTAAATCACTATAATTCCATAGAATTTTTAGATGCAAAATAACTCCTGGAAACCAGATTTTCCTAATCCCTTCTATTTTTTTCTCCTTAAGAAAACCTTAATGTTAAAGCCATAGTTACATCATTCAAAAATAAACTATACCTTAGAATGTTTGTTCTTGTCCTCCAGCTGTGTCTTTTGCTATTATAAATTAACATCCCCTTATAAGCAAACTAATAATATATTATGCTAAACAAATGTCTTACATTGTTTTTATTATAATTGTGTGGACTTTATTTTCTTATTATTAGATACCAGTGGGTTCTTGGTTGAGGGACAGATTCTTTAGCATTCCTTATTTGTGTGAATTCTTCAAAGCAGAAAATTTTTACTAACACCTCCATTGTATTGTAACACATTGCACATAATTCAATTTGGCTATAGTTAAGAGAATGAAACAAAATTGAATATGGTTGAGTTGAAAGCAAATAATTATCATCCTACCTGTGTTACCCCAAAAATAAGACCCTGTCTTATATTTTTTGAACTCTGAAATAAGCGCTTGGCCTTTGTTTCAGGGAGGTCTTATTATTTTGGGGCACATGGAGCAAGATGGGGCTCCTCTTGCCGTCTTATCTGATTTCCAGCTCTGCATTTAAATATTTTCAGGGAGGGCTTATTTTCAAAGGGAGGCTTATTTTTAGCGCATGCGCTCAAAAGCCCGATTGGGCTTATTATCGGGGGATGTCTTATTTTTGGGGAAACAGGGTATATTTAACAAACTTGAATATAATTATATCAGCCATTTATAAAAAGATCTTCTCTCTGTTAAATAATACATATTTTAAGTAAATTACCTTTACAACAGGGGAAAACCATACTGACAATAAGGCTCCATTTTGCTATAAAGCATTAAATATCCACAAATCTTAAGCTGTCTAAATTTAAAATCACTTCCTTAATATAATGTTCCTGTGAGCGATTGTGGAAAAGCTGAGGAAGGTATGGAAAAGAATGTAGACATAATCAGCAAGTTAGTTGAAAACTTATAAATAGCCACTAAATTCAGTGAAGAGAAACCCAGAAAGAAGCAATTCAAATCATTCAATGAGTTTGGGCTATATTAACTCACTATAAATGAGTGATTTTCAAACATGGTAATTTTAAGATATAGGGAATTCAACACCCAGGATTCCCCAGCCAGCATTATAAATAAATTTGGGAAATTGCATCATCATTTCTAAGATTTTGATTTATTCCAGCCATACATTTAAATCTGTGCATCTCTTGCTTCTTTTATCTTGCCTAGCTACTGTACATGGGCCATGACAATTTCCGCCAGGTATTAAATGTGATAAATATTCCACGGTGAACACCAGTAACAGTGCTTTAAACTCAAATATGAAGCACTCTGATGTCATAGTCTCAATTAAATCACTGGTCTGAACACAAATATATTTCCTGACATGCGCCAATTTTTGCATAAAGATTTTTCTTTTAACATTTTAGGTGAAGGGTCCTCCAGCTGCAGGAGCGTTTAAAGAAAGACCAACAAAGCCCACAGCATTTCGCAAGTTTTACGAACGAGGTGACTTCCCAATTGCCCTTGAGCACGATACAAGAGGAAACAAAATAGCCTGGAAGGTAGGTCAGGGCACAGCTGTGACAGGCAGCTGCACTTATTGAAGTGACAAATGTCATTGCCCAACTGTTGGCTTATAAGTAAATAAAGTGAAGTAATTTCTTAGCAAATAGAAGATGGTGGGGAAAACAAGTCAGAGACCGGCCTCCTGAGTCAGCCATCTACCTTGGCGAACAATTAAATTATATGCTACAAAAAGGAAGTTGACAGAATTGCTTTGCCTTAGAGAACTGTCTCCTGCTCAATTCATCTCTATTTTTATGAGGACCTGGCAACCCAGCCTATTCCAGGCAGTCCATCAAGTGATGGAAGTGGCTGGATACAGTGAGCAGCAGCAGCCATTTATCTCTCTCCTCTCCACCCCCCCCCCACCCCAATTTCACCTTCCTGCAGGACAGTTTCAAATGGAAGCTTTAATTACCTAAATGGATAGGTCAAGATTGCCTGCTCCTTTGAAATGCAGAGCAGAATACTAACGAAGGCAGATTCTCATTCCAGGGCTTCACTCCCAGGCTGCAGCATATGTCAGACAGCGTAATCGCTGTCATACATGCCCCTGTTAGAGGCTGACCTCCACTGCTGAAACCATTATGGCTCTGACATCTCTGACAAAAGGTTAATTGGCTTCAAAATAAATGTATTGCCTAATGACTTCATTCAAATGCAGCCGTGTTTCTCTCCAAAAGGCTCAGTGATGTTATTTGTAAAACTTGCCAATCTTTGAGGTAACTAGAGCAGGCTTTTAAATTTAATTTGAAAAATGAATGCTGATCTTTAACCCGCTCTTTCTATTTAATTATTTTTGTTATCAAAGAATGAATTTCTCTCTTTCTGCATATTATTTATTGTCTGGAATAAGATTTCTCTTCAAACCGGACAAAGATAGCCTGAAGATACATCGTATATCGGGAATAGTAAAAAAAAAAGAAGAAAAGAAAAAAAGGAAAATAAAAAGAAGCAGATAACCCATTCTTAGAATGTTTGAGTAGCTCATATTGAAAAACAATGATTTAAGTTACCATAATTTAGGTAATTAAAATAAAAATGAATGTTCTTGGACATGATAATAATAAGGGTCTATAATTTATATCATTAAACAATTTGGCACTGTAACGTACTAAGAAAGATTGCATCGAAATTTAAGGGATCTATTTCACTCAGGTATATTGGCCAATGACTTTTGGCATAACATCTTCTAATCTTATAGAATATTATTACTGATACGTATAGATAAATGTAGACTTTATGTTATTTATATAAGAATCTTTGTATTAACTTTAGATGGAATTTGTGATACTATTTTGTTTTGATTTTCCTCAATATTATATGCTTAAGGCAATAATACATTTCATTTGAATTAATAGACATAGGAAAGAAATCACAAAGCAGAACGGATGGGCCAAAGTCCATCAATTACAAAGTGACTTATAGGCTAGCTTGAACAGATTTAAGTTTAATTATATCTATTTTTTAAAAGGTAGCATGATTGAATATTACTAACATGAGTATTTTAGTGGTAAAGATTTAGAAGAGAACAGGCGGGAACAGGCAGAAGTGTAATAAGTATTTTATTATTTTCATTCATTATTTCATTTATTATTTTCAGTCCCTATTTTGCTGCTTGCATTTACTGTATATAACAGAAGATTTTTTTACCAAGTTCCAAAAACTGCATGGTATCAAGAGAACATAAATGTTAAAAAGTTCCTGTAATTCCAGCCATTTTTTGATCTTTAGTTAGCTGATGTCTTATAACAGCATAGGCACCAATCAAAATCACATCCCACTGTTGGTTTGCTATCCTTTCATCCTATC
Organism: Ptyas mucosa; assembly: GCA_012654045.1. Classification (NCBI taxonomy): domain Eukaryota; kingdom Metazoa; phylum Chordata; class Lepidosauria; order Squamata; family Colubridae; genus Ptyas; species Ptyas mucosa. The sequence goes on from WNWU01000005.1 coordinate 16,513,677, forward strand.
CCAAAGTTAGCAGGACTTTGTATAGCACAGGATTTCTTGCTAGTTGTACAACATGGCTTCCTGTGCAACTGGAAGAGGTCTGCATTGAGCTAATATAAATGGACAAAGAGCCATGATTGGTAGTTTTTTGAGTTGAAATTCCAGCCTTGTCCAATATCTTTCAGCTTATGAAAAGGCTCCTTTAACTGACATGCACAAAAGTTTTGCATTTTTTTTTCTTTTACTTTCATATTGTATACAGGAAGGATGAACTTTAAAAAAAATCTTGGAAACTATGGATCCACCAGATGATTGTTCAACTTAATGATCCCTAGCTGGCAGCAAAGAGTTTGAGGATTCTTGTTGTTGATCTTTTAAATCACTTGACAGCCATTGAATGGACATCTAGATTATTGTGTAGCTGAGTGCAATTGCTGAAAGTTTTGAAGAACTGCAGTTAAAGGGATTTAAGTGTTAAGGATTGATGTGGAAACTGGAAGCTATCTAAGGAGATGAAGTGAGGAATCAATACTTGGCTGGAAGTCTAATGAAATACAAAATTTGGATCCTTTTGGTTACACACATTAAGTCAGGCAAGGGGGTTCAGTTTCAAAGCTTTGTACTTTCTGGGTTGACCAATGGACCAGTGGTCTATCCCTTTTTTTAAAAGGGGGGAAAGTGATTGTGGTATTCTAGTCTCCCTTAAAAATGAATTGATGATTGGACAAAGAGATCAGGGACCAAATTGATGGGTGGGATCCCACAGGAAACAGGCAAAAACAACTAAAAGCCAAGAGACAGATAAACAGCAGTAGCAGGTTGTTCCAATATTATCTTTTAGACACACACATCATGATTCAGCTATTTTCCTAAGTAGAGGAAAGTATTGCTATTTAGGGTTTTTTGTACCCTCTTAATTATTGTCTGAACATTTAGTTTTTCTGCTATGTATTCAAAACCATGAGCAAATGATTGGTTGGGATGTTACAGGAGAATCAAATTGGAATTCTTGGTTTTCAGCCATCAAATTGTCATTTTCTCTTTGAAATTGACTTTCTAGCGTCGGTGAATAAAAGGGAGGGGGGGGGGGGGGAGATGGGAGACTCATGCTCCCTTAGGCTTCATAGAAGAAAGGGGAACATCAAATAAGTAGAGTGATTTACATACTTGTCTAATACCTACTTACTTGTAACTAAACTGTCATAACAAATTACTATAGCAGTACGGCCACGGAGGCTTTTTATTTAGGCAGAGTTGGGTTTGGGTCAATATGATTCCATATATGAGAAAAAGCTGTGTATTAGGATATTTCTACAGCATCAATCAGTTTGCAGATTTGGTTTTACAATGGAGTGCATTCACGTGGGGAAAAATATGGTGATATCCCATGGAGAATGTACCTCCATAGTGAGAAACAAGAACACTGAATTTCAAGGAGAGGCAGACCTAGATAAAGGAAGTGACACCTCTTTGGAGCAAACATCTATAGAGGAGATCTTGGAAATACAAGGATAGAACAGCAGCCTAAACAGTAGCTGAAGTTAAAAATGCAAGCAATGAAAAAGTAAGGTCTCCTTTTCACAATGATAAATACACTGGATAAATACAAAGTATTTGCTTAAATTGTCTTTCATGTTGAAGAAATTGTAAACAAATGCATGATGGACATGTACTTTTATTTTGATTTTGGACATTTCCCCCCAAGTACAGAAAACAATTTAATCACTATGATATATAGTTCCTGCCATTTCATAAAATCATTGCTTTTGAAGACCTCAAAAATACTGCTACTTTCATATAATGCAGCATAATGGAGGAACTGTGCTAGCTTGTGACAATATTTTTAAAGCTCCCCCCCCTCCCCTTTGTGGTTATGAATCCTAGAAGAGGTGGATAAGTAACCTACCCTGAACTGTAAATAAAAAATATTTCTGAACACCAACTCACGAAACTGACAAAAAGAGAAAATGAGGAAACTAAGAATGTTAGAGAAGAAGAAACCAAAGGGAGATATAACATTCTTCAAGAACTATCGCACATATGGCAAGCAATTGTTTTTCCTGGATTTTCCTGTATCCCAAACAGCTGAAAATAGAAGAATAGTTTTAAGGTACATGAAGGAAGATGTTGATTCAATGTTAGGAGTAACTTTCCAATAGTTAGAACAGTTTGGTGGCAGAACCAATTACACAGGGAGGCAATGAACCTCCCTTTACTAATTATATTCAAGAGAGGATGAATAGGAATGCTTGCAAGGAGATGGAAGATGGAGTCATTGGCTAAAACAGCTATGTGGGTCTGTGATAAAATGATGGATAACATCCCTTGTCTAGCTATTATACTGCTACATTGACATTCTACCATTTGTCTGGAAATTCAAGCTAGAAATGCAGAAGGCTTTTCCAGACTCTTTTCTGGTAGTCTTTTGCACAATCTTTCTGCTATCAGAACTGAAAGGATCTCCTAATTACCCTTGTCAATGATTACAAGGACCTGCCATTAGAGAGAGAAGCTAACCTCTCCTATATGCTTTCTACTCATGTACAGAATTTGTTACTACTTTGATGACAAAACTGCCATTCATATATTTATGTAACATAATTATTTAGAAACATCATTGAGAGAACAATATCATTTTTCAGTGATGACTGTACAGAAGGTTGTACAGAATCAAAAATGCCATATGCCATAAGCAAAGGCACAACATCACAATAACCAACTTTTCCCCAATTAATTAGAACTATAAAATGTGCAGCTATCAAGCTATACTTTGAGTTTACTAGAAAATGTACGAATGATCATTTTACCATCTTTCTCATTTTTAATTCAATAAAATAATAACTTATATTTCTCATCTTGTAGTACATATGCCATTGATAATATGTAATGTAGGCTAAATGGGATATGACTATCTTTCCCATAATAGAAGGATAATGAATGATTAAACGAATGAACGAATGAATGAATGAATGAATGAAGAGCTTTACTGCACTTCACCAAGCATATGACAATTGTACAAAATAATAAAATGAGACAACAGCCATAACATATTCGGACATTAGTTCTAAGAGTTACACATGCAAACTTGGTGAAAGTTTAAATAGTTGCTTTTGCCTGCCCAAAGGAATTTCACATAAAACCTATCTGTTTGTGTGGGATTGGTCTAATGAGGAGTATTAGCAACTCATTATGAGGATCTCTATAGAAACCACAAAAGAGTAAAACAAGGGTCAATGATTCACTGCTCCCAGACACAGAGGGCAAATATTTTCTGCATAAAGGGTTTTCTTAAAACTTGCCCTCCAATGCACTGATTGCAAGATGTCAAAGCGCAGTAATGTTAAAGGCTCTACAGAATATATTAACTATATGCTGATCCATTTATACAGCTAGTTGAAACAGACTTTAATTTGCCTCGAGTTTTATTTCAGCTGGCATTTTGCTATATTCGGTTTGCAATTCTGTATTAAGGATTCTTTAAGTAAGTAATATATCGCAATTTGGTTTTGTCCAAGTTTCAGCAACAGTGAAACTTGGACAAATTCTGCCAATTTCTGAAGTCTGCCTCCAATTTGTTGTTTCTGGAGAAACATAGCTTGCCTAGCAAGATAAGAGGTTGAATGTTTAGCCAGTATTGAAAAAGACTTAGCCATTGTCTTATTTCTTATTTATTTTTAGCAACTCTGCATCCTACCACAGAGCTACATCAAAAACACATCTTAAACGGCTTTCGTAAGCTTTCCTTAGTTTACACTCTTTCGGGTTTAGCATTAATGATACTTAGATTTAATTGAGCCCCATACAGGAGTGGAGCCAACAGTTTGATTTTAAATGGTTGTAAAGCAGCTGAAATATGCTATGTGTCTCTAGAGAAAAGAAAGAAAGAAATGCTGTAGAGATCCTCTGAACAGGACAGGCAGTTGACTTTATTCAATCAGTTCATAAAATTGCTCAGTCAATATACAACTGAAGGTACATACACACAATAATGGAAAAAATGTTCCTGGTATCCATCATAACGATAGCAATAGCTCTTAGACCTATATACCGCTTCGTAGTGCTTTACAGCCCTCTCTAAGTAGTTTACAGAGTCAGCATATTGCCCTCAACAATCTGGGTCCTCATTTTACTGGCCTCAGAAGGATGGAAGGCTGAGTCAATTTTGAGCCAGTCAGAATCAAACTCCTGGAATGAGCAGTGAGTTAGCCTGCAATACTGCATTTTAACCATTGCGCCATGACAGCTCACACACTTCAAATATGAATCAAGCTAACTTTTCCATAGGCTTCCCATCCAGGTCAGTTTTTTTAATAACTCCTTGCAAACTGTATGAGATTAGTTTTCTCATTAATTACAGTACAGATCCTTGGGAAAGTGGGGTAGATCTCGTTTTCCATAGCGCTGCCCAGTCAATTCATCTCCTGGGCTTTCGCTGTCTGCTCGTGCTTGACTGAGCGTAGTGTTCCTTTAAGAGTTTAGGCCACGCCTCCCTTGTCCTTCAGGCTCCCAGTTTATTTCGCTCAGTCTTGCTGTGAGGACTGATTCCCTCTGCGCTGCAGTTACTTGCTTTAGCTAGCCTTTTAGTGGTTAGTTAGGTGTTTGGTAGTTAGTTCATAGGTTTTCTTATTTTCTTAGCTCTGTGTGTGTGTGAGTCATTAGGGGAGCTGAAGAACTTGGAGGAGCAGTTGCGGCTGCAGCTGCTTCCTGCCGTTTGGGATAGGTGAGTGCTCTGGGGCTCCAGACTCACCTGTCTTTAATTCTGAGCTGACCCGGCTGGGCAGCTCTCCCAACCCCAAGGGGGGGCCAAAACTTAGCCGCCGGCGCACCGAGGGCCTCCGAATTGCCGAGAGAGCTCCGGGCGCCATTTTGAGGCTCCATTTAGTCAGGGCGGCTCCGGAGTGCCTGCTCCGTTCAGGAGTCAAACTCCGAAGGTTTGTCTTGCTGGCTGGCATATTCCAGCATTTAGAAAGCTTTCCCAGCCAAATTGGTGTTTGGGGGCTTCTGGCAGCGCTGCGATCTTGTGGGAAAGTGGGGTAGATCTCGTTTTTTAATCTGTCCTTGATAGAATTATCATACTATCTGCATACTGTAAATTTGAAATTGTTTGTCAATTTCAAAGCATAATGTTCTTCATTTAAATCCCTACAATTGCACTGAGATAATAATGGAATAATAATGAAAAGAGGATGCACCTTGATTAATTCCATTGGTAGTCAGCACTATATTGCACCTCACTCTCAGTGAGGGCATACAAAGGGCATATATATGAGAGAAACTATCAACTAGATTTAGGTTGGTGTCAAAGGATTTCCCTATAAATGGAATGAAAGGTTGGGTTAAGGTCTATAACATAAAGTAAACAATATTGACTTGGGAGTCTGAGTCTTTTTTTCAGTAAAAAGTATGAAATCCTAATCTAGCACAAAGCAACACACACTAAATCCTGCCTGTTTATTGGCCACCAAATTGCAAAAGCATTTTTGGGAGAAGGGAAAAGAAATAAGGAGGTTAGAGCAACTAGTCACCATTTGAATGTGCTGGAGGGAACCAAACATTTCAGCTCTTCGTTTCCTGAAGTTTTTTTTATTCTCCCTCTCCCTCTTTCTCTCTCTCCTTCCCCCCATCTCTCTTTCTTTCTTTCTCTCTCTCTCTCTCTCTCTCTCTCTCTCTCTCTCTCTCACACACACACACACACACACACACACACACACACACACACTCTTTAAACATCATTATTAATTTTCTTTTAGCCAAAACCTGCTTTCACAGTGGCAAATGCTGTTTCAGCTCCAGTTAATACATTCATTTTGCAATTACAACAGCAAGAATTATTGTCAACAACATTACTACCTGCTTCTGTGTCCTTAAACCTTCTATAACAGATATATGTAAAAGCAGAGTATATATCTTATGTTTGCAAAAAGTGTGAGGAAGGGGTATTGTTTCATCTTTGTGGAGGACAGATGGTTGGCAACATCCAGAATATGAAAGCTTAAGAATCCCAGATCTGAGTGATTTGCACAATCTTGCAATTTGCAATGTCCTTCTAAAGCCCATAGATCAATGCTATCATGTGATCCCATATGCAGCTTCCAGAACTTGTGCTGTTATTTTTATGCCATGCACTTTCAACAGGTTTATCTCAGTAAAAATAGTTAATGAATCATCCTCCTTGTGACCTAAGCTATAGGGAACCAAAACACAAGTGTAATATGATTAGGCAGAACAACTGCTATGTTAAGATGAAATGATGTCTGGAGGGTTTGCATGCCATTCTGATTGCCACGTTACTGTGAATACATTTTTGTTGGAATGTGCTTCAAACATCGTAAAACCTGGTGTTTTTTTAAAATGGACACTTTTGCAGAAAGGATCTTCACAACATATTGTACTTCAGTTAAAATGGTGTCATGGCTAGAACAAGTTCATTTTATTTGATGCCTTAATACACTTTTGAAGGAAAGGAAAGAGATTGGACAACTGGAAGTTTTTAAGAAGAAATTGGACAACCATTTGTCTGAAATGGTATAGGGTGTCCTGCCTGAGCAGGGGTTGGAGTAGAAGGCCTCCAAAGTCCCTTCCAACTCTGTTATTCTGGAGTTAAAGGAAGTCTGGAGCACAGCCACCTTGATTTAAGATATGTTCTTATATACTTCCACCTTTCTATAATAGTAATGTTCTTTTTATTGCCACTATTTAGCTGTCTCTAATATAAAACGAAAACTCCAGTTCCTTGATCTCATATTTTAATAGAAGGCAAACAATTGAACAATCCACAGACCATCTGAAACAAACTTAATATCACATGGTATATGTGGTAAAGAAATAATATATACAAAAACAACACAGAGTGTGGGGGACGTATGTATATATAAAACAGAGACAGAGGATATGATACATTGCAGTTCTGGTAAAGCTAAGAGGGTGTTGAAATAATTCGTAATCTGGAATGGAAATTATTATATTCTCTTGTCCATGGATTTCCTGGTCAACTAAATAAAATATTTTATTTTATTTTATTATTATTTCTGAAAACCTTTATTTTACAGTTAGAAGAGCAATATTGTAAAACAGAATATTTTAATCAAATGATAAACAGTGTGTTGCTCATATAATAAAGAGTAATTTTAAGACTTAACCTGTGGTTTATCTTGCACATACAGTATAAACAATAAATGAAAATGCCGTTAAGCAAATATCTCTGCATTTTCTTTCTGAGCAACTGAACGAGATACCAAACATTGCAAAATAAAGTGTCAAATGGCTTACAGACCAGTGAGGAATGTTTCCATGACAGGAAGGAACAGTAGAGAATATACACAGAAACCAGGCACTATTTCATTTTCATGTGAGAATTTATTTCCTAAGTTAGTAGTATTATAATCTATGAAATAAAGGTAGAATTATCCATCCAAATAAGGAATATTTTTATCAAAACTGAAGCATTACTGTAATAACCACAGAAAAGCAAGTTCTTTTTGCATTTGCATTTCTTTACCTCACTATGATGGGCAATAATGATCATAGCAGATTTTCAAAATTATTCACTATTCACAGTATTATCATCATTTCTTCTGCTCAAAGATCATAGAATTTTCTTTTTAAATAGTTTCAGCTGTTTGCAACATTACGGTTTTTTTCTTCATATTGTTTTCATATTTATGATTCAGAATTTTAATGAAATGGCTGTCCTACTTCCTTAGGTAAAATATCACATTTATTAAAATACCAACATGTATATTGATTTAGCAGCTGGATAATTTGTTTCTCCTAAAGTATAAAGGATGTTACTTTGAAAATGCCCTAAATCTCTTTTTCCTTTAATAACAGACTTTACTAGAATTTGAATTCCAGCTGTTACAAGGAGTTAAAAAACAAAACAGGCCTCTAAAGAAGAATGGTAGTTTATCTGATTTGGGGAGTACAGAGCCTCTAAGATTTCAGTTATTACTTTTTCTATGTTGATTAATTAGACTTACTAAATTTCAGTAAAGAACAAAAGCTACTATGTGAAACTGTAGATGTGAGTGGAACAAAAGATAGTTGGAAAGGATATAAAAGAATACTATGATAGAGTAAATGCTGGTGTAAACTAGATTAGCTGAAATTGTTTTTCTTATCTGAAGTTCATTTAATATGTCTTACTCCTTTTCTGAAAGGCATGATTGATAAGCCACTATGTACCATATTTCAACTTTCAAAAAGAAAAGGAAACAGAGTTGTTTATGCTTATTATTTTTGCTTCTCTCCTACCAAGAAATTGTGAATGTCTCTTTATCACTTCCAAAGTACAATAGTTTATAGAATCAAAAGTCTCTTCCATGTGTGATCTAACTTTGATTAAACAGTCAAAGGCACCTATCACGTGTAACCTGATATGACCTGCCACACATGCTTAAGTACAAACTTAAGTACAATGTTGACATGGCTTATGGACTGAATGAAAGTCAATGTTACCTTCTCCCAATTGTCTCATGGATCTTGCCTTAATCTCAGTTGTGAGATGAGGCAAGGGACTATGCACTGCTTAATAGCTCTGACTTCCCTTCAATGATTATGAAATTCTGAAAAGTATTTGGTGAGCAGTTGGCGCCCCCTTAGCTATAAAATATTTGACATAATTTGCTGTAATACCTATTCAAGACATTCCACTTGAAGCAAAAGAAGTTCTCCAAGGATCACATTGACTTTTCCAGCTAGTTTAAGCTTGTGATTTACAGAGCGAGTACTTCAGCACTGAATTCTTCACAAGTCCTTCTATGCCTTTTCTGTGGGAGTTGCTTAACTTTCAGGGAGGAAGTTTTGAGTCTTACATTCAGAAAGAATAATGTGAATTCAAGTTTTTCACAATTTCCAAGAAGTTGTTTTTCATTTAAAATTGTTCAACCTCTGATTGATGCCCTCTCATTAATGAATGAAACTCACTAAAGGAATGTTTTTTTAAAAGGTCTTGATTCTGGTGGACAGTTTGTAGTGTGACAGAAAGAACAGTTTCAAGCTTAGAGATCATAGGAGATATGAAAATATTGATAAACTTTAATTTTGCATGCATATTCTTTTCTTCTTCATTCAAGCCAGCCTTTTGAACCTTATATGGAATTATCACCAATACACACTTTGCATTTTGCAAACAGTCCTTTCATTTCAAACCTTTAGCATTGAGGAACTGAATTAATAGTTGCATTGTGAGTATTTTCAACCTTTTAATTGCAAACTACCATTCTTCCAATAAAAGTTCTGAATAATTTAGTGTAAATAAACTCTGATTGCTTCCATTTGTAAAACAGTTTAGTAAGTGGTTGATTTATGCTTCAAATACTTTCAGAACAGCATCAACAAAATATGTAAATAGAGTGTTAAAGGATACTTCTTTCTCAGTTGAAATACTTGAAAAGATTTGGACTAATTCAAAATCAGGTAATGTCTCCTTTAGCAATAAAGATGTGCAATCCTTTCATTTAAAGCCATTGTGATCTTAATAATATTACATGCAAAACTACATGCTTCTGTAACAACATCCCTTGATTTATTGCCTGCTTTTATGAATTGCATCATTTTCCTGATGAAGTCATTTTCAAACTTTCTTGTTTTTTTTCCCTATGTCTATATGAAATTGTAGACATCAATAGGACATTTCTTTGTCATCTGCATACCAGATATTCTTATCATCCATCTAATTTTTATTGTGGATATGGGTCTTCCAGTCTTTATCTTAACACGAATTTACAACTAATTTGACTGTATTGGATGCAATAGTGATAAAACAAGTTCCAAATTCTGATGACTATCGCTAAATGTTATTTTCTCAATTGTAAATCCAAAATTAGACCTCGATAATGAGATATAGCTAAATGTGCCTAAAGTATGTGTCAAAATTAAGAGTGTCTGTTCCACTGAGACTAGAGTTAGTAAGAAATCAAACCAATCTCTAAAGTTAGGATTTTTTAAATGCTCTCACACATCTTAGACAATGTCTTTATTGCTTCAAAACTAATAGCACCTGTTTTTATGTATTTGTTGGCCACGCCCTTTCTCCTTTCACTCACCAATGAAAAGGTCGCTTTCCCAAAGCTGGGAAACACTGAATCATTTCTCCAGAGGGCCATGTGTGCCAATGCCACAACTCAAATCCCAAACAGGATGTGTTTCCTTTCTGCCCAATGACTGCAATTAAACAAGGACATGTCTGGGAAAAAATAGTCATGTGGTAACGTTATATAGTTTTCCTAGAATTCTAGACAGCATATATTGTTAAATAATTCTAACATTCCTTTCCTTTTAACAAATTAAAAGCAATGTTTTGTTTCATGCAACTGTTATTTCTTGAAGCTCTAGACCGAAAACCTCCTTAAGTTCTAGAAATAACTTTGATTTAAATTTGAAGATGACCTCTGAAAACTAAATGATTTTTTTTTCTGCTGAATGGGCTGGTGCTTTCTTCTAGTATAATTTATGGGAGAAATTAGTGTGAACGGTTTGCTTTTATGGAGCTCTGCTTCTTGTAGCAAGCCTGCAGAAACAATTTCCCCCTAAGCCTCCATCTGTTCTTCAAACCAGGGCATATGCCATCTCATCAAGCTTGAAAGTCAACTGATTTATAACTCCTGAAAACTGCATAGATTGAAAAGAAAGGTCGTATGCTGCTCTGTGACAATGATTTGTTAGGCACTTGGATAAAGACAATTCATATTATTATGGACCTAAGGGGAAACACACAGTGTTGTAAGCTTAAAGACGTGGTAGATTGGCAGCCAGAAGGAAAGCAAATGCCCCTCCTTATTCAGATGAAACAGTTACCTTTTCTCCAAGAGCAGAGCATGCATAGCAGGTAAGCAGCAGCACTGGGGAGACATCTTGTTATCACAGCGTGCTTCAGATCTGAAAGCCTTTTCTCTCCCAGGTGGAAAGGTTGCCATCCAGAAATACCCAAGTTTGCTTCACTTTTGTCTTTAAAGGCTACACAGAATCATCAGCCTGAAAAAAATTTTCTTTTTTTATTTCCAGGAGTTAAAATTTCTCTTCAGTGCCGCTATGGAACATTATGTTTGTTTTTCTCTTGAGGTGAATCCAAAGCCTTGTCCCAGTTAGAAGTGTAATGAAGGATTCAATCTTGGTCCTATTTGGTGGCTATTCTTCTCTTCTCTTATTCCCCCCTCCCACTTTAAAAAACAAAACTAAAGTAAACAGTTACAGAGAAAGCAGCTTGGCAGGCAACAGACCAAAACAAATTGACAATGTGACTATCAGGAAAATCAATGTGTCATTTGATGTTTTCATTTGTGCTCTTGGTATATTGTGTTTCTGTGATGGCACACTATTATCATGAAAATAAATCCCCTGATCCTTTAAATCCTGTTTAGGGTCCTATCTTTCAGGGAGAGAAAAGGAGAGGGAGGGAGAGATCATCTTCTAGCTTGTTCCCAAATCAAATAAACTCATATTCATGCATATATAAAAAAAGTGTTAAGCACCAAAAAAATCTTCTGTATAGAGAATATTCAGCCTCCATGACCCAGCCAATATTCATGCTGGGTCATGGAGATAACTCCAGAGCTAAGTTAATCAACTCAGCCAGTTAAACCATATGTCAAAGTAGTATTCCTGCAAGAAATTTAGAAAAAAATCAAATTATTCAAGTACATTTTTATGAAATTAGCCAGTCTGTAAGTGTTCTTCTTTGTTTATATAGTGCTTTTAAAGCTATATGGCTTATTTGAAAATTTTTAATCCATCAGGTGGATTCTGACCAGCTTGAAGAGAATGTTTGAAAAGATTTTAACTTTGCCTTACCAATCAAATCTTGCAGTCTATATGATTTGTTATCTTTCCGTTGAGTTAACTTTCATTATACTTTCCTCTTCATGAAAATAAATACAGATAGTCCATGTCTTACCATCATAGTTGAGCCCAAAATTTCTGCTGTTAAGTGAGACACTGTTAAGTGAGCTTTGCCCCATTTTACGACCTTTCTTGTCTCAGTTGTTAAGTGAATCTGACTTTCTCATTGATTTTGCTTGTTAAAAGGTTGCAAAAGAGGATCACATGATCCCAGGACACTGCAACCATCAGAAATATGAATCAGTTGCTGATTTTGATCATGTGACCATGGAGAAGATGCAAAGGACATAACTCTGAAAAATGATCATAACTCACTTTTTTTCAGTAGCATTGTAACTTTGAATGGTCACTAAATGAACTGTTGTAAATTGAGGACTACCTGTCATGAAGAATGAGGCAAGAAGTGATAAGTTTGGACAGATATTTTTCCTGTTCCCAACCTTTATGACTGATCATTATTGCATAATCTTTTATAAGGTGTTTATTTCTGTTTATATAAATCCAAAGATATTTGTACAGCCTACATGAGAACCTTTCTCCTTAGTGAAAGTAACACAACCATAAGGTGATACAATCTAGCCTGTAATCATTGTTAAACAATTAGTTTAACTAATGCAGTTTAAAGTTTGGAGCCATACTGTCTTATTCTTTTGAATCCTGAAGTACCATATTTTTCGCTCCATAAGACGCACCTAGGTTTAGGGGAGAAAAACAAGAAAAAATAATATTCCACTCCGTTGCACCCACCATCGGTCAGCTGAGCGACGACTGGATCCCTGCCTCCCATAGCCCCGCTGATCAGCTGGCTGGCTGACCAGAAAAGCCGCCATTGCTGTTTTACGTGTCTGCTGCCTCCACCAGGGAATGCTGGAGCCTTCGCTGCCAAGCAGCTGATTGGTGGTTGGATCGGTCTTCCAGAATACTGCCAATCAGCTGTTCCAGGCTGTGCTGATGCAATATTTGCTCCATAAGACACCCAGACATTTCCACTCACTTTTGGGGGGGGAAGTGTGTCTTATGGAGTGAAATATGTGTGTGTGTGTGTGTGTGTGTGTGCATGTGTATCTGTATGTGTATATGTATATGTATAAAAGGTTTACTTATTTCCTTACTAATTATCTAAACTTATCTTAAATATAATCAGTTTTTTTATTAAACTGTATAAAATTTGTTGACATACAGTCATTTAATGTCTTGTCAATTTTTATTGGAATCATTTGAAACCAAATAAACTAAGCCTTGATGTTCTTTAAGGGGTATAATTCTTCCTTACCAAGACAGTTTTAACTATTCTTCTGGTGCAAAGTCTGCCATTATATTTTCCCAAAACCTGTGAATACATACTGATTTTTAAAATTAGGCCTTTATTGGTTATTGTCAAGTGAAATTCCCAGGCATTTGATCTTTTATCGATGATATTAAACTGCTAAACATTGCTTTTCTTCCTCAGTCAAGTTCCATGTCAATGTTTGAATTTTGTCCTTATTGATCTGATATCCTGACACTATAACCGTACTACTGAAATGTGTTTCCTTGCAGATTCTAAAGATTCTTGGCTGAGTACCACATCACAGTACACAATTTCAGATTACATTCTTGATTTAATACCTAAAATGTTGGGGCTTTTGCTGTATTTTCTAATGCCAATAAAAATGAAGGAGAGAAGGTAGACTCATAGTTCATCCTTTTCAGAATCTTAAAACTATTCCAAACTATAAGAAGCTTTTAGTTATTGTTCTGATTTATATAGTTTATAATTGAAGATACTAAAGGAGATGACCTTGAATTTTTATATAAGCAAAGAAATATTATTTTAAGTCCTAAGAAGCAAAATAGTATTTTGGTAGGAATGAGGTTCTCCCCTGATTCACTGGGATATAAGGAGGAGGAAAAATAAGGCAGAATCAGGCTTCCAAGATTGTTATTATATGTATAGTTTACCTTAGTAAAGCATAGTGTAGTCTTCCTGTGATGTTGATTTTCTGATGTAGTCTGCTTAGTGTGCCTGACAACATTCAAGATATTGAATATTGATATCTTCGTGTACCTCTTTCATAGAAATGCAGTTTGGATAAGATATATTAATTCATAAAACATTGTTTATTTTCTTTCTAAATAATGCTATAAAAACTTAGAGAGAGAGGGGGAGAGAGAGAGAGAGAGAAAAAGAGAGAACGAGAGATAGATGACAATCCTGTCATCAATGCTTTGCTAAATGTTTCATATCATGGAGAAGGGAAGATAATAAGTTAAATGCGTTTGGAAGATTTAATTTCTTTTGGCATTTCAGTTTGATATCCTCTTGTAATAGTTGATGTTTGTTAAATCCTCACTCTTCAATCTTCCCCTGTTTAATTTTAAAATTATTGGGCTTCGATCTACATATGTTGATGTCAGCATTTCAAGTAGACCAGACTAATAAACAGAAATCCTTTTAGGTAAAACAGATTTTCCACGTTAAGGGGAAAATAGTCATGGCTTCAAACATTACAATGCTTCCCTTGACAGTTTCAAGAAATGATAAAAAATATCTTGAGTAGAATTTTATTTTGGTACTGTTTGCGACATAAGCTAAAGTAATTTTTATTTCCCTCAATTCAGTCTGAAAATGTAATATGATAAATTTCTCTCCATCTTGGATGTAATAGTAAAGCAACAGTTCAGTTTTTTCTCAACATTTAAAAATAATTACTGAAAATTTCAATCCTGGATTTAGTCTTTTTTCTTTCTTCTCGATATTCTTTTTCTTTCTCTTCCCTCCATCAGTGTAGAAACATGTTTCAAATTTTTTATCCTCAGCCATAATTGTTTTTAGGAAATAATTACGTTTTTAATATTTGTTTTCCATAAACTGGACAAAACTAAATGTAATGGTAAATATCACCTTTTCCACAAGATTTCCTAGCTTTGTGTCTTGATTGTGGCATTTGTAGTTTAATTTACAACCCATTTAAATAAGTTTTAACATAATTTGTTTTTGAACAGTCCTTATTTCTTTCAGTAGATATTGCTAATCTGTTGACTGGCCAATACATATAGCTTTTTGCAAAGTTAAAATAGACTCTCTTATTAACCTTGATCATATGTTTTCTAATCTAATTCTACAAAAAAGGCAGTACTTGATAAAAGAGCTCTTACGATCCAGATTCACATGTCTATGCTAATAATTTTAATTCAGTCATGCAATTATCTACATTTTCTCTTTCCTTTGTATACTTGTAAAAAATGTATGCCTTTCATAAGAAACTTAACATTTGTAGTGTACACTAAGCTTTCACTTTTGCTTATTTGATTCGTTGTTGAAACTGACAATTTTAAATCTCTCTCTTTGGCTTTTCCTCAGACTGTTGAAATTTCTCCGTTTTCCTATCAGTTTCACTAGCTTCCCATAAAAGCTCAAAATTTGCTTCTGTTTCCAATGATCTTCCATCATCAATGTTTTTGGAGATTTATTGATTCTTCCATTACTAACCTACTCACTACACCTGGCACCTACCAGGACTTTTCTGTGGAACTCAGAAAAAGAGAAAAAAATGAAAATGAAGGATGGTTAAAGCTCATATATGTATTGTTTGATTCTTAGATATGTTGAATTACACAAAGTTACATGGACACTTAAACTAGACATTGATCAGATATTGAGGATATGATTTTGTCTACATTAATCTATATAAGGAAAATATACATAGATGCACATATAATTCATGATTTGGGAAGGAAATTGATATTATCTGTTCATGAATACCTGCTAGATATAAGAAATGTTGTTTCTTATAAGAAATTCAGTAAATACAAGATTGGAAAGAATATTTATCTATTTACCCAATTTAGACATTGCCCATCTCACTCTCAAAGCGACTCTGGGTGACATATAACTACAACGGTTAAAACTATATAAAATACTATATATCAAGTAAGTTGGTAGAGGCACTTCTTCAAACTCTTTCAAAAGGCCAGGATAGTGAGGACCCACCTCACCTCGGTGGGGAAGGATATTCCAAAGGGTAGGAGTGATGGCAGAGAGACAGCCAATCAAAATTCCTTAATTGATAGGGTTGGTAACATACCTTCTCTTCCTGACCAGATGGGATGGGCCAATGTAATAGGGATGGGATGGTTTCACAGGTAACCTGGTCCCATGCGATTACAGCTTTAAAGGTCATAACCAACATTTTGAATTGCACCTGAAGGCAAACCAGTATCCTTGGTAGTACAGTGGTCTAAAGCACCCTGTTATTAACACCAGCTGCCTGCAATTATTGCAGATTCGAATCTCACCAGGCTCAAGGTTGACTCAGCCTTCCATCCTTTCTAAGGTAGGTAAATTGAGGACCCAGTTTGTGGGGGCAATAAGCTGACTTTGTATAAATATACAAAAGTATGAAGGCTATTGCTTAGCGCATTGTAAGCCGCCCTGAGTCTCCGGAGAAGGGCGGCATATAAATCAATTTTTTTAAAAAAAGTATCCAACATGCAGCAGATATATTATAGTGCCATTTACGGGGCAACTAAAATTCCTCACATGACTGCATTCTGTACCAACTGAAGCTTCCATCTATCTCTCTATCTATATAGAATAGAATAGAATAACAGAGTTGGAAGGGACCTTGGAGGTCTTCTAGTCCAACCCCCTGCTTAGGCAGGAAACTTCAGACAAATGGTTATCCAATCTCTTCTTAAAACTTCCAGTTTTGGAGCATTTACAACTTGTAAAAAGCACCTTTGGGACAACCATGACCTGGATGACTGAGAATCTCTACAGACTTTGAGTCTCATGTGTAGACAATATTGCAATGGTCCAAGCAGGAAATGACCAAAGCATGAATGACTGAGAGAAAATCTATCCTGACTTTCCTGACTATCCTGATCCTCCTAGCCACAACTGCCATCTGGAGTCATGAGTCCAAGAGGATCCCTCTGGGATTGTGCAATCACATCCAAGACCAGAGATGATGAACTCCCGAGTACAAGGGAATCCCCCACCCATATCCATTCCATTTTACCAGGGTTCATCAGAAGCCTGTTATTTCAATACAGACACTCACAGCATCACTTAGCTCACCAAGGACAGTGATGTACTGCATAACTGGGTGTTATCAGTGTATTGATGATACCTCATCCCATGGTGATGGAGGGCCTCAATCAGCAGTTTCATATAGGTATTAAAAAGGGGTGGACAGAGCAAAGGGGTTGTGATCTGGACATGTTGTTCCTTGTTAACACTGATTGGACTCAGCATTATAAGAAAGAGATGGACTAGCACAAAAGTCTGCCACCTACCCCCAGCTCCCAAGTTGGCCCAAAAGGATACCATGTTCAATAGTATTGAAAGCTACTGAGAGGTTAAGAAAAGCAAGGATTAATCACCATCCCACCCCCACCAGAGATCATCCAGAAGCGTAACCAATGCTGTTTCTGTCCCATATCTAGGCCTAAAACTTGACTGAAAGGAAGGAGTCAGATAATCCATCTAGGATCCTCTGAAGTTGCAATGCAACTTCTCAACCACCTTTTCTAAAAAGGGGAGGGGGAAGACTGGACAACAATTGTCCAGAACCAGTAAGTTCAGTGATGGCTTCTTCAGGAGAGAGTACACCAGCTCCTTTTTAAAAGGAGAGGGAAACACTTCCTCTCCTTCAAGGATGAATTCACCATCTCCATATGTCACCTCCCAAGTAGCCTTATCTACCCTGTGTCCCTGAAAATAAGACCTCCCCAGATAATAAGCCCAATCAGGTTTTTAAGTGCATGCACTAAAGTAACCCTCCCCCCCCCAAAAAAATTAAGCCCTTCCTGAAAACATTTAAATGCATGCACAGCCGGTCCCTGCCATTTCTTCTGGTTAGGGTTAGGGAGACAGAGCTGGAAATCAGGTAAGATGGCAAGAGGAGCCCCATCTTGCCCCACATGACCCAAAATAATAAGACCTCAAGAATAAGGATTATTTCAGGGTTCAAAAAAATAAAAGACAGGATCTTATTTTCGGGAAAACACGGTAGCCAGGAGGAACATGAGTCTAATTCACAAGTGGTGGCATTTAACAGTCTGAAGGATCCTGGTTATTTCTTCAGGTCCAATAGGATCAACTGTTCCTAGATAACTGGGTAAGTTCACCCTGCAGGCATCTCCATAGGACTTGCCTCCAACTCTTTGCATCCAACCATGAGTGGGTCTGGGCAATTTCATCCACCAGATGCACAGAAAAATCTTCTGCATGGCCCTGAAGGTAGGCCTCCAGGCTTTCTTTCCTGAGAAAGGTCCGGATGATCTCAAACAAGGCCACAGGGTAGTATTCTGCAGATGCAGTAAGAGGAGAGAAGTACTGCTATTTTATTACCATGAAGTAGGTCTTAGGAGCGGCTCTACCTTGTGTTCAGTTGCAGTCATCCCCCATTTTTCTCCAGCAGCACTCTAGAGAACTCTTAATCATTTTTAATCCCTCAACTCTCCCATAAACCATGGGGAGTACCAAGAGTGATTAGCCAAAAGAGATCACATGGGCATGATTCTTTTCCAAGGCTCCAGCTGCCTTCCTCTTCCATACAGTGGCCAGGGCTTTCACAGGACCATGCAGCAGATTATCAGATATTATCCCCAGCTCCCCTTGATATCCTATTGATCCATCAATCTCCATGAATGGATCAATTAAATGGGTCCAGCTTCCTTGCAGAATGTGGCATAAGAGAATCTCAAAGTCACCATAGTGTGATCTTACCATGACAGAGGCACTAATAATAGCTCTCCCCTCAGCTCACATTGCCACTGCTCCAATATGAAAAACATGTCTGATGTGTGGTCAAGGCCCAAGTTGGGCCATGAATAACCTGGAAGAAACCCATGGATGCTATGAACTCCTGAACTGCTTCCGAGATTCACCCCAGCAAATTGGAGTCCCACAAGACCAGAAGTATCAAGAGGAAACTCAAGCTGAAGACTTTTCAGCTAGCTCAGTCATTCTTTACTAGATATAGTTCAGATAGATTTGGTGAACAAGTACTTTACAAGCCTTGATGTAGAAATGTATGCATTATTTGATTGTGTGGATGCTATGCCATGCTAAACTAATTCTATTGATATGATTTTTGCATGATTAAATCTGTAGCAGAATTTTGTTCCTATGAAACATGAGACGCTTTTGCCTCAGAGAATGATTTAAAGATAAATATTGTGTGTTTAAGATCTCGAAAGATTAACTTCAAAGTAATTTTTACATTCTACTTGAAAACATTCCATGTCTCTGAATGCTAAATTAATGGCTTAACTAAAACAGTGACATTTTTAATATACAACAGTCAATCATGTAGCCATTTTTATTGAGAATTCCTTTTCCTAGTGTTTAGGCACACATAAATGGTGTTAAACCTCATGTAGAGATGTAAAGATCGGGGGGGGGGGGCAGAAAAAACAAACATTTAAAAATGCATTTAATATCTCTTTTCAATGTATATTTGAGGGAAACTGTCTTCACTTGTTTTAAGTAAAACTGTCTTCACTTGTATTAAGTGACATCTTTTGTGAGTGTGTGCCTCTGTGCCAGATTAGATAGACCTTGGAAGCTCTTCATAATTGTATTGTTCTGCTATTTTAACAGCTTCACTAATCATTCTGAATTTAGCTCTATTAGCTAACATTTTAGATACATAATTGTAAAAAAATGAATATTTTATTTCTATTCTCTGTTTACTGTTTTAGGGAGGCATTCCCCTAACATTAGTGCCATCAGTGATAGGTTATACTAATAACATAAGTGAAAAAAAGCTTAAATGTAGGTAAAGCACATCATAATTTGAACTATGTTTGTCTTCCTATTCAATCCCCTATGGTACAATCCATGCTTCTAGAAAAGAGTTATCCAAATGATAAATTGTACCTCATTTGGAGAGGTGCAAGCAGAGGCCAGGAGAGGTGTGGAGAATCTTTTACTTACATTGATACAAAAAATCCACCTTTCCCAAAGTTTCATTGTATCGCTTCCATTGTTCATTAATATTAGTGTATTTTTCATGGATATTTAAGGGAGGCGTGTAATTTAAGATTACACTAAAGGTAGATTTGAAGGCAAAAGGTTTAGGAATCCCAGTTGTAGAGGATTTCTTGATCCTCAGAAATGAGTTTCAGAGGGCACGTACTATATAGTTCCAGTAACAAAGCAAGATCATGATTGTGTGAATACAGTATATTTGGTCTCACTGTTTTCATTCAAGCAAATCTCTGTAAGATTGATCCCATGTTTATATTTCCTCAATGTCTCAGTTAATTAATACTACTAGTGGAACTAGTTTTGCGTTTACAAAATCCACTTCTAAATTTTCCTCAGTTTAGTTGGTTTCACAACATCTCTTACTTTTATGCAGCTCTAGGGAGATGGAAGAAATTTATGAGTTTTTTTAGATGCTTTACACTCTTTCAGTTTAGCTGCATAACTGTTTGAGCTTTGAGATAGTTTGAAGGCAGGCTAAGAAGAATAGTAACAGATTATAATGATATATGAGATTCTGACATCATCCAGGAAAAGTGAAACCTGCAAAAAATATTGCATTATTCCTGTGGAGGGAGCCAGTCAGCCATCTCTCCTTTCCTAATGTTCTATCCTTTCCCCAAATTAGCCTCATTGATCATGGTCTATTGATCATAGTCGGGCTATTTTGTTACTATTCCTTAAAGAGTTTGGGGGATTAAGATACCCCTCTTAGATAATTTTGGAATTTGAAGAACGTGTTTCTTTCTAGAATATAAGATACGATATGATATGATATATGATATGATGATATTCTAAATATTACAACTGCCCATTTCATAGTAAGGTATCATAAATATGCAAATTATACCCGGTTATCTCTACCCAGGCTCCAAATGGGAGATGCAAGAAGGGTTCTGATTTGGTGCCCAAAAGCAGTCAGGATAGACAGAATAGGCTCAGACTCAATCCAATTAGATTCAGATACTAGGATAATTTGAACTTTGATGTTTAAAGTAGCTTGCACTCAGAAAAAGTAGCTTGCACTCTGGAGATCCTTCTGGATTCACAGCTCCTTCTGGAAAAAATAGTGGAAGTTATGGCCAGGAGTGTGTTTCCCAATTCTAGCTGTTGAATTAGGATACAGTAAAATAGTACACACTCAGAGCTGTTATTAATGCCCTTATCATCTCTTAGTTGTGTCCATGTAATGTCTTTTATGTCCACTAACTGCCTTATAGGATGCAGCCCCTTGTGTACATTCTGGGCAGTCATAATATTGTTATATTATGCCCTTCCTTGTAAGAGATCCAGTGGTTCAATTGAAGGGGGTGAAGATAAAGTCCCCTGAGGCTTGGAACCTGTCTACTTAAAAGACACCTTTCCCAGATACACTGAACCTATTCAGGCAGCCAGGCAATGTCTGCTATAATCTCTATCAGGAGGTATCACAGGAGGGTGTGTGATCAGTGGTTTTATACTACCGGTTCTGTGGGCGTGGCTTGGTGGGCATGGTGTGGCTTGGTGGGCATGGCTTGGTGGGCGTGGCAGGGGAAGGATACTGCAAAATCCCCATTCCCACCCCACTCTGGGGCCAGCCAGAGGTGGCATTTGCCGGTTCTCCGAACTACTCAAAATTTCCGCTACCAGTTCTCCAGAACCTGTCAGAACCTGCTGGATTTCACCCCTGGATGTGATAGTTGGTGCTCTTGGGGAGGGAAGCTCCCACCCTCTGGAATAGCTGTCTCCAAGGTGAGAATAGCTTTTATTTTCATGCCATTCTTCTAAATCTTGTAAAGTATTGGCTGTTTCTAGACATGCTTTGTGAATTGACTAATATAGAACAATTAGCTCAAGATTATTATTTATTTTCTGTATTGCAAATATTCTAACTTGCTTTTGTTTTCATTTATTTTTTTCCTGGCTCACATTCTCTAGGATCGAGGTGGTGGACAAATTGCATACATAAATCAGTTAAATATTACTGCACAGACTACAATATTAGACACCCTCCTAACTGTGTAAATTGTACATTGAAACACCTTTGAACATTTGTTTGAGAAAAACTAGGCATGGTCATCTTTTTAAATGTTGACATGTTCCTTAAATTGTAATCCATCTGGAATCTTGAGGGTGGGGGGAATGAGGGGTTCTCTTCTGGTTTGACTTTGCTGGTAATTTTAAGACATAATCACCAAAATGGCTTTTGAGTAATGAAATAAATTATATGCTAGAGGACATTTTAAATGCTTGAAAATTGGTATCACAGTTATAACCCAAGGCTAATAAATTAACAAGTTCTATTTTAATTAAGTACATATTCAAATTAAATGCTGTAATTAAAGACTCATGAGCCAACCCTGTTTCAGTATGTAATTTTTACAATCATTATTTACACAGCACACCTTACTTAAGTCTTTTGAAAGGGAGTATGGATAAAAATATAAAATGGTAGATGATATGATTGGTTATTAGAGTATACATTCCTCTAAATGTATTTCCTGATATTTTCTCAATCAAGGATGCCATTAACATATTTCCATTATAATAATTCTCCCCCCCCCCCTCCAGCTAACAGCATAGGATAACCTATTGGCGGTTACAGAGAATATAGAACTACCAATAAGCAATTAGCTATAGAATCACCAACTGACATAATTTTCTATGAATTATAACACGGTTATCTATTTATTTATATTCAGTTTGATGGTTACACCACTAAAAGCTTATGCATCTGAGATGTTGACAATAGAAATGTGAATATGCTGTCATATACCTTGGCATTAAATTAAAAAAAGATATAAACCATACTCACAGAAAGAAAACCCATCCAGTTCATCAATCTATTAGGGTAGATTTCATAATGCAAGGAATTTGCAATCAGTAAAAGGTTGCATACACATAAGCCACATGTTAAAATGTAACCAATCCATGTAATATCTTAGATGGAAAAAATGAGCCAGTTCAACAAAAATGCATCAAGAATTGGTTTGTTCTAAGATGGTAGCTATCTGTCCAGGTGCCACTTAGTAAACATTTATGAAAATTATTCAACAACCAACAAATATTTCTTATTCTTGTACAAATATCTAGCATACTCCTAGCATGCCCAAGCTGCTATATAAGCTACTTATATAATTTCATCAGTTTTCTTTTAAATTTTATTCCCTCTACAGGAAGCTCCTTGTTTAACCTTTTTTACATATTTCTAAAATAATTTTATATCCATCAAAATTAATCTGCATTTTTTTCTGCCTCTTTTAATCATAACTGGTTTTTTTGCTCTCTTTTGATTATATTGTTTTCAGCTATCGTTTTCTCTTTATAAACCTTTCTCTTTTTTCAGAAATCATTCTCTTCTTTACAATTTTTTGCATCCATAGCCACTTTCACTTTATTACTGAACTAAGAATCCTTTTCTTTACATCCCATTAGCACTTTTATGGTACTTAGTAACTTATTTTCATTTTGGTTTTTAATATTTCAAAATCTGACCTTCATTTGGAACCTCTCCTCGCACTTGGATCCTTCATTAATTCTCTCAGTTTTTCATAAAACCAATCATTCTTTTAAGATGTATATTCCTTACTTTGCCATATAGATATACAAATACAATTCTGTTTCAGCTGAATCAAACAGATATTCTTTTAAACATAAACTCAACAATCACCCTTCTCATGGTTCTCAAAAAGGCTCATTTACTTTTTCTGTATTCTCTCATCTTTCTCCTAATCATTCATTCACATCATCCAGCACAGTATTTTTCTCCTTGGATTGCTTTCATTCAGAACATTACTCAGTTTTTCTTCCAGATCATCCTTTTGGTCTTTCAATATCTCTGCACACCAAAGTATAACCATTAAGTGGCATCAAGTAAGTGGTCCTTACTTTCATACATATCCAGAATATTCTAGATGACATCAATTTATACTTGTGAAAATACATGTTAATCCTTTCATTTATAATTAAACCTGTACTGTTGTCCAGTCTTTGTCACACCTGTGTTGTATGTACCTCTGTATAACTGTTTCCTGCTAACACTAAGGACAGTACAGGTAGTCCTTGAGTGATGACCACAATTGATCCTGGAATTTTGGTCATAAGTCATTATGGTCATTAAGTTTTTACAACCACATTCTGGCTTTCCCAGGCACAGTCGTCAAGTGACTGTGTTGTCATTAGGTGGAACGTAGGAGTAGAGGAGTTTGTGGGAGGACTAGTGCATGCAAGTTATGGGGGTGATGCAGTGCAGGACAAGTTCAGAGAGACCCAGGAAAGAAGCTATACCTGCCTTGATCAATCACAACAGTGTTGCAAAACAGTGCCACACCCAGAAAGCACTAAACAAGCAGGAGGTTTCCACAGTGGGGCACAAAGAAGTCACTGCCTTCTTTACAAGTAGCAGAACACCCAGAAAGCCTCCATGATGGGGCACAAAGTACAAAGTATTTTGTAGCTACACAACAAGAAACTCTGGGAAATTCCAAGGGTACACCATGGCACAAAGCCATTATCATCCCATGAAGTGCAGCATACTAAGATATACTCTGGATATATGTATTTTTATGACTAGTTGTGATGCACTGGTTTTGGGAAGAATGATAGTTGTCATTCTTAAAATACATTAATCATAGAGAGCGGGGCAGGGGAGGGAGAGAAAGAGAGAGACTCCAAAAGTTCAAAAATTGAATTGTGCCATCATCACACTTTCTTTCAAGGAAAAATACAAAAGTGACTTTCAGAACTTTAGATCAATAAGTCATTTACCAGTTATATATAAGATTTTCACAAAAATACTAACCAGCGCACTTCAGGTAATTCAGATACAATTCACTAAGGGAAAAGTAGGCTTAGAAGCAATTACAGAATTCTGATCCATTTATAAGATGTCCATTCATTACTCCCAGATTCAGTAAAAATATATTATGATTATAGCACTCTTATATTTACAGTTTTTCTATTATGATGCAATGAATCCGTTGTATAGTATTTACAGGGAAAAGAAAAATTGAAAAAATCTACTTCAACATAATTTATGACACAAACCAGACTACAACATAAAAACACAAAGAAAATACCATGAAATGTGAATTATTTGAAAAGAATAACATACCTCAAATATTCTAAATTAACACTACTGAAAAGAGATAAATTATTCCATTTTCATGAAACTAAATCCTTCTCCTATTAATCACTTTTGTTTCCGAGAATATTGCAGTTCATAGGTGCATATTTTTATATTTGAGTTGCATATGACTTACAGCACACTGTAAAATATTTCATTACTTATTAGAAAATACAAAGACATGTAGGATTGACATTACATTTTGATGAACATAGAATTATTACATATTTAGAAATTAAATAATGTGGAATCTCATTAAAGTTGTATCTTGGCTAAAACATAATCACTTTAATTGGTTTGCTTATAAATATCTGCAATTGTGCCTTGGGGGAAAAACGACAAAAATCATTGAAACACATACCAAAACTAAAGATAGAAGTTAATTTAAATTTATGCAAACTGAGACTAGCAAATCTGACTTTCCTGCAACTTCCTGATTAGTTAGGCCTCCAAATCCTGGAAAGATCTATTTTAGGTTTGGGTATCTCCAATTAATTATGTGAACTGTGGCAGGAAAGGAAAATAGTAATGAAAGGAGAGTGTGTATGTGTGTGTGAGTGAGTGTGTGTGTGTGTGTATTTCATGTTGTTTTGCTAATCTTTCGTAATGGAAATCTTACACTATAAGGCAAATATACTCAGCGTAAGATAATAGAAACATAAATGTAAGGAGTGCTAGCTTACTAAGAGATGGGTAAATCTGTTGATTATTTATAGTATGTGTTGAATCACTTGTGTAAATTTTTGGACTTGCATAATTACTTCGGTTTTTTAAAACTTGAAATTTGTATTTCGGTAGCATAATAAATATTATGAAAGCATGTCTTGAAATGTTCCACCAATTTACGTTGGACAGTCATAATGTTTTTCTTTTGAGGAGACATATAAAGGATGTATATACATTAAGGCACACAGTGAGATTTAATTTTGGTAACTGGGTTATCAAATTTGCAGTCTTAATACCATTTTAAATAGGGATAAAAAAATAACAGAATTATGTTATTCTGTTAATAGTTTTAATTCTTTAATTAAACAGATGTAATGCATTTTTTAAAATCTTACCTGATTATGTGGTATGTGCTTTCTGTATTTTAATATATGAACATATAAGAATGGTTGCAGGAATTGAATTTGTCTAATCTAGTAAAAAAAAGGACCAGGGGTGACATGATAGCAGTATTCCAGTATTTGAATAGAAGTGGGGGGGGGGGGTCAACCTATTTTCCAAAACATCAGAAGGCAAGACAAGAAACAATGGATGGAAACTAATCAAGGAGAGAAGCAACCTAGAACTAAGGAGAAATTTCCTGATAGTGAGAACAATTAATCAGTAGAATGATTTGCCTCCAAAAGTTGTGGGTGCTCCATCACTGGAGACTTTTAAGACGAGATTGGACAGCCACTTGTCTGGAATGGTATAGGACCGTGATGGCGAACCTATGGCACGGGTGCCACAGGTGGCACGCGGAGCCATATTGGTGGGCACGCGAGTGTTGCCCTAGCTCAGCTCCAGTGCGCACTGGCCAACTGATTTTCAGGCCTTCCGGTCCCACCAGAAATCAGGAAACTGGCTGTTTCCCGCCTCCAGAAGGCATCCGGGAGGATGGGGAAGGCTGTTTTTGCCCTCCCCAGGCTTCTAGAAAGCCTCTGGAGCCTGGGGAGGGGGAAAAACGGGCCTACCAGGCCCACCGTGCCATTGCGTGCCAAAAGCAGAGGGAAGTGTGGGGGGTTACATGCGTATATGTGGGAGGACAGGGCGCATTGAATTATGGATGTGGGCACCCGCACCCGCGACCTCCCATGCGACCCCCGCTTTTGGCACACAACGGCAAAAAGGTTAGCCGTCACTGGTATAGGATCTCCTGCTTGAGTAGGAGGTTGCAGTAGAAGGCCTGTTATTCGGTTAATAACTCTGTTATTCTGTTAATATTTGAGACATGTCTGACTAATACTTTTTTTCTTTTTAAAAAAGAACTATAGTCTGTATTCAGTTCAAAGGCATTTCTTTATAAGGACCAGCTAGACATCTTAACAATCACCATTTTGTTATATTATATTTATATAATATAATATATATCTTATATTTTATAGTTCTCTCTCCCTACATTTAATATGTCATTGAGATTTACTATTTATTCCCAATCCAAAATAACAGTCTGATATTTAACTGAGATGGAGTGACAACCATGTTCTTCAAAATCATTTTTTCACATTGTTGTTGTTGTTGTGCTTTGGCCTGAGCTTTACCTGGATTTCTTCCAGCGCTTAGTCTTAAGGCTTGCCTAGCAGGACTTTCGTCAGAGATACAAAGGGAGCGGGGAAGAAACTTTGCCACCATTAGATGGCTCACTATGAATGCGCTTCTGAAGGCAGCAAGAATGTTACCCCTCCTCCCCTTCGCTCTTGCTTTGAAGTATTGGATGCATGAGTTATTCACAGGAAGAATGCCCCTTTTCTACAATACGCAGCGATCCAGTCCGGCTCCTGGGACAGCGTTCCCAAATTGCAGCCGAAGCAGAGAGTTCTTTTGGCCTCCATTCCCTGTTGGCTCCTTTGTTTCCTGTGTCCTTGGCAGAGGCTGAAAGAACTAGGCTTGTAAGACTTGGGTCCTGTTGTGCCACTTAAAGAAATAATAAGCCATTGTCCTCATTAAGCAACCCTTGTTTTTAGCAAACAGAATCCAAGTGCTTGAAATGAGAACTTTTTTTTAATGGGGGGGGGGCTTTGTAAAGCAGAGTTGCTTTGCAAAATTCCCTGGAGAAATCGCTTTTTTGTTTCCCTTTCTTAAATTGCCGCTTAGTGAGAAGATTCATATTCAAATAGGATGGGGTTTGTGAATTGGTCGTTTGCACATTCTCATGCACCCAGGAAGTCTATGATTATGGCTAATTACAATGACGAATGAAATACTAAAAAAAGAGTGCTCAATCAAATTGCTGTTCATGCATGAGGTAGCTCAGGCCAGCCAATGGAGGTGCGATGTGGGGTAATTGCAAACAGTGTGGCGAGTTGAAAATAGCTGAGTAAATCTATTCAGGACAGAATGAGGCCTAATTAATCACTCTCAGTTCTGAATTCTGCAGATGATCAGCAGGCTGTATTCCTTTTGGTGCTCTTTTAACCGCCTCTAGCAAGGAGATACCAATCCTCTCCTCTCCCCCCACCACCCTTCTTGCCTATACTCTTGCTGGCTATGGCAAATGTTTCAAAGCACTTGTCGTTTTCATTTGTATTGCAAACTGTTTTTATGCCCAGTAGATAGACTGTTAGAAAAATAAATGCTTTGGTTTGGAATAAGGTTATTGATGAATGTTATCTGATGTACCTTGAACAGCAGCCAGAGGAAGATTTTGAAAGCATAGGATTCTTGTTTGGGCATTGCTAAATCTTCTTTTTCCCTTTCCATGATGCTATGACATTGACATTCTTTGCCTGAAATAATTACAGCCACCGGAAACATTACAGATCTTGTCTTACTTTGTTCTTAAAGAATACAAGCAAAGTGATCCAACTAATACTTATCTGTAAACGGTGGTGTATAAAAGGAGAACAGCAGTCACTTACCAGCTTTTAAAATGAAGGTAAGCTGGTAGGTACAGGATAAAAAGGCATAATTCAACTGAATAGTAAAGGAAGAAGTGTGTGTGTGTGAGGGAGAGGGGGTGCATAGAAACACAGGATGCTTTTCAATATTCTTGTATTGGAATCACATGATATTGTTATGCAGTGTTTTGTTTCCTGCTGTGGAAATAGCTTTCAGACTTTTTCCCTCACAGTCAGAAGTCGTATATGAGGTATGAGAGAATGCATGTGTGCAAGTATGTTATATTTCATAAGTTGCATATCCATGTTGAATAATTAATACACTATAATATAATATCTGATGGACATAGCTGTTTCAAGTTGCAGAATAAAGGATATAATATTTTAAAGCCTATATTTCTCTCTCATGTTCCTATTACTCCTCCTCTTCTCTTATATGACAGACGTCTTGTAATTACCATTGCCTCAAAAAATATAGGTACTAAAGTTTCACAGTTTCCTCAGCTATCAAATCAGATTGTTCCTTATCTTCAGTTAACAAAGCTGCTTCCTTCACCTGAGTTAGGCCATAGTAGCTTTTTGGTGAGCCATGATTACTCAGTTTCAGGGGGAAAGCTAGAGGATTGTTATGTGAAAAAGGCCACCAACTAAATCCAGTTTAGTTGGTATCTGAGCTTCAGTCCATCACTAGGCATCATAGCACGTAGACTCTAAATTGCTTTACTTTCCTATATTCACTACAGAATCCTCACATCTGCAAGGAGAAAAGGAAACTGCAGACATTTTAGAAAGCAGTGCAGCACCTTTTATTGTATGCATAGTGAGTTTGTAGAATTCACTGCCTCAGATTAACCTTTGAAAAATGAATTAGGTATTAGTGGAAGACAGGTCTTTTAACAGCTACAGTATGTTAACACCATGCTCAACATCAGTGCATGTTTAAATAACAGGCAGTGATTGAAGATGTTCATACCTGATTTATAATCTCCAAATTTATAATTTTATAAATGTGTATCTTCCAAAGGCATCTTGCAACACACTGTTGAAAAAAAGAATTTTGTGTTAGATGATTTCAAGCAACATGACACCCAATTAACTTCCTGTATCTCAAATGGATGCTATTCACTATTTCCTTTATTAGCAAATTAATTTCTGTCCCAGATTCCCCAAACTCACCCTCTATCCCCATGTTTCTCTCAAAATTCACTCCCTACAAATTTTTCATTCCAAAATTCAGTTCACCTTCCTGGTTCTAGCAGCATGCATTCTTTTTTAAACCAAATCAACTAAAAACAAACACAGAAACATTTTCCATAAATTTTTCTTTAAAGATACACATTTTTAAAAAATTGATTTCTCTTAAAGAAAACCCACTTCCCCATTTCTCCCAAATTAATATTGCTTTCTTTTTCCTTCTATGTTGGTCCTTAAAGTTAGTTATTTAGGTCCATTTGTCCCTCTTTTTCTCTCTGAACATCACCTGCAGGGTAAACTCTTCAGCAATATTTTTGTTGTCCCCCTTATTTTTAGAAACAAGATAGCTACTGTGCAGGTCACAATCATCTCCTTGAGGTTAGCTGTCTACCACAATACTACACAGTGCTGGCGCATTAGGTGAGGCTTAGACTTTATCCTTCAGTTTATGCTGGGAGTGAATATTTCTTGCACAGTGTTGCTACCTATCATCTCTGCCTTGAATTAAGAAAAACAAAAAACAAAAAACAAACATCCTGTTTTTTTAGACTTTGTTTAGATGTACAGTACAGTAGTACTTTACATTGGCCATTAATTTATAACATGTACATATTAATTTTTACTTAATATTTTGTTCATTTTAAAGATTTCATTACAACAGTTTACAGTGCTATGGTACAATCCAGGAAATATGCAAGAATGCGTAATTTCTTACACAATTTCAAAATACGTAGAATGTAGACATATCATCAACATGGTGGCAGATTCTGTCTCTTTTGTTTGTATTTATGACATTATTGTAAACTCTCCAGAACAAATGTATCTGTATTGTTTTCCATACAATGCCAAGCCAGAAACCTTAATTAGAATATTAATTACTGAATAAAACAAATAATAATCAAAATGAATCAGTGATGATGCTGATAAGTATTGGAATAATCAGCAATAATATTTTATTCTGTAACTGACATTGATCAACTGAAGCTAAAATCATCTATTGCATTCAGTCCAGCTGTATGATGTGAAACACTATGAAAGATATACAGCATAGAGACACAAGGCAAACTATTGACAATATCCACATGTTTATGCAGTTTCATAAGAACTAAATGAGGTAAAGTCAGAAGCCAAGAGACTGCAACAAGCCCAGTCTATTTGAGCAAGCACACTTACTTTCATTCTTGAAAAAAATGATGTGAGCCTTTAGAAATAACCCAGACAGGCAGCATAACTGTGAGTACTAACAGTTTTTTTTTTATTGTACAGTTACATTAGCAAAATCTTGCAAAGTTGAAAGTATTTCTCCCCTCCTCTCTCCTTTGGACTGAGGTATATTTTACATGCCAGTTGTCCAGTCTGCTGATCTTCCTCCTGTTTTCCAAAGTCATTCCTACAATGTCATCCATTCCTCCCATCCAAAAGTGAAAAATATCCAACCAGTTGCATCACATAGAGATACAAAGTTTGAACTGCCTTCTGCATTTATGGTTTGCATCTTACCCTCTACAGTTGCTGGATTTCTTCATGCCTGGCTTTTTAAATTTGTGTAATAAAAATTAGTTTATTAAGAGTGATGTCCTTGCATCATTGCCCCTGAGGTTTCTAAGTCCAATATCAGTTCAAGAGAAGCCAATTCCATGTCCAGGTTAAAGGTTGCTACTATTGGTACTTATATCTAAGAAACTGAAAGTAAGAGTAGATAACTGTATGATACAATCAAATATAGTACAAGGTGTTTGCTATTTGAGGCAAAAAAAAATGAAATAATTGACAATTATTTTGTTTCAGAATTTGCTGCCTATTGCAGTTGTCCCACCTATGTTAATTAGAGGACTGATCTGCAGTGTAAGAAAAAAAAGAATATTAAGATTATTTAAAGCAATGATATTGAAACACATAAACAGGTTTTTTCCTGGATGTCATTTGAATTTCGTATGCAAACTATTTAGCAAAGAAAAGCTTATTTCTGTCAGCTGACAGGTTTCTTTGAAATGTGAATAATATTCATCAGGACTGTACTTGTTTCAAAAGTCATTCAAAATAAATGTATTAGAATTCATGGGAGTACAAGACCTATTTAATTAGTTGATTTATTAAAGTAGATGTCTCTTACTCGTTTAATTTAATTTAATGAATTGACTGAGTAAATCAGCCTGAAAAAAAAACATGGCTGCTTTAAAAAGACACTGTATTTGTACTCTCAAGCATTCTGAAAAAGCCCAGAATGATTTTCAAAGGATGAAGAGGTCTATTATTAATAAGCTTGTTAACTAAGCCCTTGAGAGGTAAAATACAGAATAGTATGATATACTTTCCTAGAGAACATACATTAAAATTTTAACTATATTCTTAAAAATCCATAATTAATATATTTGTTTGATTTTGGCCATTCAGAAGACCAAATATTGAACTAAGCATCATTTTATTTTACTCACAACTATTAATTAGTTGGAAAATATGTTTATAGAAGGTTTTGTTATAAGTATGCCACTTTCAGATAAGC
This sequence comes from Ptyas mucosa, assembly GCA_012654045.1. Lineage (NCBI taxonomy): Eukaryota > Metazoa > Chordata > Lepidosauria > Squamata > Colubridae > Ptyas > Ptyas mucosa. The sequence continues at coordinate 16,545,815 of WNWU01000005.1, forward strand.
AGTTTTCTCTCCAGCTATGTAAACCAATGTACATAAATTCCACTTATTTTCAGTCTCTATCTTTACACCAGTAATCTATCCACTAATCATCTGGACTATTTCTAAATTGTCAGCAGTTTCTTGGACCAAATCTCAGCCATCCCACAGGACAGGGTAATATCTGGATCAGATTAAAAATGAATTGAAAATGTATACATATGCTATCTCTTCAGTAAAAAAAAATTCTGGTTTTTTTCAAATCTCTTCTGTCTTGTGAACTGTCAGGGTCAGAAATGAGAAGGTTATAGGCTCTGCAGATAGAGAGAGAAATAAAAAGTGCAGTCTTCGGTTGTGTTTGCATGTGTCTCTGTGTTCTCCATGTTTACTTTTCAACATAAACTATAACCTACACAACCTACTTATAATCTTGCTGTTGTAAAGCTGTTGCCTCAGTGATTTTCCCAGTGGAAAAAAAGACCAAATAAAACATTTCCCCCTGTTTTTTCTTAATGACAAAGCTTTTCTGAAATGCTACTTATTGAGGCTTCACAGCATAATTTATAGGCATCCATTAACTACAATTTGAAGTAATGAAATTGCTTGGAATGTATATGGAGCAGTATATTGTAAATTTAATGCTCACTTAGTATGAACAGGGTGGGGTTTTTTTTTTCTTGGTCAGTTATTTATGTGGAATTGTGGTCTTTTAGAAGGTGACTGCTAATAAATTACAGAGGAACAGAATGATACAGTTGGTAGAAATGTTATTCCCTGGCTGTTTTATAGAACACCTGCTTCTCTGATTGACAGGTTGCCTGACCAAACACTGCTTTATTCAGTGTGTTATGACCTTGCATAAATAAAGAAGAGGAGGAAAGCCCGTAGCTCAATGGTAGAATGTGAACTTGGCATGCAAGTAATCCAAACTGCAATGCATAGCTAAGATTGGAAGTGGCTTTTCTTCAAAGCCTGACATAACAATTTTGCTTAGTAAATGGATTAGCATAGACAATACTGAACTGGATAGATCAATGCAAGGCACATTCTGATTTCTATGGGAATGATTAGTTCAAGTGTATCTCAGAACTGGCTGTCTTTAATAAGATGAACTAAAATTTTCTGAGCCTAAATGTTTGGCCATAGAATATGATGTCTTAGGACCTCTTCTAATATTTTCTGAATAACATATTTTTTGATAGGATTATTTACTTTTTTCTCTCCTATACAAAAAAAGAAAGATAATAAATAGTTTTTAAAATAATATTTGAGAGGCCTTAGACATTGCTTACACTGGGACAAATTACAAAATAAAGAATAGTTTGGGATATGCTACTTTCTCCATTGAGAGTGGAGACAGCAGCCAGGATGGGTGTAACCGCCCAATCAGCTGAAAGGACTGAGTCTGTCAATTAAGCTAAGTCCCGCCCTTGTTGCCGGGCAGACCCAGCTTTCGACTCAGTCCTTTCAGCGGGACTGGCGTGTGGCTTTCGTTCTCCTCTCACTTTTCTCCATTGCGGTGTATTCTGGTTGGATTTTCTCAGTTCTTTTGACTTCGGATTGTTTTCCTGGACTCTGCCCTTGGACACGGACTGGCTTTGTGGTTCTAACGTTTTCGGCTGACTTGGACTGCCCTTTTGACTTCCCGGCTGTGAGTTCCCCTGCCTGAGGCTTCTCTTTTTTTCCCCTTGGCTAGCCTCGCGCTGCTGGGGGTTGCGTGGGGGTGGCAGTTGCCCTTCCCTGGGGAGGCTTCCGATTGCGGTCCGGGGATTCCCTCGCATCCCAGCATTTTTTGCCTCATTGGTTTGCCGCTGTTAGCATTCCACGGCTAATTACTACGGCGGCGGCCATTTTGGAGCCGCTTTTCTTCCTGCCGTTTTTTTCTCTTCGCCTTCACCGTTGCCGCTTGGATTCCCTTGCTGCGTGGGGCTACCAGCTTGCTCCCAGGGCCCTTTGACAGCGTTGGACTTTTGATCGGCATGGCCCTGCCTCCGACGACGGACCTCCCGACATCACGCTGCTCGTTGTGGATTCGGCTGCAGTTACATCGCATTAGCGGAGCTTCGCGCTCCCCTGTGTCTGGGCGCCGCTACCTCCCCCAATATCTGGACGGCTGTTCCTTGATTTTCTGCCCTGGTCTGTCCCTTTCATTGCGGCTACTTCTTACTAGGGACTGGCTTGGAGGTTGGCCATTTGTGGAGCTGTCGCGCTCCCCTAGCGGTGATTACCTACGACAGACGGCCGTTTTAAATAGCGCTGTTTCCCCCGCTCATCACGCTTGTGTGGAGCTTTCGCGCTCCCCCCCTTGGTGCTTGCTCTGAACAGGGCTCGTAATTGGGACCATCTTGGGGCCCTGCTATTCTGCAAGGGCTACTCTTAGTGGAGTCTCGCGCTCCCCCTACTCCAGGCCCACTTGACGGTGGAGCTTCGCGCTCCCATCTATTACAGGCCTTTGTTTGCCGTGGGCGCATCCGGTGACTGTTATAATGCCTAAGGCCCTCACTAAGTCAAAACACGGCCGCAAGGCTGCGTCCAATGGAGAGGGGCCGTCAGAACCCTTATCTGGGACACAACATCTGGCTCGGGAGGCCCCTAAGGGTTCATCCCCAGCTCCCCGTTCCTCTCACTCTACCCATCATTCGTCCAAGCATGGCTTGTCCAGCTCTTCGAAGGTAGAGAAACGGAGGGGCAAGGTCCTCACCAAATTATGTGACAAGGCATGTGCCAACCTGGCATCCTCACGGTCCCAGGTGCCTACACCTACAGAGGCTGTACGCCCGCCTCCTACACCAGACCAGCTGTCTCTTCAGGACTGTCCAGTTACGATCTCTGAGGACAACTTGTGGGGTTCCAATGCTTCGACCAGACCGGCTCCCTCTGACCCACCTGAGACACAAGCAGCCCCTTCAGCAGCCTCTGACACCGTTTCCCGTCCAGATACTCTTACCTGCCAGCTTTCTCATGGCCAGCTTCAGCAGCTAATTGAGGCGGCTGTTCAGAAGTCCTTATCAGCCCGGTCCTGTGCTACCAGTCGTCAAGGTTCGGTGAGATCCGTTTCTCCTGTCGCTCGGGACTCAGGGGATCCAGCACGTTCTCGCACGACTCGACCGGTTTCTCCTACCAGTTCCCAGTCGAGCCAGCCCTCGGCTGTTTCTGATGTGGACTATGCTGATTCTGATCTCTCGGAGGATGAGAATTTGCCTCCTGCGCAGCCGGCATTTACTGGACTTTTTCCGCAAGCCTTATTCAAATCCTTGCTGTTTAAGGCGGTCAATGCCGCTCGATTGTCTTCGCCAGTCGCTGATCCCGCTCCGGCTTCGACTTCGTCTGGACCCTTGGATCCCATGTTTGCTGAACCAGCTCGACCGGTCACGTCTGTTCCGACCCCTCCTTTGTTCTTAGACGTAGTGAAACGTCAGTGGGAGTCTCCGGGGACCGCCCCTGTTCCTTCCTCTAATGACAAAAAGAATTTTCAGGTGGCGGCGGATTTGGACTCTCTCCTCCAGCTTCCATCGGTCGATGCCCCAGTTGCAGCATTGTTACCTTCCGCCAATGTGCCTGGTGAGCCTGATGAGGGTCTCCGCCCTGACGAGCGACGCTCAGACTTGGTCCTACAAAGAGCTTTTCAAGGTTCTGCCTGGGCTATTAGAGCTGCGACGACGGCATCTTTCTTTAACCGGACCTCCCTCCTCTGGTTGCGTCAACTACAGGAGAAGTTATCCCCGGAAGACGCTCGAGTCCGACAAGACTTAAACAAGATTGTGGCTGCTGTGCAGTTCTCGGCTGACTCTACCCTAAATGCTGCCAAATTTGTGGCTAAGTCCCTGGCATCTTCGGTCACGGCTCGCCGTCTGGTCTGGCTCCGCCACTGGCAGGCAGACACCAGACATAAGTGGCGCTTGGCGTCTGTTCCCTTCCACGGCTCAAAATTGTTTGGAGAAGCACTGGACCCGTTCCTCTCGGAGACTAGAGACAAGAAAAAGTTTCTGGCGGCGGTCTACCGCAGGGGGGACTCCCTACCTTTTCTCCTTACCCCTCTCGTCCCTTGGCCCGAGGTACTGACGGGGGAGGGCCTTCTTCGGGCTTCTCTTCCCTTAGACGCTTTGGTTCCTTTAATCGTCAGCGGGGTTCCCTGGATAGGGCCTCGCGGGGTCGTCCCTTTTCTGCTAAACGGCCCTTTCGGGGGGGAGGAGGTCGTTTCATCCGGCGCCGCCACTGATTGCGTTTCGGACCCTCCCATTGGCGGCCGATTGGGCCTCTTCGCTGCCACTTGGGAGCTGTCCACTTCCGATAGGTGGGTCCAGGCCACTTTGCGCTCAGGGTTGTCCATTGAATTTCTTTCTACCCCCCCCGGATACCTTTGTCTGCTGCCCGATTTCTAGTAGTTCTGAGAAGCGGTCCCTTATGGACTCCGCGGTGCAGCACCTCCTGTCGATCAGGGCCATACAATCTGTTCCTCCTGATCAACGGGGCAAGGGATTCTATTCCCGGGTTTTCCTCGTGCCCAAGTCTTCGGGGGGGTGGAGACCCATTCTGGACCTTAAGCGCTTAAATCGATATGTCACCTATCGGAAATTTAAAATGCAATCCCTAAAATCCATTCTTGACGGCGTTCGGAGGGGCGATCTCCTCTCTTCTATAGACCTCACCGAGGCTTATTTGCACGTCCCTATCCTCCCCTCCCATAGGCGTTACCTTAGATTTTGTTATGCGGGCGCTCACTACCAATACAGGGCTCTGCCCTTTGGTCTATCCTCTGCGCCCCGCTCTTTCACCAAGATTTTGGGCGTCTTGGCGGCCTCTCTTAGGATTCGTTCAGTGAGAGTTTTATGTTATCTGGATGATATCCTTGTTTTATCGTCCTCCTTGCAGCAGGCTGTAGCAGACGTTCAGTTGACTATTGAAACGTTGGCCTCTCATGGTTTTTCGGTTAATTTGGAGAAGAGCCAGCTCTCCCCCTCCACCAGGATACTTCACTTGGGGGCCGTTATTGATTCATGCAAGGTAGGGTGTTCTTATCCCCGGACCGTCAGGGCAGCCTGCGGTCTCTGGCGGCTAAGATTGAGAGGTGTAGCAGTGTGTCCCCCTTCGTCCTTTCCCAACTCCTAGGTAAAATGATCTCCGCCATTTCTGTGGTTCCCTGGGCTCAACTACATACCAGAGAGCTTCAGTGGTTTCTCTTACCTTTTCAGAAGACGGGTCGAGGCACCTCCTCCAAACCGGTTCCTGTTCCCCCCGCTGTCCGCAGGTCGCTCAGGTGGTGGCAGTCCGCGGCCATCTCAGAGGGCTGCCTCTTTCTCGACACATCCAGGATCGTGGTGACGACAGATGCCAGCCTCCGGGGCTGGGGCACGCATTGTCAGGACCAGATCGCGCAGGGGATTTGGACAGAGTCGGAATCTCGGCGGCCGATCAATTGGCTAGAATTGCAGGCGATATTCCTTGCCCTCAGGACCTTCCGTCCCCTCGTTTCCGGGGCCCATGTGCTTGTCCTAACGGACAATGTGACTGCGAAGGCACATCTGAACAGATTGGGGGGCACCAGATCCAAATCCCTGTTGTCTGTGGCCATGAAATTGGGTCTATGGGCGGAGCGGCACCTCTGCTCTCTCCGAGCGGAGCACATTTCCGGCGTCGACAACTCGCAGGCAGATTGGTTGAGTCGTCAGCAGGTGGACAATGCCGAGTGGCGCCTCCACCCACGCATCTTTCAGGAATTGACCCGTCGCTTCGGCAACCCAATCATCGACTTGTTTGCGACTCACCTCAATGCCCAACTTCCACGCTTCGTTGCCCATTACCCGGAACCTCAGGCGGAGGCGGTCGACGCTCTACGAGTCCCCTGGCCGGAGGGTCTTCTTTACGCCTTCCCTCCGACTTCTCTGCTGCCCAGGGTCATACGCAAACTGCTCTCGGAACGTGCAGAGGTGGTACTGTTGGCCCCTCACTGGCCTCGGAGGCCCTGGTTTGCAGACCTTATCTCCCTCTCAGTGGCCCCGTTTTGGCGTGTCCCCCTCGACAAGGACTCTCTTACTCAAGGCGCTCTGTGTCATCCGGACCTCCCCTGGCTCAATCTGACCGCCTGGAGGTTGAGCGGTGCTCGTTGAAGGTCACGAACATCCCATCGGACGTCATCCAGACCATCCAGGCCTCCCGCCATCCTTCCACAGACCGCATTTATTCAGCAACTTGGCGAGCTTTTTGCCTATGGTGTGACCAACATGATATAAACGCTCTTGATACCTCCATTGTGGACATTCTGGTTTTCTTGCAACGTGGCCTTGCGGAAGGTCTCTCCCCTAATACGCTTCGTCGCCAAGTGGCTGCCATCTCGTCTGTCCTTACCTGCGGGTCCTTGTCATCCCTAGCGCAGCATCCTCTCATTAAATGTTTTCTCCAGGGTGGCTCGAATCTCAGCCCACCGGTCCTGCATAGATACCCGACTTGGGATCTCCCCTTGGTCTTGGACTCTCTCGCTGGCTCTCCATACGAACCTTTGTACTCGGCCAGCCTCAGACTCCTGTCATGCAAAGTCGCCTTTCTAGTTGCCATCACGTCTGCTCGCCGTATATCGGAAATTGCGGCTTTGTCAGTTCGTGACGATCTTTGTGTCTTCCATTCGGACCGGGTGGTCCTTCGCCTGGATCCTACCTTCATACCAAAGGTCAACTCGACATTTCATCGAACGCAAGAGCTAATCCTCCCGAATTTCTGCCCTCGGCCCTCTCATCCTCGGGAACGTCGTTGGCATACTCTTGACGTCCGACGGGCGTTACGTATCTACGTTAGGAGGACAGCTTCTACCCGCAAGTCGGAATCACTCTTCGTCTCCTTCTTGCCTGGTTCGTTGGGTTCCAGGGTGTCTTCATCCACTATCGGCCGGTGGATCCGGCAGACGATTGCCTCAGCGTACGACCTTCGTTCCCTACCGAGACCTCGTCACGTGACAGCGCACTCTACCCGCAGTGCAGCTACATCTGCCGCATGGGCTACGCAGGCACCATTACTTGAAATCTGCAGAGCTGCTACATGGACGTCGCCGGCTCCTTTCATCCGGCATTATAAACTGGACACTTTTGCAGCGGCTGAAGCCGCGTTTGGTCGGCGAGTGCTTCAGCGAGTTGTGCCTGGGGAGGGTACTTCGGACCAGTCTACTCCCACCCTACTCTTGGGACAGTGAACTTGGGTATGTCCCATCCTGGCTGCTGTCTCCACTCTCAATGGAGACAGAAGGTCCTACCTGAGACGCACCTTCTCGTTGAGTGGAGACAGCAGCCAGACCCTCCCTGAACTTGTCTGGTCCTTTTCTCGGGTTGCCGGCTCGTCCCCTTTTTTCCTCCTTTACTATTTCTTTCTTCAGCCACACGCCGAGTCTGTCCTTCAGTCTTCGCCGAAAGCTGGGTCTGCCCGGCAACAAGGGCGGGACTTAGCTTAATTGACAGACTCAGTCCTTTCAGCTGATTGGGCGGTTACACCCATCCTGGCTGCTGTCTCCACTCAACGAGAAGGTGTGTCTCAGGTAGGACCAACGCCCCGTTTCACAGTTATAACGCAATTCTGTAATATGTCAAATGATTTGAAGAGTTGCTTGGCAATAGGTTGATCTAAGTATTAATACTTGTAACTACCAAAAAGAAAAAATAAGAAATTACCTCAGTAATAGGGAACATTGATTGCATAAGATCCAAGGTTCAAACCTTAGCATCTCCAGGCATATTTCGCTTGATCTCTGGAGAACAACTTCTGATGAAAGTAGGAAGTTGAGCTAAAAAGAGCATCTGAAGGGCAGCTATCTAACAGTGTTGGATACCTGGTCCCCATCCACCAAATTGTTTCATCTTTGATGAAGAACAGAAGATCATCTGTGTCCTATTTTCCACCTCAGTTCCAGTACTATTATGTACAGCATTGCTTCTACTGGCCCTGGAAATCTCTGTATCCTTTTGATATATAACGTGTTTCCCTGAAAATAAGACTCTGTCTTATATTTTTTTGAACCCTGAAATAAGCGCTTGGCCTTATTGCCATGCTCTCAAAAGCCTGATTGGGCTTATTATCAGAGGATGTCTTATTTTGGGGGAAACAGGGTAGATATAGATAATAATATTGATTGTTGATATTAATTTCTCAGCTATTCTATTTCTATTCTCATATCTATAACTCCTTGCTTTTATCTGACCTTTATCCTGTTTACCAATTAACTGTTTTTGAGGTTTGCTGATGTTCAACAACTAGACATCAAGCTATATTTTTGGTAGGTGAACTAATGGTGTCTAGTCTTGCTCTGATGTGAATACAAGGGTTGGCTGAGATATGCTGGTAAACTGGAAATTACCCATCATAATTTTTTAACAAATATGAAGCCTTACTCAGCAGCAACAACAAGGCTTATAGTACAGGGGAAGATAGGAGAAATACATTTACTGTATCTCAGCAGAATATGTCACTTTTGCTTTGTGTCATGGTGCTGTTTTCTGGAGCCTCTGAAACAGGACCCCTGTGTCTGCTTTTACTTCATATATTTGTATGTATATGTTAACAGCAATTCTTAGATCATGAATCGCCGCCGTTGCTTTCAAACTGATCTAGAAACAGAGGGGGAAAAATGGAATTGTCATCTCTTTTTACTAAGATTGTCTTTTATCAATTGCCAAAATCATCTAATTATCAAGAACTGAGGTGGCTATATTGCTCTTGTAAGGAGACTACTTAGCCTCTGTGGAAAAGTTTCATCACGTCAACTCTTTGGTTCAGTCAGACTTGATACTACAAAAATGGTTTTGATTTTAAAATCTAAAATCAATGTAGCTGAAAGTACTATCTTTAGCAGACGTGATAATGTTATGTAGAGAAGGAGTTTACAATGGATTTCCATTTCACTGCCGATGGTGGGTTTGCATCCTCCACATCTAAAAGGAGCAGACGAGATTAGGAAGTATAAAACAGACTGGATTACAAAACTGACTGTGGCCTTCAACAGAGAGGAAAGGAATTGCCTTACTCTGACTAATAGCACAGCCAATTCCACAAATCCTAGCAGGGGGTAGTTTTTTATTTGAGAAATATCCTTAGTTTATCACACTATTAAAAACTGTTATGCTTTTTTTTTTTAAAAAAAGCATAGCTATTTTTGTCTCTTACTTCACATCATAAATGTCCACAGGGGTAGGAGAATGACAGAATGTGCAGGAGGACATTGTGATGCAGGTCATGTCACTTTGGTACTTGCATCCTACAATGAAACACAAGTACAAAGTGCTGGGAATTGCAGTGTGACATTGCAGTGCGCATTTATTTCATTATTTCTTTCATCCTCCCAATTTATACAAGACATCTGTGCCTCACACATTTTGTTACAGGTTGAGCTTGCTTTTGAAGGTGCAAACTGCGGAATATTGATATAGCATTTCTGTCTGTACTTTCTATGAACTTGAAAAGTATTTGAAGTAGTTGTTTTTATTTTTAACTTTTCCCTTTATACCCCATCCTTCCCACCGGCTTAAATAAATAAATAGCTTTTCCTCCAAAATCTCCCTGCACAATGTTTTAAAGTTTGAGTATTACTTATAGTAGAGCCCTGCAGTTTGGAAGTGCTGAGAATAAGTAATTGAAGATTTCTGTTTTGATAGTCTATTCCGGAATGTCATATCCCGCTGTTATTCAGGTTTCCTGCAAAAATAATGCGGCCTCTGACGACTCAAGCACAGTTAAGTAGAAAATTCCATAGCATTTTAGAAAATAGGGAGCAATAGCATCCTGGTGGCAGTGAAATGACTGGGCAGCATCATGTAATACTGTACCACAGTTCCTGGCCAAACTGCAGTCCCACGGTGCTATGTTTAAAACCATATAGCCAAATGCTCGAGGCTCCCTTCCCCTGCATTACTACTTATCAGTAGCAGTGCCTTTTTATGATCATTCTTTGTAATAGACTCTGTAAAGTCTATTAGAACCAAGATTAAGAGAACGTTACAGCTAAAATAGATTACCTTTGTTTCCAGAATGAACAGTTTTGGTTCCACCAAAATCAGCATATAAAAAATGTGATTTAAGGAAACCAATATGCCTTGGATTCAAAAACATATTTAACCCGATCTTCATGTTCCCTCTCATTATATACAATGGGAGAGAAATAGTAATAAATACAATGAAGCATATGCACACACAGAGACTTGTACACAACACCATGCCTTCATGGTGCCTCTGCCCATAGGATATTGGAATTATAAGAACTTTTGATATTGGGGCACTGAGACCAACTATGAGATTTCTTATCCCACACAATATAATTTTGTTTTCACTTCTGTGAGATCATACTAATGCTAGACATTAGAAGGGGAAATCCTATGCCTCCAGTGCCAAATATGCCTAATAAAGCTTTGCTGGTATTTCATTTGTGTCCATGGAACAAAGTACAGTACAAATAGTCCTCGACTTATGACCACAATTGAACCCAAAATTTATGTTCCTAAGGGAAACATTTATTAAGTGAGTGTGCCCCATTTTACAACTATTCTTGTCACAGTTGTTAAATGAATCGTTGTATTTGTTAAGTTAGTAATATGGTTGTTAAGTGAATCTGGCTTCCCCATTGACTTTGCTTGTAAGAAGGTTGCAAAAGGTGATCGCATCATCCCAGGACAGTGAAACCTAAATAAATATGAACCACGTGCCAAGCATCTGAATTTTGATCACATGATCATTGGGATGCTGCAACAGTGAGTCACTTTTTTCAGTGCCGTTGTAACTTTGAACGGTCACTAAACGAACTGTTGTAAGTAGAGGACTACCTGTCCTAAACATAAAATTGCACTAAAATTCTATAACAGCAAATCAGTTATCTATAGCAGTGTTCTTTTTAATTTAGCATTTTTAAGATGTGTCAGTTCAATTCCCCGGCAGTCCACACATCTATAGTGTTCTGTTTTTAAAAAATAAGACCAAAAGATGAAATAATATTTTGTACATAATTATCAAAAACACTAATTTTCTTATCCTTTCTTTGCATATACATTTAATGAGAAATTCAACATTTTAATCCTGAAGTTATGACAGTTGCCTTTGCAAATCTCTGAATGTCACATTTTATGTAATAATCTTTTTGATAAAAGATGTATCTTTTGTAATAGAAAAATACATGTATTTTATTTGTGAAAATACAAATAGAAATTTTGGATACATGTCTACTTCTGATACTGTAACTTATAGGGGAAATGTTCTTTACAGTTCCACAAAAATTCTGCTTTCTTTCTAAATTTTATTCTTAAAATTTGTATTTTTTAAATCTAAACCCGATGTAAGCATAAAACCTGGATGTATTCAGGAGATAGTAGTGTGGAATGAAAGAATTTTTGAGATGGATTTTTAATCACTTCCGGAGTTAATGCTTTTCTATATTAATTTTTCCCAACTATGACCCCACCCATGGCTCTCCAGATAAATTTGAGCATTGACAAACTTCAGTGAACAGAGAGGAATTTGGCATAGAAAAACAAAAAACATCAGTTATAGAAAAAAGTGCAGCACTCTCACCATATCTATGTTGCAAATCATCTCTTCAAAGTAGCCTTTTTTTCCTAAGCAATGTAGTTGTTTGAATTTTGTGCTTTGATCTGCATATAACCTTTAGCTGTGCCTTAAAAAGAAAAATCATAGGATTCTGTGGTATTGATTTTACTTGTTTCTGCCCTTTAATTTCTCTTAATTAAACCTGTTCTACAGTATTCCTTATATTTTGGACTACAGGTCCCATAAATGCTATTATTATGGCAGTTGGGGCTCAGTGATAGTCTGTTTCAGAAGATTAATAGCCCACTTCAGTGAAGGCCGTACACTGCAAGAAGGATATAAAGAATGTTGAACCTGAGGGCGAGTATTGTCTTTTCAAAAACCAGCCATAGTTGGTGGTTGAAGCTGTAGCTAACTTCCCCACTTCTTTGGGTGAGTCAGCTTCCTTCTAGCAAACAGCTCAAAAGCAGGGGTGGGTTTTAATTTTTTTTACTACCGGTTCTGTGGGCGTGGCTTATTTTGTGGGCATGGCTTGATGGTCGTGTGACAGTTATTTAGGATTTAGCAGAGGTACTGGTCTACTAGGCTTTTAACTGCTTGCAGAGCTGTACCGATCTATCCATTTATTTTTTTGCAGGCACTGGTCTACCCATTTATTTTTGCAGGCACTGATCTACTCAGTGGGTAGATGGATGGGGAGGAACAGACTCAGGCTCAACCCATCCAAGACCGAGTGGCTGTGGTTTCCGACATCCCGATATAGTCAGTTGGTGCCAACGCTGACTATTGGGGGCGAGTCATTAGCCCCCACAGAGAGGGCTCGAAACTTAGGCGTCCTTCTGGACTCACAGCTATCTTTAGAAGAACACCTGACGGCTGTGGCCAGAAGGGCTTTTTATCAGGTTCGCCTGATACGCCAGTTGCGCCCCTTTTTAAATTGGGACTCATTAAACACGGTCACTCATGCCCTCGTCACTTCCCGCCTGGACTACTGCAATGCTCTCTACATGGGGCTCCCCTTGAAGAGCACCCGGAGGCTCCAGTTGGTCCAGAATGCAGCCGCGCGGGTAGTTATGGGAGCGATGTGGCGCTCCCATGTGACACCCCTCCTGCGCGAGCTGCACTGGCTTCCTGTGTTCTTCCGGGTGCACTTCAAGGTTTTGGTTACCACCTTTAGAACGCTCCATGGCTTAGGACCGGGCTATCTTCGAGACCGCCTTCTGCCACCAGTACCCTCTCACCGACCAGTACGCTCCCATAGAGAGGGGCTTCTCAGGGTGCCGTCGGTCAAACAGTGTCGACTGACGGCCCCCAGGGGGAGAGCCTTCTCTGTGGGGGCACCCACCATGTGGAACAAGCTCCCCCCGGAGATACGGACAATCCCAGATCTCCGCGCTTTCCGCCGTGCCCTCAAGACGTTTCTATTCCAGCAGGCTGGCCTGGACTAACCTCTTCTAAAATTGCTCTTATATTTTTAAATCTTAATCTCATAAATTTAGAGTTTTAATTTTAGGTTTAAGACCAAATTATTTAATTGTATTTTAATCAATTCTTTAAAATATTTGTATTATATGTATTTTATCATTTGTCTGTACACCGCCCTGAGTCCCCCGGGAGTAGAGCGGTATATAAATATAATATAATAATAATAATAATAATAATACTCATGTCTTTTTGCAGGCACTGGTCTACTTATTTATTTTCTTTTAACACTGATCAGTGCAAGAGTTTAAACAGTGTTTTCCCCTCTAGCCATCAGCTGGGACTAAGGAGGCAGCAATAAACTGGGGGTGGGGGCAAATAAAAGGTAAGAATAACGCAGGGGATGGGGGGGCGCGGGGATGGGGGCGTGAGGGAGGGGCACAACCAGTTCGGTGATGTCATATCGTCACTGCTACCGGTTCGGGAGAACCGGGCTGAATCAGGAGGAACCCACCACTGCTCAAAAGCAGAATTCCTCTATGTATGTTGGGCTACATGCATTCAAGCTTGGCAGCCATAAATTCATCCATTCCCTTCATAGGCTTCCAGTTTTCCATTTATGTTCTCTCATTTGAAATGGTGTGGTTCATACAGACAAAAGTTGGCTGTTTGCATCTGATTAGCCTTGGCTCACTGGGTGGTAATGACAAAGGGCAAGTTCACCTGCAAAAGTTCAAATTTTGAACTTATTTTTCTTAACTTTTAATGAAGTGGCTCTCTCCTTTCTATAAGCATTATATTGAATATATATTATTTCTTCTATGCTTCCACTACAACCTCCATGCTTGAATGCCATTTTGCAGTTTCTTAGATTAAATTGCGAGTGATTGTATAACTATGATAGGATTGTGATATTTAGCATTGATTTATTGAGGTTTAATTTATTCACTTTAATTTATTGTTTATCATAAATATTCGTATTTACTGGTAGATACTTTATCATTTTATGCTAAGATCTTTTGTGGATAGTTTAATAGCTGTAAGCCTCCATGAGTTGGAATCAAATTAACAGCATATAAATCAGATAGGCAGACATAGAGACAGAGACACATAAAGACACACAGACATTCAGAGCTGTTATAATTCCTGTGATCCTTGGATAGTTTTAATTGATTTCATTCCATCTCAGATGGGGCTCCTCACACAAAGCAAATAGCTTGACTTTTAGGTTGGACTTTTTTCAGATTTTGAGGTTACCCTATATTTCTATCTACATAAACTCTTAACTTGCAGCTCCTGGGCTACTCCTTGCACACAGCCTTTCAAGATTTTTTTAGTGTTTTCCACTGAGTGGGGAAATTGAGTTCATCAAGCTGAGTGGGAGAAATTGTAAACAAAAACAAAAGAAAAAGTAGTGTGGAAGGAGCAGGGTACAGGTACAGTACTATTGTCTGCAGTCTCCAGATGAACATCAAAAGAATCCAGAAGACTCTTGGAAGGTTACACAATCCGTTTTTTAAAAAAGAGAACAATTAAAACTGGCCCAATAATTTTCCCATAAGCTATCCCATAAACACTTGAGTATAACGGGCAGAATGAATAACTTTGAAGAACAGGAGGAAGAGACATGACTCTCCCTAGTTCTCAGAAAGATAAAAGGAAAATGTATTCAGACTTGCAGTATTTTGTTTCTGTTGCCTTATAAGTCATATTAACATTTCCAAGTGTGAGCTACCTTTGAGGTTGCTGTGTTTTCCACCAGTTGAAGTTTCCAGGGGTCTTCAGGGGCATCCTCAGGCCCTCAAAGGCACCCTCATGTAATGTGAATTACAGAAAGCTAGTTGCAAGATGACAACGATATAAATGACTTCTTTAGTGCTGCCTGTTCTAAGTTATACCACAATTGAAACAGTTGCCAGGATAGTTAGAATGCAGTACTGCAGGACTAACTCACTGCTCACTTCAGGAGTTCGATTCTGACTCAGAATCGACAGTTCAAGGTTGACTCAGCCTTCCATCCTTCCAAGGTCAGTAAAATGAGGACCCAGATTGTTGGGGGCGATATGCTGACTCTGTAAACTGCTTAGAGAGGGCGGTAAAGCACTGTGAAGCAGTATATAAGTCTAAGTGCTATTGCTACAGATGGGCAAAGGCCTTGTGGCCCTACATTCTATTGCCCTTCTAGCAAGAACTGTGAATCCAGGAGGACCTCCAAATTGTAGGCTGCTCTCCATAGGGGAGCACAACTTATTGATAGCCAAGTTTGTACTAGACTCAACAAGGCTCTGAATTATTCTACCTTTCGTCTGAACCTGTTTCTCCCCTGCAGATCCTGACAGCCTCAAGAAACCAGTTTAGAAATCCAACTGCTTTCTTTGTTTGACCCAAGGTGGAATGCATAATTGATTATCATCAGCATTTTAATAATACCTCGACCTGAACCTGTGGAAGTTGTCTCCAAACATTAAACACATTAGATGAAAAAAGTGAGCACTCTGCAATAAGAGTGTGCAAGAATTCAACTTCTTTTCCCTGCAACCATTAATTATAGAATCACCTACTCAGAAAGTATGCCCATCTAGCAGTTTGAAAGATGCAAACGCGAGTAGATTAATAGATACCACTTTGATGGGAAAGAAACAGTGTTCCGTGCACCTTTGATGTATAGGCCACATGATCACAGAAATTGTCTTCGGACAATGCTGGCTCCCTTGGCCAAGAAACGGAGATGAGCACTGAGCCCTGGAGTCAGACACGATTGGCAGGGAAACCTTTACCTTTTACTCAGAAAGAATTGGAACCACTGCAATATGATATTTCTGTTCCTAATGCCTGTAGGTGGGATCCAGAAGGATTCTGTGATTAAAATACCAAAGGCCCAAGAGATGTAGCAGAATAAGAATAGTTAATACTCTTTTGTGTCACAAGTATCTTATAAACTGACCAATGTGGATCTGGCCCTTACTTGAATCTGAAACCTGAGTGTTATGCATCCACATACAGATTATCACAAAATACTATCTTGTTTGTATTTATACTAATGCCTTTTTAGACAGAAATATTTAATATGGATTAGTAGTGTGTGTATGTGTCCATGTATAAAATCACTCACACCAAAAATGTTCTTTTTTTTAAGCTATTACTTGATCCTATGTGGATATTATTATTATTCCCTTTATTAATTTTACAACAGGGAAAATTTAATGTGTAATTGATTACTGCCTTCTGTTGTGACTCTGATTTGGTTTTAGCTTCCTTCACTACTGTATATACTCGTGTATAAGCCAACCCGCATATAAGCCGACCCCCCCCCAATTTTACCCCCAAAAACTGGGGAAACTTGTTGACTCGTGTATAAGCCGGGGGTGGAAAATGCAGCGGCTACTGGTAAATTTCAAAATAAAAAAAGACTGGTCAAAAGTGCGAGGACCTGTCAGAAATCACTTTTTTCAGCCCTCTGGGTAGTCTTTTTGTGCACATGGACTACTCAGAGGGCTGAAAAAGTAATTTTTGACTGGTCCTCGCACTTGTGACCAGTCCTCAAACTTACGACTGTCCTCACATTTTACGTTTTTGCCCTATCTTGTCACCATGGTGAAGAGAAGCAGTTGTGAAATGAGTGACATGGTTTTAAGAATGCTGCACGGGCATAAATGTGAGGATGGTCATAAGTGTGAGGACCAGTCAGAAGTTCGAGGACTGGTCACAAGTGTGAGGACCAGTCAAACATAACTTTTTCAGCCCTCTAAGTAGTCCATGTGTACAAAAGGACTACTCAAAGGGCTGAAAAAAGTGATTTCTGACAGGTCCTCGTACTTTTGACTGGTCTTCGCACTTATGACTGGTCATCATTTATGCCCATTGTAGCATTCTTCATTGTAGAAATGAAGTGTCACTCATTTCACAACTGCTTCTCTTCACCATGGTGACAAGATAGGGCCAAAACGTAAAATGTGAGGACAGTCGTAAGTTCAAGGACTGGTCACAAGTGCGAGGACCAGTCAAAAATAACTTTTTCAGCCCTCTGAGTAGTCCATGTGCATAAAAGGAGTCCATGTGCATAAAAGGAGAGGGAGGAAGAGAGGAGGAGAAGAAGAAAGGAAGAGGAAGTAGGGAGGAGAAGAAGGGGGGGGAAGAGAAAGTAAGAAGGAAAGAAAAGAGGTGGTAGGTTTGAGGAGAAAGATTGCTGTACAATAAAAAAGATGAAAGGGAAGAAAACCAACCCCAAACACATATTAAGATAAAGAATGAATTGTTAAACTTTAAAGAATAAAAGAGAACAAATATGAATAAATAGCAATAATTAGAAACACACATACAAACATACAATGTATTTTATTTGAACAGAATATTTGGCCGGTTCACAAATTTAAACAGTGTTTAGTCATTTCACTTAAATTTACAATTTCTATATTTCCTTTTTGCCGTATTTATTCCTCATCTATTTTTTAAAAAACCAATATTACCCTTCATCCTCATCTCTAATCTTAATCAAATTCAATTTTTCACTTCTATTCTATATTATACCCCTTCCCATTGTCATCTATTTTTATATCAATCCTCACATTGCTTAATTATGTAATATTACAGTTGTTTAATACAAATTCAACATTTTAATATAAATCAATTAGTTATATAACTATCTTTTTTGTATATTAATCAATATGAACATGAATATTCCAATTATTTCCATGCAATCCAATTTCTTACAAATCAATTAATTATATTTACCAATAATAATTAACCAAATAATTTCCCCCAATATTCTTCCAAACCACAACTTAACCATTTCTGCTTTCAGCACAATATACAATTAATAATATCTCAATTATTACAATTCCCTATTTAAATAGAGCTTTTTTTTCTTTTGTGTTTTAAAATCTTGAACTCCCCTCTTTTGCCATTTGCCATAAATTTCCCATTGTTTGCACCAACCTTTTTTGATGAGGAAAAAGAAATCAAATCTGCCTTAGCAAACAGCAAAGCCAACAAGCTGTTTTAGTTTCTCTTTTAGTTTCAGCAAAAGGAGAAAAAAAATGTGCTCTTTGCAGCCGGCACCTTTTTGCAGCCGGCACCATCTTCTTATTTGTTTTCTTTTAACCCTGATCAGCTGTAGAGGGGGCCTTTGAAGCCCCAGGCAAGAATTTAAAGTGTTTTTTTTCCCTCTAGCCATCAGCTGGAACTCAGGAGGCAGTCCCAATAGATTGGGAGTGGGCGGGGTAAGCAAACCCCGTTCTCCCACTGTTTCCTAGCTTGCAGGGAAAAAGTCATTTTTTGGTGACCCGCGTATAAGCCGAGGGGGCGTTTTTCAGCCTGAAAAACGGGCTGAAAAACTCGGCTTATACGCGAGTATATACAGTAGTCAGCATTTCGGATCCACTGGGCCTCTTTCATTCTAACTGAGCTGCTTTGGCTTTACTTCTTTAATTGTTTTTGAAATGGTTCTTCTGCAAAATTGACTCCCCCCAGCTATTTCTCCTTCTATAGCAGTTGCCATTTCAACTACAGAAAAAGCTGAAGAAACTTCAATAATTAAGATGAATATTACTATAAATGAACCTTGCAACCAAACTTTACTATGTAAAGTCATGATGTTTGGGATTCCAATCACACCATTCGGTCTTCCTTCTATTTCTCTTCACGCACACCTTTTTTTTTTTGCCTAATAGATAATAAATTTGAATTTTGGACTCTTTAGGCATTCTAATGTTAGAAATCGTAAGGATTTGTTTTTCAAAGTTCCTCACTTCAGAGGCTTGGCTTGAATCCAAGGAAGATGGTGCAATGAAAATAGCTAATACAGTATGTTTATTCTCAGTCTGTCTTTCCTTATTGCTGTAAATACACTTTATAGTTTGCCCAGCATCAGGCTCCTATAATACCCTTTTGTCTCCCAAGGTAGAATTGAGAGTTGTCCATAATAAACATAGAGAAAATTAGGAACTATAGGGTAGCTGTCAATTGACCCAATAGCCAAAAGAAGTGAAGACAGTGAAGTTGGATATTTCCACAAGACAGTGACAGAAACCATATCTCTAAATGACTGTGAAAGACTTAGTGCAACAAAAAGACAAAGGTTTTGAAATGACCTTGACAGTGCCTAGTCTTGGATATTATTGAAGATACACAGGGAGATTTCAAACATGCAGTCCATACAAGAAACCGAAGAATATTTCTAAGCTATCAAGTGACAGAAAACACTCTTGCAAAAGCAAGAATAGGAGAACTCTACTCTGGCTGCAGGAGATATTTGGAAGCTGTTATTACTGCCAAAGGAGGTGTTACTAAGTCCTCGCCAAAAGATGTTCCAAACTTCTGCACCTGCCATATTCCCTGTTTTCTTATTTTGAATCTGTAAACAACTGCACACAAATAGTAACTGTGCTTTCACATTTGCCGAAAGATGTTGTGTTTAATTTGGTGCCATATAGAGGCTTTGTCAGCTTTACTTAGGAATCTGTTGAAACAAACCATTTGCTCAGGAGTTCCTAAATTGCACACAACTGCATTTCTCTACTTTCACAATTCTTAGTGGGATTTCTGTTTCCCACAGTGTTTCATCACTTCTGTTCCGCCTAGTGTACAAAGGCTGAAAATGTAGCAAATAAATTGTAAATTGTGCCAATAATTAAATATAGAAGTCTGTTACATCATTTGATTCTCAGACACTACTCTAAGCAATAAACATATGATTGCTTATAAACATGGGTTCATGGATAACCTTTCAGTAATAGTGTAACAGTATGTAGACTGTTTACCTTTTAAATGAGGCTTGTCAGAGAAATATTCTCTAGTAATTTTTAAATGTCAGATTAAAGTGACGCATTCTGCTATGTTGTCTGATTAGACACTGTTAAATGACGATTTCTCTCTGTAAAGCTGCATGTAGAATAAGAAAGTGTATACTAAAAAGATTAAATGGATTCCGGGAGATGGTAGAGGACAGGAAGGCCTAGAGGAACGTTGTCCATGTGGTCGCAATGGGTCGGACACGACTTCATGACTAACAACAACAAATACTAAAAAGAACTTTTATGAAAGTTTTATTTTGTTCTTACATTTATCAGCATATACAGTAGTACCTCAGATATACTAATGAAGTCATATTGACTCTATTTCTTTTTCCAAAATTATTTCTATGTTTTCATTTTTAAAGAATACAGTGTGCTTTTTTTCATGGCTATGCCAAATGGTCTTGATTTTTTGTTATGTAGTGAAATGCTGCATGTGCTAACAAATTGTTCAACTGGTGGTGTTATTTTTTCTTTTTTTTTTCCTTTTGAGTGATAAAAAAACCCTACATAATAAAGAATAGTTGCGGAGTATTTTACGGCAGCAAATAAAACTTATAAAATCCTATTAAAGACACTACAATACATTTTATAGAATCATCAGACTTTTTAGCAAAAAATTACTTGGAACAATTGCGCTGATATTCAGCTAAATTAAAATGTGTATGACTTCGAAGAATTGCCATAAATATCAAATATAAGATGTTAGGAAGAATGCAAAGATTAAATTATTTTTGTCAAAACAGAAATGAATAGTACTGCTTCTTATCCTATCTAGTTCCAAGGCATATGACCAGCCTTTCAGTTCTTGTTAAAATTATGCTCTTGTGATTAATTCTATTTATCTAACTAAATACAAATAGTAGCAAGGTTAATGCAAATATATATGTGCATAGAGGAACAGATGGACATATGCACAGAAATGCCATTAAAAAGGCTCAAAGTAAGACAGAAATAAATATGCCAGGGGTTTGTTCACTATGAAATGCATTACCTGAAGCATTATAAAGAAGAGATGTAAGCAACATCAAAGTAAGAAAAAAGAAAAAAAGAAACATGTTACTAAAATGGTTTATGGGAGGGGGATATTGTCAAAAGGAAAAATATGCTTTGAAATTATATTCACTGAGAAGATACAAGGCTACAGCAACCAAAACAATCAGAAGAGAGAATTCAGCAGATGGAAAACATGATAAGCTCACTGTTTCTGGTTTTAAACAAGTTACCTTTCATTTTTTTAATGCATGTAAAAAAAAAATTATACTGAATCTTTTCTTTCTAGTACATTTGGCATGCAAGAAATGGCCACTTATTTCCTAGTCAGCAAAAGAACATTTAAGACACTACAAAAATCCGAATACATTAATGGAGCTGTCTGAACATGTTAATAAAAATATTGTGATGCTTAAAAGATTGAAAGTTTGTTTAAATGGAAGAAATTAATGAAGGAGGGTGTAATAGGTTGAAAAAAGTAAAATAAATCTAATCCTTTTGCTAGAGTTGCTCTGAAAATTGTATTTTTTCTGTGTAAGGCTATAGTTTCTTAAGACTTTATACAAACTACCCTACCCCTTGTATAGTTATTACTGGAAATTTGAGAACATGAATTATTCTGCTTAATTTATTTGTCTAGTAGCAGCCAGTAGCAGCCCACCAGTTTCAGCTGAAATGTACATATGCTCATCATGAAAACAATGCTTAAGATTAACATTGACTTTAAGCAACCAATATTGGCCACATCTTTCAGTATTTGAAGGGCTACCACAGGGAAGAGGGGATTGATTTATTCTCCATAGTACCTGAAGGCAGAACAAGAAGCAATGGGTGGAAGTTCATCAGAGGAAGATCCAAATTGGAACTGAGGAGGAATTTCCTGACAGCGAGAAGAATTAAACAATGGAATAACTTGCCTCTTGGTTTGCCATCATTGGAGGTTTTCAAGAAAAGATTGGACAAACATTTATCCAGGATAGTATAAGGATTCCTGCCTTGGACACGGGGTTGGAATAGAAGACCTCCAAGATCCCTTCTAGCCCTATGAATCTATGATTCCATATGATCTCCTTATCAGTGGTCTCTCACCTCAGGATGAAAAATAAACTTGGAATACATTTTAACATAGACCATCCTAGTTTACATTGCTGAAAGAAATAGCAATAGCTCTTAGACTTATACTCTGCTTCACAGCCCTCTCTAAGCAGTTTACAGAGTCAGCATATTGCCCTCAACAATCTGAATCAACCGTGACTATGAACTGGAACACAATTATCCTTTGATTGTCCTGCTTTTCTGAAATCTGTGGTTCATTTGTCTTATTTAAAAGTGGCCTACAAAAATGTCTGCATTAAAAACATATAAAACACAGACTAGGGAAAATATTTGCAAAGTACATGTATTTAGGAAAACTGACTGCAAAAATCTGTATTAGAAAAATGTAAAAGAGCATTCCTGTGAACATTACGCCCCCCAACCCAAACTTGATGTCAGAACCAGAATGGAATAAATTGTATTTCCAAAATTCAGAAACCATAGAAAGTGAAAAGGGTAGATTCCTGCTCTTAGCAAAAGGAAGTTTACCTATCATTATGAAAAAGAAGTGTACAGAAAAGGGAGAACTCAATTTCTAAACTGTTCTGGGTGGTTTACAATTAGAAACCTTCTATTTATATACCACTGTTCACAAAAATAAAATAGCAATAGCATTTAGACTTATATACCAGCCCTCTCTAAGTGGTTTACAGAGTCAGCATATTGCCCCCAACAATCTGGGTCTTCATTTTACCAACCTCAGACGGATGGAAGGCTGAGTCAAGCTTGAGCTGGTGAGAATCGAACTGCCAAAGTGCTGGCAGCTGGCTAACAGCAGAAATAACCTGCAGTACTACATTCTACCCACTGTGCCACACAGCTCTTATACAAACAACACCAAAACAAATAAAAATAAAACAAGCTAAAGGGCAAAAGGGGTTCCACAGTTGCCCTGGCTCAAGACTTGGCCAGACAACCAGATCTTCACACCAAAGAGAGAGCCATATGAATTTCTAGAAGTACATGATTTAATAATAATAATAATAATAATAATAATAATAATAATAATAATAATAATTATTATTATTATTATTATTATTATTATTATTATTATTATTAATTAAACGTATGCCGCCTGAATCTCAACACTTCTGGGCAGCACACAATTAAAGAAATAAAATCAATAAAAGATAAAGATAAAAGATGGCAAGCATGATAGATAGATAGAATGAAGTGGAGGGTCTCAATCTCCCTTGATAAAAGGCATGAGTGAATGGAGGTTTTCACAGTTCTTCAAACAACTGGAATTAAATGGGAGCATCTAGCTCTTGGGGAGAGCATTGTTCCAGAAGGCAAATGTTGCTACAAAGAAGGCACATTTCAGGATCTTGAGAGATGATAATGTTTAATCAAAGGAACCAGAGTATGCCAACCCTGTAGGTTCAAATCACTATAAGAGAGAGGTAACTAGACTCTATGTAGGGAACAACTGGTATCTTAAATCACACCCAGAAGCAAACTGGCAAACAGTACAGTTTATGAAGCAGAGGTGTTACATGGACATAACAAGCCATACCTATTACTGTTCACACTGCCATATTCTGGACAATTTGAAGCCTCAGTATAGTCTTCAAGGGCATACCCATGTAGACTATTTTGCAGTAGTCAAACTTTAAGATGATTAGTGTATGCGTGACTGTCTGAAGGGCTTCCGATCAAGGAAAGATAATTTTCTCTTGGAGATCTTTATTGTTAATATGGAGATGGTGACTATAGGAAAAGGGATATCTAATTTCTATTTCCCTTCACATGATCCTTCTCAGCATGCCTGAGAAAAACCCCAAAGAAAGTATTCTAAAGGTTCTTAAATGTTTTTTTTTCTGTGCAGCAAGTATGCAAGAAGAATTGAAAATGGGGAATGCAGAAAAATACTATGGAATTAGCTACAGTTCAGGGTTTTTTTTCTGATTTTTTTCTGTGTAGTCTATGAATTTAATTTCTTTCAAAAGGAATATTTAAATGAGACCCTGAGTATTTATAACTGACCTCAGATCTATCATTTCCAAAAGAAATGGAAGTTGAGAAAGTTACCTGTAGAGGTTTTTTTAAATAGTTTGTTAAAAGAGCAGCTGCTGAGAGTAATTCAAACCATAAGAGTTTAAGTTCCTGAACCTCCAGCAGAAGAGACTGATTCAGTTTTCCAAGTTCTGGAGAAGGCAGTCACAGAGCTTGCTGATAACAGCATCAAGAATTGGTTAAGGCTGAGATTTTAAAAATGAGTGTTTTGTAGTTTTTCATTTTGACAGTACTGTGGGTTTGTTAGAAGGAATCATTGTTATTCATGAACGTTAGCACTCAATGAAGCAAGTCCTTGGATTTTTTTTAAAAAGAAACATTGGTGTTCACATGCATTATTTAGGTTGTTGTAACTATCTTTTCTGATTATTTTGAGAGATGAACACAACAGCATTCTGTCATGAATCTCACATTGGCATGCGTACATAAACCAGTTATCTGCCCTATAATATTCTGCATGCCAGATGCAGCCAACTGATGTGTAATATGGTTCTGAGTTAATATAATTGTTTCTCTTCACTGCCTTTGTTGCAACACTTCCTGAGTTTTTAGTCATTTCCACTCTCTATTCATTAAGTTTAATCTGTGAGTTTTAATACATCCAATCCTTGATTAAATTCAGTGGGCTGTTCCACTGCCTTGGACGGTTGCTTGTATCTTTGAGCCTGCATTTTGCTATTCTTGCTTTTTATAAAACCATGGGAGTGGGAGAGAGAAAATGAAGAGATTAGCTTTACGTTGTCACTTCACTCGATATTGAGTTATTTGTTGTATTATAACAAGGTACTAAAGATGCATCACTCACTATCACAGACCTGGTGGAACTCTGTGACCAGTGGAGTGGGGGGGAGGTTCTCTTACATGTGTTGAGAATGCAAAATATGAAAGTTAAGTCACTTTGAAAGGGCTTTTTTGTTAAGATTGCTGCACTCTGAAATTCACAAGGCATCTTCTGTTTTACCTCTTAGGGGCCTGTTGATGTTCTTTCTCTTCATCCTTTCCTATCCAGATAAATATTGCTGTGCATTTCCCTCCCCTTTTTATAAATTTTTGATATTACTTTATTCTTAGGCATATGCCAGATACCTAGCTGTTTCCAGGCGTGCAAATCCAGGACATTTTGTGAGCCCACTTTTGGGGTATGGGTTGTTTTTTGCTAACTTTTGTGGATTGTGCCGCTCCCATACCCAGCAAAGCTTTTCTATACTTCTTTTGTTTATATTGTTGTTTTCGACAACAATAAACTTAGTAAACTGACTAAGTAAGTACAGGTACTCTCGACATACAACAGTTTGTTTAGTGACTGTTCAAAATTACAAGGGTAGTGAAAAAAGTGAGCTATGAATGTGTTTCACACTTACCATCATTGCAACATCCCCATGGATATATACACTAGTGGCCAAAATTGTGAAAAACTAGCTAATAACACCACTTTTTTGGGGAGTAGTACCATAAAATTATATATCAATGGAAAGATAATTTAATCAAGAATGTAATGCAATAAATTTTATGAAGGATTTTCTATTAGAATAGCAGTTACAGCATAAAAAAGAAAAGTGAAATATGTAGAAAAAAACGAGATATACAAAAATTATCAGCATAGAAAAAATGAGATATACAAAAATTATAATGTCAGTTAATACTTAGTTGGGTAACCTTTAACATGAATTACGCCCTTACGTCGTCTTCCCATGGAGTGAACCAAGTCTTTTAGTTCTGCAGCAGTTATAATGTGAAACCAAGATTGAGTGATTGCTTCTATAAGCTGGTTTTATTGCTGGGTTGGTTCTGACTAACAAGTTTCTTTAGTCGGCTTCATAGATTTTCCATTGGGTTAAGGTCTGGGCTATTCCCAGGCCATTACAGCAGTGGAATATGATTATCTTGAAACTCCAAAAAAAAAAGTGGTGTTATTAGCCATCAAACTTCAAAAATACACTTTTCCCAAAAGGTTTCCACAATTTTGGCCACTACTGTAATCAAAATGCAGATCGTAATAGCAATAATGCTTAGACTTATAAAATGCTCCATAATGCTTTACAGTACTCTCTTGAGTGGTTTACAAATGCCAGCATATTGCCCCCAACAATCAGGATCCTCTTTTTACCACTCTCGGAAGGATGGAAAGCTGAGTCTACCTTGAGCCAATCAAGATCAAACTCCTGGCAGTGGGCAAAATTAGCCTGCAATACTGCATTCTAACCATAGCACCACCATGGCTCCTATGATGCTTGGCAACTGACTCATATTTATGATGATTGTAGTGTCTCAGGATCAACCTTCTGACAAGCAAAGTCAATGGGGAAGCTAAATTCACTTACAACCATGTTACTAATTTAATAACTGCAATGATTCACTTAACAACTGTGGCAAGAAAGTTTGTAAAATGGGGTAAAACTCATTTAAGAATTGTCTCACTTAGTAACAGAAATTTTTGGCTCAATTGTGGTCATCAATCAAGGATTGCCTGTAATGCACAGTGGATGGCTGTAGGAACTGAACTAATTGAGAAATTCAGTATTCTGGCAAGTTCTTAATTATGAAATAGATTCTGAAATCTAATAAACTTGCCATTTCAGAGATTATTTCTTTACGGGGGGAGTTGGGGGAGAAGGAGACTCAAAATATGTGGTTAAAATTAGGGCACCAGTATGCACCAAGACAAATTCCTTGTGTGTCCAATCAGACTTGGCCAATAAAGAATGTTCTGTTCTGTTCTGTTCTGTTCTGTTCTGTTCTGTTCTGTTCTGTTCTGTTC
>WNWU01000005.1:16577619-16787865 GCA_012654045.1 Ptyas mucosa
GGAAGGAAGGAAGGAAGGAAGGAAGGAAGGAAGGAAGGAAGGAAGGAAGGAAGGAAGGAAGGAAGGACTTTTTAAGAACTATGCAATTTTATTTATCTGATCACTAAAATCAATGGATGAAAGCCTGTGATATGCAAATGCTGTGTAAATTCCCTGGGTTTTCCTTGAATCTGTTTCAGAGCTTCCCAAAAAACTTCAGAGCATATCTGAAGGTGTATTGGGAGCTGTTGAAAAACTGCCTCTCTTCACACGATAGAAGCTATTTCTTTACAGAAAGGAGCTATGTATACTATTTGTTATATTCTCTGCCATTCTTTTCTTAAGCAGGAAGTACTTGCAAAAAGGGAGAGGAGAGAGTTAAAAAATACAAGTTATATAAGAAGTAATTTCAGAAATAGTAAAAAAGACATGTGCTGTTTATTACTGTATCATTAAATTCCTGTGTACTAAAGCAGTTATTATTTACTCAGGAATGAATCTTCCATTTCTGTTAGATCCCTGATTTTAATACAGTGAATCCACATTATACTTTGAATACCCTCAGTAAAATTTAGATTACAACCAAATAAATAAGGCAATTTTAATTAAATGTTTTAGAAGAGTTTATGAATATGCATCAGATATAAACTGCTTCTATTTAATATAGTTTTCTGGATAATTTCTATGTTGCCCAAAGAGGGATAAAGAAATATTTGTCTGCAAACTTTTGTGAATCAGTTTGTCAATGCCTCTTCTTTATCAACATTGTTTGTCTGAAATTTCTGGCATGGTAGCATACCTAAGAGATTTCTCCTCTGTTGAGCCTCCCAGAATCTAATTACAATTAAAGGTAATTTAGCTTACACTATTAATCCTCTGAGAGATGGAATGCTTCCAATTTCTTTACTTTTCACTCCATTCCGATTAAGTGCCAATTCACATGAACTTTGTGCTTCTAGTGCTGCTGGTTTTCAATTCTGGCTTCAAAATATGTTTTCTGTGAAGAAGACTTCTGAGTTGTTTCATTAAGATTGCTTTTCACAGTTTTTCTCCCAAGTTTAGGATGTGGTGAACCTTTTTTTTTTTCCATGTAAGTACAATATTGTGGTTTTGACATGTGCTCAATCTGTTCACATGACCAGTTCATCACAAGCATGTTTCCAGATGGAATTGAAAATCCTTATGAAATAGCCTGGATTTAATCTCATTTTTACAATTTAGAAGATAATAATTGCCTCCCCACATTTTTTTTTAAATTTTTGCCACAAAGCAGAGGGAATAGCATCCAGGAGTGGCCCTATTGTTAGGCAGAATGAGATGTTTCAGGCAGCTGTTCCCAGAATCAGTAAAAGGAACCTTGGATAGTACAGTGGTCTAAAGCCCTGTTATTAACATCAGCTGCCTGCAATTATTGCAGGTTCGAATCTCACCAAGGCTCAAGGTTGACTCAGCCTTCCATCCTTTCTAAGGTAGGTAAATTGAGGACCCAGTTTGTGGGGGCAATAAACTGACTTTGTATAAATATACAAAAGTATGAAGGCAATTGCTTAGCGCATTGTAAGCCGCCCTGAGTCTCCGGAGAAGGGCGGCATATAAATCAAATTTTTTTTAAAAAAAACAACTTACAGTTAGAGGACTAAACTCAGTGTACCACAGAACCTTTCCTATGTATCTAAACTAGTTTGTCATACTTAAGTGTGTTAGTGGATATTATATTCATTGGGCACTCAATAAAGTATCAGGCCATATAGACTTATTTCCTTCCCTGGATTATTATTTGCTCCTAAAAATGATGGTACATACATTTGGCATTAGCATCAGGGGTGGGATTCAGCCTATTCGGACTGGTTCGGGCAAGCCAGTTGCTCTGACGATCAGCTGAGAACTCCAATGATCATGTAGGCCCGCCCGCCTGCCCCTACACTGTACTGACCTTTATTTTCTTTTTTTTTAAGCCCAGCTGATTGGCGCAGTAGAGCGGATTGCTGCGCCTCAGCTGTTTTACTCACCGGCCTGCAGTCAAAGGTAAGATTTAGACCGGTTTGAAAACGAACCATGTGTGTGCAGAGCGCGCGCTCAGCAAACTGGGTGTTACACCGGTTGAATCTCACCACTAACTAGCATCCTCCCTTGAAAGCATATCAGTATTGCTGGTTCATAATATTTTCACTTGGAAGATCCATCTTGTCCAGATTTTTCTGGTTAGAGCAGCTGTGTCTGATTTTTCAAGAAGGCTATATGTAAAAATTAAGCCACCAATTTCCTCCTGCTTTTTTATCCAACCTTATCCATCCAGCCTGATAACCCTAGAATTCTTCATTAGCAGTATTTTAACTGGGAATCCAAGAATTGCTATCCCAATACATACTAAAAACATAATCAAGTGGAGAAAGCTATCTTAAAACACCTTGAATTCATATATCAGGATGTTTATTATCTTTTGTATTCTTATACTCTAATTACAAAATCTCTCCCAACCAACAAGTCCAAATTAAAAACAAAATCAGAAGCCTATGTAGGTGCATACAACAGTTCAAACACTTAAATTTTATGCTGATTTGAATTTGCTCGTAACAATATTGTGCTTTACATAAATAGAGGTTTGTACAATAAATGGTAATAATGTTTTTAATAACAAGCCATAGTGCTGATAAAGCAAGAGAATAGTGTGAGTGGAAATTTGTATCTTCTCCAAACATTTCCCATATGATTTTTACTTAAATTAAATCTGTGTCTGGAATTATATTGGTCTCTGATATTGCTGAAGTTATTTCTGATAAGTTTTTTGAATGAAAGGTCATTAACAGTTTGCACACATATTTTAAAATGATTTGAAGTGAAGGATTTTGTGCATTCCCAACTGCCTAGAGCTATTTTTTAAAAAAAATAAAGGCAGAATATAAATAAATTAACAAATAATAAATATTTTAAAAAATTAGTGGGTGATGGATTATTATAATGGGGGGACAATTGTAGTGCATGCTTATTTGGCCTTTTGCCTTCTTTATAGGCAGAATATTGTGTCTACCTAAAGGCTTCTGATTTTTGGTTACCAACTCTTTTGAAGACCCATTTGGTGTAGTAGTTAAGGCTGAAGCCTAGAAACCAGGAAACCATGAGATCTCTGATGAGTTTCTCTCCCCCTCTCTCTCTCCCTCTCTCCCTCTCTCCCTCTCTCCCTCACCCCTAGGAAGGAGGTAATAGCAAACCACTTCCAAAAACTTTCCAAGAAAATACAGGGTAAAAGAAGTAAAAAAGGCAGCCAAATATCAGGACGAAAGAAAAATTTAGGTACAAGAGATCAGAAAACTTAGTTGTTGAATTGCAACAGTTAGCTCTTCTATATTTCTTAAAAGCAAGGAAGAGCCAGTGGATAGCTTGATAGGTAGCTCATGCCTGAGAATATTTTACTGAGAGTTTAGTGACTCATCACATGCCCTGGCCATTCGGCATCATCATTACAAACTACTGTGAATAGCAAGCAATAAAGAAATCTATATATTTTTCCTTGACTTTCTATAAACAGAGACAATGTTCCCAGATGAATCTCATAGAGACACTCCTCTTGTAATACTACCTTATAGTGTACAGCAGAACTAACTTCAAATCAGGAAGGAAACTTTACACTACTGCATCATATCCTTCAAGCACCTTTGAAAGAATAAAGCAACACAAGGGATTTTGATGTCAGATTAAAGATCAAATATTGGATAGCTGTTTATTAACAATCATAGTCGTAGTTCAGAGCCAGCCTGCATGTGTTATAGTCACCATGTGTAACATTCTGAAGACTGCCTCACCAATTTAACAGAGTAGGAATAAGTACAGACTGGTTTACTTTATCCCCTACTAATCTCAGTTTGCTATTTTGGCACAATAAACAAGTTTTTGCGCTTCTTTCCTTTCCAACTCCCAAGGAAAATTGGCCATTAAGAAGTGACATAAGAGGAGATAAACAGCTGACTAAAAATCTGGCTAGTATTTTTCTGTTCGGTTTCTCTGCTGTCGTCTTTGGGGACTTTCACATGACAGATTTTCACTCTCTAATCCTTCCACAGCTTTTGAGCTAGCCAAATCTTGAAATGCTGAGAATGAACTAATCAGTGAGTTCTCTTCAACTGATCAATAGAAAAATGCAAAGATCATCATTCAATCACCTTCCTGCCCTCTGAGCTACATCAGTTCCTGGAGTACAAAAATCTCATTCTTATTCCTTAAAAAGAGAAAAATAAATAAATTGCTAATCCCTTTCCTCCTTTGTGTATTTGTCTGCAGTTTTGCCAAAAATCCGAGCTGTTATTACAAGAGGAAACTTGTCTGGTTATTGAAAGCTGTGATCATGGCAGTGACATCATAGGTTTGCAGCCAGATGTTTCCCCCAACAAATCCAATGATATTTGTAGGCTGAAATGTAGAGCTTCTTTCTCCATATGGAGGAAAGGAGAATAAAGGACTTACCTGAGTCCAGAGTCTGATAACAGTGAGATGGGCTTGATGCATATTGCCTAGATAACCAGGGCTGCAATACATTTTGGAGGACTAGCAAAACTGATTAATTCACTGAGAAGTTTGCTAATGAAATCTATTCAAATCTTGTGACTCCATCCAATGGGAGGCAGGTTGAGGCAAAACTTTGGACAAATGAGAACTCCTTAAACATTTAATTTCGCAAACTGAAAAACAGTTTTGCTGTTGAGCTGTGTCATTGTTTTGCTGTTGAGCTGTGTCATAGTTGTGCTTGAAGACAATAGTTTTGACTGCCTATGATTGACCTTACGGAAACACAGTTATGTAAAGTAGATGCCAGAGCGATTCAAATGCTATATGTGAAGAGGTTTTGTGTGTATTTATGTAGTTCAGTATTCTCTGTAAGCCAACTTGGTGTGTTTTCATGTAGCAAGCATAATTGGTATTTTGGTTCTCAGTCTTGAGAAAGGGATCAATACATGCAGATTACACATTTATTAGATATTTATAGCTAGGTTCTGCCACTTCTAAACACGAAACTATGATTCATTGGTCTCAGACTGCTTAGAATTGTATCATCTGTCAGCCTTTGTATCTATGGTAGGGATGTGCAAAAGTATTTTATTTATCAAATTTCTATACCTCTCATCTCCCCTAAGTGACTCCGGGTTTCAAAATATCCTAGTCTTAAAATATCTATTGTGAATGTTCCATGCATGAAATATAACACTGTTTTGAGAGTTTTCTTTCAAGCATGAAATAATCCATATCATTTTATTCTGAGGATGAAACCAAATCTGGCTATTTCATGAAACACAGAACTGTGTTCTCTACTCTGAGCACTGCAGTTGGGTTTCTGGGATTTGGTTCCCCCACCCTCAATTTTTGTACAGCCAATTGGTATGGCAAAAGAGTAATATTTTTGTTGTGATGGGTTTAGAATAAATGGGAGGGGTGGTATGGGAGTGGAGCATGGAGGGGGAAAAACACATGGTCTGGCAGAAGAAATTTATTCTTCTGCATATTTGCAACCAGTGATATTTCCAGCAGGTCAAACATAATCAAAATGACAAAATGTGAGTTGTGATAGTGGAATATAAACTCTGTTCCTTATATACTCATATGCATGCAAGTACACAAGGGGCAAAGTTGGCATTGTGATGTCATACTGTTCTCCTCTGGAGACCTGTGTCTACAACCTTCCAAGTTACTTGTTATGGATATGTTGTTGTAGAAAAATGGGTGGGTTCTACTAGTTTTCTAAATAGACATGCTAGGCTTCATTCACAAACAAATGTTGCTAAAGTTGTATAAATGTAAAAACTCAGTCTCTTGGCTGAGTTACCCTGAAATTTATTTATTTTTTAATTTAAAGACTTCCTTTTTTACATAACAGATGCCAGTCAAAATCTATTTTGTAATAGATAGCAGCCAGTCTGTATTCTTATTGTGCATTATGGGGATTTATTTAGATATTTTCTTTAAAATCTTTTTATACTGAAGTTATGAACCAATTTTTCTGCAACTTGAGTGGCAGGTATCATTAAACATGGACCATGATCCCATGTATATTTATGGTCCTGAAGTAAAAGTAAAGGGGCAACAGCTGGTCTGAGTTTCATGTGGACAGAACATGGGAAATATTTCAATTTCAGTTCCAATAGATTACAATCGAGCTATGTTGAGTTTTTTCTTTTGAAACATATCCAGTTTATTGGAAAATAATCAAGTTTTATTACCAGTTGTCTTGTCTAGTAGTTAATATTGAGTTTCTTACTGATAGTTTTCTGGAATGTTTTATGAAAAAAAATTCCTTTTACATCGCCCAAAGAACAAAACCATTGTGAAATTCTTTTCGTTTATCTTAAGTAATTGCAGTCCATAATAATAAACCTTACTTAAAAAAAATGTTTTGGGTAAATATTAAAATGTTTCTTAGAAATCAATATGTTCTTTCTTCATTAAATAGATATATTTTATTTTCAATATAATGTCCTCTAATTTCTGGTTGTACTCTGTTTTTATAAGATTCATAATAAGTATTCATTAAATAAGGCTTTACTAAGGTGCTAATTCTTGCACAACTTGCATTCCCATTATAGTAAAATTAAACTACTGACTTCAGAAAGTATCTCCTTTTGACTAATGTGAGATTTCAAACAATAGCAAAACTACCAACAGTCTGTGCACTTTGAGAATGTTTTTTAACAGCCTTACCATTTAATTTGACCTTGCATGATATTAACATGCAGTAAAATTAGCAATATATTTTGAAGTAATCACATCTACAGAATAATTAATATTCCCAGAAGTAAGGTCCTATGTCTGTTTTTTAAAATGATGTAGTTACTGAAGTCACATATAATGGTTAATGTCAATAAATATGGACACCTGAAATGCCCAGAATCCTTTTTTCCATGATAAAAGTAAAGATTCTCTTGTCTGGATGTGTATTAATGTTAGTTTTTATTATTATTAATATGCACACAAAAGAAGCAGATGAAAGGTTTGTGTAATGCAGTATTCCATTCCACACAGTAGACAACTAACCTGCAAACAGCACACTTTATTGTGTTCCCTAGCTTTCTGTGATTGCTCTTGAGCTAATTTGTAATTTGCATACTGCATATTGCAATTTATACTGGTGTAAAGAATACAAATATGTTTCTAAGTTTTTCTGAAATTACATATTCTCATCAGCTGTAAGAACAAATGTCAAGTTTCATTTACCATTAGGAATATTTCCAGCTTTCAGATTGTGGTAGTCTGCAGATGTACATGATGACAAAAAATGAACATGTAGAAGGCCTAAATTCCTTTTCCAGAAACCCATCAAATTTCAGGCCAGGAGCCTCATGGAAGATAAGTGGCCTATCAGAAGAATAGAAAGAGTAGTTGAAGATGAAATCAATGTCCTTTACAAACTAAGAACTGGTTCTTAAGAACCATTTAACTAGGAACTATTCTGTTTATTGTCTGAAGTAGTACAGTCCAGTCTAAATCTTATATAAATCTGTGCCTGAACATTGCTGCACACACACACACACACACACACACACACACACACACGCAAGTATCTTGGTGACGTTTCGACGAGGTCCCACTTGTCATCTTCAGGCTGGTGTCTTCAGCTTCGTGCTCGTACGAGGAAAGCGTGATTGGAGCTGCCGTCTCTCTATAAATACTGGTGGGGAGGTGTGGGGTGCTGGTTTTGTTGCTGTGAGTGGGTTGGTTGCCTGTGTTGTTACATCTTGATTGGTTGATGGAGTTTATGTTTGCAGATTAGTCAGCTGTTTCATAACATCCTGTGTGGGTGAGGTCCTTGATGTGTGCCCATTAGTCTTTTGTGTTTTAATGACCTGGGTAATGGGCTGTGTGTTAACATCCTGAGTTCTAGTGTTGTGATATCCCGAGTTTTTTGTAATGCCCTGAGCAGATGGCTGTGATGCCACATCCCGGGCTTTGGGATGTGGGAGTGGGACCTCGTCAAAATGTCGCCAAGATACTCTCAAACTTACATGGGAAAAGACCCGAATACACCAAAACTTGCATACCTCTACCTGTGAAAATCTACGAAAACATATATATATATCTATATCTGTATCCATGTTGTGTGTGGACACAGAGAGAGTGAATCAAAAGTTAAGTTAAAAGTCATGGAGTTCTTGAGCCCTGGAAAGTGTTTACAGCCTTTGTGAGAACTGGGCTCATGAAAGAGCCATTTCTCTCAATTTCATCTCCTCTTGTTGCTGTAACTTTAAGGCAGAGAGTAGGGCCTTGGGTTACAGGTCTGCAATGGGAGATTTAGTTTCAGTTCTGTCAGAACAATTGTGGAATGCTTTCCTTAAGCTAGACTCTCATGCTTTCTGCAAAATGTACAAAGACTTTTTTGTTTTAGGCATGCTTTTAAGAATCAAGCCTTTCTTCTCTTGCTCTGTTATAATTTCTTGTTGATTTTTAGCATGCTTCTTTGCTATAGATTAGGAGATGCCTAACATATTTACATGATTTTACTGTTTGGGATTACCTCTAGATGAAAATACAATCTATAAATTCAGAAATAAAATACATGGTAAAGTTATACAAGGCTCGCCAAAATGACACATTTGTTTACTCCTAATTTAAGAAGTTACCCTGCAATTTAGTTCCATGAGAGAAACTACACATACCCATTAACAAATTAAGCTGAAACTCTCAGAGTGTTTTCATTTTTGAAATGTCATATGGCTGAATGATAGATATAGAGGCAAACAGATGGTCTTGTGCATAAGAAGAACAGAACATTTCTTGTCTGCCACTAGAGTAGCCACACCTTTGGTGACTCGTAAAGTATTTCCTGTCCATGACATCTGATTGCAATAGCAATGTTAGTCCAGAGCAGTGGTTGGAGCCAGCATATTCTGACTCAAGAGAGCCAATAATTACATTTAGTGAGCTGGCTGAGAATGGAGATCTCTACAACAGCTGGCATGGCAATCAGTTGTTTGGTGGCTAGTGGTGTGGTGCAATGGCAGTGGTGGCAATGAAATCAGCAGACTCGGAGCCACTTGTTAACTAGCACTCTACTGGTACAGACCAAGTTTACACAGTAAGACAGTTGGTACTTACTCTCTACAAAGAAACCAAAACAAATCTAGAATGCTTCGCATTTAAAAGGTTACAAAGCCTAGTTCTTAAAGGGTGAGAAAATGCTAATAAAGTATTTTTTTAATAATAAATTTTATGTTCTATGCACAAAATAATCACCACCATCCCAAAGCCAGTTGGTGTAGTGGTTAAGGCACCAGACTAGAAAGTAGGAGACTATGAGTTCTAGTCCTGCCTTAGGCAGGAAAGTCAGCTGGATGACCTTGGGCCAGTCACGCTCTCTCAGCCCAACTTGTTGTAGGAAAAATAGGAGGAGGAGGAAGATGTGTTGAATAGGTTCTCCGCCTTGAGGTATTTGTAAAAAGATTCAAATAAATAAATAATTGCAACAAAGAGATAACAGTTAAGCAACATATCTGGCATGTGCTTTCGAAGAAATATTGTGAACTATTTTCCTGAGCGCTGCTCACACTATCCATGGCTGGGTTCTTCCTTCAAGTTCTTGACAGGAACTGAGTGATAGCTGCATTTAAATTCTTCTGGCATAGCCACGCCCACATAGTCCCATGATCCTCCAGTCTTTCACTCAGTTGCTGTCAAGAACTGAAGTGAATTTTAGAGCTGCACTCATTTCTCACAAATTGTGGTTTTCTTCTGGTTTTTTAGGTACATTTAGTTCATTTCTTTATTTTTCATTAGAGCATTCTTGGTTGAGAGCAGAAGGTTGCTGGCTGCGTGTAGCGCGAGCATGCCTGGGGCCCCAGGTCGCCGTGCCTCAGCTGTTTTTCCATCTAAGGCAGCTGCCGGACTCTGATCCCCGCGGGGCGGATCCGGCTTTCCTTACTTAGCCGCAGGCATGTGGACGGTCTGCTGTTGCTGCCGCCACCGCCTCCTCATGCATAGCTCTCCTTGGCGGCTCCGGAGCGTCAGCACAGCTCGTGCGCGCTCTGAAGTGATTCAATCTTTAATTGCTCGTGGCGGACCCTCGGGCTGTCATTGGGAGCGTTGCATGACACTACTCATTTACTTGCTGTAATAAATAGATACAATGTTTCCTCAATTAACAGCATGATGTACAGACTCAGCCTCTTTCCTTCTCCAATCCCCAAAGGATTCAGTTAGTTCCCCTTTCACTCATGCTGATTCCATATTTTGGCTGGAAGGTTGTCCATGTTGTTTTCCTTCTTCCAACTGGAATCCACCCAACCATTCACTTACTTATTGATAACCAAACTTCTTGGTTGTCTAGCTTCCATAATACCTGTGCTGACCGGAATGCCAGACCCTTGAATGTTTTATTAGTGATCAATAAGAATTAGATGGTCAGTTCTTGCACTGCAGGCAAGCTGTATCCAGTATCATTGTTAGATTGACAAGCCAATCATTATTGCAAATCAACCAGCTAGGGTTGCAGCTGCATCACCACCAAGAACACTTGCAATTGTCCTTCTGGAAATTCTTCTACACATGGTTAGTAAAAGTGCTCCTTTTTTGTACAGTATCTTCAGATGAGGCTTACTTCAGACCAATGGTGAAATCCAAATTTTTTTACTACCGGTTCTGTGGGCATGGCTTGGTGTGTGTGAGACTTGGTGGGTGTGGCTTGATGGACATAGCAGGGGAAGGATAATGCAAAATCTCCATTCCCACCCCACTCCTGAGGGAAGGATATTGCAAAATCTCCATTCCCACCCCAGTCTGGAGCCAGCCAGAGGTGGTATTTGCCAGTTCTCCGAACTACTCAAAATGTCTGCTACTGATTCGCCAAACTGCTCAAAATTTCCACTACCGGTTCTCCAGAACCTGTCAGAACCTGCTGGATTTCACCCCTGCTTCAAACCATGGGTTGCAGATTAATGACAGCTACTATACATTGTAGCTCTTAATTAGAAGCTCTTTGTATTTTGGTGACCTAGCATTGTTTTAGGCTTCAGGAAATGCCTGAAGATCACATGGACATTCTAGATGCAACAATTCTGAAATATAAAAGATAAAATATTGGGTTAGACAGTGTAGACATAAATTCAATGGCAGTGGTATGACAGCCAGTAATATACTTTATTCTAAATTGTTCACCAAATTCCTTGCAGTCTGGATATTTATCCTGTCTCAGAAAGTAAAAGATGCAGGAAGATAGATTTAACCCTGAATTTAAATTAGCTTAAATGTTAGCATAGTGTTTTAGGAGGTTTCTGAAGTAATGAAAATCAGTGGCCATTGGATGTTCCTAGATTTTTTGATACATGGAGAAGTTCAACCAGAGGTTGATGGCTAGTAATAACTTTTCATTATTTACATCTGCAAGGATTTTACAGCTTATTATCTAGCAACAGCACTACAGTATATGTTTTCTCATGCTATGAAGGCAAGAGTACTGTAATATATTCAACATAGATATCATGGATCAATATTTAGAATGGTATACTGATGCAGAATGTGGAAGCCTGCTTTCAGATATGGTAGCCATTAGAAGCCAATAATACCATTGTAATAGTCTGTTGATGTCTTTCAACATTAGAGTCATAATGATGAAAGGAACAACTGATCCCAAAATGACTGGTGTCTTGCTAATGTCTTATGACATGAAATCAGATCAGCCAGGTGTAATCTCATTAAAATGTCAACTGTGCATCGGGTATATAATTACCTGCACTATAGCCCAAATTTGCTCTTTTTTATGGCAAAGATTTGCTCATATTTTCTCCTAATATTGTTGTTACACACTTATAGCAAATGTAGCACAACCAGTTTAGGTAGTTGAATAACAGATCCCCCATAAAAATATGCTTGAAGTGCAGGAAAAACAAGAAGAAAAAGAGAAAAATATTCCATTTAAAATATTTGAAGTTATTGTTGATATCTTAAACTAAATTATAGGCCTGTGACAATCATCCCTGATCTGAAGATTTGACAAAGCTATGAAAGGTTTTGATTAAAGACTTGATTGGAAAAAAAAATGCCCATAGGCTACATTGGGGAAGCATCAATATATCCACAGTTGCTTTATTTAAAAAAAAATCAGGTGACTTTTTTTTTTTAAGTGAAAAAGCAAGGAAACTTAAGATATATGGTTGTAACTAGAATAATGTAATATAAAATTTAAATCAAAATTGCTTTTGGCTTAATTTTAGACTTGAAAGCAGTCAGGCATCATAAACTGTGGAACAAGCTTCAGGATAAATGTAATATTTTCATTGATGGAAGCTTATCTACCTTTTTTATAAACAAAAGTTTAAGGATATTTAGTGTAGAATATACTATATTTTTTGGACTATAAGATGCTCCAGACTATAAGACACACCTAGCTTTTGGGAAGGAAAACAAGAAAAAAAATCTGCTTCCCAGCAATTTGCCTCCTTGCAGCAAACAGCAAACAGCCTGGTCAGCTTCAGCATAGCTTGATTTAGCACAAGCAGCTGATTGGCGGTTGGATTTGCCTCCCGGAATACCGCCTATCAGCTGTTCCAGGCTGCGGGGATCATTGTTGCCCATTGCCGCTGCCACCTCTTGCCACCTCTGTGCATCCCGTTTTTGCCCTCCATGTACCCCATTTTTGGCCTCCGCATGTCCTATTTTGGCCTGTTCTGACGCCACCACTGCCTATCCCTGCTGCCTGGAACAGGCCAAAAATGGGCTGAAGGGTAGGGGCCAGTGGGTGGGCGGGGCTTCAGGAACATTTGCTCTATAAGACCTACAGACATTTCCACCCACTTTTTTGGCGGGGAAGTGTGTCTTATACACCGAAAAATATGGTATACCTTTGATTTTTTTAAAAAAATCATATCACTTTAATTATTGTATTTCCGAAACATCTTGGTATACATTTTGGTTTAACTTGTATCAAGATATTTAGCAACTATATTATTTTATTTTATTTTATTTTATTTTCAAGCTGATATCATATTCCACATTGTTGGTGCAGGGATGAGCTTCCTTGTGAATTCTCTGCATTTGTTAATATGGAGCGTCTTAAGGAAATCAGAATGATTGTATGCATTTTGATTAATTATGATTTCCCAAGACAAACAAGCTTTGCAGGATTTTGAGGAATGGCCAACATATTCAGGTTATGAATAATGTTTGGGCAATAGTGTTTCGGTGCTTCACTAGGAGAAACAGTGACTACTTCAGCTATGTCAGTAGTCTAT
Organism: Ptyas mucosa; assembly: GCA_012654045.1. Lineage (NCBI taxonomy): Eukaryota > Metazoa > Chordata > Lepidosauria > Squamata > Colubridae > Ptyas > Ptyas mucosa. Next base: position 16,590,801 of record WNWU01000005.1, read on the forward strand.
TTGACTACTACATTTACACACGGGAAAGTTATTTTATCTTCCTCAAATAATCATTTGTGAACTGGGGAAGAAAAGGATCATCTTGCTTTCAATAGGAACAGTTAAAGACGCTGTTCAAAACACAAATACAATGGAAATGCATGAAGACTGCAGATATCTTTGAAGATTATGTATTGAACATTGGGCTTCAGATGAAATGCTTGTCTGCTAAATTTCAATCTTTTGGTAGTACCTAAACAGGATTTCTTTCTTTTCTTCCCTGCTCAGTTACCTTTTTCTCGTACCTCATATCCATCCATTTCCTCACTTCACTTTCCATCACCATTTTGTTTTTTTACTTCTTTTTTGCTATTTCCAGCATATATATGATATATGTATATACATACGTAATGGCTTGTGCGTTGGACCTTAAAATTTGTTTATGCACATGGATATCAGGTAAGTATCAACTAATTTTATTCAATATATTAATTCACTTAATATTGTTTGTTGTTTTTCCCAGCTCTACTCTTTTTGAGGAATGTCACTTCTAACAAGTACATTTTAATGGAAAATGAAGTGATGTATAGTCATTATGAACTTCAGAGAAAGCACATGTCAATGAAGTCAAAGCAATGAAGAGGAAACGTCTATGACAGGAGAAGCTAATGGGCAAGGAAACTTAAGATATATGTTGTTGTTAGTCACGAAGTCATGTCTGACCAATCGCGATCCCATGGACAATGTTCCTCCAGGCCTTCCTGTGCTCTACCATCCCCCGTAGTCCATTTAAGCTTACACCGACTGCTTCAGTGACTCCATCCAGCCACCTCATTCTCTGTTGTCCCATTCTTCTTTTGCCCTCAATCATTCCCAGCATTAGGCTCTTTTCCAGTGAGTCCTTCCTTCTCATTAGGTGGCCAAAGTATTTGAATTATATCCTATATAAGATATATAGGAGTTCTTTAAAACAGAAATGTTAAAACACAGTACCAAATACTGTAAGTCCAATGATTTGTAACTAGACAAAAAAAACCACAACCCACCTCTAGTTATCATCTGAAAAAGACACATCCTGGAGGTAGAAAGATACAAAATAATGAAGGAAGAATACCTACAAATAGCCAGAAATGTAGAAGAAAGCTAAAGCTGAAAATTGACTGAGCATGGGAAAGGATATTAAGAACAAAATGCATACGTACATACGTATGTACGTATGTACATACATACATACATACATACATACATGTATATCTAAAACATGGTACTAAGATGATGATTAACACTATTTATAAACTATAAGTTATAGTCAGAAAGATATAATCTTCAAGGATGGCTTTTGAAGTTTCTCTACACTGACAGCTAATAAGCTCTTTTTGATATGTTATTTTTCAAAGTACATAAATTCTACTGTTAAACTTGATTTTTGTCTAGAAGATGTAATTCTCTTCCTAGTGTATAATTAGTTACCCTAAGCTTTGTTAGTTTTCTTATATATTTTCCCAAACGGGATTCTCAGTTCAGGGATAATTCAACGTCTTGCCATATAGATGACAGGAGCTCTGCATTAAAAATCATAAATTCTGAATGGAATTGCAGTGGATATACTTGGTTTGATAGCTAGATATTCTATGAGTTTATTTACTGATGTCAGAGGCATCAGATACTTGGTTTTAAAATCAACCAAGTGTTGATTTTCTATACAGATGAACTTTGTGATATGGCTTTTACCTAACTATACAAATGTATTAAGCCAGTGATATGATATCTTCCTTATTTTCTACTGCTCCCAAAGGTTGGGTTCTTTTAATATATAGCACTTTGGGGCTGTGTTCATACTTGCATGAGGCTCAAAATATTTCTTCTGAATTAATTTTGAACCAGGCAGAATCTGATTTATTCTTACAAATTTCTTCTTCCCTTCCCTTCTTCCCTATAATATTTTTTTTCTTTTGATTTTTCTCTTCAGCACATTGAGTAATTTTAGAATTCATGGCACATTTCCTGGGCTGAGGTATATCTTCTACCCAAGCATTATTGTAGTTTCAAAGAATCTCCAACAGACTTCACCTTTTAATTTTCCCTTTCTAATTTCTCCTACTACTTCCTTACCCTGATAGTCCGTGGTTTTTATGTTCAGTTGTATTCCTGTCTTAAATGTACTGTAACTTTCCTCTTTTTGGCAAACTTGATTTCACCATCCTATGCAGAAAACAAAATTTCGTTTCCAAGTTGTGCAATTATTTTTCCTGCCCTCATTAGTCCTGGTATATATCACTGCCACTGGAATAGATGTTTCTAGTATCGTCATTCTTTTTACCAGCTGGGCAATTCATAATGACCACCATATACTTCTATCTATACCTATATACCAGTGGTGGCGAACCTTTTACTCACTGAGTGCCAAACAGGCACACGCTTCGTGCACCTAATGTGAGTTGGGTGACAGCTCATGTGCCCGGAAAGATGGCTCTGCATACCACCTCGGGTATGTGTGCCATAGGTTTGCCATCACGGCTCTATACCCTCTATTAAATGAATCCATCCATACTCTGGAGCTTACCTGAAAATTCGGGTATTGTATCTACAAAGTGTTTCATAGAAAATGTCCATTTACTGAACCATGCCTAAAATAGAAATTTGGAATAATCTTTTGCTTGTCATTCTTCCATCATACATCTATATTTTCTCATTCAAAAATCTTTGCAACCTCTTCCTTTTCCTTAATTGGACTCTTCCCTAATTTGGTTACTGGTCAGGATACCTGCTCTTCAGAAATAAGTTTAATTGACTATGGAGAAGAAATTGGAGTATGCTTATCCATCAAAGATAGCTTGGGTTGACTCTGAATGCCCAAGAAACTCCTTTTATAACAGTATAAATACATCACCAGAAGGTGGTGCAGCCGAGCAAGGTTTTTGGCCTAGGACACCATTCTCTCACCCTGCAGTGATCAACTCAGGAAGGATCAAAGGGGCTTGGAATCGGAAGGGACTCTAACATGCAGATCCTATCTTTCTGAAATAAGAAAGAACATTAAAGGTATATTTCCCCCAAATCCTCAAAGCTTTGGAACCCAGATGTTAAGATAGAAGTATTGGAAGAGGCTGCTAGCTACTTATACAGATATTTGAACAATACAAATGAACATTACAAAGCTATAGCTTCAAACTTCTGTACAGTATTGTGTCACTACTTCTGAATGTAGTGGAACTGCTCACCAGATATCCCTCCCTGCTTCAAAAATTTGATCAGCTGATCCTGGTAATGTTTGTTGGTTTGTTTTTTGTTTTTGTGATGTGCTTAAAAAAAATAAGAATGATAGGTCAAGACATTTTGTGTGCGTGTGTGAATGACTAATAACGAAAATATGCAGATTACTGATATAGGTACAATTCAGTGGTGGGTTGCTCCCAGTTTGCCCCGGTTCAGGCGAACCAGTAGCAGCGGCAGTGGGAAGCTCCGCCTACCCACCCAGACATCATCAAAAACACTCTCTGCATGCGCAGAAGCACAAAGCACTCATGAAGCGAGTGCGCACGTCCGCTCGCTCCTAATAGCACCAGGATTTGAAACCCACTACTGGTACAATTGCTTTCTTTTAGTATGTGATTAACTGACTTCTTGCTCCTACAGCTTTCTATTTTGTCATATTATTGAATCTTGACAAAATATACTGATTCAGTTTTACTCTAATTGTCAATTTTTTTCAATATTATAGCTGACAAATCAGACATTAGCATAGTTGGTGCTCCTATTGCTTCGAGAGTGACCGTTGCATGTACCTCTGTGTTCCCAAACTAAGCAGACTGCACATATAAAAAGAATTATAGTGGTTATGCCCTTCTCTTCCTCCTCCTCTTTACTACTTGAAGAGATCTTTCTGCTTTTTCCCTGCTTGCTCTTGTTGTTTTCTCTCTGTTCTAGTTGTCAACTTTAACATTATTTTCTCCCCTTTCTTCTAGAAAAAGGAAGGGTCAGGGAACAGGACAAAAGCAGAAGTTGAAAGAAATATAATAGTGAGTAAGAGAGAGAGAGAATGCCAGGAAGTAGCAACCATGAAGAATAGGGAGAGTAATTAACTCTCCTTAGGTTTCTTTTCCCACAGAGTTTAACCCAAAAAGCAAAGAAGATAGCAAGCATCAGAGGAGATGATGTCAGTTAACAAAACATCTCTATCTAAGCAAAGTAAAGCAAACATGAAATGTCATTTCTTGTCATTGTGCACTAATCTGATGGCCTGTTCCCAAACTCAGTTGAAGAGTATAAGAACACAGAATTATGTTGTGTGATCTTCTAATAATTTTTTCCAGTTTCAGTAACTTGTTTAGGAATATTTACTTCCTTCAGACTTACGATGGGTTCTTAAAATAGCAGTCAAACAAATCTAAACTAAACCACAACACAACTGTTCCAGCATACTAAAAATGATCTATAGAACAGGAAAAAAAACAAATTATGCAATAGTTTCCAATTCACATGAGGAATTTGAAAAATGCTTATAGCTTCACAATAGTTGTTGCAGGTCAAAGGCCATTAGACTCTCGCTCACTTTAGCTATAATGTGATAAAGGAGAAAACTTCTGCAAGACCATCGCTATGTATTGGTATTATGAATATTTTACAAGAAGCCCATTGACTGCCTACCCTGCTGCACATTAGCACTCTCCTTTTCTTACAGTGTAAATTTTGCCTTGAAAAGCAACAGGAAACAGGAGATAGAGTTTCTCCATCCGTTCTTTTTCCAATTTAAGTGTGGAGAAAGGAAACTGACTGAAAACTGAAATTTCAACTTAACCACTTTGAAATGATGGTGGATAGACCTTATTTTTAAATGTCACATATAATAAGCACAAGAAACTATAGCAGATCAAACAAATAACAGTAGGAAAGCTTTCATTTGCCGATTCTACAGTAATACATTAAGAGAACTTTTTGTATAGAGAACAGGATATCTTAAAATGTAACATCCCATCAGTAGTTTGGGTGGTTATCAGAATTCCACTTTTTCATTTAGTAAAATAGATACATTAGATAAGTAAGCAAGAATTTTCACATGGTTATTATAATATATTTGGTATGTTCAGAAATGACATTGATTGCTCTTCTTAAGGCAGCCAATGGGACTTGCATGATGGAAGTGCAGTTCTTCTCATCCGATCAGGGTTCAGCATCATCAGGCATACAAGCTATGCCTGGAGTTTGTGCTTTAAAATAAACCTTACAAGATCAGGTGAGTCAGGGAAGTGGCAGATGCCAAAGGAGGTATCGTTAGCCACATTGGCCCCTGCAAGTGACATGTTATAAAGGCAAAAGTAAACCAATTTCATTTCATATTCTTATTCTATGTGATGGATTATTTCCTTCCTCTCTCCCTCCAAATTACACTCTGATTTGTGAAAACTAGTAATAGCTCCAGTTTTATTGGAAAACTGTCATTCAGTGGACAATTTCAGCATCCATTTTTTGGGAATAATGGATAAAACAGAGCAGAAGGAATACGGTGGCATAAGAGATTGATAAAGAGGTCCTTATGAATCTCATAATTTAAAGTTATGAAGAAAACCAATTTTTTTCATAATGAGGTATCATGAATACCAGAAATATGTGTATTGAACAATTCTTTCGCATGCCAATTTTCACCTACAAATATCCTCCATTCATTATATATGTTTTTCCTCCTAGTAAATCTTGAAATTTAGTCTTCTACAATAAAGAATTTTTTAAAAATCTCTTTCCCAAACCTTTTTTAAAAAATGGTATTAACAGGACTTTATTATAACTCCTCTATTTTTCATGTCTTTCAAGAATCTGATCCTGTCCTTGCTCTAACATTTAGTTAGGAAATACATCTAATTTTACCATACAGTTAAGATTAGTGGAGTACTGCAATGTATTAAATATCTTTCACTAAAATACACCCACCAAACAATAAAACCGGAAGCAATAATCAAAACCCCAACAGTATGTAAGTCCAGATTGGAATGAAAATGTCACATCCATTAGTTATTTCACACAAATGTAAAAGGGAACAAGAAAATATATTCAAACCTGACATTCAGTATATTATTGAATGACACTTTCATTACCATAATTTTCTTGGACTGTTACTCTGATGGCCAAGATGATCTTACTCCATCTCAACCACAGTGAAGCCAGCGTGGAATTTACCTAGCTAACAAAATTTTAATGGGGTACACTTACTGTGCAGCAAATCTAAGAATTCAGGTTCTTAGATTTGAAGCCATTTATAAATTCTTAAGTAGATACTTTAAAAGAAATTTAAACCAGGACTCTTTGTTAGGTAGTTATTTTGCTTTGTCCTACTTACATTCTAACTACTTCCAACTTCTCTACTTGGAGATGTACAAAAGGCAGAAGACAAGTAAGAGACTGGTCTTGGAATGTCAGGACTTTTTCTAAGATTCTGCTTTTTTTTTTTTTAGGCCAGTCAGTATTTATAAGAATATTTTGGGAGTTTTCATAGTACCAGATTACAAACACACATTTAAATTCATACAGTTTAATGTAATTTTTAATAGAGACAGAGCAAACGCCCCTATAATTAGGCTGAATTTCCCATTGTTTGGGTGAAAAGTAATAAAGATTTAAAATGACAGGTAGATAGGCTTTGTGAGAAATAAACTAGCATGTAAACCCTACAACATCTGAAATAGATTCTAATTTATTTGCTCTATAGTTGATGTTAAAACAAGATTTAGCCCTGGAGGAATGGAAAGGGGAACAGGAATTAAATAGTACAGCAGTTTACTGCATTAAATCAATGTAAGAAGGCCATCTGAATTAATACATAGCTTCAGGGGATAGGATATTTTTGTCTGATTTGTACATCTGTGTTTTCACCATCCAACCATGAAACTGTGCAAAATAGGATTGCTTTGTCTTCCAGAGAGAGGAAAACTCCATCTCTTGTTCATTTCATCTAATTCATTTATATATTAAAATAATATGATTAGCATTAACTTGCATCAAAGGGGTAAGAATGAAGAAGAATTGATAATATATAGGTGGCACTTGCACTGCATCCTGAACTTTAAATGTTTAAATGTAATGCTAGTTTAGCTAACAGAATGATAAAACTGTCTGCTTTGCGTATTTTACTTTGAATGAAATAGGCGCTGCTCATTTTACTAAAACAGAGTTCTAAAGCAAGTTTCTTAAAAGGAAATTCTAAGAAGGAGCCATAGTATTTGCATCATCTTAAGTAATAATGTTTCATTCACTTTTTAATCCTGATAATATTTAATTACAGGAGTCTTAGAGAAAAGTTCACAGAATATTGATGTTCTTCTGTAAAAAAGGGGAAAAAAGGATCTATTAAATATGTGGCTAACTCAAGTAGACTGGTTTCTATGTCTGGAAAAATATTGCAGCAATACTAAATGAAAAAAGTTATAATGGCTTTAAAGAAATTATAGTACATTATTCCTTATTTAATAAGTTAATGGGTATAGAAAGCAGAAAAGTTGTTAAAGCTGCAAAACAGGTCTCTGGAAAAGTATCATAATATAGTGATTACTGGATGGAAATATAATTAAGAACTGTAGTTTTCTGAGGTCAAATCTGGTTTCTAGTTTCATTATTTTCTCCCTCTCTTTTCATGCATGCTTTATGGATGGCCGCTAGGTTACAATCATTTTTCTTCTAAATCTTGGCACAACAGAGGATAAATTAAAACCAATAAACCAGTTCTATTATTCATTTTTTTCTAAATAACCTGAAAATATTCCATTATTTTTGTCAATTCTTCATTTAAAGTATATGTTAGAGGAAGCTATTGCATTCAGTTAGTAAAGATAAGCAACGTCATATAAATTAGAAATCTGAATACAATATAAATACCATAATGGTACAGGCTCAGTCCTATTCTCACAAAATATAGTTACGTCTCAATTATTTGAGTCAGTCAGTCTAAGTATTATGTAAATTGTTCAATGATGGGGTTAATGCTCGAGGAGTTCTCAAAGTACTATCTATGAACCTAGCCACAGCGATTTATAAATGCCTGAATCCGATATATAAATCCAATTAATGTGGTTTACTCAGCAAACCACAACTGAAACAAATCATGTTTTAGCACAGCATATAAAGCCAACTAAAATCTGACCATCTCAGATACTTGTATGAATATTTATACAATATATTTATATATTCTTTGAGGTTTGTAGCCAAAAATTATAGTTGGGGATGTATTTTCTGTACTTTTATAGTAAATGAATCTCCATAGGCATTTTATATGATGAACTGTGACATGAGCTATGTGGCTGGAGTAGATCTTTATAAACATCTATATCCTTTTTCCTACTTTCCTAAAATTATACAATCTAAATTCTTGCCAGTCCTTCTAACAATCCCATTTCTTCTTTCGAACTTACTAAAGAAGTAACATGTTTGGCTCTATCATTAGATAAAATGACATGTATCAAGGACTTTCACTGTAAAAGAAGGAAAGCAGGATAATTTTCATTGAAACATTAAAATTATACTTATAAAAGATAGGAAGAAACATACAATAGGATGCTCTTTATTTCAGGAGATGTAAATTTGATGTATTTCTAATATTGTATTTACCTAAAAAGATGATCCTGGATTTAATAAAGAACCTCATAAAACAAGAAAACAGAGTGTGCAAAGAATCTTTAAAAGGAGATAAAATTCTAGGGCAATACCTCGCTTTCCCACCTTGCCAAATTAAGTTTGCCAATTTTACTGGAAACCAATCCTGGAGTGTCTCTCCTCCCATTCATAATTCATAAACTGTAACATATCTCTTTATGTACATGCATATACTTAGGTGTGTATCCCCCCAGAAGTCTCATTTTAAAAACAGCAGGGCCAGGATATGTATTAGGACAGTACAGGACTTTGGATTTAAAAGCAGAAAGAATGTGCAGAAATGCATTCTCACAGAGTCCTGATTTACAATTCCTTCAAGTAGCAGCGTCTTTTTTTGTCCCCTGTGAATTCAAAGAACTGTCCAGTCCCAAGAGAGAGAGAAAGAAAGAAACAAAGAGAGTGAAATAATTGTCAATTAAAACTAATTGCTTGTAAAAGAAGTTACCCCATTTATAAAATTAATTGATCCCATTATCTACTTATGACAACCATTTACGGGCAGAATGACAGTATGCAACCCAATGGTGGCTTGCTACCGGTTCTCCCCGGTTCTTGCGAACCTGTAGTGGAAATTTTGAGTAGTTCGGAGAACCGGTAAATACCATCTTTGCCTGGCCCCGCCCCAATCTATTCGCTGCCTCCTGGTACCAGCTGATTGGCTAGAAGGAAAAAAACTGTTTAAACTCTTGCCGTGGCACTTCAAAGGGCCGCCCTACAGCTGATTAGCAGTAAAAGGCAGTGTGGTGGTAGCCCAGTGTGCTCCAAAAACAAATAGGTAGACCGGAACACTCCAAAAACAGACAGTATAGCTCTGCAAGCAGTTAAAAGCCTGGTAGACCAGTATTTGTGCTAAATCCTAAAGAATTGTCACATGACCATTAAACCACGCCCACAAAATAAGCCACGCCCACAGAACCAGTAGTAAAAAAATTTAGAACCCACCCCTGATGCAACCACACACAATCCCTTTTCTCCTTTCACCAGGAAAAAGAAATATTGTGATGGAATGAGGTAAAAGAGATGGAAAGGGAAGGAAAAGGGAAAGGTGGAGAAAGGACAGATGCCAGATGATAATGACTAGAGGGTGGGAGGTAAGTAAATAAGGAAGGAAAAGAAAGAGAAATCCAATATAGCATCTCTGGAAAGGGTTAAATTCACTAGGCTTCCCCAAGCAATAACTAAGCTTTAGGCTGATCTTCAAAAGCATCCTATTAAGCAGAAGGGTTTACAAATAGAACAGAACAGAACAGAATAGTTGGAATAGTCCAACACCGTGTTCAGGCAGGAAACCCTATGCCATTTCAGACAAATGTCCAATCTCTTCTTAAAAACTTCCGGTGTTGGAGCATTTGCAACTTCTGGAGACAAGTTATCCCGCTGATTAATTGTTCTAATTGTCAGGAAATTTCTCCTTAGTTCTTAAATTGCTTCTCTCCTTGATTCTACCCATTGCTTCTTGTCCTGCCCTCATGTCACCCCTAGTCCTTCTTTTCATTAAACTAGACATACCCAATTCCAGCAACCGTTCTTTATGTTTTAACCTCTAGTCCCCTAATCACCTTTGTTACTCTTCTCTGCACTCTTTCTAGAGTTCAACATCTTTTTAAAATTGTGGTGACCAAAACTGGATGCAGTATTCCAAGTTTTGTCTTACCAAAGCATTCAAAAGTGGTATTAACACTTCACATGATCTTGATTCAATTCCTCTTTTAATGCAGCCTAGAACTGTGTTGGCTTTTTTGACAGCTGTAGCACACTGCTGGCTCATATTTAAGTGATTGTCCACTAGGACTCCAAGATCCCTCTCACAGTTACTACTATTGAGCCAGGTACCACCTATGTCCTATACCAGTGATGGCTAACCTTTTTGCCATCACGTGCCAGGAGAGGGGGGGCGGGGGTGGGTCATGCGCGCACGTGCCCACACGCATGCACGCGCAAACCCCTCCCCCCCACTCCTGGCACATGAGGGCCTGGCAGGCCCGTTTTTCTTTCTTACCTGGCTCCAGATCCTGTCTATTTATCTGGGAAGAGCGAAAAAAGCCTTTCCCACTCCCTTGGAGGCCCTACGGAGGCTGAAAGGACCCATTTCCTGACTCCCGGTAGGACAGGAAGTGACGTTTTTTGCTGTCCCCAGCCTCCAGAACCTCTCTAGGAGTCTCTAGGAGCCTCTCTAGGAATCTCTAGGAGCCTCTCTAGGAGTCTTTGGAGGCCAGGGACAGCAAAAAATGTCACTTCCTGTCCCACCGGGAGTCAGGAAATGGGCCCTTTCAGCCTCCATAGGGCCTCCAAGGGAGTGGAAAAGGCTGTTTTCGCCCTTCCCAGATAAATAGGCAGGATCTGGAGCCAGGTAAGAAAGAAAAACCGTCCTTCCCCACCCACCCACCCCGTCCCTCCAGAGGCAGGAAACAGCCTGTTTCCCTACTTCTGGTGGGCCCAGAAGGCCCAAAAATCAGCTGAGCTGGCATGCCCTCTAATATGGCTCCGCGTGCCACCTGTGGCACACGTGCCATAGGTTCGCCATCACGGTCCTATACTATACCTGTGCATTTGGTTTTTCTTGTCTAAATGTAGAACCTTACTTTTTTCACCACTGAATTTAATTTTGTTAGATAGCGCCCAATGTTCAAGTCTGTCAAGATCCTTCTGTATCTTAAGCCTATCTTCTGGAGTGTTGGCTATTCCTGCCACCTTGGTGTTGTCTGCAAATTTGATGAGTTCCCAATCTATCCTATCATTCAAATCATTGATGAAAATGTTGAAGAGTACTGGGCCTAAAATAGAGCCTTGGAGTACCCCACTGCATACTTCCCTCCATATAGATTCAGTTCCATTGAGTATTGTGTTGTGTTGAGTACAGTTCGAATCCATCTGGTGGTGATGCTGTGTAACCCACATTTTTCTATCTTATCAAGTAGTAGGTTATGGTCTACTTTATCAAATGCCTTACTGAAGTCCAAGTAAATTATGGAACCCTGCTTATTAACATGGCTTTTTCTGTTCTTCTGAGCAATGATAAGAGAACACCAATTTGCAAGTAGTTATTTGGAGGACAAGTTATGTTTATGTCAGATACAATAAATGCAATGTATCAGTGACCCCTGTTAAACTGGATAAAGTGAATCAGATTTTTTTTTACAGTTCTTCATATTCCTTTTGCTCTTTGATGTACCTATGTTTGAAACTGCCATCTTTTTCTTAGTTTTAGGCAGCAGAAAAACATGAGCTTGCCTTCCCTGGTAGGATCCCAAGATGGAGGCTATATTGATTCATATTTCTATATTTATTTGTTTGTTTTGTCTTTTCTCGGATGTGAAACTAAAATCCACTACTCTTGTTCTCCTCACATTTGTTTCCCAGGCAGATTATTGATGTGGGATCTTTAAGACCCTTAAGGAATTTGAGGCTGTAAGATGAGGGACAATTGCATTTAATTTGCACATAGATGCTTCCAGAATATAGCATCTTGGGAATCTGAATTAAGAATAGATAATATGCCTCTTCTGTTTAGCTGTATGCTTATGAATTGTACATGAGATAGATGCAGAATTTATTAAATGGCATCATTGGGACATTCCTGTCATCTCCATACGTTGATGTTTTTATTCATTTCCTTTAATTAATAATATCAATTGGAAAAACGACTGTCATTTCAATTTTTTTTCAGTTTCTGATGTTATTATGTCAGTACTATATCCTATATACATTTGAAAAATGCATAAATGAATAAAAAAATCTACTCTTTATCTAGCTACTATTTAGATAATAAGAATGGGGAAAGTTATGAAGATTTTTAATGATGTTTAATGTTTCCCCACTCCTGAAAGTTTCCAAATGTTAGCTGAACCATCATCTGAGTAATTAATTCACTTAAAATACTATCATAGGAATCTCTTCTCTCTCCCTCTCCCTCCCTTTCTCTCTCTTACACACACACACACACACACACGTATGAACACTCATTCACTCTCACACCTACCAGTGGTTCTTGCTGTTTCAACCTCTAATTTAAGCATTGCTTAGGATGAGGTTTTATATGTGTTGTGAGATGTGTCAGATATGAATTTCTTCAATCTCTTTTTAGAATGTGCGCTGGCAGCCAAAACAGTTTTCGGCTTTTTCCTTTCAAACCCTCATCAGCAGCAGTTTCCCCCACCCCAGTCTGTGTCTTTATCTCTTTACATAAACCATACTCTGTTCCTAGCTTTTAATGGGTTCCTCAAGGGAATTTAAAGAAAAGGTTGAGGGCGAAAATAGCACTTTTTCTTTAAGGCATTGACACATACAATACAGATTAACATATGAATATGTATTCTCATAGATTATAACAGAAAGTTTCTGCCAAGATGAACAAATGTTGAACGCTGCAATCTATATATATATCACAAGCAATTCATTGGGGTTTAAATAATGGGATTAAGTTTGCAGCCTCTGTTCTTTTGGTTAAATGTAGTTGTATAATATTTTTATGCAATCTGTGTCTAAATCACTATGGCTTTAGAAAGATGCGGAACTCAGAACAAAATGAGTTTGCCTTCTTTGTTCCAGTATTTATGCCAAGACAAAAAGCTAAGTTTAATGTAGCAATTGCATCCTGGAGAGATTCCCATGAATGCATCAGTGTGAAGACAAATAGGCTATTCATCTAGTTGGACTTCAGACAGTTACATCAACGACAATTAGCCAGGAAATCACCTCCAGGAAGTTGGATGAAAGAGCCATGCCAATGAACAGCTTTCAGATGTACGGACCTGGAAGAATAATTTTGGGAGCCATCCTGTGGTTTCAAAATGCTGTATTAAAAGGCTATGTCACTTTTGCATTAGTATTGTGTGCTCGGTTATAAAATCTACATAAACTCACATATTTAAAACCAGTTTTCTTAAGCATAGAACGAATAACCAAAGATGCAGATCCCAAAGGGAACAAATGAAATATTGTGCAACTGTTTCAAGAAGTATGTTCCTAAATTTCCTCAGATAATATCCACTATTTCTTGCCAAATGACTTTAGAATTTTTACATATTTAGTTGTAACAGAAGATGCCCTCTGAGTTTTGTAAGTTTGGATGGCCCATTCTCCTATAATCTTTTAATGTGATATAGCTTAACTGTTATAAGAATTTGTCTAATATTTCTCCCCAACTAGCATTATATAATTCAGGCTATACATTAGCCTGTAGATTATTTACTGAACATGAATGTCCTTCATGTATTTTTCTGAACTTTCTTCCATTTCCTCTTTTCCCTTTTGAAATCTGACACTATTTTTCATTTGGTTCCAACCTCATTAAGCTTTAATATAATTTTATTTCATTTTCATTTATTGAAATAATTAGCCCTGGAATATTTTGTCATTCTTTTTTTGTGTATGTGTGTTCAAAGATCCTCAGTTCATTAGAACTGAACCATAAATAGCAGAGTCTTTTAAATGCTTATTTACTTCTTTATTTATCTAGTTAGTCAACATACAGGGGTCCCGGTCTTACCCTAGACAGTGTGTAAGAATTAAAAATCATAACATAAAGCACATCCTTTAAAACAAAACAAAACACTATATCACTGGGGCCAAAAACCATACCAGTTCAGATCTCTGAAACAAAACAAAACACTCAGCCACAGGGACTCAATCTCCCAGCTCAAATTACTGTGGGAATATCCAAGTGTTTCATATCTTATGAAAGGCCAACAGAGTCAGGCCTTCCAAAGCTCTGGGGGATGCTGTTCCAGAGAGCAGGTGTAGTAATGGAGAAGACTGACTCCTAGGTAAAAGATGATACTGTCTAATAGACAGGACTTGGAGCATGCCAACTCTGTCAGTTGGGGTGAGCAAAGACAGGCAGCCCCATAAGTAACCTGACCCAGGTTCAAATGGCTTTATGGGGGGAGGGAACCAGCATATTTGATTATCCACAGAAGCCCACTAAGAGCCAATGCAAGCAGTATTCATAAAATACCAAAAATGTGCCAGTGCATTTTGGACTAGTTGCACCCTCTGAGTGCAATGGCATCCCTATTTGGGGGCATTGACTTATGACCACAACTGAGACCAGGATTTCTGTTGTTAAGCAAGACATTTGTTAAGCAAGTTGTGCTCAGTTTTATGACCTTTTTTTGCCATGCTTGTGAAGCAAATCACTGCAGCTGTTAAGTGAATCATGTGGCCATTAAGCAAACCCAGATTCCAAATGATAATCATGTAACCCCGGGACATTGCAACTGTTGTAAATACATGCCGGTTCCTAAGCACCCAAATTTTAATCACGTGACCATGGGGTTGCTGCATCGATTCTACACACAAGGACCAATTGCAAATCCTTTTTTTCAGTGCTGTTGTAACTTTGAATGGTCGCTAAACAAATGGTTGTAAGTCAGCCTGTACAGTACCTGTACAGCAGTACAAGTGGGAGTTGATTTCAGATATAAATTACTATGAGGAAGGATACCCAATCTAGAAACAGATAGAATCGATGTAACAAGGAAACCTGTGTAACTGGTAACATGACTTTCCTAGCCATGACTGCCACCTGCAGAAGAACAGCCTGCTTCCTGGAGTAGTGGGTGTTCCATCTTCGCAGAAAATTGAAAAGTGCCTCTGGAATTGCTGTTCTAATCAAATGGCTTGCCTTACTTTACTTCCAACCTATGATTCTATAAGAATGCAGAATCTCGAAATTTTAGCAATAGGTTTCTGACATTGCCTAGGAAGTGTTATTTACCTTCCAGTATTCTGATTCCATTGTTAAGTGACATGGTCATAAGTTGAAAAACCATCTGATTATTCAGCTTAACAACAGTAGTTCTGTAGTCCTGGTTGCTATTGTTAAGTGAGGACCATGCAGCTTTTTAAGCAAGGATCTCACATGTGCACAACTGGCAACTTCCTGTCAGCTCCCCTATTGACTTTGCTCGTCAGAAGCCAATTATAAAGGTCGTAAATTGTGATCACATGATGTGGGACGCAGCAATGGCTGTAAATTCAAGAAACAGTCACAACTGCCATTTCTTCAGTGCCATCATAAATTCAAATGGTTGCTGAATGAGTGGTTGTTAAACAAGGACCTCCTGAAGTGACATTTTCCTAGCTTGGTTATTTTTGGAAGGGATATCAAGCTAGTAGCTTGGCTTACTGGCCAACCGTTATTTATGGTCAGTGCTGTACTGTGAACACTTTGAGGAATGATAGATTGAAGGTGATTTGAAAAGCTGTGAGATTTTCTGGTGTTCTCCCACCTGGATACTAACCAGGTAAGGACATCCACAAGAGACAAATTATAAAGCAGGTGATATAGTGTAACTTCTGCCCCTTATGTATTGGCATATGGTGGTGTGGCATAAATATAAAACGTCAACGTTTGTTTTGTAAAATCATGATGCACATTTCATTATTTTGGTGTCATTGTAGAGCTAGCTGGAGGTGCCTGTGTAATCAGGTTTGCTTAGGTTTTTGAGACCAGTGAAGCTCAGCTAGTGCTGGCCTCCAGATGCATTGACCAAATGCACCATAGGAATTCTTTTTCCCAAATAGAGTGAAGACAAACTTGCCCTCCCCAAAACATGGACTCATAGGTTTTTTTAAAAAAATGATTTTATAGTCAACAGATTTGGAAGGGAAAAATCATGTTTTACCCAGGAAGTATTTGGGAGTACATAAAAATGAACTCGAGTTTATCTAGTTCCTCCCTCTTTTGCCATGGCCATGAGTAAGTGAAGAAAATTGATTAAGGAGTGTGCCTCTGCTCTGTTTCTGTTTTTAATGAAATTATGAGCCATTTATCGAAACTGACATGGCAAGATGCTCCATCTGGTTGGCTGATGTAGAAGTGTTGCTTTATTCAACTACTGCTGCATAAAGAAGGTTGTAGGACCCATGAGAGATATGCATCATTTACCCTTGCTTGATCTGAATTTCTGGTTTCTTGCTTCTTGCTCTCGCCTTCCCTGATTGGGTTTTTTTTTCCTGTCCCCATAAGAAGCATGTCCATTTCAGTGCTTTCCATATGTTACTTCAGTTGTATCAATAGTGTTTAGTGGGTTGAAAACACATCTTTTTCTGATATTTTATTTTATTTATATATGCGTGTATACGCCATGATGTATTCTGTAAGCATACTTTTCAGAAATGAAGTAATGAAACATTTACTGGATGGTACAGCATCAGACTGCAGATGGGGAAGCAGGAAGCATTGAATGTTTCTCCCCAAAATCCCTGTTAAGGAAGGCATGAAAGACTCTTTAAATGTACAACCCCTGCCTAATTTCAGAACTACTGTGCAGAAAACAATTCTTTAATCAAGCTGCTCTTTACACAGGGTTCTTGCTAGACTCTAGGTTTAGTAGATTATACCAGTGAAAAACAGCGAAAAAGCAAACCATAGTGGTCAGGCTATCTGTAAGATTCTACCACAGTTTTTATATATTTTCAGATACTTCACCATCTATGGTATTTATAAGGGAACTCCTTCTTTCTCCAGTTTTCCAGTTATTACCTGGAAAAAAAGTCAGATTTCAAACTTAGGAAACAAAGAGAAACATGAAAATTCACATTTCTCCAGTTGTTATCTGAGGAATCAGTATGATCCTGCATTTCAGTATCCTTAGCCAATTACTAAAACCCTTTATATATATTGATACCCAGCTATCTGGATAAAGCATCTCCTTGTTCTTGCTATACCAGTGGAAAAGTTATTTATTGTCTCACAGAGAAAAAAAAAACCAAGAGAACTGCTTATTTTCACCTTTGGATAGCTATGTGTCCAAAAAATAAAAATAAAAAGCAGCAACAAAGGTACAACAACCTCTTAATCCAGATCTTAGTTCCTTCGATTCTCCTGCAGTTAGTAAAATGTTTTCAAAACTCACACTATTTATATATGTTTACACTTTGGCGCTACAACTTGCATTGGTTGCCAGTTTGCTTCCAGGTGCAATTTAAGGTGCTGGTTTTGACCTTTAAAGCCCTACATGGCATGGGACCAGATTAATTCAGGAATTGCCTCTTCCTAGTTATATCTATCTCTCCCAGCAGATCCAGCAGAAAAGGTTTGCCCCAGGTCCTGTTTGCTAAGGAGATCCATCTGTAGGCTCCAGAAAACACACCTTTTCTGTTGTAGCCCCTGCTGTCTAAAACATCATTCTCTGGTGGTGAAATTAGCCCCATGGAATCATGCGGTCGTTAAATGAATCTGACTTCCTCCATTGACTTTATGTGTGGGAAGGTTGCAGAATGTGATCATGCAATTCCAGGACAGTGCAAGTGTCATAAATACATGCAGTTGCTAAGCGCCCAAATTTTGACCATGTGTTCATGGGGATGCTGCAATGATCATATGTGTGTATATGTTTGTCCATCCACACACACACACATAGAAATATGTAGATATATTAATAGGGTTCCTCCCACTGAAAAATGTCTGAAGATGCCCATGTTTAAGCATTAAATAATACTAATAATTTGGAATATTCCATCTTTTTGGGTTGGTGAAGATATTTCTTTCTCATTCCTGTCTTGAGTTGCTGCAAAATAACTACATTTACTTGATATAATTTTATCTCTGAATAATATGTTTATTAAAGATAGTGGTAAAGAACATATCTGGATGTCCCTAAGTCTCCTGAAATAGTTCAAAAACAACTCATAATATAGTTTAATTTCCTGCGTGATCTTGAGCTATAAAGAAAGCAAGAAAGTTCAGTGCAGCTGTTCCAAAACCATTATCATCTGGTACTTCCATTGTATTATATTAATAATCTGAGTATTTTAGCAGCTGTTTGATCAGATGTTCACAATATGTCATATATAATCATTCCTAGACAGTATGAAAGGTCATTGTGTTTTGAATCTAACATACTCGGGGAAACTTCAAAGTATGTTATCTGTTTTCTTTAGTTAAACAAAAGCAGTAAAGAACAGAATGATTAGATAATAGCATACTGTCCTTTGTGCACTTTAAACAAAATAATGCATTTTTCCATTGGAGCAAAAACTTGATGTGTTGTTAAAAAAATCAGAAAAAAGGGAATGATCAATTCTCTATTACCCTTTTGCTTTTGTAGGTCATATAGTGTTGCATATGCTTGATTCATAGTTACTCAACTATTTTTTTGGGGGGGGGGAAGGAAAAATACACTCAATGAATCAGTACCAATGTCTCAATAAATTCAGTTGAATACAGCCAGAGATTTTTAATTTTGATTCAGAATATTTTTGTGGGAGGAACTGAAAAATTTAGAAGCATGTTATGGGTGTAAACAACAACAAAAATCCTATTTATCTTGGCCCTTTTGCATAATAGTTATTGTTCAAAGCTAAGTCATAAACAGAGAAGCAAAAGGTTTCACACTGTGAAATGTAATACTAAAATATTTCTGGATTCCATGTGGTGGGAGGACATTTAACACTGCAAGAACAGTTGGTTTCACACCCTCCCAGCAGATTCTTCAAGAAATCCAATATCGTTTTAAGCTTTTTCCAAAGTAGTATGAGTTGCCAATCTGTGCAAATTTTTGAAACAGCTGTACTTTAGAAACACAGTTCTTAACATGGTTTTTCAATCTATTCCAAAGTTAAAGATATTGCAAGAAAAAATAGTGTTTTGTCAATTAAGCCTTATAAAACAGAAATGTATTGTAAGCTCCATTAATGAAAGTTATCTAGGAAATGAGAATACATAGTAATTGTCAGGCACAGGAAGTCAGGAACCAGGATAGAATTCAAAAGCACTACTCATTTATTCCATGGAATGTATGCACAACAATCTGATCTATCAATAGTCAAGGCAAATCGATGCCAGATAAGAGTCAACAGACTTCAAGGGGGGGGGGGGGTCTGGACTTAAGCTTCTTATGAGGGTGTTGTGACTCCAAACTGATGATGAATTTGACCCCACCCTCAGGCTCAGCCTGATCATCTCCAACAGTAATAGCTGAAAACCAGTGTGGTCTTCTTTACTTATATAAAACAAAATTTAACTTCACTCAGAGTTGTATAACATCAGCTTTGTTCTCTCAAAACAAAAATAATCAAGAATATCAGGCAATATTCTTACCCATCAGAATTCTTTAAAATACATTTTGCAACACAATGGAATAAATACTAGTAGGAAGATGTTCCTCATAATTGAAATGCTTAAACTATAATTAAAAGGGCATGAAAGTTCAATAAGAGTAGAAAGTTTTTTCTCACTTTTTGTACTCTTCATTTCAAAATAAAGGGATTGACTTTATTTCATCACTATCACAGGGTTTGTTTGCTCCTGTAGAATGCATTTTGATCATAAATTTATCACATAATTCCTTTGATCAGATAATTTCCTTGATATATCACATCAAAGTGAAGTCACTCAGATTTATATGATTAATGTTGTTTTCATAAGCATTTGAGTAAATCCAGTTTAATCTGTTGTTTTTAGTAACATATCAGTAATGAAAAAAATGTATTGTGGTTATATATAACTAGGACAATTAGAAGTTCTGCATTAATGTAAATGCCAGTTTTATTATTGGGAATATGTAATGTTGGAAAGCACTCCTATTTTCTGTTTCAGCTTTACAATATACATTTTGGTAGTCTTCCATAATAGGTTGTTTATTAGACTCAGCTTTATTCCTCACCAAAAGGATCTATCCATTCAGAATGAGTGGATGCAGCATATCAAATAATATTTGGAAATACAAGCATCAAAGATCAGTTTCTTTTTAATTTTCTGCTTTGAAAGAGAATAGCCATCATTACGTGAAACCAAATGGATGCTAACATTTGTCTTACTCAATAGAACATTGCGATGAAACTTTAGGATTACTGTAATAGGACAACATAGTTGATAAGTTTTGATTTACTTCTTTTCTACATGGATTTCCAGGTGGAGATTGAAAAATTGGACTACCACCACTATTTGCCACTGTTTTTCGATGGATTGTGTGAAATGCAATTTCCTTATGAGTTTTTTGCTCGGCAAGGCATCCATGACATGTTGGAACATGGTGGGAACAAGATCCTTCCTGTCATTCCTCAGCTCATTATTCCAATAAAAAGTAAGTCTGGAGAATGAAATAGGGTCTAGGGTTTGGAGGGTGGGGGGTGGATTTTGACAGGCTGCTAATTAAGGAATAAAATATGGTATTTATAGTACTGTAGATAATAAACCTAAGTCAGTTGTAAGGCCATAACCAAGATCCAAATAATTGTGTTGCCTGAGTTATTTTTTTACTCTGCTAACCATGGTACAGTATACAAGTTGTTAAACTTCTTTTCATTCTTCTTTTTATGTTCTTCAAACTAAGATATGAAAACACTGAAAAAGAAATAGCAAAATAGTTGTGGTATCTCAACTCTTATTTTGCTATTTTGAGTAGCTTGGTTATTTTTCTTTCTAAATCAAGTTTTTCCTCATCAGGAGATAATGTTCTATTTCTGATAAACATCTTTGTGTTCCTTCAGATAGGCAAGAGCTGCTGCCTGCCTGCATTTTGTTGAACATTTTAAAATATTTTGGTTGGTCTAAAATGAAACACATTATTCTACTTAGGTCTGCACAGCTTTTACAATGTATAAATGCTAATAGATTACCCATTTTCTATGTAAAAGCACAGAGCCTCTCTCCAAGAACAGTTTCTCAATCTTATACTTTAGGCAAATATAGAGTGGTTTGGTCTGCCTCTTGTGAACAAGTTACTGCAATGCTCTGCTATGCTTCTGATAATAGTCAGGTGTCTATTGAGATTCATCCAGGTCATGGTTGTCCCAAAGGTGCTTTTTCAAGAGGCAACTGGACTTTCTGGTTTTTCTTTGAAGACGTTTCACTTCTCATCCAAGAAGCTTCTTTAGCTCTAAGAGAAGGAGAAGCGAAACGTCTTCAAAGAAAAACCAGAAATTTCAGTTATCTCTTGAAAAAGTACCTTTGGGATAATAGCTAGGGTTGCTGCCAGAGGGGGAAAAATGCATGGCCAGTCAAAGAGGCACCTGGTATACTAGGGCTCTGAAAGGGGAAGACAATGGCATAATCTGTTCTTTCCTATAAGGGCAATTTGCTGGGGCCTTATCATGCAATGGCATGTAATGGAATGGGGCTCCCTCCAACAGGAATCCTTAGGAATGCCAGATTAGTCTCTGCTACCACAGCCATGGCAGTGACCATAGGAAGGCTGAAGTGGAACTGCAGTGTCTGCAATGAGGCTACCTCATACTGTTTGCCAATTGTAGGAGGGCAGAAATGGGCTGATGCTGCAGTTTCAAGAGTGCATAGCCCATTGCTTCTCTCTATTGAGAGAAACACTATCCACATATTTGGGTGTTAAGCCCAGAAAATCTGAAGCTGGGGATTGCAATGAGGCAAGACTCTGCTAGGACAAGCCCATTGCTCAGATCACGGGTGGAAAATCTTATTAAGAGGATAGTGTTTTGAATAGGCCTGCCATAAAATCCATCTATTGACACTTCAGAAGCAGGACTCAAGAAACTTTTACAATATTGTAATCTGGGCTGTCAGGAGAACTCAACTTCCTCAGGCTGGGGCCTGTAGATATCTTTAACAATAACACTCATTGTCTCAGTCGGCCTGGCCATAATTTTTCCCTAGTGTTTTTCCCTTTTATGATTCTACTGACATGAAAAATTGTCAGAACTGCTCATTGCCTTGTTTAGATAGCATGCCTGATAAATAACCTGGTGATTTAATTAGGCAGCTTATCAGGCCTATAGCAGAGTATCTGGAGTTTTTGATAAGTGCTAGTTTGCACAAAATACAAGCCTTTACCTTGGACTTCTTTAAAAAAAACAAAAACCCCCACACATTGAAATATATCCTGATTTTGAAACAATATTTTGAAACTGATGGTGCTAATTGTAATATTTCAGAAGTGCAGTGCATTGGGTTATTATTTTTATTATTGTTTAATTAAGCATGACAGCAATCTAGTTTTTGTTGTTCATTTATCTTGGGCTGCCTGAATATGCTGGAATTACTGCAGACTCACTAAGATTAGTTCTTCTGGAGGTCTCAGTAAAATAAGTGGCAGAAAAACCTACTCCTGACTCCAGTGCCTTTGCTGTTGGGTATAAGTCACACAACATAAAACATGCTTTACTTTCATTAACTTCTCTGTATTTAATTCCTTTTTATTTCCTTTTGGTTCATGTACTTCCTTAAACGTATTTTCAGTATATCTCAGATCAAGAACTAACCAATACTTTATATTAATTTATCTGGTGGCAAAATACTTTATTTTCCTGAAAGGCAAAATACTTTATTTTCCTGAAAGGCAAATTATTTATTCACTTTTTCTAGATTTTAAGGCCACTTGTTGATTCTGTAAATAGAACCAAATTTGGGGTTCAGTTAAAGAATTTGTTTCATGACAGGTATCTTATGTTTATGATATATGCTTTATATCAGCGCAATATAATGCGTGTTAGTTAGAGAAGAAAAGGTTTGCTTGCAGGGAAGTAACAATGAGGCAAGGGTGAAAGACAAGGTGGTTGGTTGCCCCATATTGTCTAATATCTCTAGATTAATGATTTGGAGACTGCATTACTTCAGGTTAATAGCCATTGCCCAGATTTAGCCAAAAGCACAATTTATACTTTGCTCTACGCAGATGACATTGTCCTTTTTTTAATGTACCACATTATATTTGAAATGCCAACTTGAAACATTAGTCAAGTATTGTTATGGTAGCCAACTACAAATCAACTGTGATAAAACTAAAATTTTGAGGGGAAAAAGAATAACTGGAAAATTCAAGATCATATGATAACTCAAGAATTTTATCTATCTGGGCATTTTGGAGAAATAGCAAGGCCTGGTAGTGGAACTGGGGAGAAAGTGGGAGGAAAAGGCCAAATTTCTCCCAGTGGTGGCATAAGCACTTGCAGCTGTGACTCCTAAGATGGGAGAATGGCTTCAACAGATCCTAGGAATAACAGTGGAACTCTCTATCAGGAAGAATGCAGTGCTAAGAACAGCTAAGATCCCGCGCAAAACCATCAAAATCCCAAGTCTCTGGTAAAGGACTCAAGAGTGAGGAAGACACATACCACCCCAGGTTTACTTAGGTTTACTCAATGTAAAGCTATTACAGCAGGGGTGAAATCCAGCAGGTTCTAACAGATTCTGGAGAACCGGTAGCGGAAATTTTGAGTAATTCGGAAAACCGGCAAATACCACCTCTTGCTGGTCCCAGAGTGGGGTGGGAATAGACATTTTGCAATATCTTTCCTCTGCCACACCCACCAAGCCACGCCCACAGAACCGTTAGGGAAAAATTTTGAATTTTACCCCTGTATTACAGGTTAATTCAACCCAGTCACAATAATTCAATTATGGAACATGTAGCAATAACAAGGCTTTATGAAGAACAAAATAACAAAATCTGACCAAAAAAAAGTACCAGTTTTTGCCTATTGTTCCACGGTGAGCTTTTTCTCTTACTTTTAATGCAAAAGCTCTTTAGACTGAATTACACAAGTTTACGCAATTTCTCAGACACATGACTTATATAAATGTGTTTTCTTTTTTGATAATTTGTTAAAAAGGGGAGTGAAAGTATTATACATACTTTATAATATAAAATATTAAGCACCTCTTCAATGACATTGGATAGAGAAGAGCACCAACTATGATACATAAATGAGATACATTCAAATTCAAAGGGCGGTAGAAGTGTAAAATTCATGCAAATGTTAAAGGTGGTGTAAAAAGGTGGGCTTGTCGAAATGTTAGCACTGAAGTAGAAAGATCTTTTGCATCCCTCTATGTCAACATCTGTTTTTTGGCTCCTCTTCCAAATTAATCATTACTGTACTCCCGTGATGGAGAACCTATGGCACGGGTGCCACAGGTGGCACGTGGAGCCATATTGGTGGGCACACGAGTGTTGCCCTACCTCAGGTCCAGTGCGCACGCACCCACTGGCCAACTGATTTTCAGGCCTTTCGATCCCACCGGAAGTCGGGAAACTGGCTGTTTCTGGCCTCCGGAAGGCCTCCGGGGGGGGGATGGGGAAGGCTGTTTTTGCCCTCCCCAGGCTCCTAGAAAGCCTCTGGAGCCTGGGGACGGGGGAAAACGGGCCTACTGGGCCCACCGTGCTATCATGTGCCAAAAGCAGGGGGAAGTGTGGGGGGGGTCATGTGCGCATGCGCGGGAGGGTGGGGCGCATTGAATTATGGATGTGGGCACAGCACCCACAACCCCCCACCCTCTCCCCACTTTTGGCACACGACGTCAAAAAGGTTAGCCGTCACTGCTGTACTCCTTTAGTCTCAACCCCAAGCTACAAATTTTAATGATCTGGCACCTACAGTGGGGGTTTCCGGCTTGCAGATGGGCATAATTTCAACTATATAACCATCAGTGGGGCAGAATTGATCTTGTTGCTTGAGCAGGATAAGGAACCAGATGTACTCATTCTGTGATCATTAGCTATAATTGAGCTTAAGTCAGGTTGTTGGAATTTTCTGAAATGATCAGTTCCAGAGAGTATTTAAAATAATCTCTCACATATAAGAATATTTTATCTGTGACAATATACTTTTTAATGTACGGAAAATGTGTATTTTCCCTTTCTGCCCAACAATTGCCTGTAAAGTATCTGACAAAACAATTCACAGAATAAATTTAAGAGCATAAAAAAACAAACGAAATGGTATCCGATGAAGCTCCTGGCTAGGAGAGCCGTTTAACTTGTCGTCCTATATTAATGCTGCTGCTTGATTAACTGATGCTCTTTAGAGATTCTGAATCTGCGTCAGCCATGGGAGAGATTCCAAGGCTGTCTTGGAAGAACGCTACCCAGCAATTTGGCTGGATAAAACTTACATTCAAAAAATGCAGGGGCGGGGGGAGAGCTGTGCTTCTCACTCATGTAGCTAGATATTTTGTGGGCTCCTTTCCCTACCAAGCAGTTAACAGTGGGAGGCCATGATTTAAAATTGCCTGTTCTCCAATCCATAGATGTCATTGTTTTGTTTTTTGTTTTTGTTTTTTTAAAGAAAACAAAACAAAGTGCACATTTCATTCATTTTCAGTGTTGCTGGAAAAAAATCCGAGTAGTCACAGTAATAAAAGGTATTATTACACTGCAGCTTAATACTGTCTAAGGAAATGGAGCTTCATCACAATTTCAACTAGTGCAATATAGGAAATATAGCTTTATTGCATTTTCAACTAGCACAATACTTATTTATTGAGTTAGAAATGAACCAGCTTTATTGAAAATAGCTGAGTGTTAACCTGCACCATGGTTTGAAATATTTCTACTGCAATAGGGTAAAAACTCAGTTGAACTCAAAGGGGGTTATTTTAAAGTGATTGGATATGGAGAAATGGATGAGCCAAAGAATTCAGCATCTTTAAAATATTTTCTTAATGTTTCTGAATTAATTTAATGCAGGAGTGCACAATTCTGTCTGAGCCAAAAGCTATGTTAATCTTTTAATATTGTACTGGGGGCAACACTACAGAAAATATTCCACATTCAATATTTGAATTAAGTATTGCATCCACCAAACTGTTTAGAGCTTTCTAGTTTTCCATATTGGAGATCTAGAGGTTTCCTATTGGAACTGTTGGTAAAAAGCATTGTCCTGTTCTTTCACTAATGATCTCTAGCCTCTCTTCTCTTCAAAATTAAGGGTTTGAATTAAATCATTGTGAACCCATAATTTAAGGGAAATTGGGTAAAAGGCAACTCTTCTTAGCATTTCCCAAACGCTACATTCCATGAAACCATGGCATGTTTTCCAACATAGAAAACTGCATTTATATCATTTTAAAACCAGGTGTAATTGAGAAATTGCCAATCTCTGTTAGTTCAGAATTTATTGCTGAACTAACAGGGAGAAGGCAATCAAAAATCTTCAAATATATACAAATAAACAGGCTGAGTTTATTATTATAGTAGGATGGTTGTTAAATAATCAGAGGAGAACTCCTGCGGTTGCAGCTTTGCCGGGACTTTGTCAGCCTATTTGATTGATTGTTGAATTTGGGATTTCTGGCAGAGGGAAAAACTCTGGCAATTGAACTTACAGTGCAGAGAAAGAGATTACTTAGTTAGACTTGCCACTGTTTTGCATGACTGTGAGAAAAGCAAGAGAAGAAGAGGTAAAAAGGCAGAAGGATGAGAGTGAAGGATAAGGAAAAGGGGATCCTGGGAGCTGGAAATTTGGCAATTCTTCCTTTCCATCTCATTCTATATTTCCCAGTATTCATGCCTATCCATTTGTGCATTATTTATCCCTTCTAGTCTCCTTTTTGGAGCCTGATATCTGTAATAGATAGAATGTGGTGAAAGTTTTTGTTTGTTGGTTGGGGACTTTGTACTTCGCAACTGTTGTATGCAATGGAGCTCTATTATAATCTACAGTTTGCGGCCTTTACTCCCTAGTGTATAATTTTAGAGTGGGAAGCAGGAACATAAAGAAATTTGAATTTAAATTCACATTTGAAAATATAAATTTGAAATACAAAGGAGAATACAACATTCTTTTCTTTGGAATGAAATAGAACAGGACAAAAGGTGTTATTGATTTCAGTAGCAAAATCCAGCTGCTTGACACTATACAAAAAATTCTCAAGTAGGCAGGATAGAATCCTTATTTATCAGTTAGTCTTTAAAAAAAAAAGCCTACAAGCTTTTCTTTGTAAACATTCCGATCGTTGTTCTTTTCTCCGAATAGTACCAATTGTTAATTGAAAGGAATAAAATGATTGCTAAGCAAGCAAAAAATAAACAGGCTGATTGTTTCAGTAGAATGTCTTGTCAACCTTCATGTTTTTGCCTTTTCGATTCCCTTAGTCCCAGTGGTACTGATGGTGAGTTACCCCCCTCCTTTTTCTTTCTTCTCTTTCTAGGGGGAGTGGGGTGGGGTTGGGTTGGCAGGAACCAGTAGGATAGACAGCAAGAAGGAATAATAAGCTGCTTTCTTGGGGTTACTGAAGAGTCAGCACAAACTGTGGGAACAAATAACACTCAGACAAGGCGGTGTTTTATAACATTGGGGCTGCAATCCATCTCTGGGTTCCTTCAAAGCCAGGCTAATAAAGACCCACTTACAATCCCCTGCAGAGTACAGTTTAATTAAATTTGTCCATTAGAGGATTTCTACCCTCCCCTCTACATTCTTGAAATTAATTCTTCTGTTTTCTGCTTGTCTCTTTTCGTTCATCCAAGATGCGCTGAACCTTCGAAACCGACAGGTCATCTGCATCACGCTCAAAGTCCTTCAGCACCTGGTGGTGTCAGCTGATATGGTGGGGGAAGCTTTAGTGCCCTATTATCGTCAGATTCTCCCTATTTTAAACATCTTTAAGAATAAGAATGGTGAGTGATCCTAGCAATGCCATGTCTTCAAATCCTTCGTTATAAAGGGGTTCGAGGCAAGGCTGATTAACAATGTAGTAAGAATTTACTATAGTATACAAACTAAGATATACTTGGCACTTTCTTCTCTTTTATTCTCCAGGGATACTGTGAAATTAACACCAGCATTTATTATTTCTTACGTGCAGAGCTTATTCAATGCATTACTGAACCACTGGAGCAGTTCTATGATCTTCCAGTAATTAAAATTTACACAGTTTTGTAGCATTCTTTAAATGCATTGATAGGCTGTATTTCCCCCCCCCCTTTTTTTTTTTAGTAAACAACATAAGCATTCACTTCTTAATTTGGCTTGAAGGTTGGGTACCCCCACACAAGGATTCTGCACAGCTCTGGATGTCAGTCCCATTTGAGATCTGAATTGGTTTATTTATTTGCAGCTCACTTTTTTTTTTTAACTAGCTGAACAATTATAAAACTAGGTTGAAAGCCTTCTTATTGGAGGGAAACTCTGCTTCAGCCCCCACTTCTAGTAGGCTGAATATAACTAGCAGAACCTCCAAGAGAAAAGTGCCTTGTCAGCTTTGCTGCTCCCCGTAGGAATTTGGCAAGGCTGAAACGAACAGGTTCTATCCATTTTCTGGTTTCCTCCCCTCCCCTCCATGGGGGATGTTCATGCCCCCATGACTGGAATGAAAGCCTTTGGTTTTCTTCATAACTCGCATTGATTGGGGCAGGACAGTGTGGCTATTTTCAGCTTTATTCAATGTTCTCAGTGTTTCTGAGTCAAACAATTTCCAAGTTGCTTTTGTAGTTTAGAGTAAAAGCAACTTTGATATAATACCATCATAATACCTGCAATTGGTTGATTCATTTTCGAGGGCAATATGCTCATTTAAAGTTTTATTATAAAATGGTCAAGCAGTTTGGTGACGTGGGTAAACAGAAGAGTTCCATAAACAAACAAACAAAAAAAATCCTGTTTATCAGACTCCAAGTGTGTATTTTTAAAAACTTCCTGACTTCTTAAAATGAAGGAACCTTTATATGCCTGCACCTACCAGCTTGCCTTTTATCATTCTTGGAAAAAATATTTATTATATGGCACATAATATGAATGGGTTGAAGGCTGAAAAATTACTCTGCAATTCGCTTTGCGTATTGAAGCACATTACAGTATGATTACAAAGCATGCTAATCAGTTGTACAATTTGGCCATGCAAATCTCTAGTGTTTCAAATAACAAGTTGAGAAACTTTAATAATAACTGCATTTGTCATCATCCTTTAAAACTCATATTGCCACATGATATGTTATTCCTTTGATCAAACTTACTTCATAGATTTAAAAAAATGATTGATGGGTTATTTTAAAAAATGGTTAATGCATTGGCAGTAGTTGTGAGGAAAACCTTAATGAAGCAGAAACTTTACATTTGTGCAACATGTCCATTAGAGAATAATATCTGATATAGCTAAAGGAATGTGAATTAATGCTGTAGCAAATAGTCTCTAAGTTTTGAACCATGCACAGAATATTTTTTGTTTTTCTGAAAAAAATATGTTTTCAAATAATTAGTGCCTATTTATTGGTTCTTACAGGGAACAATGCTAATATATTTAGCTCTTGGAGTGCCTTCTGGATTTTATGAATCAAACATTAAATTCTAACTGGCTGTTCTGAAACTTTTAACCACCAAAGCTTATGCTTAGAAATTAATATTTCAGCCTGTAATACAGGTTTGCTCTGATGAAATAATTATAATTATGCAAAAAGGCAATATGGCTTTATAATAGGTATATCTTTGTTGCATTGTATTACCATTCTACCTTCTCATTATCATCTAGTGAAAGCACAATAACAACCTTTCCTGGGTTAACATTCAATTTTCATAGGTTTGTACCTGAAGCATGAATTAAACCTGTTGTCAACAGTATGATATATTTTTCAATGCCTTTCTTGAAATTAATAAAATGTGATCAGTTTTTCTTAAGGTCTCTTCATATTGAACTGTATCATGACACAAGTATTTGTTACCATCTGTTGTTGCTACTACAGTAGTAAGAGTCTTGTTAGGTTATATTTTAAATGTAAATTCATGAAGTCACTTAAGTTAAATATTCAAGAAAAAGTAAAATATGTTTTAATGCTTTGTATGCAGAAAACAGAAGATGAAAAGAGACCAAACAATATCTTCAAAGCTTAACATAAAATTCCATCAAGCCTCATGCTGAATGGATATTAGCATCAGTGTAGGGAGCAGAAATTACTTTGATAAGTGTTAGATAGCTGTACCAAAGTGTATATGTTTTTAAATGTAATGTTGTCAGATGAATGAAAACATCAGCATTGTCCTTTAGCAACTATAATATGCTGTCAAATAAAAGCAGTCATAATGTCTTTATGAGCTTTTAGAAATCAGAAACATTTTATGTCATCAGTATATTTTATTCAAAAGTGATCAATAATAGCTTGTGAAATGCTGTGAAGATTAAACGATGCAGAATTTTAATACAAAGCCCTATAAATCTCACCTGTAAGCAGAAAGCACCACAGATGAAAAAGGAATACATTTGATCATTTTGTTCTGTTTTCTTCTTGATCTCCTAAAGCAGGCGCTATTATTGGTCAATAAAATGGTGACTCATACAGTAAAAGTTGAATGTCAACAAAGTAAGGTCCATTGGAGATAAACAGTATGAAATAGGCAAGAGGGATGATTGAATAAATGCTGGGTTTTATAATATATACATGTCTTCCACAAATAAATGTATGAAATCTTTACTATGAAAATGTGTAGTACTAGTCAGGTATTTCATTTGTTAGGTTATGGGAGACAGTGACGATGTTCATACACAAATTAAGCATGAAATTGTTTCACTTACGGTAGTAGATCCTCTGAACATGTGCTATTGTAGAGTGTCTTAATTATAGCCTACAAGCACAACTTAGTAAACCCCAATCTATGTGTTGCTTAAATCTGTATGAGGGCTTAATCTCTGGTCAAGCTGACAGGTATAAACATGAAGCAGATTCTCCCTGCAGGTATCTCTGCTCTTCACTTTGTTTTCACCCCTCCCAGATATGTGCAAAGTAAGATTCAAAAAGTTAAGGGGGGATGATTTAATCATCCTTCACTCCATATGTTGTGGCTCTGACCCTAATTGGGCAATGACATGTCTTGTTTGTTGTTGTTGATTTTTGTGTTGCCACAAACCTTTTAAACAAGTATTGGCAGAAGAGGCAGGAAAATAGCAAGTTGGGTTTCCTGTGTCATTTTGCATGCATTTCCTGGATAAATATCTTAAACCATGTTGAGTGTATCATATGCAGTAGTGGTATTCAGATGGTTTGGGCAAACAGGTAACGGCAACTGCGGGTGAGGTAGGCCCACTCCCGCGCTCCGGTACTATGCTGTCCTATTTAGCTGCTTTTTTGAGGCTGGGCGCATGTGTGAAAGGCTTGTGCGCGCAGGGCGAACCAGTGGTAAAAATATATGAAACACACTTCTGGTCAATTACACATGGTCAGAGACTCCTTTTGTGGTTACAGAAGATTTACAATCCCAATGATACAATGCAGACTTAATTTGAGTGTCAAGTATTAAATTGGAAAACACCAATCTGACCAACCCTCTGCTCCTGAACAGCATAATGTTAAAACAAGTTATATTGAATTTAAATCCATTGAACTCATTAGTACATTCATTAATCTAGTGGCCTCCTTAATTTTTTATTTTTCTTACAACATTTCCACATGCTATTAGTTATATTTCTGTATGGATAGCAAGGAAGACATATATTTAAAGTAATCCCAATAAAGATGTTACCTGCTTTATTAGGAAAAAAAAGTCTCAGGATTAATTCCTTGCATTTTTCAGCTTATATTAGATTCAGGAACATTCCCTATTCTATGAAAATCTATTACCAAATCCAAGTAGGAGATATCAGCTAGCTGGATAAATATTCAAACAGCATAAAGTGGTTTATTATGGACTGAATAGAAGTGAAATAAAAAAAAATGCTATTAATTCAGATGCCAGGTCCTCTAATTAAGGTGGTCAAAAATACTTTATTCATATTTTTTCATTGCTCCAAAAATATTTTTAAGCCTAATCTGAGCATAGAGCACAAGATAGAGGTAAGGATTTCAAAGAGTTGTAGGGAAAATAGGGAATGTTTAAAGAAGTGATTCACTTTTTTATAGTGTTCAGCTATAGAAGAAGGCAGAAAGAGAAACAGAGATTCTTGCTGAAATGAAGAAAGACATAGCAAAGAGAGATGGATTTGCAAGGTGTAACTTTCAGATAGTATACATGTATTAAGAGATGGTACCTTAAGTGCAGGTATCAGTGAATGGAGAAATAGAATATTTTTGGATTAGATTGGGAAAAAGTAAAGGTGTACAACTTGTGTACATTTTTGGTCCTAGAAGGTCAGTGTTAGATGCAAAAAGAAGATCTACATTTCTTCTAAGTGTCTTCAGTATGAAAAGATAAGAGCAACAGAACAAAGCAAGAACCAGCTGCCAAACCCCATCCATAACATATGGGTATCATTTGTGATTGAAATTATTCCGTGTATTGATTTGTAATAAATTCATGCAAACCGTGAGCTAAATTGGGAGTATAATTTGGAAAGGGGAAAGCCAATTGCATAACAGGACTTATTCCCATTTAAGTAGGTTTAGGATTCTAATTTTACTCAACTTTCATAAGTATCTGTATTTAATACATTCAAAGAGCTAAACACTTTCCATTCTTGCTGTATAATTTGTAATTACTGGATAATTTCTTAAATAAGAATATGGTATTAGTCTGCATGAGACAGAACTGACTTAGTGGTGATTAATTTAAAGTTAATAATACTTAACAAGTTCTTGTGATGTGTTAAAAGCCTAATTAAAATGTGTTCAGCATTTTAAGTAACCGAACAAAAGAAAATAGAGAGGTGAAACCTTTCAATAAATTCAACTACATACAGTTACCCTGTCTTATATTTTTTTGAACCCCAAAATAAGTGCTTGGCCTTATTTTCGGGGAGGTCTTATTATTTTGGGGCCCATGGAGCAAGATGGGCCTCCTCTTGCCATCTTACCTGATTTCCAGCTCTGTGTTTAAATATTTTTGGGAAGGGCTTATTTTCGGGGGGAGGCTTATTTTAGCACATGCGCTCAAAAGCCCGATTGGGCTTATTATCAGGGGATGTCTTATTTTTGGAGAAACAGGGTATTTAAGGCAGTTCTGATAAATACAGAAGACAAAATGATATTAGTTAGTGACTACAAAATCCTTCATTTGTATCCAGGAGTTTTGAGGTCGGTATTAATTAGCACATAAGCCTTTTAAAAACCTTAGCCAAAATGAAGTTTGCATTACTTTGTATATCTGTATTATATAGAGACATATTCTTTCTCTCTTCCTCTCTCTCTCTCTCTCTTTCCCTCCCCACCTCTCTCTCTGTCAATCAAAACAACAATATTCAAAAGCAACAAGTTGTAATTTGAGCTAACCTGGGATTTAATATGATGAAATCTTTGTCCATAGGCTATTACCTGAAAGCATTCAAGATCCGTGGTGGAATTCAATTTTTTTTACTACCAGTTCTGTGGGCATGGCTTGGTGGGCGTGGTGTGGCTTGGTGGGTGTGGCAGGGGAAGGATAATGTAAAATCTCAATTTTCCAGCACACTGTTCCTCCAATCCATTGGCTGGGTTGTTCTCCTCATGTTGCTTTAAACCGAGTGCAGATTTTTTTCTCTGTCCTTGGCTGACCACGCCCACCCTGTGTCACTAACGTCGGTCTTTCTCACTCAGTTGCTGAGGAAACTTCTCTGTGCATTTTTCCTGTCTAGATAAGTGCTATTTGGCTGACCTTCTTTATTTTAGTTTTTTATTTTTGTCACCCTTCCTTCTCCCTTGATTGCCATTGCCTTTGGCAACCTCTCCTTATTTTTGTCTGCTATTTTCGTTCACTTTAAAGGAGCTGCTACGGGGGATTGGTGAGGCTGCGAGCAGGGCGGTAACGTGCGTGGGGCTCCAGGTCGTTCCGCTCCTCATTGTGACTTTTGTTCTGGCTTGTTGTGCAGCCAGCCGGATTCCAACCTGGCTGGGCGGTTCTGAGCTAATTTCTAACCGCCGGCGTTTCGTTGGCTTCCTGGTGAGCCGGGAAAGCCACGAGCGCCTCAGCTCCGTTATTTCGGGCAGCTCCGGAGTCCCTGCTTATGATATCTGGCACACTCTGAAGTCCAGGCGATCCTCCTAGCCAGCGCTATTGG
Source organism: Ptyas mucosa (assembly GCA_012654045.1). Lineage (NCBI taxonomy): Eukaryota > Metazoa > Chordata > Lepidosauria > Squamata > Colubridae > Ptyas > Ptyas mucosa. The sequence goes on from WNWU01000005.1 coordinate 16,625,011, forward strand.
CCGCTTGTCTTCATTGACAGCTCCGTTTTGAGGGACTCGTGTGGGGCGCGGCTGCCATTTTGGACAGTTTGCTGATGGCAACTGTGCTAAGGAGCACCCAAGACTGCTTGCCTTCGTCGCGGCCGCCATTTTTGGAGTGCTTGGGTGGCAGCTGCCATTTTGGACATTGCCTCGCATCGCGGCTGCCATTTTGGACACTAACAGGGGGCACCCGCCATTTTGGATCACCCTCTGTCATTGCGGCTGCCATTTGGTTCAACTGTTAGGGGTCGGCCGCCATTTTGAGCACATTTGGATTTGTTGCAACTCCAATTTTGGCACTTTGGCAGTTCCGCTGAGGGAGTTCTTTCTCCCCGGACTATAATTGAACTTTAGGAGGTGGCTGTTTTGGGATCCTTGCTGGGTACCGCCCCTTTTGTCTGGAAATCTGCAGCCCAGGAGTCGGCCCTCAGTTGCAGGACGTTATATCGCTGCACCGGCCATTCCATTCTCATCTGGCTGCCCTATTGGTGGTGCTTAGCTGCTGTTGAGCTACGCTGACGCGCCTGATCAACCCCAGCTGTTGAATATCACCCTCATTCAGCCTAGTCTGCTATATGGCTGATTCGGACTTGTCATCGGATCTCGAGGGGGAGGTGAGCCCCCCTGCCCCTTCTACTCACCACCGGGTGGGACGCAAGCCTGCCAAATCTAAGGCAAAGGCTCCGGCTCCCAAGCCTTCTCTGTCCTTGCACCCGGGTCCACCTCATAAGTCTGAACTGAGGCGCCACAGGGTGCTTGAGAAACAATTTGAGAAGGCCAAAGCAGCCAAGGGTCATGTGCCCAGTTCAGTACTCTCGGAGGACCCTGGTACTTCATCTTACCATGCCTCCCAGGACAGTGTCTCTGTAGCCCCTTCCCAAGTCTTTGGGGCCTCAGACCACCAGCCGGCAGTGTTGTCAAACTTGGAAGCAACACGGGGGGTATCTGCATCCTTGCCTAATGTTGCTTTGGCCCCTCAGTCGGACCGCCCTGCTTGGGCTAGACCGCCTCCTTCAGCTACGTTTACACCAACAGCTGCAGGCCTCTATACGGAGGACTCCACTGCTCCAGTTGATCTTCAGTCAATGCTTTCTGATGTCCTGGCAAAAATTCTAGCCACTGGCCTTCAGAGCGGTGCGGGCGGAGGGGACCCTTCTGCTGCCCCAGAGCATTCTGTGGGCTGGTCCGCTCATCACGCCAAGGCTTCGGCTCTGGCTCAGACAGCCTCTGTCTCCTTGGCGGAATCAGAACAGGAGGAAGACTTTCCAGAGGACATAGAGTTCTCTGAGGACAAGAGACTCCCACCTGAGAAGCCTGTTTTCACTGGGCTCTTTCGTCCTTCCGTTTTTAAGTCCCTCCTACACAAAACAAAAGTTACTACCCAATTTGGGCTGTTGACTGCTCCCCCTCCTGCAAGCTCAACACAACCTTCGGCTACCCATGAAGCCTTGTTTCAGGTGTCTAAGCCAGACAAGGATGTAATTCCTTGTCCTCCTTTATTTGCTGATGTGGTCCAGAGCGCATTTGGCCAACCGGGGTCCTTGACGGCCCCGAGTGGTTTGGACAAATGGCTTTATTGTGCAGCTGCAGAATTGGATGAGATCTTAGCACTGCCTTCAGTTGATACACCGGTTGCCAACCTTTCTTCCTCATTGATTGTGTCAGCGGACGCTGTTGACGGCCTCAAAGCAGAGGACCGAAAGACTGAAATGGGGTTTTGCAAGGCTCATCAAGCTGCCGCGTGGGCAATCAAGGCGGCCACTGCAACATCATTTTTTAATTGGGCATCTTTAATATGGCTCCGTCAGCTGCAAGAGCGTCTCCCTGCCACCGAGACTCGCATACATCAAGACATTAATAAAATAGTGGCAGCTACGGAGTATTCTGCAGATGCGTCTCTGAACGCCGCCAAATTCGCCTTCCGCTCCTTGGCTTCAACCGTCACCAATCGACGCCTGTTCTGGTTGCGCAACTGGAAGGCTGATTCCAAAGCTAAGTGGAGGCTGGCCTCCTCGCCTTTCAAGCCCCCAGCCTTGTTTGGTGCTGCCTTGGAGCCCCTCCTGGTGGAGGATAAAGAGAAACGTAAGATTCTTCCGTCTTCCTTTTGCAGGCCAGAGCGCAGGTAAGTGCCTTACAATCAGTGGCAGTCCTTTCGGGCCTACTCTGGACCCGGCGGGTCCTTCTCTCAGTGCTCGTTTGCCCATGGTGGGGACCGCTTTGCAGAACGACAACAGTTTTGAGACCTGTACCCGTTCTCAAGCTCCATCCAAATGCCTATACCGAGGTGGGGGTTATCGCCCCGCCAAACGTGGCAAATGACTCTCACGTGTCAGATCCCATTGGTGGTCGCCTCCAGCTGTTTCATCACCAGTGGGACCTCTTGATACCTGAGGAATGGATCCGATGCACGGTGCGTCACGGACTATGTCTAGAATTCGTCGGCCCCCCTCCGACTCGCTTCTGTCATTGCCCGGTTTCCCACCTGTCTGACCAGAGGCAATTGATGGAAGCGGAGATCTACCACCTGCTCGACATCAAAGCAATAGAGCCGGTTCCCGATGGTCAAGAGATGACTGGGTTCTATTCCACTCTGTTTCTAGTCACCAAGTCGTCGGGCGGACACAGAGGCATCTTGAACCTGAAGTGGCTCAACAAGTTCATCTTGTATCGAAGGTTCAAGATGCATTCGCTCTCATCTATCCTGGCAAGCATCAGGCACAACGATCTGCTTCAGTCTGTAGATCTTCGGGAGGCCTATTTGCATGTACCTATACACCCGGCGCATCGCAGTTTTCTGAGGTTCGAGTACAATTGCCAGCATTACCAATACTGTGCCGTTTGGGCTTTCCTCCGCTCCCAGAACTTTCACAAAGCTGGTCGCAGTGGTAACCGCGGCTCTGAGGTCCCTCCTGATCCGTCTTCTATGCTACTTAGATGACATTCTCGTCCTGTCATTGTCTCTGCATCAAGCGTTGAGCAACATGGAGACGGTGTTGCAGGTGTTTCAGAGTCACCATCAATTACGAGAAGAGCCATCTTACTCCGACCACGTGGATTCGCCACCTGGGAGCGGTGATCGACTCCACAATGGGCCAGGTGTTCCTGTCTCCGGACCGGGTCCTCGACATCCAGACGTTGGTGGCTCAGGTGAAAACCAAACAGACTGCCCCTCTTCTCCAACTATCTCAACTATTGGGGAAGATGGTGTCCTGTATAGCTATTGTTCCCTTAGCCCGCAGACACACAAGACTGCTACAGTGGTTTCTCCTACCATTCCAGAAGGCCAAACGCAGCACGTCAACAACTCCAGTCTCCATACCTCCTCAGGTTCGAATGTCCTTAACTTGGTGGATGTCCCCGGCTCTTCTGCGAGGGTGCGTGTTCCTCGAAGTCAATCGACTGGTGCTAACGTTGGATGCCAGTCTCCTAGGTTGGGGGGCACATCTAATGAAACAGGTGGTACAGGGTCGCTGGTCTCAGTCAGAGCAAGTGAACAGCATCAATTGGCTGGAGTTGAGGGCTATTCGGCTTGCTCTTCGCCACTTCCGTCCCATCTTGGAAGGCCGACACGTGTTGATCTGGACGGACAACATGACGACCAAAGCACATATAAACCGCGAGGGGGGCACTCGATCCAAGAGTCTGATGCTGAAGGCGGAATGTCTATTAGCCTGGGCCGAACGACACACAGCGTTGCTAAGGGCCGATTATATCTCTGGTCTCTCAAACACGCAAGCAGACTGGCTAAGCCGGGAAAGCATCGACCCAGCCGAGTGGTGTCTCCATCCGGACAATTTCACAGCCATCGTTCGTCATTTCAGCCTGCCTCTCGTGGATTTGTTCGCCACCCCTCAAAACACACATCTGCCCTGCTTCTTCACACGCTACCAATGCAGAGCCGTGGAGGGGTGCAATGCTCTCAGGTGCCCGTGGCCTGCAGGACTCCTCTATGCTTTCCTGCCTCTTCCCTTGATCCCCCAGGTGATTCAGAAGTTGTTGGTGGAGCGAGCAGAATTGCTTTTGGTGGCACCTCGATGGCCTCGCAGACCGTGGTACGCGGACCTGGTGGGCCTATCCCTGTCGCCTCTATGGATGATTCCACAGCAGGAGATCTCTCTCAGCCAGGGGTTCATCGCTCATCCGGACCCCCAGTGGCTCCAGTTAACCGTCTGGCACTTGAGAGGCTCCTGCTGAGGAGACAGACTCTCTGATTCGGTCATTGACATCATCCAATCAGCCAGACGTCCTTCCATGACACGGATATATCAGGCATCGTGGAAAGCCTTTTCGCAGTGGTGTGCTGTCCATCATGTCGACCCTACCTCCGCCGACATCCCGGATGTATTGGATTTCCTTCTGGATGGATTGACCAGGGGCCTGGCTCCTGCCACCTTGCGGCGCCAGGTTGTTGCCCTCCCCACTGTACTTACCTGTGAACCGCACCGTTCCTTAACTCAGAATCCACGTATACGGAGTTTTTTACATGGGGCGTCCAACAGATCTCCGCTGGTGGACCACCGTTTTCCCTCTTGGGACTTGTCTCTCGTGCTTCACGCACTTACCTGTTCCCCTTTCGAACCGTTGGCCTCGGTGCCATTGAAATTTCTGTCGTTCAAACTTACCTTCCTGCTGGCCATCATCTCAGCTCGAAGAATTTCTGAACTCTTGGCCCTGTCTGTGCAGAAGGATCTTTGTATATTTTATTCCGATCGGGTGGTGATGAGATTGGATCCTTCTTTTACACCGAAAGTAAATTCCTGGTTCCACAGGGCCCAGGAGCTCATTCTCCCCAACTTTTGTCCCGATCCACGGAATCCTCGCGAAAGTAACTGGCACACGCTGGATGTGCGAAGGGCCCTCCGTCGTTACATCAGGAGGACTGCGGCGTTCCGCCTCACGGAGGCTCTGCTTGTGTCGTTCCACCCGTCCACCATGGGAAGAAAAGTGTCCTTGACTACCATCGGTCATTGGATCAAGGCTTGTATTTCGACCGCTTACTCCGCCAAGGACAGGCCTGTCCCTGGCAAGATATATGCACACTCCACCCGCAGTGCAGCTGCTACTGCGGCCTGGTCATCTCAAGCCTCTGTTTTAGACATTTGCTGGACGGCGTCTTGGGCGTCGCCATCTTCCTTCATCCGGCATTATAAAATTGATTCGTTTGCATCCGCAGAGGCTTCCTTTGGCCGCCGAGTTCTGCAACAAGTTGTTTCCTACCAGGACTCAGGGACCAGTCAGCCTCCCGCCCGGGACAGTTCAGCTTGGGTAGATCCCAGCCAATGGATTGGAGGAGCAGCGTGCTGGAAAACTGACGTTGACGTATCTGAACATCCCTTTTCAGGATGCTGCGACTCCAATCCATGTCCGCCATGTTGAGGGCTTCCTGTTCCTGAGTTGATTGAAGGTTGTGTTTGTTTTCTGCTACCGTGGGTTCCCTTCTGAGTTCCTGCGCCTTCGTGATGAAAGACTGACGTTAGTGACACGGGGTGGGCGTGGTCAGCCAAGGACGGAGAAAAAAATCTGCACTCAGTTTAAAGCAACATGAGGAGAACAACCCAGCCAATGGATTGGAGTCCCAGAGTCCTGAAAAGGGACGTTCAGGTATGTCAACGTCCGTTCCCACCCCACTCTGCGTCCAGCCAGAGGTGGTATTTGCCGGTTCTCCAAACTACTCAAAATTTCAGCTACCAGTTCTCCAGAACCTGTCAGAACCTGCTGAATAGCACCCCTGCTGTAGACGCTTTACTTTAGGGCAGACTGGAATAAAACTTTCACAAATCTAACCCTTTCTGAAGGCCTTAATGTTACAAAACTTTATTCAGGTAGCTTCAATATTTCCCAGCAATATATTTTGAAGTAATCCAACTGCAACTCTTTTAAGACAATGATAGCAGCCATGAAAAAGGACCGGACTCAATATTGAAGTGGACTAGTTCAACTTAAAAATATTTCCCGCCAAATATGTTGAAAATTAAAGAAATCATTACCTTCTGTCTACTTCTGGGTTAGCAGAGCTGTTCACGTAGCTCATTGGCCAAGTTAATTAGCCTCTTTTGTGAATGCTCCATTTTATATACTGCTATTAAGATGTATGTGGGTGTTATTGGGATGGAATGGGATAGGATGGGGTAGGGTTGGATTGGATTGGATTGGACTATATATCATCATTAGTGACCATGTAAATAGAACTGTTCCTGGATGATCTGTCCCCAATTTGATCCTTCAGGTCTTCCAGTAATCTACCTATCCCTGCTGTAATTGATTGCATTCACCTTCTTCTGTTTGATCTCTACTTCTTTTTCCTTCCACCTTTTCTCGCATTATGGACTTCTCAAGAAAGCTATACTTTTGCCTATATCCAAAATATGATAATTATCATCTTTGTCTATATAATATAACATGAATCAATACTATATACGTGTCATGTGTAATAGTCTAATAGCAAACACACATTGTTATTTGTGCAGTAAATAAGACTCCCAGATTCAGTAGAAGAAAAGTCAAAGCGACAACATAAAGGCAAGATTTTTGAAGAGACACAATAGAATGAAGGAAAGAAGAGACCAAAAGAGCTAAATAACAACAGACTAGACAGAGAATAACAGAGACTAGGCTATGGGTCAGACAAATAAATTGAGAGGTAAGGAAGAAGGAGCTGAATAAATGTAAGCCTGTCTACTTGCCCTCCAGTCTGCCATAGGCAGGATTTAGAGATGTTAAAATTCATTGATTCATGCCAATATCAAAGAATCTATTGTGTTACTTTAACAGTTTTGTCCAGATATAGAAAGACAGCCACACTGATATTTTGATTTTGTAAAGCTGCATAAGTACAGAAATAATCGCCAGATTGCATTCAAGTCCCACTGAACCAATCCAGAAGTAGCTGACTTGATGCCTTGAATCAATCTGATAATTCAGTTTTAAGGAATAATTTGAGTGAATCTATTTCAAATTGAATCACCCCTTTGAACCTGGGCATAGCCCTAATAAATACATAGGGGAAAATCCTCTCTTCCTTCAACTCTTTAGATAAGATCAGCAGGCAAGCAGAGAAATTGTCCCTAACTGTTGTGCCCTATCGCTGAAGGAAGCGATGGTATTTAATTAAATACAATTTCTGCCTTTCATTCTCTACCAATTGCAGCTTTTATAGTTAAGGAAGTAGCTTAATTCCAGCAGCAGCCACACTTCAGTACATTATTAATAATTGAAATTATACAGTCCAGGTAAACTAGAATTTCTTAACTCTCCCACAAATCCTGCACTGAGGGAGCTCAACCAATCTCATTGTACATATGTTGTGCACTGACAATAAAGATTTGAACTGAATTTGAATTGGATCCTGAAAACAATAACATAAGTTACATGAAACGTGGAGTTATTAAGAAAAAGGTAAGTCCTGGAACAACCTCTGCAGCTGGTTAAGTGGTGTCCAAAATGTATTAGACAAACCTGGTATACACAGTATTTTAAGATAAAAGTGTTATGAGTTTATGTGATCCAAGCCCTTGTTGTTTGTAAATCATTGCTTATGACATAATGTTTTCTGTGAATATGACAATTGTGTTGCTTTTGTGTTGTTCAGTAAACCATGATTAAATAAACCATGGCATATTGGGATGTATGAACCTAGCTATTATATAATCCATACTTTTAGAGCTGTTGGCAGAGTTAGTAAATTGCATAGTATCTCGACCTTAGATCCCCAAATCAAAAGGAACCAGAGAAAACCAGCTTCTTCACTGATGGTTAGAACACCTTTGATAAAACCTGACATGATCATCTAAGGCTATGTGAAGTTATAGAGCTAGATATTATCATTCAGTGATTAATACAGTTATAGCCTTCTCTCCTCACAATGTCTATTTGGAGTCCTGTGTGGTCTTTGTTGGAGATCATATGTGGCAAGCTTCTCAGTGTACAATCTGCATTTATGTCTTAGCTGTCACCAAATTGTGGGGCTCTCCAGACAGCTGTTTTAGGTGGCAGTCCATCTTTATGGTGACAGTAATAAAGAAAAGCATAAAGATGTGCAATCTGTATTTTAAAAAGAAGCAGGAGCTAGTACTGTTGAATTGAATGTTTCTGCACACATGGCTGCATGTAGCTGAAATTTTATAAAGCAGCTCAGTACAGTATTTTTTTTCCCCATTCAACATGATGGCCTTTGGATAGGTAGACGGAAAGGTAAATGTCCTCAGGATTTCAGCTTCAGAATATCATTTACATAAGCTCTGTGCATTTTCAGCCTTAATGTGTTCTGCATGAAAATAACTTTACTATCATCTTATATTTGGACATTGAGCAACTACTATGTTCCTCATATGTATATTTGCCAGAAGGATCTTTTAACATTTTCTGATTTATTATATGATGGCACTTTCCTTTTAGAATGCCTTCTGGAAAACAGGTTAAGTGATTTACAGGAATCTATGTTTATTTTCTGCCTGGTTCTTCACATTTTATTAATGTTTGTAAACAAATATGCTACATTTTACAGGGACATATGGTTTCAGATTTGTTTCAGTTCTTAAAGTGACATCTTTCTATGTTAAATCTGCACCGAAACGTTGTCTTCATTTAATGATTCAAATGGGTTGCATTTATTTGTCACACATATCTTGAATTAATGTACCCAATTAAGCTTTTAGTCTAGGGAGAATTTTTCTGTGAAAATTGCTAAGCTCTGAAAAATTGGTCTTGCTGCATTTGCATCTGGATTGCAGATTTTATAAAGACAAACCTGACCATAGGCCAGAGAGAAGTAAATTGATGATATCCAGAGTGAAATCTCATCTAAAGTATATCATTGCTAAATTCCAGCGCAACGCTAACTTTTTAAATTTTGTTCTGGATCCCTACTTTCATATCCTTGTGCGATTTCTGAGGCTACATATCCCTAGATGATTTCACATTCAGACCACCTTTGCAATTATAGCCCTTTTATGAAGTCATGGACACTTGTGGAACATGGAAAAACTGGATGCTTTGGCTATTTTGAGAGAAATGGTGGCAAAGGACACATCTGTTACTTTGCTTCCCCGTTGTGTAAGAAATAGGACTCTGCATTTCTGGACAATGTGACATTCACGTCTCTCCTCTGCTCCATTTCCATTAAATGCCCAAGAGGTCCTTAGGACCTTGTCTACCGAATGCTTCATAGGCTGCAGTGTTTGTTTTATAGACTTATTATTTGGTCCCAAAAGTTCAGAGAATCTAAATGACCTTTCTGTTTGTAACCGTATTCCTATATAAATATGTACTCTTGTTTTAAATCAAAGCAATATTTTGTTTATTTCTGTAGTTCTTGGCCACTTTGATTGATCTTTCTAGCTCATACTCTGGTACTTCTTCAGCACTGAATACTTTGTTTGCTAACCGGCTGCTGCAGTGTTTCCAAGGCAAACTTTTGTAGCTTCTAAAAATAGTTATCATTTAAAGAAATGTCAGCTTTCTGTTTTTTCTTTTATCTTGTGTTGCATTTTTCTTTAAAACTTTCCATTTTGTATTTAAGATCTTGATTAGTCTTTCAGCTACAACAAGTATTCCTAATTACATCCAAACCTTCTGTATGTATAGGCTCATCAAATCAGAGAGAAAATTATATGTATTCAAATCTATATTATGGTAGATGTTTTGCTGCGACTATTGGCAATCTTTGGAGGGTGGTTGATAGAATTGATGCTTGAAACAATTGCCACAACTGGGACCAGAATGTCCATTGTTAAGCAAGGAGATTATTGAGTTTTATGACATTTTTGCCACAGTTGTTAAGTGAATCACTGCATTTAAATGAATCATTAAATTAATCTGGCTTCCCTCGTTATGTTTGCTTGTTGGAAGCCTTCTGAGAAGGTTGCAAATATCAATCACATAACCTGGTACAACTCTCGTTTATGATGGTTGCAGTGTCCCAGAGTCATGTGATCACCCTATGTAACCTTCCCAGCTGGCTTCCAACAAGCAAAGTCATGGTGGGAAGCCAGTGTCGCTTAATGACTGCAAGATTCACATAACATTTGCAGTGATTCATTTAAAAGCTGTGGCAAAAAGGTCATAAAATGGGACACAGCTCACTTAATAACTGCCTTGCTTAGCAACATGAATCCTGGGCTCAATAGTTGCCATAGGTCAAGGACTCCTACCTGTATGTCTTAATAAAGAGGAGAAATGGCATGAGTATCCATGAGTATCACAGTCTTATTCCCAGGGCTCTCTGACCCCTTTACACACTTTATCCAAGTCCTATCCTACAAAGGAATAAGTGCTAGTGCTAAAGGAGTGCAAGTGCAAGTGCAAGTGTTAAAGGAGTTAGTTAATAAAATATCTACTACTAAATGAAGGGCAGTTTGTCATACACATAAAACATCAGTTGTGTTTCTTGAACTGATTAACGACATTTGTTCAACATTCTTATTTCTATTTCTGGATTTCAAGGTGTATTAAAACAGAAAAATATATACAATACAAATTTGGCCTTACTTAAATCTGCCCAATATAGTCAAAAGTTTATATCCAAGTTTTCAAAATCGTTCTATTTCAGAGGTTTGCTAACTATGGTATTTAACTATGGTATGGTTTTTGAACATCGATGTGGAATGAATCTTGGCTGCCTGTCCCTGACTCATACAATTTTATCTGGGAGGAAAGTTTTTTAACATTCTTTTTTATGCCAAAACATAAGGTTATCAGGTGTGACAATGTTTTATTATAAATAAATTTTAATATCATCTTCATGTGATGTCTTTGCATTATATTCTGAATCTTTGAAAATCATTCTACATTAGCAGCATTGCATGTACACTTAATTAATGAATTAAAGTATGAAAAAAATACTGCATTATGAAAAAATGCCACTATAATTGTATGAATTTGTGTCATACCTATCCTCTCCAGCACTACTTTTCTTCCTCTATATTGTCTATTTAAATTAAATGATGATTACATAAAAAAGAACACCTGGATATTGTTTAGCTTTTGGAAAGGTTAATATAGAACAGTCTTTGCCGCACAGCGGGTCATGTCTACTTTTGTTAGAAATATAATACATCTCTTTATTTCCATCTGTTGTAGTCCTCTGTTCCAAAATTAACCTGATCATAAAAGAGCTAACCAATAGCTGCGGAAATCTTTATATGTTTCCAGTCATTCATTATTATTTTTCAAGGTATCCAGCACCATTATATTCCTACATCATCGTGTTGTTTGTATAATATAAAGTCTTATTCAGGGGGGATTATGGGGATATGTGATGCTTTGTTAGCTTCTTTATGACATATCAAATGCTTCTTCAGATGGTGTGCCTTCAGGAGTGTAATAGGTTTAATTTTTATGAGCAAAAACCCAGCTTTCAGTGATAGATGACAGACAGACAGACAGACAGACAGACAGACCAAATAGATATAAATCCTATAGTTGTTATTCTCATGGTGCTTCCAGCAGAAAAGAATAAATGTAGCTAAAGGCTGAACAGTAGGGTTGTTGATGTTTTCTGCACCTGGTTGTTTTCCTGCACATCTTTCTTTACCAGATTAGGTAATATTATTAATGAATGGGAGAGTGACATTGGCCAAATTAGTAATGCAAATCACCCATCAGCACATCTATGGAGATAAACTCCATCTACATGCCATTTAAAAAATGTAGTCCAAACTCAAGGAGTGAAACTAACAGCCCAAAGTACATCCTCCTCTAGCTGTCCTACCAATAGCTAGAGAAGGAAGAAAGAGCAGCAGATAAGCAAAGAAGAAACATTATTCTAATCAGGGAAGCACCAAGGAAGAAATTAAGATGGATAGGGCAGACTTCTCTATATAAATAACCAACAAACTTCACCTACCATGAACTGATTATGTTATCTAGTCTGGTAATGAAACAATTTCAGGAAATCAACAAAGTTCAGAGTACACCAAGAGTCCAGGAATCAATGGGCTGCTGGAGCAGGCTTGTAGAAGCTTATAAGTACTGACTTAATTTTTTTCTTGAATTTTGCAAGCAAGTTGAGAGCAAACTGAACCATTAGTGCTCGTGTGCCAATCACCTGTTCAGCAGCTAGTGTCATGATACGGTGGCAACAATTGAGACATTGGATGCTGTTGTTTTTCTGGACGGCCAGTTGTAAAACATTTACCATCATCCAGAACTGTCTGAAATCTATCGTACCATGTAATCTTTCTTATTTAATATCCAAAGTAAGTTATTTCCTGTTTCTGTTATATCTGAGAACTGATAGTTACATGCTCATATACGACATTTGCCGTTGTAATCTTTAAGAACATTTCTTTCTTTCTTTCTTTCTTTCTTTCTTTCTTTCTTTCTTTCTTTCTTTCTTTCTTTTTGCTAGCTGTATACACAAGAAAGATTAATTCAGGCATTCTTCCAATGTTTTATTTATTTAAATATTGCAGTTTAGATCCATCATAAACCACCTGTAATATGGAGGGATCCATATTGATAATGAGGAATTTTAATTATTTCAAATTTTGCTGAGACAAAAAAGAGAAAAATAATTGGGAAAACAATCCCTAATTTGTTTTCTTGTTGGCATATGATAAAAGTTAGCAGGCATCTATGAGGCTTTTAGTTCAGTTTGGCATCCTTAAGGGTTTATCTTTAAGGTGATGGAATATCTAAATACATTCCATCAACACAAAAACACCCTTCAAATCCCAAACTATCTATAGCATTTAACAATAATAGGTTGCCTTTTTAATAAGCTTCTAAAGGTTTGCTATGTTGTGTAGAATGCTTCTGGAGAAAAGTAAATTTAATACCTAAACAAAAATGTCATTGCTAACATTCAAAATCACATAGTTCTCTATTGGCATACACATAAACTGCTGGTCTAGGAATTTGATCCTCTGAATTCCTTTTCATTTAGAAAGCAACGGAATCACGCAAATGCAGACACTGTAGAAAGAGACATCTTTTAAACAGGTCTGCTCTAATAAATATATTGTGGCATACATGATACCATTACAGGAAATGAAATTTTATCTTCAAAGATACAGTGTTTTCAAAAATAGTAACCCATTTCATACTCCTTCATTTTCTTTGCACTTTCTTAAACTTCAATTGTAATAGACCATTGTGCATGATTTATTACAGTGCCTTTGAGGAGGAGAGCAAGATTAAAACCCCAAAAATGAATGTTCGTATTTTAGCTTTGCTTAGTACATAATGCAGAAATGAAACACCTTCACTTTTCAATAGCTAATAGAAAAGGATCTTCCTGATTCATCCTCCATAGCTCAAATTATTGTAAGACTTAGTTATTTAGATAACAGCACATCTTTTTTTATTTAGGTTTTAACTTGTACACTTTATTATATGGAAGAAAAAATGATCCACATTTGAAATTAGAATGTAAAGACCTTTCAGAGAATAGGTTTGGAGTAATTGCCTCCTTCACCTGAACATTAAAGTATTGTGGAAGAGATGAGATCAAGCAAATATAAAAAGAGGGAAGGGCAGAAGTGAGGGGGAAAGAGAGAGATCGAGAGAGAGATCCCTGAAAGTTCATTAGGTAGCTAGCATCACTGTCCTACCTTTGTGTTCTGACCTCCAAACCTTTAGAACAAATTTGGAAAGCACTTAATGGAAAGTCCATTGCATAGGTAAACTCTTGCTCATGTAATGTTGGATCCATCCTTAGTCACTTAAAACTGCTTTATTGAATTCAGCGCCATGTTCATTCATGTTTAATTTAAAACATATTGCATCTACTCAAAGCCTGATTAAGTATAAATCAGTTTTAAAAAAATTCACAGATCACCTGCATTGTTGATCACAGCATATACAATACCCCTAATGATTAAGACACAAATTTTCAGTTTGTTATGTTTGAAAACTATTTGGTTCACAATGATCAACTTGGTTCTTGTTTTCCTGTCATGTATTATTTCATATCATCACTATTGCTGCAGCTTACCTTAACACATGTACGCAAAAAACTATGAAGTTGCTTACAATGTAGTAGCAGGTACTCTGTTGTTTAATTCTGTACTTGGGTGTTTTTCAGTTTGTTACTTTTCAGGCCTGTTTAAAACTTTATATTCTGTAAATGGCTCACAAGAGAAAAAAGAATGGGTTGAAATATGTTGTAGTCTTCACCGTGTAGTTAATATTTTCTTAGCATTTTACTCCTTTGTATTTATTTATTGTATTTCATTCAGCATGTTATGGTATATTAAGGTGGAATATATTGCATATGTATTGTACATCTAGTTCCATTCAGTTTTAATTCAAATAATCTATTATAGAGTAAATCTGGTTTGATACAAGTTCCTCAAAGATAAATTTGCTTTTGATATTCATATGTGTGTTTACTTTAAAAAAAACTTTCTGTATTCATTTCATACATATCAGAAATTTGGGGACAATACATATGATATAAAATATACTAAACTACACCAATTTAAAAAACTGAAAATTGTCTGATCTTGAACAGTAACATAAACCTATTTTTGGATGAAGGAGCAGTTCACCTACTAAATCTAATTTCCTGAAAAATGCATGTCCTTAAAAAAACCCCCACTGAAACATACAATATTTGAATGAGATATTTCTTTTTATTTCTATAATAGTGTTTTAGAAATGTGTATAATGAGTAAATAACTTAAATGTAAATTGAGAATATACAAGTTTGTTCCTCAGTGGTGAACAAATTTTTCTTTATGCTACATAAAATTTTGTGAGTTTATTTTTTTTAATTTGTACCCTGCTACAGTCTGAGAACTCTCAGCGGTGTACAAGATATGAAAAGAAAAAATGAAAATATTCACAGGGAAATTAAAACACAAAAGAATAAGGAATTCAAAATAAATATAAATAGCTATCTATATTACAAAAGTAAAATTGGAAAAAAAAAGAGTTTGATCTCTTGAATTTTTGTTTGATGGACCAAAAAGAGCTAAACACATTTCTGAAGAAATGCTTCTCCCTGAATTAGTCTGCCTATGTCACTAAATGAGAGATGGGGAGCTTTCTCATTATCTCATAACTACAGGAGTATATTGATGGCACTCAAATATAGGACCATGTCTTAATGCTAAAATATTTCATTATTGCTGGAATGTACAGTATTTGATATATCAGTTTCTCAAAATTCTCCTTTATAAATGTTGTATTTGAATATTCCACAATTATTGGATATTTTAATTTAAATATCTAGTAACACAAACATTTCTTAATAATTGACATGATATTAATTGACATTTAAGAACGACTTTGATAATAAATTTGATGGTAATCTCAACAGTTATTGACAATGGGCAGGTAGTGGCACATCATTTTTGACAATTCTGGTTATCTATTATTCAATGATATATCACTGTATTTTAAGTCCTAAGCTGAAAGATGACACAATGAAATCCAGTTTAATCCTTTATTTGCTTATACCTAATGGACAGTATCTTGCCAAACGAAAGGTATAACCTTCTAACCAACTAAATATCTCCTGAGCTATTTTAGTGTGACTATCCTGAACCTCTTCCCAATTTTCCCATCCAGCTCAGGATTGTGCAGGACACTCTTAATTTGAGCTTGTAAAAGTTCAAATGATGCTCCAAAAATCAGAGTACACTAGATATTATTATAAAAAATCACAGGTATAATATATTCAATAGTATATGATGAATATGATTTGTTAATATTTAATTAATTAAAATAAAATAATATTTGGCAAAGCATACTAAACAGCAAACAAATGACGTGAATCCACAAGACTCAAGCTTGTGCTTAGGTTTTGAGTGTTATGTTGGAAAAAAACAAGAAAATGTTGAAAATTTAATAAATATTATTTTTGGTTGTAATACATACTCAGTAAGCAATATATTTAAATATACAAAACTGTAGGTGAAATTGGAATGATTATAATAGAGTCATGTAATAAAATCTAGAAAACCTTATTATAAATGTCAGGTGATCCTTTCCACCTCACCCCATAAAGTAAAGAGTACATTTCTGTTGAGAATTACATCACATGTTTTATATACTCTACATCCAAAGCTACTACTAATTGACCTTGGTAGCATTAAACCAAACAACAAAAACTGACATGATTTGCTTTTCCATGCAGATGTTGATCGCCTCAGAACTATTACTGCAAGCAGGAAATTACAAGCTATTTTAAAAAATCAGTGCATCTTTTGATGTACATTCTACTGCTCCATTAAATGTATTCTGTTCCAGTGGGAACACGCACTGGTAAAGAATGGTGCTTGGGGCATAGTCAGGGTTATGCAGTCTGCTGCACTAATTATAGAGGCTTGGTGAAATTGTTAGAGGACAGTAATGAAAAATGAGATATGTATGGACAAATTAACTGTGTTTGTATTTAATTAATTAATATTGCAAGCAAAATTTGTGCAATACTCAAATTTATTACACTTGTACACCAGCCATTGCTCAGCAAGCTTGGATGGTTCACACCAACCAAAGAAAGAGACTACAATAAAATAAATAAAAGAGAAGGATATGAAGATAAAAGATGGCATCAGACCAGATGGAATAAAGAGAGGACTCTCACACTTTTGCCAAAGGCCTGAGTTGAAACCCAGGTCTTCATGGCTCTTCTAAACAATAGCAGAATGGGAGATATGGGGAAACAAAATATTCAAAGGTTTCTTAACAGTTTCCCAGAGTTTTGTCAAAATAATATTTCAATAATTTCATAAGAGAAAAAAAATAATTATTTGAAAAAAATCAGATCTTATGGTTATTCTTTGTTTTACTTAATACGAATTGGAAATGTGTAAAAAAATATTTTGTGTCAGAAAAAAGACCCAAGAAAAGTTGGAAACTCATAACTTATTGGGTTTTTTTAGTGCTTTTCTCCCTTCAGTTTGGAAATGTAGTTAGAAATCATCTTTCCTGTATCTTGATTATCTAGTAATGGACAGTTAGTTTTCTCTGCCTAATATAGCATCAAAATCTGAACTAAAGTGGTTGTTCTCAAATGTTTCCGCAATAAAGCATAAAATGATAAACAAATATATGCAATGCTACTCCCTCAATAAAGGTAATGACTTATTGGTTGGGCAAGAAATAAACATTGCAATAACTAAATGCCCATCTATATATCACAGGAATTTTAGATATTGCAGTACAGCAGCTACCCACTGTGGACATGATCTGGCAAAATTAAGCGCAAACTCCAGAACAGCTTTTTATAGTATTCTCATTTTGCTTGTACAAGTCTGTCGTGATGCAGAACTGAGAACCTTAAACTAACATATAAAATCAATTACATAAACTATTTCACTGATTTGATACATTATATATTTTTTTTCTAAAGGGGATCTTAATTCTGAACTTAGATGAGTACAATTATGTAATCACAAAGGATTAAATATGGGGACAGATGGAGTGGTACTTGCTGCATATTTTCTATAGTCCATTTCTATCAGAGAAGAACCAATTAGTTCACAATGAGGGCTAGATATTAAGAGTGGCCCAGTGAATGCTTCCCAGTATGCTGAGTTTTCTATTTCTGTATCAGGCGTGATGCATAAATGGTACTTCATCTGTTCAGACCTATCCAACAGTGACATATAACTAAGGGATCAAATAAAGTTAAAAGCAGACCAATGAGAGGCATGTGGGTTGCCAGGAATAGGAACAGTGTTCTTTTCTGCAAGACAGATCCAGAAAAAGAAAACACAATAGAACATCACTTGTGACCACCTACAGCTCCAAGTTAAAATCCCTAAAATTTACAATCTATGATCTCAAACCCACTTTGCACAATGATACTTCCAATTCACAATCATTGGAAATTGGGCCTGGGTTTATTTCCCAATTGCTACATCACTTAAAAGAGCTAATAACCAGCAATTGCATATCATAGCATCATGATGGAACCAAATCCTCTCACAGATCCCTGACATCTGTGCTACACTATTTAGAGAATCAAACAACATCATGCACAGCATCAAGAGGACAAACACTTTCTCAGCCTCCAATGCGCAGAATGGGACAACTTGCCACAGGACAACTCACTACAGGAAAATTCAACACAGGATAACTCAAGAGGACAAGTAGAATTGCTGCTCACCTCAGTCTTTTAACTTGAAAAGGCTCAAACCTAAAGCAAGACTTCATGCTGCCCAGAGGCTGTTTTTGTGGGTTTTGCTGCAAATATATAACAGGATTACCCATTTGGAAATGGTTACTTCTCCTATTTGGCTGTCACGGCAGTCATAAGTGGGGTGAGACATCAGCTGTTGCCCAATAGGACCGAGTCTACTGGAAGCTTAAGCTCCGCCCATCTCTGCTTAGCTCCAGTTTTTTGACTCGGTCTGCCAGGACAGCCGTGTCTATATTGTGCTCCTTATCTCTATTGGTTTTTGACATTGTTAGACTTCGGAACGGACTCGACTTCTCTTTGGATTCTCCCTTCTAATTTGGCTGATTCAGTGCCGTGGTTTTTTGCCGTTTATTTGGCTCGCCGCCAGCTGGCGGCTCCTAGCACGTGCACGGGCTTGCCCTGCCGCGTTCCTGGCTTTCTCGCCTGTAACTGGCGGAGGTTCTGCTGCAGACCCTCAGCTCTTTTGGGGGTCTATTTCCGGGCCTTCCTGCCTGTTTTATTGGTGGTAGAAACCTGCATTGGGGCCAATTCGCCCGGCAATTTGGCGCGACGTTTTCCCGTGCTCGCAGTCGCGCTTACGCCGACAGGCTAGCGACTCGGATTGGGACTGCCTCCTTCGAGAGACCGATCTCTCCAACAACCGCAAGTATCAGGGGTCCCTTCAGCCTCATCTCCTGTCTAACGGCCTCCTTATCTTCTGGTGGATCGGAGCGGCCATTTATTTCAAAATGGCAGACGCGCCCAAACTGCACCATTCCCGCCAAGCCCCAACTAAGGGAAAGCGCCTTCGTGAGGCAGATTCTGAAGCAGGGCCTTCTAAGGGGCAGCCCAAGAAGCCCAGGCCCTCCACCTCCTCCCCTTCTTCAGGCCACAAGTCATCTCGGGAGGAGGATAGACGTCATAAGGCCATGGAAAAGGCCTTCGAAAAAGCCCAGGCAGCTTTAGGCTCCCTATCGGGCACCTCCCGGTCAGAAGAAGCTTCCACCTCTGTCCCTGCTCAGGAGGCCCTACTCAGGCCTATCCCATCCTTCTCACCTGACAGATCTCTCCACGACGATATTTCAGTTAATGCAGAGGCAGAGGCAGTCTTTCCAGTGGATAACGAGGCCCCTGCTTCCCCGGTCCCTGGGTCTCCTGACCGTGAGCGGCCCCCTCTCCACGACTCGATACCCCAGGTGCCTAGTCAGGCCCCTCAGGCTTTTCCAGACATTCCACCTGCCTTAGCAGTATTAATATCTGAGGCCATACGCCAGGGTATTTCACAAGGCCTTCAACAGAGGCCTTCCTCGGTGCCCTCTGCTCACACTTCGGCTCATGCCTCCCACAGGGATCATCAGTGCCTGGATGAGTTAGAGGAGGCCAAAGAGGCTGATGATGCGATGGATTCTGCAAGCCAGGATTCCATTTCTGAGGGGGAACTTGTAGCGGACCATGACCTCTCTGAGGATGAGGATCTAGAGCCCGACCAACCTGCTTTTATTGGCCTTTTCTGCCCACAAATGTTTAGATCATTACTCCACAAGGCTCAAACCATTACGGAGCTTAGAGGAACTTCATCTACTGCTGAACCTTCTTCTTCTGCAGCGGATCCTGCCTCTTCTCTTTTTCAAGAGCCCATGGTCCCAAAGGAGGTGGTTCCCGCCCCCAAATTATTCTCTGACATCATTCTCCTTCAATGGTCCTTCCCAAACTCAGGCCCGGTCCCCAATAATTTGGACAAAAGATTTTATAACATGGCTCCTGACTTTTCTCACCTGCCACAGAATCTCACCTTCTGTGGATGCGCCGGTGCTGGCTCTGTCGTCTTCATCTCCCCTCGCAGGTCCTCCAGAGGAATGTTTACGCCCTGACGAAAAGAAGGTGGAGAGGACCTTGATCAAAGGTCACCAGGCATCTGCCTGGTCTGTGCAGGCTTCCTCTGTGGCATCTTTTTTTAACAGAGCCACTATCCTCTGGCTGAGGCAACTTCAATCTCGTCTGTCTTCTTCGGATCAACGTTCGCACCAGGATCTAAACAAGATCATGGCAGCAGTGGAATTCTCTGCGGACGCCACCCTGAATGCTGCCCGCTTCTCTGCCAAGGCCATAGGAACTTCTGTGACGTCCTGCTGTCTATTATGGCTCCGTAATTGGCAGGTGGACATTAGAAGTAAATGGCGTCTTGCCTCTTCCCCCTTCGCAGGAGAGAAGCTCTTTGGTGCCCAACTGGATCCTCTTCTTATTGAAACAAAAGACCATTGCAAGGTTTTACCTGCACTCAACCGCAGCCCGGACAACCGGCCACATTCTTTCTTTCGTCCTTCTACCTACCGTTCGGAGTCCACCTTTCAACCACAGTGATCGCAGCGCTCCTTTCCTTCCAGAGGCTTTACTTCCCAGGATCCACAGGTCAGACAGGGCTCAAGGTTTAATTTCAAGCGGCCCTTTCGAGGGGGCAGGGGCCGCCCCTTCAGGAGGTCCCGTTAATACTCCTTCCTCCCGGGCTATTGGGGGTCGTTTGTCCCAATTCGTTAATCAATGGGACATCACTGTTTCTGATGACTGGGTCAAATCTACCATCCGTTTCGGCCTCTCTCTTGAGTTTCGCTCCATCCCTCCAAGGCTTTTCCTGCGATGCCCTTCCTCCTGGGATCGCATTAAGAGGGCTCGGATGGATACAGCCATCCAACACCTGCTGGATATCAGGGCCATCCAGCCTGTTCCCTCTTCCCAGAGGGGTCAGGGATTCTATTCCTGTCTCTTCCTGGTTCCTAAGGCCTCGGGGGGATGGAGGGCGATTCTTGATCTAAAATCCTTAAACCGGCACATAATTTATCGCCGGTTTAAGATGCAGTCCCTTCATACTATTCTCCTTAGCATTCGACAAGGGGATTTTATGGCTTCTATTGATTTGACAGAGGCGTATCTCCACATTCCAATTAGGCCCTCTCACCGTAAATTTCTTCGTTTCTGTTATAACAGATGTCACTTCCAGTACGCTGCCCTTCCCTTTGATCTATCCTCCGCCCCCAGGGTCTTCACTAAGGTGATAGCGGCACTAATGGCCCACATTTCCTCCATCCCCATCAGGACCATGTTCTACCTGGATGACATTCTCATCCTTTCCTGGTCACCCTCCCAAGCACTATCTGATATCGACAAAACAGTTCAAATTTTGCAGGCCCATGGCTTTTCTGTAAATTGGTCTAAAAGCCAATTGACCCCTTCCACTCGTATACAACACCTGGGGGCTGTCATTGACTCTATGGCTGTGGAGGTATCCTTGTCTCACGACCGTCAAATTAGCCTAGCCTCACTAGCTCGTCACTTCCGGTCCCGCCGGACAGCATCGCTGTTAGAGCTCTCCACCTTGTTGGGCAAGATGGTGTCATCTTACGGGATCGTGCCTTGGTCTCGCCTTCACAGCAGGGAACTTCAATGGCTGCTCCTCCCCTTTCAACGGACTGCCTCGTTCACGACCTCTCGCACAATTCAGCTTCCTCCAACGGTGCTCAACTCCCTTCTCTGGTGGACTTCCCCTGCAGTGTCAAGAGGCAGCAAGTTCCTGGACCCGCATCAGCTTGTCATCACACATATGTAATTATATGAATGCCATGATACCATCGTCACACTTGTAACAATGTGACAAAGTAGAATGTCTACCATTAATATGGTAATCTCAGCTAAAGTTCTTCAAATCTTGGTTTGGGGTGGCCAAGGATTTACATTCTGCAGTTCTACATTTGTGTATCAACCCAGGCTTAAATTGAAATTAGGATAAATGTTTTTGAATCTCTGTCAGTATACTAAAGTTCCTTTACACGAGTGTAAGTGTAGGGACTAAATTATGCATACATCCAGAAAACAAGCTGAATAAATTATTAGTAGTATAGTGAACTTTCATTTAAACAAATATTGAATTCTGGTTTTCCTCTCATTAAAGTATAGTAATGTTTCAAAGCCCATATCTTTATTGCCATTTTCTTTTAAAGTATATAACAGTTTCAGGTAAATTACATGACTGTGGTTGAGAAGTTCACAGAAAATGATAAACAACCTTGATCTCTGGTTATATGAACTTTTCCTGAAACTTTTTTTTTTAATATTTCATTTCATTCTTACTTGGTACTCCTTTCCCCCATTATCTGTTTGACTATAGCATAGGAAACCTATTATATAAACATCAGAGTAAAATCCCATCTCCTTTCTAAAATCCTTTGGTCAGACTAATATGAGCTAATGTTGAGTCTTCATTAAACTGGAGGGGAGTACACATATGATTAAACATTCGTAAGTTAACTAAAATAAATTCCCCAGGTGTGGCTAAGCTGTGTATAATACTTAAACCACCAGCTAATATTAATAATGAAAGAGCTTGGAAAAAATTGGTAAAATTATTTGGAAACATTTGGATCTAGGATGAAGCATTCCAGTTGAAGAGTTAATTAAAAATAATTTTATGTCCTTGTTTACAATAATACGTCCAAACCTCAAGATCAAGATCTACAACAGAACAAGAAAATGAAATAGCAGTAATACATCTAATAAAATCAAAAGTATGACTCGTTAGATAAAATATAGGGAAATATGTCAAGGTTAACAATTTTCTCTTTTAGCACCTGATTTTAAACCTCTGTAGCAGGGGGCCTCCTTACTGTAATCCATTAAACTGACTGCTGAAGAAGGTGATAAAACAATGAGTTGACTATATTTATCCTAGGGGAGAGGTCATTTTCAAATACTTCGAATGCTACCACAGAAATGAGGAACTAGGCTTTTTTCCTGTTGACATGGAGACGGGGTGGGTGGGGACATAGGACCTGAAATTTAGGCTCAGATTTTTCAAGAGAAGGAATTCATGACAAGTTATTCAACAATGGATCAGACGGTCTCAGAAGTGGAAGGATTTTTCCTTCACTGGATGGTCTTACGCAGAGTTTGATAGGCCACTTTATAGGGGAATATAATAGTATTTATTTATTTATTTATTTATTTATTTATTTATTTATTTATTTATTTATTTGGCTTATATGCCGCCCTATCTCACAATGGACTCAGGGCGGCTCACAATAATAAAAACAAGCCACAATATAAAATAAAGTCTAAAATTTAAAAGATTTAAAATTAACCCTTAAAACCCCATTATCAGTCCAGGTCAATATATAATAGTAATATTATATATTATATTATATAATATATATATTATATATTATATTAGTATATAATAGTAATATTATATACTACTATATCTATTAGATATATTGATAGGCAAATATAATAGTAATAGATTTCCTGTATTACATTGGGTTCGGCTAGATAATTTGGGGTTCCTTCCAACAATGTAACCATAGGGTTTTATATCCAACTGTTACCTCAAATCTTCTGGGAGAGTTCTACATCCTGATCTGATCAAGGAACCATTTGATATTGATTGGCAATGTAAGGAGAAACTCTTCACTGTTATTTTCAATGCCTCTTTGTGAACGTTAAAAAACAATGCAATTTTTTTTCTTTCATCCACTGTTCTTGTCAGTAAGAGACAGTTCTGTTCTTGGTCTGTCAATTGCATGTTTACAGCAAGATCTGAAGCATTGTTTAGGTCCTTTCAAAGTGGCAAAGAAGTTGTCAATATAAGCAGTCTTTCCATTTTCTAAGTGAATGGGAACAGTCAAATGACCAAATAGCTAGATGACCATCTATTGACATTCAGTTCTTTCTGTAGGTTAATATGCAAAGCATTAGGGCAGGCAATGTTTATTTGTGTAACTAAGGTTGAATTAAATTTCACTATAAATGTTTGTCAGCATGTGAGGGAGCTGTGGTGTTATCTGGTGACACATATCACAGACTCCAATGTAGACTTATACCTAAAGATCTCGTTCTTTCTCTCTTCTTTAGTGGCTACTATCAGTGGTGAAATCCAATTTTTTTTTTACTACCAGTTCTGTGAGCGTGGCTTGGTGGGCATGGCAGGGGAAGGATACTGCAAAATTTCCATTCCCACCCCACTCCAGGGGAGGATAGTGCAAAATCTCCATTCCCACCCCACTCTGGGGCCACCCAGAGGTGGTATTCGCCGGTTCTCCGAACCACTCAAAATTTCCGCTGCCAGTTCTCCGAACTGCTCAAATTTTCCATTATAGGTTCTCCCAGAACCTGTTAGAACCTACTGGATCTCACCCCTGGCTACTATGTATACAGCATCTCCCGGGTCTTGCTTATTAGCAAATTTATTCAGTTACGCGACTGTTCCCCCTTATTTAACATCTTCCTATCCTGAGAAGGATGACCTTCGGATGCTGTACATAAAATAAAGGATAATCTTTTGCTAATGAAAGGTTTCAACAGAGTCATAGTATACCCAGAAATGTCATAGTCATCATAACTGGTAGAATTGCTTTTAGTGGATTTGCAAAATCATTCCCATAAAAAAAAGATCCATGGAAGTAGTTGAACCACATTATAGTTTCCTAATATTTCAGTATATTAATCAAACAGAAAACTGGAATAAGAAATAATGACCTTTTACACTGTGCCCAATGTGCACCTTTTACGCTGGCCCAGCATATTTGCTGTTTAGAACAATATATACAAAACACTCTACTCAAAGTGTTCAGTTATAACTGTCTTTCTGTTAGCTTACCATTGAAGTGATGAAGTAGAATCAGTATGTTTAAAGTTCTCTTGACTCTATCAAATTTAAATAATTCATGCTGTGTCAGGCAGTACTAACTTCATTACCGAGAACCTGAAGTGAGGCTGTATTGTATCAATAAATATTGAAAATCCATCGACCTCAGAGCTGACTCATTACCTTCACACTAAAAATATTCTGAGTCCCATGGTCTATATTGGCCTTGGGATGAGTTGCCAAGTGCAGAAGAAAGTCGAGGTAATTAATTTAAAATTTGTGGTGCAAAATTCAAATGTGAAATATGCCGGTAGCATCAACGGTGAGATAAACGTCATAGAAAGGCCTATGCCAGTTACGTCAATCTAAATAAAAGTTACCGGGCACACGGAATTTGATGCTAATATTCTTATTATTGTAAAATTTGTAAATTTCTTTGGATCTTCAGGAAAAGCAGAACTGGGAAATTATAAATTTTCCATTTGTTGTATCATTAATAATTTCTCTAAAGCATTTGGATGATTATTCTCCAATGATTGGTTTCATGATATTCCCTTCCTATAGTATTGCTTTCCATCTCTTGACATCAAGAGATAAGATCATAAACCAAAGATAATATCAAACCTTTTTGTAATAATAAAACTGTCCTACTTAAGCAATGTTGTTTTACACTCATACACCAACCATCCAAGTGAGGATAATTCCAGTGGCTTTGTTTTTGGGCTGGGAATTTATTTTTATACAATTTTTCTTTAAAAAGTAAAGGAGTCCCTGCTGATTTTACTCTGGTAGTCTTTACCAGCACTGTCCACAGACATTTCCGTAGTCATGTGGCCAGCATGATGTCATGGAGCACTGTTACCTTCCCACTAAAGTGGTACCTATTTATCTACTCACATTTGCTTGCTTTCAAACCGCTAGGTTGGCAGGAGCTGGGGCGCTCAGGTCTTGAACCTTGGCTACCAGTTTTCCAGCCAACAACCTCAGCATCTTAACCACTGAGCCACCATTGTTTTTTTACAGTAAGCATTCTAAAATCAGAATGAGAAAGTATGCCAACCTGCAGTGCTGGATGTTTTGTGATGGACAGAGATGTGCTTTGGCTCAATCCTAGGTAAGTCCAAAGCCTGGCTTTCTCCATTTGTTTAAATAGGTATACCATTTCTAGGGATATGGAAAAGGGAGATCAATGCAAATAATGTTTTCCAAACAATGGATGTATGATGGTAGGTTGTCTTAAATCCCCATGCAATCAAACCTGCAGGAACCACAGCAAGAAAGAGGAGCATTTCCACTTGAAGAGATCTATTGGCAACATGCCTTCTTTGATCACTGATTCTCCCTCTTTCTTCCCAAGTAAAAGGAGGAGTGAGCTCAGTTTCTAGGCTTTACCATCATGCAACATTTACTGGATGGGGATGAACACTTAAGCGAAACAGTATATGATGTATGGACATTGTACCTATGAACAAGTGAAAATATTGTTCAATTCCAAAATTATCCCAATTAAAGTGTGTATTGTTTTGTGAGTTAGCTTCCGATAGCCGACCAGGTTTCATTCCATCTTTTGAATTCTGGCTCTTTTCACTGCCAGAAGGTGAAAAGTATTTGTGTGTTGCTGTTTCTTGCATATTCCATGTAAAGGTTTATTGTATTTGATACCCCTGTGCCTGCCCAGAGCTGACAGACTTGGGTTTCTCTCTCCCATTCCTGTCATTGTGTTGCTTGTGTAGATTAGAAGCCATTGTTTGTCTACTCAGAGGTAGAATCATTTTGTTAATTGGCATATTGATATCTGAAGAATTGCTTCCTGTGCCATGTTATTAAGAATAAGTACACAAAAAGCTATTTAAATTGAAATCACCTGTTCTTTTAGGCAAATTGCATGAACCAAAATGACAGCAACCAAATGTCATAATATTTACACAGCATATACAATTTATTTACTAAAAGGAAATGGGGGAAAGCAACTGACAAAAGATGTGAATGTTTTGGGTACAAATTAGAGGTTCACTGTTTTCTATGCTTTTCAGCTTAATTAAAGTTATATGAAAAATATGTCTCACAAGGCAGTAAAGTGCATTTATTCCGGCCACATTCTTCCATGGCATGACAAGTCTGAGAAACAGCATTAAGTGCTTCATCCCAATTGCACTTGTAGGATATACACTTATAAGCATTTTTCCTGTAAAGAATCCCTTTATACACTGCATGTAGACTACTAATTCCTTTCAGCATTTGAATAGTCTACAAAGACAGTCAGCCATAGTGCTTAGCACTATTTAATCCATTTCTAAACTCTAGTGGCTCTTGGAGTTAGAACTTGCTCATCATTTTATCATTTGCTTTACATCCCAAACTCACAGGGTTTTGCAAATGTTCCTTTATCCAGGTAATGTGTCATCTTACCCTTCTTAATGAAGAGGGAAGAAAGTTTAATAATAATAATAATAACTTTATTGTCATTGTACATGTATACACAATATACCCATACAACGAAATTCACTTAACACCCAAAGACCAGGTCCAACACACATAACAATCCCCAAACACCCACCCACCACAAATTCCCCAATCCTAAACCACCCAAACATCCACACAACAGACCAAGTAATGCTGTCCAACAGCTCACTGATGGTGGCCTTTAGTTCATTATTGAGTGCAATTATAACTCTGGGATAAAAACTATTCAGAAAACCAGAATAAGCCAGAAGTCTTAAGTAAGACCATTTCTCATAAATAGTGATCTTTTTTCTTTCGCTAATTTGTCATTTTAACCATTTAAAAACTTGTGACTCATGGACTCATGGTGTGCAGAATCTTTGCCAAATTGGGTTTAGAGCTAGATCAGAGATTAAACTGTTATTCAATCATTCCGTTATTTCCAGATTTCCATGGCTAAGGGACAATAGTTTGTTAGGACTGTCTATCAGTAACTAATAGAGTTCTTCCAAACTGATATGTGTGTCAGGAATGATAGAATCCAGCTATTTGAATTTTGTTTGGCCTCTTTTTTTGTTGCCTTCCATTTTTCCAGGCATTAAGATCTTGTCTTGTGACTTTCCTTTGCGTTATATGTCTGAACTATCAAAGCTGTACCTTCATTATTACAGCTTCCAATGAACAGTCTGGTTTTACTTCATCTATTTTTGAATTGTTTGTTCTTCTTACTGTCCAGGGTATTCACATCATTTTTTTAGGACCACAAATCAAAGTTATTCATTTTTTAAAAATTCAGCCTTTCTGATGATACAGCTTTCACATCCACATGGCTAAGCATATGAAGGCTAAAACATATGAAAAACTGTGGCAGGGATCGAGTGTCACTAGTGTAATGAAAAAAAGGACTAGGGGTGACATGATAGCAGTGTTCCAATATTTGAGGGTCTGCCACAAGGAAGAAGGAGTCAACCTATTCTCCAAAGCACCTGAAGGCAGGACAAGAAGCAATGAATAGAAACTGATCAAAAAGAGAAATAAAACAACATTTCCTGACATTTAGAACAATTTAATTTAATTTAATTTAATTTAATTTCAGATTTATATACCTCCCTTCTCCCTGAGGACTCAGGGCGGTGTACAGCCAAAATTAAAAAACATAGAATATAAACATTAAAAACAATTAAGAATATATATAAATTTGGCCCCATACATTAAAAAGTGACTAACAAATCAAAACATTTAAAATTATTTTTTAAGCCAGCCCGGCTTGCTGAAAAAGTTAGGTTTTGAGGGCACGGCGGAAGGCACCGAGGTCATGGATTCTCCTTATCTCTGGGGGCAACTGATTCCAGAGGATAGGTGCCCCCACAGAAAAGGGTCTCCCCCTGGGGTTCACCAGCCTACATTGTTTGGCTGATAGCACCCTGAGGAGACCTTCTCTGTGGGAGCGCACGGGTCGATGGGAGGTCATCGGTAGCAGCAGGCGGTCTCGAAGATAGCTAGGCCCTATGCCATGGAGCACTTGAAAGGTGATAACCAACACCTTGAAGCGCACCCGGAAGACCACCGGAAGCCAGTGCAGCTCGTGCAGGAGCGGTGTTACGTGGGAGCACCATGCTGCTCCCGTCACTACCCGTGCGGCAGGTAGTGACGGGATTTCAATTAATCAGTGAAATGACTTGCCTTCAGAAGTTGTGGGTATTTCATCACTGGAGGGTTTTAAGAAAAGACTGGAAAGACACTTGTTTGAAATGGTATAGGGTCTCCTGCATGAGCAGAGGGTTGGACTAGAAAACCTCCAAAGTACCCACCAACTCTGTTATTATGTTAACTCTATTAATTTTATTGGATTACCATTTACTTCATAACATAATGATGGAAGGCAATAGAGTTAAATCTTTCTGTTTCAATATATATGTAGTCCTTGTCACTGAAATCAGTACCACATTTTAAATCAAAGATCTTGAGATTTTTAAAATTAAGAAGAATAAAAGATAATGAATCCTTGACTACATCTATTAAAGTTTATGGGATGGTATTTTAAATGAAAGAAGTGTGATTTTGCTCCCTCAGAATCAAAACACGTTACCTTTTATATCAGGAGTGTCAAACTTGCGTCATCACAGCGGTGTCAGGTGACGTATCACAATGTTTTTCCCCTTTGCTAAACCAAGTGGGGCCAGCATGTAACGCATCCAGCCTGCAGGCCACGAGTTTGACACCCGTGTTTTATAACAAGTTGCTCTTCTTCCTTAATTGTGTGGAAGTGAAATTAAAAATTGAGCTGTAATGAAAGTAATGTTGTCTTTACCAACAGTGTAGTAAATAATTTCTCCCATGTGTAAAATACAGATTCATAAACTGACTTATTTGGTATCTCAAAACAATTTCATCTGATGGGTGAAATAAAATGTGCATCATTTCTTAATATGCAGATTTAATTTTCTCTGCTTATTTATTATCCGTGTATCTGAGAGCCATGGCATTTCAGTTTTTGACCCTTGAACAATTTCCAGACTGTGTGTTATAGTACTTTATCTTTCACATTGAACTCTCATTTGTGCTTGGATGTAGAAACAGCTGTGATGGGGTTAGAAGCTAAGAAAGGAAGAGCCATCAGAGACATAATCTGAATTAATACCAAGTGCAGTTTTGCTGCTGAATACAGTTTCACAGAAACAAAGCACTATCCTGTGATTAGGGGTATCCAACTAAAGGCATCCAATTTAAGACTTGTAGACTTCAATTCCTAGAATTCCCTATGTCTGGCTGGGGAATTCTGGGAATTGAAGTCCACAGGTCATAAAGTTGCCAAGGTTGGACACTCCTGTTCCAGTTTCTAGCAAACTGACTGTTGTCAAAGAAAATTGGCTAACCTTCCAGTCAAATTATACTGATAAAATGGAAGAAGTTCAAAACTGTCAACAGCTTATGCTACACCAATGATTATCAACTGGGCACCAAGTGCGCAGCTGTGGTGTGATTACTTCAGCTTTATAATGTTTCAAGGGACTCTTCCTCTGTTTCATCTTGGCTGAAAAAAAATCCTGCCTAACGTCTTCACATCCTTTACATTAAAACTGACATTAAAACTGTGAGAAAGAAATAATAGCAACCCTGCTGAGGAATTGTTGTGTGAAAGACAAATACTATAGGCCACCACAGTCAGTTCTGATCCCCAGCCTCAGATACCTTACCAACTACATATTCATCTTTCACATTAGCCAACTCCCTTGGAACAGTGTGACAACTACAGGAGAGCAACGAGGATGACGATCATTGTTAAATATACAGTACTAGCAAAGGAGGCCCTGTTTCTCTGTCTTTAATCGAAATCAGAGGGAGTTCAGTTATTCCTGGACTCTGCCCAGGAAAGCTCCTTCTTTCTCAAAATTTTTTTTTAGTTATGTGGAAGAAAGTAAAAGAAAGATCTTGAATCACTCTAGGCAATATTCCTTGACTTATTTGTTTGTTTTTCTTCTTTTCTTTCCCCCCCATTTCCAAGCATGATACATTACGAATAAGAACAGTGCTTAAAGAGAGATACTCTTTAAAAAGTAGCACATACTTTGATTTAAGAATTATCACTAAATAACCAAGGTCATGCTTTGTTCCACCAGATCTAGTTCATCTACTTCGGTTCAATTGTTTCAGCTACAATTTTGTCAACACAATAGGAAGGGACCTTTTTACGGGGAATAGAATTTTAAGGTTTCACAGCATGATTCTTTTCTTGCATTTGATTGCCTCCTTTTTAGGCACTTCAATCAGAAGTGAATTGCATCCATTGTTACGGTCATTCTAATCATATGAAGCTGAAAGTTTGCTTTTTATTATTGTTATTTAGTGCACCTCCATATTCAAAGCATTTTTTAAAAAATGCTTACAGGTTTTGCAGGGAAAATTGTAATCTTGGCAGCTGAAAAATTCTTTTGAGTGGAACTTTACACAATTGTGAGGCTTATACAGCATAACTACAAATATTTATACAGAAATATAATGATATATATATATATATATATATATATATATATATATATATATATATATATGTTCAGCAAGTAGCTTTTTAAAGAAGTGTATTATTGAATAGAATCTAAAAAGGATTCTGCCATTATGAAAATGTTGAGTATAAGGAGATAGACATTTCTTTTTGAAAATAAGTTTTATATAAGTTACATCTTATTAGATTTGCCCTACATACAATAAAATGCAGTTGCCAAATCTGA
This sequence comes from Ptyas mucosa, assembly GCA_012654045.1. Taxonomy (NCBI): domain Eukaryota; kingdom Metazoa; phylum Chordata; class Lepidosauria; order Squamata; family Colubridae; genus Ptyas; species Ptyas mucosa. The sequence continues at coordinate 16,656,404 of WNWU01000005.1, forward strand.
CAATTACTAGAAGCTAATCACTAGCTGGCGATCCAGTTCAAGTATACAACTATAGATAAACACAAGTGCAAATAACAAGATATTGAGTTACTAGGAAGTGGGTCTTCATATTCCAGAGCTTATGGTCATCCTTTCACCCACCTACCCTCATTGCATTTCCTTGGTCTTTGTTCCAGGCAGATCATTTTGTTTCTGTTAGTAGGAGCAGTAGGAACTATGAATAGTGCATAGTGCATAGGGGCTTCAGAGGAAAATGTAAAATCCCAACCACAAGCACTACATTAACTCTGAAGTGTATCAAACCTGACTGGTCTACAGGCAGTTCTAGCATCCAGCAATTCAGTCAAAAAGCCCTCCCTAACCCTTAAAATGTTTTATAGACATGCCCATAACAGCTGTATATGCAGGGTTTTTAAATTTTATTTTTATGATGTTAAGTGAGATGTTAATTTATATATATGTGGCCTATTAGAGAGCCTTGTGGCTTGAGTACTCCTGGGTACTGAAAGAACTAATCAGTGTGTTATGAGCATGAGAAAGCTGCTTTTCTAATAGTTCTCATTACTAAGCGAGCACTACAATTATTTTCTACAAACAAATTAATTGCAGTGTTGGCTGTTGAAACATCTCTATTTTTTTTTAAAAAAACCCCCACCTTCCCTGTTAATAACTTGATATTTTCTTGGCAGAGAGTTGGTATGAAAGGAGGACAATAAATATGAAAGGTCACATCCTTCTTTAAATAAAATTCAAAATAAATCCTGTAAACAAAATTTAGACAGTTGGAAGGGGCTTCCATGGGGGGAGGAGAAGGGGGACGTATAAAAAAATCAAGATGGCATCTCTAAATGTGTAATCAAAGTCCCAGTTTTGTATATGTGTGACGTCTATGTAAAATATTTTAAAATAAAACGGTGAAAGTTTTATAGCATGATTGCAGTCAGTCTTTTAACTTTCATATCATTTTGGGTTTTTATTTTGTTGGAAAATGCATTCTAATTGATCAGATATAGCAGTGGAGAAGTGTACTTTTTGGATATCCTTCCTTCCCCTCCAGCCTTTTTTTGACATCTCTCTCTCTCTCTCTCTCTCTCTCTCTCTCTCTCTCACTCACTCTCTCACTCTCACTCTCACTTTCTTTTTCCTTTTCATGAAGTCAACTGCTAAGAAAAATATAACTTGGTCAAAGAAGGTTTACAGAGAATTTTTGAAATCGGCCCAAAGACAATTAGCAGCCCCTGGTTCTTCAGCCTATCTGAAATGAGTTAGTCAATTCAGCATGTATTAAACTATTAAAGTTTTAGGATGTTTCAATAGGCATTGATAGTAATCATACTGCACAGAAAATCAGTTTTGACCCATTCTTCTGAGCCTTTTGGTAGCTACAGGTCAGACCACCCCCATTTTGTATTGCTTCAGCCCAATTATTCCTCCCTGAAAATTGCAGCGATAGATAGATAGATAGATAGATAGATAGATAGATAGATAGATAAAACTAACTTACATAGCTGCCTATTTTGTGTACCATAAAAGTAAGAGGCTCATTCAACGGGCACACTTGACTTTAATTCACAAAATCAAAGTCAAAGCATAAAGGCGTTGACTAAAATCATAAGTAGCCTAACCCCAAATACCTTCCCTAACAATATGTGACTGTAGTGAAGTTTGGGGTGAATTTTGGTATATATAGCAAATCTCTTGGGGTAAGAGGAATTAATAGTAAGGCTCAACAAAATCAGTCACAGAAACAAAGTGTGCCCTAGAATAAGCATTAAATGGATGAATATGCAGTTACCACGTTATAATCATTATATTTGTCAGGTGTGCCTCCTTTCAGTACTCAAGAAAGAAAAACCCCAACTCCATTTTCATAGAGAAAGGTACTTTTACTGAGTATGAACTGAATGCAACCAAAGAAAAGCAAGGTCTGAGGCAATAGGCATGAAAAGCCTCCTTAAAACCCTCCCCCCAATTGTCCTGTCAGGATTATCCAATCCACATCCCCCTCAGGGGTCATGTGGGGTGCAGCTTCCGATGGTGCCATCCTCCTGGTATGCCACGATGGTTGACCTTGAATGATTATCAGCATTCTTCCCAGATGCATAGAAAAATGCTGAGGAAAATTTTCTCCCCTCTTCTCCACCAGCTCACTTCCCCCCTCCCAGACATTCAAACAGCTCCCCCCTCCCCCCCCGTTACAATGGCAGCCGAGCAGTCAAGCAATAAAAAGGCGGAGGCTGACAATAGTTTTGTCCCTTTTGCTTCTTCCGCGGTTGTGCAAAGAACAGTAGCCTTCTGGGATTTAGGGCACAATTCCTCCCCTCTTTTATGTTTTTTTTTCTTCACTCGAAGGGCCATAAAGGACCTAGCAATGATATGGTAATGTTATCAGGAAAAGCAAGGACAGTTTGTTGTCCCTTTCAAAGAACTATTTAAAATAATGGCTATGCTAAGCCTATCAGAGGCTTAACACAGAGCTTTTAGTTGGTTTTGTCTTAGGAAAAATGTCACTGCTTTATCTGGTGGACTCATAGCCTGCTTGTGGCCATAGATCAGATACTAAGTTCACCTTGATTGGACCAATGCATCTAAAGAATCTTTCTGCATTGATTTTCTCATCAGCTGGAATCTGAACTGGAGACCTGTCTTGTGCCTCCATATGTGCCTTAGCACATTCCTTTCTTGGGATGTGCACTTAGTACTCTCTATATTATATTTTCAAACGTTGTGTTTGCTTTTCATGTTTAGAGGCTTTGAGGTTTGATTTCTATTTGGCATGTCTATTGTGTTCTGTTTCTTGCTAATTTTTTTTTCTTTTTTATAAAAAGTTTTAAAAAATTTTTCTCTTAAATATTACGTCATTGATCAATCAGTGCATCTGGGTACAATTTTTTTGTGTCATCATATTTAACGCTTACCACCATTTTCTTAATATGTACATGTCTTTACTTTTATATTTCAATTTATTATATCTCCTGTTAAAGCATTTTCCTTCCAAATTTATTTAATTTTATACCACTTTTTGTCAATATTCATTTTCCATCCAATGATAAAATTTTCACCATATGTTATAATCTTCCAATTCTTCCTTCCCTTTAATTGCCAATGTTAATCTATTCATTTCTGCACATTCTGATATTTTCTTCATTACCTCTCCCTCTGTAGGGATTTTTTCCGCTTTTCAATTTTGTGCAAATACAATTCTTGCTGCAGTTATTACATGAACAATCAAATATACATTTTCTTTACTAAATTTCTTAGATAAAATACCCAACAAAAACAGCTCCGGTTTTAAATCAATATGTTGCTGCATCATCTTTTCTAACCATAATCAAATTTTTGCCCAATAATTTCTCACTTCTATACATGTCCACCACATATGCTAATACAATCCTGGTGTCTGGTGACATTTCCAACATTTAGTTGATTTATCTTTAAACAATTTTGCCAATCTTTCCGGTGACATATGCCATCTATAAAACATTTTACACAAATTATCTTTATATGCTGTTGCTATTGTTAACTTAGTTTCTTTCCCATAGTTGCTGCCATTTATCTAACTCTATTGTGTATCCAAAATTTTCTGCCCATGCTATCATTGTTTCTTTTACTTGTTCTTCTTCTAATTTAATACAAAGTAAGTAACTATACAATTTTTAAATCATTCTCTCATCTGTTCCTGTGAATATCTCATCCAATTCTGTCATCTCCAAGTAGAAACCATGTAACTTAGCATTTTTTTCATATCTCGATTGTATTTGCAATCATGTGTACCAAATCGTATCAGTCCTTTGTTCTTCTAATTCTTGTTTCGTTTTCAATTCCCCCTTTTCTGATAAAATATCTTTATATCTAGTAATATTTTCCTTATTGATAAAATTTGGATGTATTAACACTTCCATTGTTGAAAGCCATATTGGTATTTTCAAATAATGTTTCTCTCTAACTTTCTCCCATACTAATAATAAAGCATTTCTTACATAATGTCTTTGAAAATAACTATGGATCTTATTCTTCCCATACCATAAGAAAGCATGCCAACCCAGTTGTAAATCATGTCTCTCCGATGTCAATAACCTTGTATTTCTTAGTACAATCCATTCTTTCATCCATGATAATGTTGGTGCCTGATAATATAATTCTCATTGCTCGTGGGTCCGGCGGTCATGTATGGGTTAATGCTCTCCGATGTAGTCGGATCGGGTCTGTTAGCTGAGAAGCTCCGCCTCCTCCTGTTGCTTCCCAGCTTTCAGACTCGATCTGATTCGGATAGACACGGAATTTGAGCTGCTCCTACATTCCTCCCTTTACACAGCTCATTTCATTCTCCTTCTCATTTCTGGAAGCTGCCTGGTAAGGCCTTCGCTCCCCTCGGGTTGAGCGTGCCAGCGAGAAGGGCTTCGGCCCGATCCCGCTGAAGACCGCCTGGCGGTAAAGGGCTGGCTCCCCTTTAGGGGTTGAGCCCCCTGGCAGCGTGAACGGCTCACGCCCGAAACCGCTGCAGTCAGCCGCATTAAGCTTTGTTGAGGCCATCGCAGGCTTCCCTGCCTCTTTCTCAGCGGCGGCTTCGCGCGACTTAGAATCGCGCGGAGCATTTCGGAGCCTCCCAGCCTCGCTGGTCTCCGGAGAAGCATCGGAGCCACCCTGAAGGCTGGTGGCAGGCTCCGTCTCCCAAACGGCAGATCGGCGGGTTCAGCGCGTGGGGAGCGCCACGCTGCCTCAGTGCCGTCCGTTCCTCCCCTGATTCAAACGGCGAGCATTTTCCCTCCTATCCCGGCGGCTGCGGCGGCGAGGGGCTCAGCTGTTTGGCGCTTGGCTTCCTCGCTCCTGGCCACACCGGAGGAACGGCTCGGCGTCTCTCGGCGCTGCGAGGAGTCTCCACTTCTGTTTGCCTGTAAGTCCCTTGGTGTGGGGCTGGGAACGGCTCTGGGTTTCCTGGGCGCCATTTTACCCTCTGCCTCGTGGCCGGTCGCCATCTTTAACGGCTGTTCCTTCTGGCACGGCCACTCTAAACCGCCATTTTCTTTCTAGCTTCGACCCTTGCAGGTCTGCCTACAAGATGGCCTCCACCAGGCAAGCTAAGGCCAAGAAACAGGAATTCCAGGACAGTGAACGTCCTGGGACTTCTTCAGCAATTCCCTCCAAAAGACCCAAGAAGTCTAAGTCATCTGAGGCTAGATCCAAGGAGGAAATGAGGCTCCATTTAGCAATAGAGTGCTCCATCCAAAAGGCTATTAAAGAAGCCTCTGTTAAAGGAGTGGAATCAACGGCTCCACCCTTGGCCCAGACCCCCCTGGCTCAGACATCCACCCCAGCTGTCCAGGCCTCTGTACCCCCTCTGCAGGCTCCTGCTCTTTCCCCGGATGGGGAGGGGACCTCTTCACAGGATCAGAGGCCCATCAATCAGGAGCTCTTTGGAGCTCAGGAGCTCGAACCTCCTCCCTCTACACCCCCCTCTGAACCAGTTGCCCACCCAGAGGAAGCCCCCCATCAGTCGGGAGAGGATGTCCAGCAGCCTCTGATCTCGCCAGAACTGGCGACTTATATCCACCAGGCCATTCTCCAGGGCATAGCAGCCGACCGCCAACGCAGGACGGCTTCATGGGTCTCTGAGTCCTCTCAGGTCGATGTGGAAGGCTCCTGTTTGTCTACGGACGGGGCTCAGGCCCTCTTGAGACCCCGCTCTTCCGGTACTTCGGTTCAGGGTTCCAGAGCAGGGGATGACTTGAGGGATCCCGACCTTTCGGACGATGAAGACTTATCGCCCGACCAGCCCTCGTTTGTGGGGTTGTTCAAACCCCAAATGTTCAGATCTCTGTTACATAAAGCAAAACTCACCACAGGTTTGTGCTCATCCCCTCCAGCCCCAGCTTCGGGTGACAGGGCTTCCACTTCTGTTCCCCTCTTTGAGGAACCCACGGTGGAGGCTGAGGAGATTCCCGGGCCCAAGTTGTTCAAGGACGTCCTCTCCAAGCAATGGCTGAACCCGGCCTCCGGCCCAAATCCCAATGCTTTAGACAGGCGCATCTATAATCTGGCCCCGGAGATCTCTTCTCTCATACAGGTTCCCACGATTGACGCCCCAGTGGTGGCCCTCTCCGCGTCATCCAACCTCACAGGTCCCCCTGAGGAGAGCCTTCGTCCAGAGGATCGCCGGCTGGAACACGCACTGGTCAAGTCTCATCTAGCGTCGGCCTGGTCGGTCCGTTCTTCTATGGCAGCTTCGTTTTTCAACCGCGCTTCCATCCTGTGGCTGCGCCAGCTCCAAGACCGTCTGCCGGTGGCTGATACACGTTCCCATCAGGACATCAATAAGGTACTGGCAGCGTTAGAGTATTCGGCTGATGCCACCTTGAACTCCTCTCGGTTCACAGCCAAGGCGATGGGGGCCTCGGTCACTGCTCGCAGATTGCTCTGGCTCAGACAGTGGCAGGCCGATGCTAAATCCAAATGGCGCTTGGCCACTTCCCCATTTGAAGGACCAAGGTTATTCGGGGCCCCCCTGGAACCCCTCCTCATAGAGTCCAGGGATAAACGCAAAATTCTCCCGGCCATGTCCCGCAGGTCCGATCTCCGTTCGCCACAGTCCTTTCGTCCCTTCCGAGGGTCAGAGGGGAATTACTCAGGGCCCAGGGGTCAGCGACCCTTTCCACCCCGCCAGTCGCGCCCCGCTGACCGGCAGGGTTTTCAGTTCCAGAGAGGTCAGGCTAGGCGTCCCTTTCGCGGGGGACGGGGCCGCCCCCGCCGGTCCCGCTGACAGTCTAACCGTTCCTCCCATTGGGGGCCGCCTGGAGTTTTACTCCAGCCAATGGGAGGCCACGTCCTCGGACGTCTGGGTCAGGGAGACGGTCAGGGTGGGCCTCTCCCTGGAGTTCCTCTCCACCCCCCCGACCCGATTTCTGCGATGCCCGGTCTCTCGGGATCGGGCGTCTCGGCTCCTGATGGTCTCGGCCATTCAGCATCTTCTCACAATTCGGGCCATAGAACCGGTACCTCAGGAGCTGCGCGAACAAGGCTTTTACTCCCGCCTGTTCGTGATTCGGAAGTCGTCGGGGGGTTGGAGGGCAATTCTGGATCTCAAATCCCTGAACCGACGGATCGTTTACCGTCGGTTCAAAATGCAGTCCCTCCAATCCATCCTCGAGGGCGTCAGGGCAGGAGATTACCTCGCGTCGATAGACCTGACGGAGGCGTATCTCCACGTTCCCATCCACCCATCTTTCCGCAAATACCTGCGTTTCTGTTATGCGAGTCGTCATTATCAATACAGGGCCCTTCCATTCGGCCTAAGCTCGGCTCCCCGAGTTTTCACAAAATTAATGGCCGCGCTAGTGGGCCACCTCCGGACCCTTCCCATCAGGATTCAATTCTATTTGGACGACCTCCTGGTTCTGTCCAACTCGGAAGTCCTAGCGCGCCGGGACCTGGACTCCACCTTCCAGGCCCTGGAGAGCCACGGTTTCTCCGTCAACCTGGCCAAGAGCCACTTGATACCCACGACTCGCATACAACACCTGGGGGCCGTCATCGACTCCGTGGAAGGCAGAGTCTATCTTTCCCAGGACCGCCTGTCCAGCCTGCGGTCGCTGGTCAGGTCAGTTTCGTCAGGGAGACCAGTCTCTCTGGCGTCTCTGTCTCAGCTCCTGGGGAAGATGGTCTCTTGCATTGGGATCATTCCTTGGGCTCGACTCCACTGCAGGGATCTGCAGTGGTTTCTTCTGCCCTATCAAAAGAGGTTGTTAGGGACTTCCACCCGCAAGGTTTCTCTCCCACGCAAGGTCCTTCTCTCGCTTCAGTGGTGGACTTCGGCAGCAGTCCTCAAGGGGAGGGAGTTCCGGGAGTTCCCTTGTCTGATTCTAACCACGGACGCCAGCCTTCAAGGCTGGGGAGCCCACCTGGCTTCCTTTATGGCTCAGGGCCTTTGGACCCAGGACGACCTGGGACACAACATAAACTGGCTCGAGCTCCGAGCCATCCACCTAGCCCTTCGAGTCTTTCAGGACCAGGTGCAGGACAGACACATCATTGTGAGGACGGACAATGTAGCCGCCAAGGCTCATGTAAACCGCCTGGGGGGGACCCGCTCTCGCCATCTCATGGAGGAGGCCGAGAGACTGGGAGCCTGGGCGGAGACACATCTGAGGTCCATTCGGGCCTCCCATATCTCGGGGGTAGCAAACGCCCAAGCGGACTGGCTCAGCCGGACGTTTGTGGACCAGGGCGAGTGGAGCCTGGAACCTTCCCTGTTTCGAAGGATCTCAGCCCAGTTCGGAGTTCCGAGCGTAGATCTATTTGCCACCCGGGCAAATCGCCAGACGGAGAGGTTCTTCTCTCGCTTTCCGGAACCGGGGGCAGAAGCAGTGGACGCCCTATACAGCGACTGGCCGCCGGGCCTCCTATACGCTTTTCCGCCACTGCCTCTGATTCCCAAAGTCATCCGGAAGATGCTGACCCTTCGGGCAGAGCTCCTGATGATCGCCCCCTTCTGGCCGCGCCGGCCTTGGTTTGCGGACCTCCAGGCTCTATCCGTTCGTCCTCCATGGCGTCTACCTACCACCGGAGCGGTCCTCCGTCAAGGACATCATCTTCATCCGGAACCTGCCTGGCTTCAGCTAACCGCCTGGAGGTTGAGCGGCGACTGTTGAGGGCGGCCAAGGTCCCGGCGCGGATTGTTACCACCATGCAGGCGGCACGACGTCCATCGACCACTCGAATATACAACTCGACGTGGAAATCCTTCTCTACCTGGTGTGCCCGGAGGTCCGTGGTGGCCACGTCGGCCTCGACAATTCAGGTACTGGGATTCCTTCAGGATGGCCTGGAGGCGGGTTTGGCCCCCAACACGTTACGCAGGCAAGTTTCTGCCCTTTCTACCATCTTGTGTTGTGGGTCTCGGGGCTCCCTTTCGGGGCGTAGTTTCATCCGGCTTTTCCTCAGGGGGGCGTCTAACCTCCGCCCCGCCCCTGTCCATAGATATCCTTCCTGGGATTTGCCTCGTGTTCTGGATGCCCTGACCAGGGCCCCCTTTGAACCCCTTAGAGAGGTGGGACTCAGGTTCCTGTCTTACAAGGTTGCCTTCCTCTTGGCTATAACTTCGGCCAGGAGGATCTCGGAACTGGCGGCCCTCTCCACCCGGGCCGACCTGTGTGTGTTCCATCCCGACCGGGTGGTCCTCCGGTTGGACCCTACGTTTCTCCCTAAGGCTAATTCTCCATTCCATCGGGCTCAGGACCTCGTTCTTCCCAATTTTTGCCCACATCCCTCCCATCCCTTAGAACGCGCCTGGCATTCCCTGGACGTCAGAAGGTCCATCCGGATCTATCTCCGTCGGACGGCGGGCTTTAGACGTACGGAGTCCCTTCTGGTCTCCTTCCAGCCGTCCACTATGGGCCAAAAGGTGACCTCAGTCACGGTGGGGCGTTGGATTAGGGCCACCATAGCCACGGTTTATGAATCTCAGGCCTTGCCAGTCCCTCCCCGCATCACGGCCCACTCCACCCGCAGTGCTGCCACTTCGGCTGCTTGGGCAACTCAGGCTTCATTGGAAGAAATCTGCAGGGCTGCGGCCTGGGCGTCCCCGACGCCATTTATCCGCCATTACCGTGTAGATCAGTTCGCTTCGGCGGACGCGGCCTTTGGCCGCCGGGTTTTACAGCAAGTTCACCGCAGGTCCACTCCTCAGGCCCGGGACGATCCCGCCCAATAGGTGGTGGCTTTGGTATGTCCCATACATGACCGCCGGACCCACGAGCAATGAGAATGGGCTTTGCCTTACCTGAAAGCCCTTTCTGATTGTGGTGGGTCCGGCGGTCAGCCCCGCCCGAATTCTTCCCGGGTGTCCTCGGCGTGGTCCTGGGGTTCTCTTTCTCCTGTCATTTCTTTCAGCTCAACGTGTCGGTCTGTTGCAAATCGTCACTCGTCAGAAAGCTGGGAAGCAACAGGAGGAGGCGGAGCTTCTCAGCTAACAGACCCGATCCGACTACATCGGAGAGCATTAACCCATACATGACCGCCGGACCCACCACAATCAGAAAGGGCTTTCAGGTAAGGCAAAGCCCATTTCCAATTTGGTAGACCAAACCCTCCTCTAAGTCTTGGATCTTTTAACATTTTTATGTTAATTCTCGCTTTTTCCCCTTGCCATATAAATTTCATTATTGTTTTATTAAGATTTTCAAAATATGTTTTTCTAATTTTATCGGTATTGTTTGAAATAAAAACAACAATCTTGGTAATCTATTCATCTTAATTATTGCTATTCTTCCCATTAATGATAATTGTAAATTCTTCCATCTCTCCAAATCCATCTCAATTTGTCTTTTAAATTTATAGTAATTATCTTCCTTAATCATTATACATCTTGCTGTTAATTGAATTCCTAAATATTTTACATTTTTAGCAATCTGAATATCTAATTTTTCCATTAACTCCCTTTTCTGCTTCTCTGTGATGTTGTTCACCAATATTTTTGTTTAGTCTTTATTAATTTTCAGCCCTGCTACTTCTCCATATTCTTCTATTTGTCCTATTAATTTTGGCCCTATTTCTTGCGGGTCCTCTAAAATAAACACTAAATTGTTTGCAAATGCCTATAGTTTATATTCTTCTTTCTTAATTCTCATACCTTTTATCTCCTCATTTTGTCTTATGTTTCTATTTAATACCTCTAGTGTTAACACAAATAATAATGGGGATAGAGGACATCCCTGCCTTGTACCCTTCATAATGTTAACCTTCTCTGTCATATCTCCATTTACCATCACCTTTGCTGATTGCTTATAGTAAATTGTTTTGCTCATATTTATAAATCTCCCCCCAAAGTCCATAGTCTTTAATTGCTTTATCATAAATTGCCAATTCACGTTGTCAAATGCCTTCTGTGCATCAAGAAACATCGCCATTTGTTTTTCAGGATGTGCTTCATAATATTCAAAGTATTCAAAATTATTCTCATGTTGTCTCTAATCTGTCTCTTAGGTAAAAACCCATTTTGATCTGTGTGTATAAATTCATTTAACAGTCTATTTAGTCTATCAGCCATTATTGATGCAAATTTTTATAATCCGTGTTTAACAGGGAAATCGGTCTATAATTTTTTATTTGTTGCAGGTCTGTATCTTCTTTCGGTATAAGAGTAATATATGCCTCCATCCATGAGTTTGGTATCTTCGCTTCTACCAGGAGTTCATTAAATACTTCCAGCATTGTATTGCTTATTACATCCTGTAATGTTTTATATAATTCTGCAGGCAATCCATCTGGGCCCGGCATTTTACCATTCTTTTGTATTTTGATCCCTTCTGTTAGTTACATCATCGTTATCCTTTCCTCTAATGTCTTTTTGTATTTTTCTGGTATTTTGAGTAGTTCCGATTTTTCTAGGTATTGTTTTATCTTTTCTCCTGATATTGTCTCTTGTTTATAGAGTTTCTTATAATAGTTCTGTACTATTTTTCTGTTTTCCTCATTTTGATAACATACAGTTCCTTCTCATCCATTTCTTTGAAAATGCAAACAAGCCAGATGGTTGGCATCTAAAATGAAAAAGGAGAGAGAAAAAAAGTTAATTAATTAGCTAATATTTTTTTTCTGTGTGGTTGACATTCGGACCAAAATGTCCTGAGACTGATGTCAACTAGTATTTTTTTCCCATTTCTGGCCTTCAAATGTTCAATTTTTAAAGTAGCATTACAGTAATTGTTTTGTAAAACTGTTATGAAACTATATCTGATGGACAGGCAGACATTCTTTAAATAAAAGTATTTCCTGAGGGAGAAAACTTTCAGGTCTACCTTTTTAGCAGCTTCTTTGTGGTGGTTTAGCATGCTTGAAAAGGCATCTGTAGTGATGTAAGTAGCTATGATCTCTACATTAGCATTGTACATTGATTAATACATTTTTATATTTCATCATTAATAGACATGTTTAATTATAGAAGAATCCAGTAAATTATAAGTGTTAAGTAATTCACTTAAATGCTGCTGTTGTAAATATATATCTATTTATTAAGCCAATGATAAAGGCAAGATGTAGCTGACAGATTAATGGATATGGTGTAAGCATTTTAAAAACATAACTTGATTTTAGTAGTGGACATAATCCTTTGATATTTCCATAAAAATAAATATTGCTGCAGATTTGAATAAATGTTTTCTATTTGTACTAAATGTGTTCTAGCATTAACCCTTTTGCGATTGCTGATTTTAAACACACACCAAACACTGTTTCTAAAACACTATTCTGTAATTGATTCCGGTGTTCAAAATGTGTCAGGTTTGAGGAATTCTGAAAATCTGACAATTTAGATTTTTCAGACTTTAAAGGAAGCTGATTCAGATTTCCTATTGTGAGTTCAGAGTCTCCTTCATTCTACCTTTGAATCAATCACTTTCTGGTGTCAAGAATTCAAGACACATTGTCGCTTTTTCTTTGGAAATAATCTTTTTTAAAAAAAATCAAAAATAAGGAATGCAATTTTCTGCGGAATATCTATTTATAATTGTTAAGTTTTCATAATTTTACAGACTGTGTATATTTAATGCCATAACTTTGTTAACCTCTTCATGCTACCGTAGTACCTATCTGATCCTTCCTTTGTGCTGCCTTTTAAGTGAAGCAGCTAGAGGGCAATGTGGATCGCTACATAGACGGTGCAGCATAGTAATCCTGAAGGTTAACAGCAGAGGTCTGAGTCAGGCTTTCTTGGCCTAAAGCTATGGCATGGGTTTTTTTTGGCCCAGCCCAGCCCAGCCCAACCCTACCCCACCCTCCCTTTTCTTGGCTGGTGAAACAACTGGTCATGTTGAGCTGCTAGGGCAGTCTGATACTGTATCTATTGGTATTGGCAAGGGAGACGACAAGCTTGCTTTTCAGATCAAAGGGGGACAACACAGGTCCTGCAGCTGTCGGGAAAGTGACTGAACAGTGGGCGAGAGTTAAAATAGTATGCAGCGATCTTCAGAGATCAGCTGACCGCTGGTCAAGCCAGGTGCCGACAGATCAAAATTCCTCATTGATAAAAAGGGGGAGGTAGAAACACACAGTCATGGGGGTGGGAGGATGAACAAAACATCCTTTCTACTAATCTCTAGAATATCACCCCCTGGAAAAAATGCAAAGAATTAATCCAGTTCCCTTGTTCACTAATTTGTGTGTTCTTCCTACTGCTATTTTGTTTAAAGGGCCTATTGTTTGTTTTGCTGTCTACTGACACAGTATCTATTGTTCAGAATTGTAATCACAGCAACACATAGCTGAGAGTGTGGGACAATGGGACTAGCAGCGTTTCCTCTGCTGGCTTGTCAAATACTAACACAGTGTACTGTATCTTATAACAACTCTCTTTTTGTCAGGAATGTACTTGTGTGGATTGTTTAGCCCAATGTATGTTTTTAGCCTAGCTCTTTGGTGCAATACATTTCAACACTCATGTTTAACATGGCTGCATGTTAACAGTTTTGCAGGCTGTGTCTCAGGAAACAGTAGAACCAGATCCCTGTAAATATTGCCTGCTTGAGTTCCATTCACAAACTCTGACCTTATCAACTAATAACCTTTGGTTAAAAAAAAAACTCACTGAAGTCTTGAGTATATACTTATGTACACCCTGGTGCAGCAAAAACAAACAAACAAACAAAGGGATAATCTGAAGTGGAGGAGTACTTTGTCTTTTTCCCATTTCCTGTGATTCAATTTTGTTTCCCTCCTGTTGTAAGGTATTTGAAACCAGACTTTGTCTTGTCCCCTTCCTAAGAATGAAAAGCTAAGTTCAAACTGTGACAGACATTATAGGTCAGGGACAAACTGGGAAGATAGATTTGAATGTAATGGGAGATGTTTGCCTGTGATTTGTTTCTGATTCATTTAATTCATTGTGGGTAGTAGGTGACTTCAGAGATAACTGTTGATTTTCAGCTCCCATCAACCACAGCAATGTAGATAATGATAAGGAATGGTAGAATAACAGATTTGTAAACATTAAGTGGGCCATACATCCATTGCCTGATTACTGAAGTTACTTCTGTTGGTGGAAGGAGTTAGTTATTCGTGAAGGCTAAGCCACGATGGGCAGCAATTTTGCTTTACTATGGCTGGTTTCACTCTTAAGAGTTTCACTAAGCTTCTCTAAGACACTATTTATAATGTATAGTAGCTTCCCCAGTCAGGAACGCTTCAGATGTATATACTTGAACTCCCATAATTAATTGTCAGCATGGGCCATGCCAATTGGAGAATTCTGGGAGTTTAGAAAGTGCTAAAGCTGGCAACACTTTTCATATAGCTATGAAAATTTATTCTTTCTCAATCACAATCAGCTTATTGCCTCCCTTCTGTACAGGCTGTACCCGGAATTAAACCCACTTAAATGCTATAGGAGTTACTTAAAAGCAAAATGAAAGGACTCTACTGCCTATATTGAAGTTGATACCTTCTAATTTGAGGATGGCATATAGAAATGATGAGTTTAAAAAAAGTAAGCAGAAAAGAGATTTTTTTAAATAAATAAAAAAAGCATTATTGAAAGATGGATGCAAAAGAAGGGATCAGAGACAGATGAAAAAAATAAAGTGCCGCTCACTAAAGTTAGCATTCATCAAAGATGCAGTTTCTGTTTTGGCTCTTAAGCAAAGAACGGTTTTTGTTTCACAGCCTCACCATTGTGACTTTCTGGAACAGTTATTTAATAAGCAGGCTGGTATTCTGAAGCAGAGTTGATTCACCAAAAGGCAAAGGAGATTTAAAAGACTGTTTACTTCCTTTAAGGAACAATAATGATAAATGTAGTACATGTTGCATTTTTCTAAAAAGTCACATGCTGAACTTTAAGAAGAAAAGCCTGATCTTTAAGTGTACAGCTTCCTTGAGTTCAATTTTTGAAAGGTTTGAGAATGCTATGTGTAGTAGACAGAGCACACAGTATTCAATTAATATTGTTGCACACATATTAATGAGACTATTCTTACTAGCAAAATAGCCATAGTAAATTTCTCATAGTAAATTTCCAAGATACTTTACAGGCTTTTAATTTCATTCTAAATAAGTTTAAATCTATGTATATCGGACGATGATAAAGCATCAATGAATAAATTTACATAGACTGAAATGTATATATTTCAGAGATATTATCTCTGTATATTTAGACACATTAAATATATGCAATTTTCAAGCATTCTTGTTTTTCATCAATTATTCCTAGCTGCAGTCTTCGAAGTGTACATACTTTTTTTCATCTGAAGTCATAAAGGAAATGAAACGTTCAGTATCTTCCCTATAAAAAGATACAATATTTATTTAGTTTTGTTAATTATTCTTAGACTATATGACAGTAAAGACTAGACTGTGCAGGGACGTCACCGGGAACAGCAAAAAAGTGGCTGCTCCCTTCAACCGATGCATGCTTTAGGGAAAAGAGGGGTTTGGTTTAAAGTAGGTGCTAGGGACATATCTGTCAGGGTTCCCACCGATGCCCTAATTAAATCATGAGCCTCCAGCCAAACTTCAAAAGAAATCAAGTTATTTATTAGGAGCTTCATGTTGGCACGTTCCAAGTGACGCCAACTCTGACCCCACGTAATTTACATTCCAGCTCTTCCCCCTGCCCCCAAGGTGTGTCATCAGTCACATTCTCCAACGAAGCAGTTTCGTGGGTTGTAGAAATCACTGCCCTCCGGCCACTGTGGGTTACCCCGGAGACGGCCTTGACAGAGACATGGCTGGAACGTGCCTTTTGTTTTGACTGACGTGCTGCCTTGCCGCAGCGTTCATTTTCCCATCTCCCTTGCCTATGGCACCTCGAGAGCAGGCCAGGGATGCTTCGCAAGTTGACAATACCTGTGTTGCCCTTTTAATTTGGATTGCTGAATAACCATGTTAAGTGTGTGTCTAATATCCAGTTGCAGTTCATCATATCATAATGATCAAAAATTATAATTGTAAATGGAACTGCTGAGATAGAGGACTTGATTCTTGATTACTGTGATCACAAAGAAAAGTTTTGCCCCCGTTGTTATCCTTGATTATACCATTTTACAACCTCTCGTAGAAATGAATTGCATAGTAATAGTGTTGCCTTTGGAAATAGTAAAGTATAGTTATTTATTCATTTATTTCCCTATAAAATATTTGAGGGTTGATGAACAATTTGAAAGTTCCTAAAGGGTCAAAGGGTTGGAAGAGTTTGGTACCCATGGTGAAGTCTGTCTGTATGGACCAATGGATCGTAAGAAAAGGAATCAAACTTTCCATCCTTCTTCCTTCTCTGCTTTTCCCGCTATGAACACCTCATTTGTGTTTTATTCTGGAAACACATTTCTGGATTGAAGAAAGCAAGGCTTTTCATGACAAGTTGCCATCCTCCTGAAATTGTGAACATTTATCTTTATCTCTGAGGGGTATGAAGCTCCTGAAAGGAACAAAAGGGAAAAGCAAAGAAAAAGCAATTGACAACATTCATTTCTCAGTTAAATTCCCACAGTTGAAGAAAGTAAAATGAAAGTAAATTTAGCATAATACAAGATGTTTACATGACGTTAAAGGTGTTTTTTCTAATATATTTCCACAAGTGCTTCATCTTCCCCAAATGCAGTGAAGTGTATTCACACTTCCAATGCTCCTGGCAGAGATCCCACAGTAAATCCACAGTCCAGTTAAAACTCTGCCGGAAATAATCTAAATGTGATTCTTCTGTTTATGTTGCAGTGCTTGAAATAGTAATTCCCACCCCAAGGAAAAGCAAGCCGTAAAAAAAAATATGTATCTCACTAAATGACATTTATAAATCCCACCATTCAGTCAGAACTGCAGAAGCTTTTTGGATGAGAAGCGAAACATCTTCTAACAAAAAAAGAAAACCCAGTTGCCTTTTGAAAGAAAGCACCTTTGGATATTCTGTGCTCATTTCCCCCTCTCTCACTTAAAAAAAAAAGAAAAGACATCATGTTTCACACTTAAAAATTCATTGGCTTCTCAAAAATAGTGCCTCGGTTATGGTTTGTGATCTACAGATTTGTTGGCTTATGTTCACTGTACCTTTTCTTCCATAATCAAAATTAGGAATAAGGATAAGTTATTTCTTCAGCTTAGACTGTCAGGGTTTGTCTCTTTTCTTCTCATCACTACTAGTATGGCTATTTGGATTGCACTCTTGTCTTAGGGGTGCTCTCAAATATCCCCATTTTCTCTGGCATATTTGCCTGCACGCTTGTTTTAATGTCATATATTGTGATGGTTATATTGAGGGTATATTAAAATATCACACCTTCAGCATGAATGTGCTGCCTCAGCAAATAAATTAGATTTAGCTCCTTATGTTCAGGGACGGTTGTTTGTTTCTAAAGAACTTTGATTGCTTACAGAATTACTAGCATAACAAACCAGAATGCTCTTTTCATACCCTGTTTCCCCGAAAATAAAACAGCCCCTGATAATAAGCCCAGTTGGGCTTTTGAGCGCATGCGCTAAAATAAGCCACCCCCTGAAAATAAGACCTCCCTAAAAATATTTAAACGCAGAGCTGGAAATCAGGTAAGATGTCAAGAGGAGCCCCATCTTGCTCCACGTGCCCCAAAATAATAAGACCTCCCTGAAAATAAGGCCAAGCACTTATTTCGGGGTTTAAAAAAAATATAAGACAAGGTCTTGTTTTTGGGGAAACATGGTATTGTAATTGGATTCTTTGATTTCTTTTTAATTCTTACTCATTTCACTTCAATGCAGGGAATTTAATTATCATTATGTTGTGTTTAGGAAAAACTAGGAATGCTAGTTCTTTTTATCATGAATTTCATGAACTCCAAAGCATTTTTCCTAGTAGACTGGAGCATCCTCAATGAGACAGATATTTGCCCCTCAAAATAAACCCTCATCCTGAAATTCCTAGCCATTGTTTAAAAGAAACAGATGTATAACAAATTATCATGTTATTCTTCTATCCATTTTGAAGGAAAATCTGTTCCTGCTTTTATCAATAAATGATCAGCCCTAACATACCATATTAGGTCAGCTTCAGTACATTAGTTCTCTGGTTGTGAGCGCATGCGCTACAGTATTTGATGTGTATTTAGTCTTTTCTTCCAAATGATGCTAACATTAATTTGCATTAAGCACAGATTTGTTTTTCTTCTTTAGTTAATGACTAATGCAACCACTTTTTAAGGGCTTTAACAGCTTCCTGGGATTTTAGCCTTGTAAGATTTAAGCCAGTGATTAGAGAATATTGCTTGGATTCCATGTTTCCCAATTGGAAAAGAAATGAGAGAACATGCAAGGTAATTTTGCAGGGAAAACATGCTGCTACAGACTCTGTCGGGTAGATCTATTCTTTAAGAGGAGGAGGAGGATTGTAGAGAGACACAGATCAGCAGTTGTTAGGAGAAAATATGCAGGAAAATAATGCAAATGTTGCACTGTGTTATCCGATGAAAAGAGAGCTATTAAAATGGAAAAAGTAAAGGGACTGCCAGATCCTGGCTACATAGATACACTTCTCCCTATTCCCCATTTCAAAGATCATTCCCCATAGACTCTATTTCTGCTCTGCGAAGAAGAGTTGGGAAGTGAGAGAGGGAGGGGAGAGAGCTGTTGTAGCTCAGTAAAAGGCTTTTTATTTATTTATTTTGACGGCAAAAGCTATGTGATTTAAACTGTAGCTTCTTTAAGAAGGAATAGAAAATAAAAATGAAACTTTCTTTGGTAAGCATTAGTAATCCTGCGTGAAATGGACAAAGGACTACTTTAACAGGAGTCATTTCCCACTTCTCGGATTCTAGAAAATGGGATTCTTTTCCTGACCCACAGTATGAAACTGTACTGTTGGTGGAAAAGATAGTGTTGCCAAAAATACTCCACAGGAAGCACTCAAAACAGTTCAGCATGTGAAAATTACAATTGCTTTCTACCTTGCAGTTTTGCACCTCGGCAGAAAAATGCCTCCAGATACCCAGGATCATAATTCATATGGCATCATATGAGAGCTACAAATAGAGTCAGATAATTTTGCTTTGTTGGTGTGTCTAGTACATCTGAGATTGAGCTGTACCCAGGAACATATCTTAGTCATCCTTTCCACATGAATCATCTTCCTGGATTTAAAATGAAATGTTTCCAAAAGTAAACCCGACTAGAATTAGCTAAGGGTGAGCTCTGGATAGAACTTACCTAATCAGGCATGTACAAATCAGATAGTTCACATGCAATAAGCAGTAGAGAGTTTGCCATTCATTAATATGTAACCATGTTTTGTGTAGTTCTGTCATAATTTGATAATATAAGGGGGGGGGAGGGAAGCCACTGGGATTTTCTTTGTAGATCACTGGGATTTTCTTCACAGTTGATCGCCCATTCCACCCACAGTGCGGCTACGACTGCAGCGTGGGTGACCCAGGCTCCCTTGCTTGAAATCTGCAGGGCGGCTATGTGGACTTCACTGTCCCTTTCATACGACACTATAAACTGGACAAGTTTGCGTCGGTGGAGGCCATATTTGGACGGTGGGTTCTTCAGCGGGTCGTTGCCGGGGAGGGTGTTGTGGACCAGCCTGGTCCCCCTCTACTGTCTGGATAGTGAACTGGGGTATGTCCCATACTGGCTGCTGTCTCTACTCTCAATGGAGAAGGGGCGTTGGTCCTACCTGACACCCTCCTTCTCGTTGAGTGGAGACAGCAGCCAGGCCCTCCCTGTGTCAGTCTGGTCCTTTCTGTTTCCTTCTGCTTGGTCTACTTGCCTGTTGGCTCCTTTCTTCCCCCACACGCCGAGTCTGTCCTTCAGGTCTTCGGCAAAAGTTGGTCTACCCAGCAACAAAGGCGAGACCAAGCATGATTGATAGACTCAGTCCTTCAAGCTGATTGGGCGAGCATAACCCATACTGGCTGCTGTCTCCACTCAACGAGAAGGAGTGTGTCAGGTAGGACCAACGCCCCTTTTCACTTTGCCTAAAAATCTATTTTAAAAGACTCCTTGCCATGTCATAGTTGTTCATAAAAGTCAACTAAAAATTCAGTAAAATTTTACTGAGATTTCTTGAGAACATTAATTGCTAGATTGTGAATAAGAATTGAATGTTGTTACTTAAAAAGTGATCTACCCTGAACAGTTATCTAATACTGTATATGTATTATTGTTTTTCTGTGTGCACTCTACATTTTCTGTTTCTGACAAAGAGTAAGATGGCCTATAAGAGGTTAACCTATGTATTGCCATCCTGAAGTGATATTATAAAATCTCACAAGAAGCCTTTGAAAGCCAGCATGTTATAATGTTTATGGTGGAAAATAAACATAAAGTATACTTAAAGGAGACTCAAATTCAAATCCAGTTTCACCTTAGGCATGAATGAACTTGGTGGTGTGAACTTGGGTCAGTCACTCTCAGTCCAAGCCATCTCACAAGTTTGTTGTTCTGGGGAAAATAAGAAGAGGAAGAAGTATGGGCATGTTGGTTGCTTGAATTATAAAAAATAATAAAGATAGGGTAAAAATCAAATAAAATAGGCAGGACTAGCATTCACTTTCTCCTGGTTTCTAGTCTGGTACCTTACCTAGTAAAACACATTTTAATTTTAATTTTAAATTACTGCAGCACTTCCCATTAAAAGAAACAAAAAACTGTCTATTGAATTATAAAAAGGGTTCTTTAAAAATCGCAGCACAAACCAAAGCAATCCAAACGTATTGACAATTCTCACACAACATCCATTTGTGTCCCCTGTGAATATCTTAACACCTATTCAGAATAACATAAATTCCCCTGCCTGTAAGTACTTTAAGTTTCATTTTCAGATGTCAGCTTTATGTGCTTCGTGTCATGTTGCCTTGTAGCATGATTGCAATGTCATTTTCAAGCACTGTTCTATTTGCTCCAGCAGGTTATCATCTATTCTTATCTTTGTTTATGCTTTCACCCTGCTCTGTTCATGATAGTAGTCTTGGATACTTGACAGAATTGCTAATGTCCAGGGCTATTAGTGGGAAAGACTTCCAGACTCCACCACTTTCTGAGCTTACTTTAAAATAGCAAAACATTTCATGTGAATCAGCAGCTGTATAGCAAATTTTCACCTGTTCTGATTCTGGTCTTTGATAACAAGGTCCAAGAAGAATAACAGAGCATAATTGTTCATATCTCTGGTTTAATAACTGCTGAAACTTCAGATGCAGCTCATAGGTCCTTGTTCATCTCTTCTGTGACAGTAGTGGAGAACAATTTTTAAAAATATATCCCTTTAGGCCCCAAATGAGTCCTGATTACTTTTTCATTCTCTGTAGTACCTACTTTCTAAATTCTGATATCCTCAACTGGTCCCAGAGCCCGCATATTCACAAGTTTTGAGAAGAAGTATATACAGATTAGATGAAAATGTTTTGCTTTTAATCCCAAACAAACCAGATTACCAGCCAAAATACTTTGGTTGTCTCAAGTTTTGAATAGAATAAAATTTATGTAGGTAGGGCAAATCTAATTTCCATTGAACTCCTTTCTTCCTTCAGTGGCACCCTACTTACCCTACATTTTTGATGCCTTATATTTTCCTGGCTTCTTTCCCTGCATACCCACAAGACACTTCTGCCTATATTAAAGCATCTCTATTTTATTCTGTGTACAAATCAACACACTCAAAATGTGTTCTTCAAATTCACCTTCTGAAACCATATAGTCTGTGCATGAATGATTCACTCACAGAACATTTTGCACAGCCTTACTTCTGTGGGGTGCTTGATGTGTCTGCAGCTCTGGACAACTTTAAAATGAAGAATGGTGCCTAGTTGCAGATACAAGTCTTCCACTTGAAACTATTTATAGAAGGTATTTATCTATCTGGTTTAACCTCTAATAACAGTTTGAAAGGTGTTTTCTTATCTACAATAGGCCAGCACAATTTTCAAGCCACTAAGCCGAATGTAATACCGCAGTACATATATGGCCTGCAGTCAAAGGGCTGAAACTGCAAAAATAGACCTATCACTTCACACTTGATTCCCTGATTTTTTTTCTAATTAGAAAACAGATCAGTGATTGTCACAAGATTCTTCTGACAACAGACAATCAAGTCCTCAAAAGATGCCTGTTTCTAGTCACTTTAATCGCAGTATGTTGACTGCATCAGAAGATGGAGAAATCCATCTATTCTACCCAAATATAAAGATGAATGTGTGCCATTATGTACTAATTCAATGAGAAGTGCAAATCAAAATCCTTCTTACGTTATAACCTTGCAGATAAACTTAAACAGGTGTCTCTTCCTGGATTCAAGAGGTGAAGCTGAACATGTTCTTTCCCAACATAGACTGAATTTATTCTGTGTGGATGGAATCCAGGATGCCACAAGTTGGCCAGATCTTAAGAAAAGATTTTTGATTTTTGCCTTTCCTACTGCAGCCTCTGTCTTTCCACAAAATCTATGAGTGATTTTGTAAATGCACAAGGAAGTAGAGGGAGGAGGAAGAACCTCCATCTCTCTGATTTCACATGATTGGAATCATGCCTCAGGAATCCAAGAAATCAGTGATTGACAAGCTTACCGTTTTATAATAGATTATTAGTGGTTCAGCCAAATACAACTGAAACTACTTACTTACTTATTTATTTACTTACTTACTTACTTACTTACTTACTTACTTACTTACTTACTTGACCTATGTGGCTACCTAGCTCATATAATGATTTTACGTAGTTCACAATAATTCCTAAAAACAAAGATAAAAATAGATATCCTTTCCCCAGATTCCATAATTATTCTTATTATTATTAGTTTTTTATGCCATACTTAATATTTCTGCCTCCTTTTTCCACAAGAACCCTGTGGGTTAGGCTGGGGCTAAGAAAGAATGGCTGATCTAAAATGAGCCTTGGATAGTACAGTGGTCTAAAGCCCTGTTATTAACATCAGCTGCCTGCAATTATTGCAGGTTCGAATCTCACTAAGGCTCAAGGTTGACTCAGCCTTCCATCCTTTCTAAGGTAGGTAAATTGAGGACCCGGTTTGTGGGGGCAATAAGCTGACTTTGTAAATATACAAAAGTATGAAGGCTATTGCTTAGCGCATTGTAAGCCGCCCTGAGTCTCCGGAGAAGGGCGGCATATAAATCAAATTAAAAAAAAAAAGTCACCCAACCAGCTTTGTTTAATTAATTGAATTATTTATTTAATGTTATCCACGTGAAAAGACATTGGAGTATAAGCCACATCCTTAGCTGTTTTCTGAGTCTGCTATTACATGATCTGGTGTACTGTACATGTATCAGTTTTACCCAACTGATACATGTACAGCACATTGCCATAATTATTGTACCACACTTTTTTTTTAATGTGATGAGCTGTGTTTAGGAGCACAGAGAATATGAATATGGAAGGCTAATCATACCGGCAGCATGTGGTGTGATGTACTGACTGAAGGGAGGTGACTGAAGGGAGGTGACTTGAAGTACATTAACACCTAGGTTGCATTTGGTAAAAAATAAAATTGATTGTGCTATTATTGTTATAAAGGTTTGGTAATGAACGAGTCATCGAATGATTGATTACCTAGCCTGCCTATTGGGCAATTTCAAAATAGCAGGGGTTTGGACATCCCCAAAGCATTTGGATCTATGGACACTGAGACTCAGATTTGCCTGGGGGCCCTTACGTAGAGTGTGCTTTACTATTGACCTTATAAATGGATCTACTCATCTGCTCCAGTGTCACATATACATCTTATGGGAAATCATCTCTATACAGTAGCCAAAAATAACACTGAATAGGATGTGAACTGTATGGTTAGAAGAAATCAAACCCCATCCCACCCCCACAAGTCCAAGGTCAGTAAGCATATGGATAAAATACATTCCTAGACTTCTTTATCAGGGACTCCTCCCTTCCCCTAAATATTAGAAGACTTGGTTATAGCTGAATGAGGATTTGTGAGCTACATGAGTAACTTTTCTTATAATTTCCCATTATGTCATTTCTAATTACATGAACACAAAGGCAGCCTGTATTGTGAAGGTTCCTGTCAATTTCTGTGAACATCTTTATGAACGTATCCCTGCTGGAACATTGCAAGTATTGGCATTATATAACCAAGATTTTTTTTAAAAAAAAAAAGATTATTTCCAAACAATGCAAAATAAGCATGATTGTAACACTCCAGTACATAGCATAGCCCCAATAGAAACTCTGTTCTCTGTTTTGTTCCTTGTGATGCCAGTAATTATATGGAGGAAAACAGCTGAATCACATCATGAAGTAAACTGCTGCTAACTGTACAGCTATTTTGTTGCACAGACAAGAACTGTATGTTAAAATGTTATAACTGTAACTAAACTGTTGGCTGAAATGTATCTAGCTAAGGCAGTGTTTTCCCCCTCCAAACTTGGCAACTTTAAGATGTTTGGATTTCAAGACCCAGAATTCTCCAGCCAGTATGATCTCCTTTGTAACCTGTGATGTCTTGCTGCTATTAACAGCTACCTTACAGAATTATTATTCTTTTAAACCTTGGTAAATTAATTATCCTGTTCTACAGTCTGCACTGAATTGACTCTTTTATGGCAGCTAAGTATTATCATTTGTATGTATCCATTTTCAATGGATATACAATGTCAGCACCAATTTATTCTCAGTTGTATAGATTAGCTAAAAATTATCTAGAGTCCTCCACAATTGATCAGAAACCTGAATCTGAATGTAATCAAATCTTATTCTGAGGGGCATTTACCTTTATATAACAATAATTGTCCAGTCTACTCCTGTTCTTTTATGTACTCATTCTCTCTCTGTGAACCGTTAGTAGAAATAAGTAAGACAAATTTATACCATTGCACTTATGAGGTCCACATTTATTTAACTTTTATTGTTATACTTTTTTTTTTTAATTTGATTTATATGCCGTCCTTCTCCGGAGACTCAGGGCAGCTTACAATGCGTTAAGCAATAGCCTTCATACTTTTGTATATTTATACAAAGTCAGCTTATTGCCCCCACAAACTGGGTCCTCAATTTACCTACCTTAGAAAGGATGGAAGGCTGAGTCAACCTTGAGCCTTGGTGAGATTCGAACCTGCAATAATTGCAGGCAGCTGATGTTAATAACAGGGCTTTAGACCACTGTACTATCCAAGGCTCTTTTCTTATGAAATGACCACAAATGAATTATGTAACATATTCATGAAGGGTGAACTTTTTTTTTCTATATCCAATCTCCACATTGTAGCTACATCATCACTTGCTGTATATCTCTGAGGTCATAAAACACAAGGAGATGCATAGTCATGTGATAAACATACAAATAGTTCCTCGTTCACCCCTCTGTTCAGTCTTCAGGTTGCTTCTTACAACTCCATGATGCCTGAACTGGTAGCCAAGATCAAGGCCCTGTCAAATTATTCTGGTCTCAAAGCAGGAACATGTATGAAGAGTAATATAGAGTTTAAGAGTATGGAGATCCCACTGGTAGGGTGCCCATGCAAAAGTTAATGAGAGGATTCATTGGAAGACCCATGTACATGATTCGCTACAGTCCTCTGCTTCTCCAGATATTAATTTGCTGTTTTGCTTCCACCCTGCTGACACTTTCAGATTAAGCAAACATAGCACAATTTAGAGAAATAAGTGTTTAATTAGACAACTATCTATTCAGCAGGTTCAGCAGATTAGGATCTTCTTGTTGGAGGTGACCTGAATGACAGAATGGGGCCAAACATTGAGATCCTAATTACCCAACACTATAACTGCTTTCTTCAACTGCTGCTGTTGAGACTTGTTAACCTGCTTGCTTCTCCAATGACATGATGTGTAATCTGGAAGAATTTTGTTTAATGCAGGTGACAAACTGATTGGACCAACAAACCAAATAACCCAGAAAGAGATGGCCCAGAAGAATTTATTTTTTTCATTGAGATCAAAATGTCAAGTCTTAATTATTAGCTGATATCTCATAGTTAGTTGGGCAATGCCAGTTGTCTAGAGGTACACTTCTGTCTGAATAGTGATAATCTTCTGCTGAGTTTGATTCTTAACTTTTTCCAAGGGCAGTTACTGTATTTTACCCTGATATTGAATTAGAAACTGGAAACCAGTGGTGAAATTCGGCCAGCTCTATCCGGATCGCGCGATCTGGTAGCGCCGGTGATGGGAGGCTCCGCCCACCCACCCGAATGTCATCATATTCCATTTTTGACCCTCCGCGCATGTGCAGAAGGCTCTGCGCATGCGTGGAGGAGGCACACATTCTCACATTTGCGAACTGGTAGTGAAGGTAAGTGAATACCACCTCTGCTGGAAGCGTATGGATTAAATGGAATGAAGAGATGTGTAGGAATGCTACTGGTTTGCTCGGTTTGTCTGACCTGTCAAGTTAAGAATTAATTACCCATGTTGATCTAGGAAACTCAGTTATGGACTATTTACAGCAAAATCATCCAGAGAATATGGGAGTGCATAATATTTTAAAAGCATAAATTAATTGTAAGAGCTGGCTTCTTCATGATTGTGCAGATGCTTTAAAAAAGCATTTATTGCATCTTACAAAGGCTTTAAGTCAATCTGCTGTCTTTCCCCCACAAAGAACTATTGAAAATGAAAAAAGATGAACAAATGCTATTTGGCAACAGAATCACCAGTTAGCGTCAGAGCTTAGCCTTTTTCCAGCTTAATATACTTGGAGACACAGGTTCAAATTCTTCATAGAAGGTTTACCATTTTGGTCCTGAAATATGAGATTTCAGTCATTTTATAATACCTAGGATTATAACCCATGAAATCCATGATCCTTTACAAGGGTGGCCAGCTGAGTGGTCAGCTCTTTTGACTGCTAAAATAAAAAAAAAATCTGATTGCTTATCCAAAAGATGACAAGGCTTTGCAGATTATGTAGATATTCCTCACCTACTGACCATTGGTTTATTATATTATTTTATTCATTTATTATGTGATTATTCTCTTTTATTAGTTTCGTTGTTTTATGTATGAAGTTTTTATATTCCTGTAAGCCGCCTTGAGTCGTCATGTGTGAATAGGGAGCAATATAAATTTCCTAAAATAAAATAAAATAATAAAAATTCAAAGTTACAGCAATGCTGAAAAAATAAATGTAACAACCATTTACAAACTTTGCAATATTCCTTAGTCACATGATCACTATTACTACCTACAACAGGTGGATACCTACAACAGAGAAATTGGAGACAACAGCTCTGCAAGAGAATAAGCTACTTACTCTTCTAAACTCTTCTAAACATCCAAAACAATGCAGGAGTGCAGTGTACAATATTCTCTTGAAATATTTCTTTCCAATCTCTCTGCAACTCTGATACAGGCTATATTTGAAGCTCTTCTGGTGAATCATATATATTGTTGGCTGATTTTGGCTTCCTGGCCATTTACTGAGTCTGTCATCACAGTAAGAAAAAAGTAGACAACTCTAACATTCATCCATTTCACCTTGTATTTTTGCTGGCTTGCTTGTTTCTTTGTTGTATTCTGATAGATTCAAGCTATAATTATTGCAGCAGAATATAGAATATTACAGCACAGAATATAAAAACAGTAAGACAAAAAAGCCAATTAAAAAATAATCATGAATTGATAAATGTAATGGTGACATCCCAAACAACTCTTGCCTTTAATAGTTTCCAGAAGGCCATCAATGAAGACGCCAACTCTAATCTCAAGAGAGAGAATGTTTCATAACATGGGGGCTGTAACAGAAAAACATAACATTGAGTCCTGGCTAGTTTTACCAGACATCTGGCAAAAGGAGAGGATGTTCTCCTTTTTGTTCTTACACTGATCAGCAAGCATAGCCTTACACTTAAATACCATCCATTTCTTTGAGCAGCTAACAAGCTTATTTCTTCCTGAGCAGTTTTTCTACCAGGCAAGGTGCTTCTCTAATAAATGCTAACTGAAAGTTAACTAGCAGTGCTCTGAGACCTTAATTTGTTCATCAACATCCTCCTGTGGATTTGCAGTGCTGCCTGAAATTGACAAGATTGTAATCAGTTATATGCATCCTAGCACTTTTCTGGGATTGAAAAACCAGTCTTCCCAATGTTGGAAAAAGTAATTCCATATACATATATAACCCTAAGTATATGAAGGTGGTCCTGTATGTTCCTCCGTGCCAAGTCATGGAGGGCTTTATAGGTTAAAAATCAACATGATGAATTGCATCTGGAAGCTTTTTTGTAAGCAATACAACAATGTAAAATAATGACTTTGATTGGCTGATATCTGGGCTTCTGCATTTTGCACCAATTGTGAGATTGCTTAGAGTCCCTTCCCTTATAATGGCTTTTTTACAATATTCTCATGCCATTATTACCCCAGTGGTGGGATGCTGCTGGTTTAACAACCGGTTTGGTGAGCATGTGCTTTGTGCACGCACATGCACTACATGCTTACGTGCCCCTAGAGTGCTTGCATGCAGCGCTGAAAATGGAGCATTTAGAAACTCAGCTGTTTACCTTCCAAGTCAGCAACGGTAAGTAGAAAAGTGGTGGTGGTGGGGAAATCAGCTGTGCCGTGTGATTGAGATGAGCTAGAAAGCAGGAAATAAAGGCAGGATAGAGTGGGGGTGGGGGGGCAGCTGATTGTTGGCGCTACCGGTTCTCCTGAACCAGTTTGAATTGGCTGAATGCCACCTCTGCCCCATATGATAGTTTTCTAGGTGCAGCTTTGAAACATAAGATTTTATATGTACTACTGGAATTATGTATATTATGTATATTATGTATATATAATAAGTTTTATTAGTATTGAATATCAGTGATTGCATGACCTCTGTAGATGATGAATGCTAAATAAATAAGTAAACTGAAATTATATTAGTAGTCTAACTTCTCTTTTCAAATTACTAAAAATAACATGGACCTTAACTGTTCATTAATGGTCATGAATGTATTGAAGGAATGCCTGTAGTTTAAATACTTGTTAGAAAGAAATGATCAGTTTTATTAGTTTAATTCTAAATAATCTAATCTTTTCTCACCCTTTCAGAGTGTGTTTGTGTGTTAAATTATTTGGGTTTTTTTCCCCCCAGAACAGTTGGGTTAACTTCTCAGCAATCCATACCCTCATTAATTAGTAAGATAGGCTATTTTTCCCTTGGTCTTTGGTTATGTTTAGGAAAAAAAATAATGGCTGGTAAGGCAAGCAGCTTCTTTGTGTAGCTACAAATAGAAGTGCCAGTTGCATCTAATCCATACACAAATACTTCTTGCATTCATTTACTAAATAAGGCTGTGTGACTAGGACGTGTATGTATCCCTCTGATAACCTTTGTTATGTTCAAGGACACCAATGAGATTGCTGATGGGAAGCATGTAATAAACTATTGTTACCATGTAAGATGAAGCTGAAAAGTAGCATTGCATTCTGCAACTCCCAGTAGACTGAGGAGAACAAATTCACAATGTTTTTCAATAATATCAATGCTTCTTTTACATTGGATTCCATTGGC
Source organism: Ptyas mucosa (assembly GCA_012654045.1). NCBI lineage: Eukaryota > Metazoa > Chordata > Lepidosauria > Squamata > Colubridae > Ptyas > Ptyas mucosa. The sequence continues at coordinate 16,685,838 of WNWU01000005.1, forward strand.
ATTTCAGTAACAGTTGAACAACTGCCAGGGGTGAATTTTGAATGTATTTAATATCATTTGTTGTGAATCACTCTCTATATTTCTATGGATTCTGCGCAAACAGAATATGTGCCGCTCAAAAAGGAAGTTAGCAGCAACAATTTATAGTTTAAAAGTATTTCATAGCTCAAGTTACACTGAACATCATGTTCAATCTACATTAATAAATTATTTTGAAATTACATAAATCAGTTTAATCAATCTGTATGATATGCATAGAATGTGCTTACTTCTATATACTGGAATATCTTTCCATGTGATTTGATGTTTCATTCCTATACAATGTTTGTCTGAGCAGACCAAAGGGTTTTAATATGGATCTGGATTCTACAATCTATAAGGCTTTCTGTCAGTTTTCCTTTAACCTGTTAATCTTTTTCATTTAGTTATAGAAACATGTGACTCTAGTTCATGTTTTGCAATGTAGAAATTCTTGTAAAGTAATGTAGAAGGAGGACATGAAACAACGCAATATCAAACAACAAAATGAAAACGAATATCTCAATCCTAAATTAACAGTGTTAAAGCACCGTAAACTAAGTAGAATAAAACTCTTAGAGATCTGGAACTGGTAGTTTCCTTGGAAGGAAATTCTAGAAAAAGGATGTTGTCACAAAAATTCTGATTCAAATCAGCTAAATCTCCCTATGAGAAAAATTTGTATGAAAGAATGTAATGCTGAATATAATCTGGCCAAAGCCTTTTTGGACTTTATAAATAACTCTTAACTTGAACACTGGATTGAATGAAATGAGAATCAGTACAATTGATTTAAGGTTATATAAATTAGTCCTAAAAGTTTGAAACTGGATACAGTGTTCATGTTTTATCTTGCATTATTCTAATACGGTTTGTGGTCAGAAGCAAAGAAATGGTTTTAATTTATGCAGATGCGTAGACCAGTATACTATTTTGCAAAATGAGACTGCATAATGGCATTCTTGGGGCAACCTGCTGCTAGGATAACAGGTAATCACCAATCAAATAATTATAAGTATAACTTACAAGTTTTGAAACAATGTATTTGCACTGTTGTGGTATCATAAGAAATCAAAATTGTGCTGGTTAGAGCTTTCTTCTTCAAGCTCTTATTGACAAGATGTGAGACATTTTTTAATGAATACTGTACTTCCTTATGGATTATTAAGACTCAGCAGGTATGTCTAAATAGTACTTAAATACCCTAAAATTAAAATAGGTTTCTTCTAATTTTCCAAGGAAGATTTATGTTATGTTATGTTGTGTTGTGTTGTGTTGTATTATGTTATGTTTATTTTGTACAAACTTTTTCCTGAGTTTATAAAAATTAATTTTCTGTTAAAAAAGCTGAATGTGCCCCCCCTTCCAATATGAGAGAGCACATTGAATTTGAAATATTGTATGTATTATTTTTTTTACTAGAACAGGCAATGTTTCAAAACAGAACTTTTTCTCATGAAGGCTTATAATGGGGCACATCATTTTTAAAAAATATATAAACATTTTTCCTCATTGACTAATTTAAATGGTTGAATATTTGAAAGTTTCAAATATTTATTGCATATTAATACTGGTATTTTGAACAATCTCACATGTTTGTGAAAAAGATAAAATGTGTCTTCTCATTGCCTAACAGCCTAATCTAAAATAAAATCGCTGCTGCAAAGTGAAGTAAAATTAATGAGATGGTGGAGGTACTTATTACTGGAAATGCTCATACACTAAATTAAACGTTCCATTCAATAATTTATTCTCTGGTACCATCAGTAATTTCTATCTTCTTCCATTTCATTAACTGAAAATGGACATTGAAACAGATGCCACTGTAGTCTTTTCCTGGTGTCAAAAAAGTCTCCAACATTTTCCCCAAAGCGCTCGAAGTCTTTCCTTCAACCTCTGTTAGAGCTATCTTTATCTTCCTTTATTATTATTAATAAGAACAATCCTTGAGAAGAAGGTGAACATCTCACTGCTAGGGGACCAGAATTGAGAGTGAAGGTCGCACATTAAAAAGCCCAGTCACTGTTTTACTTTCTCTCTTAGGCATTATTCATAGATGTTCTCTCTCTGCAAACAAAGAGGCCAGAGGTTTCCACAAGAGTCAATCGCTTAAATTTTGCAAGATTTAATAGACACTTTTTCTCCTAGATTCCAACTAAAGCGTTACTCTTCATACTTAAAGCATTTGCTGACCATTCCTTGTTTCAAATACTAGTGGTGGGTTGCCCCCGGTTCGCACCGGTTCTATAGAACCAGTAGTAAAACCGGTGGGAGGCTCCACCCACAAACCCCGACGTCATCAAAACCCTTATGAAGAGTGAAGCGAGCATGCATGGCCCCGCTGCGAACCGGTAGTAAAGGTAAATAGAACCCACCCCTGTCTGGTACCCCCTAGTGGGACATTTCTATGTAATGTGGCTAAACCTAAAGCTTTAGCCAATATATGCAGTTATAGACTTCTGTGTTGACTGGCTTTCCTACCTTCTGCCATGTCAATTTCCTTTGGGGATGGTGATTGGCAAAAATAGCATTATTAGCACTCGAGATTGTAGGACACCCCCCTCCCCCGTGTCACTCCATTGCTTGTGATGTGAATAAGCAAAACAGTGTTTTCTTATCTTTGTGGTATTTCAGTGAAATTAGCTTTAATGTTACAATCTATGGCCAAATAGGCCATAAATAAAATTGTAACCATTCTTATTTAGTGCATTCTTTAAGCAGTTGAACTGAGGAGGACAATAAAACAAAGTTTTTATTAATGGAAAGCACTTTTGGGGGGGGGGGGGGTGGATTATTGTTAGAGAACAAAATGCAAATGCAGGTCTGCCCTAAATTCCTTTGGATTGCAGCTTTATCTAATTTACATGCTATTTACAAGCCAGTTAGTTAAATTGTATAAAAACAACAGATTGGATAGCCTCTGATGAACTACTGCTTTTACAAAATTCAAGGGAAGTGTTATGTGTTTCGGTCCATTTAAATATTTTTGAAAAATCATATTTCCAGTTTATATGTTGTTTTCACTATTCTTATTTTCAGTTAATATACAGTGTAAATTCTACTCATAGATAATATCACAATAATCATAAAATTTGTTGTTAGAAGTGGCTAGAGATTTGGGCAAGATGTTGATTTATAATAATATTGATTATTGGGCATAATATTGATTTATCATTAATGATTCATTGTCGATTAATGATTAATTATTCTTATACCAAGGCCTAAGGTCTGTAAGATAGAGAAAGGTATAGAATGAGAGACAGGCAAAAATTAAATTGCTGAAGCTTATCACATTTGAATCATATAAGAACTGAGGAGATGAGAACATAGTACATATTTTCTTGATTTTTAAAGATTAGGTTTTATAAATTGATGGCTGAACTACCAAACACCACCTAAAATGTATAATAAAACTGTACAACATCTGATGATAAATTCACATATTTCTTTTGTATGCAAAAAGTATACATTTAAACTTGCATCAATTCCATTCTGGGGATTGGCAGTAGCTGTATTACTATATCAATTCTAAACTATCAGTCTTCCAATGGGCTTCAGTGGGCTTACTTTTTAAGGTACCATTCTGCCTTATTACTGTAATTGGGCACAAAGATGTCAGTCTAATAAACATACATAAAAATCCCAGCTGTAGAATAATCTCCTTAAAACTATTGTAGGAAAGTTTTATTAAGCCGTTGTTCATTAGAAAAACAAGAAAATAATGGAAAATAATTGATACCGAGCCAGAAAATCATGTATAACAATTAAGGATAATGATCTGTAGGACACCTTTTTGGTTAAAAATTCTGAACCTGACCTTACATAGAGAACCACTATTCAAAAATATTCAGATATTTTCTGATTCTTTTCAGTCTGGCAAAGGAAGAAAAACAGTGAAGGGATCATTAAGGACTTTTTGTACTTCTGTCTTCCTTCAAATTACCTTAAAAACACAGTTAATATTAAGCAATAACCTGGGCAGGCCAAAAAAAGTCAGGATGGACATCCTGGCAGAACAGCCTCAGCCTCAGCTTTTTTATAATTATATCAATATATAATACATACAGTACTGCTGAGCTTTAATTGCGCTGCCACCCACTGCCATCTTGACTTTTTTTGAAACATCCTCTTGTTACTATGGACTCAGATGATCTTAAGGTTTTAATTTATTGTTCTAAACCACCTGGCAGGTTTTATTCCTCATTACATCTTCTCTTCTTGCATAACATCTGTAGCATCATAAGACCAGCTTCAGTCTAAACACTACCGGCAGCCGCCTAGCATCATTAATTTAGGAAATGTGCAAAAGAGCCATTTCTGTCAAGGTGTTTGGAAACAAATAAATGGAGAAAAACAGTCCCTTTGCACATTACATAAAATATTTAGAAATGCTTCTGCATAATTTTCCTTACTAAATGATGCTTTAGTTTATTATCCTAAAGGTGCTTATTCATGAAGATTAGCATGAGTTGTTTTCAAATAAACAGCTACATGTTTGGGGTTCTATTTTCAACTAATAGTAAAACACAAAAGATGTCATTAGAGAAGGGGGAAACATTTCTTTACCAGATTTGTAAGGGCAGTTGCAATACTTCTGAGGCTTGGATCTGGCAGTTCTAGCCTTTCTCTGTTTAGTCTGCAGAACTCCACGTCTGAAGATTTTTACCTGAAAGAGTTTGGAAACTCCATCAGCCCCATAATTTTTAGTTGTGCATTGAGAGCAGGCATGGGTTCTAAAATTTTTTACTATTGGTTCTGTGGGCATGGCTTATTTTATGGGCATGGCTTGATGGTCATGTGACAATTATTTAGGATTTAGCAGAGGTAAATCCTAAATACCAGGCTTTTAACTGCTTGCAGAGCTGTACCGATCTGCCCATTTATTTTTTTGCAGGCACTGGTCTACCCATTTATTTTTGCAGGCACTGATCTACTCATGTATTTTTGCAGGCATTGGTCTACCCATTTATTTTTGCAGGCACCGGTCTACTCATTTGTTTTCTTTTACCACTGATCAGCTGTAGGGCGGCCCTTTGAAGCCCCACGGCAAGAGTTTAAACACTTTTTCCCCCTCTAGCCATCAGCTGGGACTCAGGAGACAGCAATAGATTGGGGGTGGGGCCAAATAAAAGGTAAGAATAATGCAGGGGGGTGGGGGGGCGGGAGGGGCAGAACCGGTTCGGTGACGTCATATTGTCACCACTACCGGCTCTGGAGAACTGGGCCAAAGCGGGAGGAACCCACCACTGATTGAGGGAGTGATTCAGCCCATTCTGTTTAGGGCAATTAGGATAATTTTAGGACCTGTGGCCTTCATGCTGGCTCAGGAATTCTGGGAGTTTGTAAAGTTGCCATAGAGGCCCATCCCTGGTTTAGGAAGAACTCATTTGAGCAGAGATGTATGCTTATTTTCTTTTTATATAACTTATTCATACTTCTGGGGTGCCTAGGAAGAACAGTGGAGAAATCGAATACCTTCTTTTTAGGGTAAACCTTTCTCATTTCACTATAGGAAGGAAACCATTTTTGCACTTTTAGACTGAAGTTAAATGCATTTTAGGTATAATGAGAATTTCCAAATAATTGGGAAAATTAGGATAAATGTATACATGATTTAGGATGGGCTATGGAAGCTAATGTTTCTATATCATTTATGTAATTCTACCTAAATACTTTCTTGGTCTGTAGTGTGAAAATGATTTACACACACACACACACACACACACACACAAACACACACACATGTGAAGTCACATTTGCCAGTTATTTAGCGGGTGTGCCCTTCATATGTATTGAGTTCTTCTCAAGAACCCACAATGTCATAATGTATTGGCGTAGTATATGTGCAGATCCAAGTAATATGGCCTTTTACAATTGGCAGATGGAAATTTTGTCAAGACACAAATTTTCTAAGCGTTGTCCAAGATTTTTTGATATGACGCCAAATATACCAATAACCAGTGGAACCATAACTGCCAATTTATGCCACACTGATCCAGCTTTGATTTTCATGTCTTGAAAGTTTGTGATCTTCTCCAATTATTTCTCTTTTTTCAATCACAGTTAAATTTGGTGTGTGATAAACCAAGACTTTATCACTGTATTTGAAAACCCCACAATAGTTTTAACCTGCTCATTTTAAACTACTTTTTTTAACTATTATGTTCCCACCAATAATAATAATATACCCATTGTCATCGAGGCACTTTGTACCATGTCCAAGAATTTTATAAGATTGATCAAGAAATTGCAGCTTCCTGCAATAACACCAGTGGAACTGCAAAAAAACTGCGCTACCCGGAACATCGTACATCTTAAGAAGGTACTTGGTTGATACCTAGGATGCTGGCAGCAACCTGTATCAACCATTAGCACCAGTCAGTGGTATTTGTGATGCATTTCTGAATGTTCAGTTGGCTGATTTTCATGTTTAATGAATAAAAGAGATAATCTGGAAGCTTCATTTTTTTCAAATACTGAAATTTAAATGAATGTTTAGCAGTAATATTTTGGGATCCTATGTTAAGTAGAATCACAGACAGATTATGTCCCTTCCTTTCATTTTCCTTGACTTTCTGAGTTTGCCATTTTCCTTAGAGTAGGCAAATTGGCTCTACATTATAACATTTATTATGTACCCAAATTGTTTGCTTTACTATTTAGGAAGCTTGGAGATCAGAGTACCTATTCTATTCATGAGAATTTTGATTTTGTGTCCTAAAAAGTAACCTCTGTTTCTTGAGCTTCAAATGATTTATGTTCAGTCAAGAAATTGGATCTTTGCAGGATCCAATCTGGGTTGGTCACCGGGACCTGAGGTTTTGTCTTCTGAGCTTCGGACTCATGCTGGATCCCAACCTCAGGGAACTTCTCTCCACTTGGAAGCTTGGAAAATAAAACCTCTGGTTCCGGTGACCAACTCAGATTGGATCCTTCAACATTATCCTGGGACACACATATTTGCCTTCATTCAAGAAATCAGACTTTGTTTCTAATTCTCTGAATTCTATGTTTCCCCTATTTATTATTATAGCTATATGGTACATAGGTTGTTGCTAAAAGTCTCATATGGGAATCAAATATTATTTATATAAATATTTATAGTAAAAAAGAGCAGTATTATTGCTTTTTAAACATTTGTTATCAATAAAAATATTTTTCAGTTACTTTTACAAAGCATTTGACAAATATAAAAATATGGATATATTTTATTTATTCTGATGCTAACTTTTAAAAATCCATTGCATTAACTTTTATTCAGCTGTAAATCATATATTAATATATGTGCTTCTTATGAGCCATGTTATTGGATGTTTGCATCACACTAAGACTTGAGCAACCCTAGTGCTCCATATTTTCTATTATGAGATAATTTCTCAGACAGCATGCATAATAAAGGTCAACATTTCCACTGATAAATATAAATATTACAAAAATACGTCACTGACTAATGCCATCAGCAGTTTTGCCATCAGAAGCCATTCATTGCTTGATGAATTGTTGAGGTAAATTATGAAGATCTAATAAATTAGAGTAAAGACTAATGGCTAACAGATGTAGACCCACTATGCACTCTATTAATTAATCCTGATACAGATTATGTGGAACTAATGCAAATCACTTGCATTAGGAACATTTGTATATTTCATCAGTGCCTGTCATGTAGCTGGGAAAAAGTGTTTTCAACATTTTCAGGAGAGTGCTGTGAGCACAATCTCTGCACTATTTATTTTTATGATTATAAACTAAAATTAACCTCTCCTTTGCCATAAATCTCATGTTTTCTCCAAATAGGAAGACAACACACTCTAGACCAGAGGTGTCTAACTTTGGCAACTTTAAGACCTTTGGATTTCCACTTCCAGAATTCCCTATCCAGCCATTCTGGCTGGGGAGTACTGGGAGTTGAAGTCCACAAGTGTTAAAGTTGCCAAGGTTGGACACCCTGCTCTAGAGTGTGTGAGACTGAAGGTGCATTTGATCCCAAAGGCAGCAACCTGCTTTCTGCTGTATAAGAACCCTTGTGCATTTAACCCTTGGTGGTATGGTATGGCATTGATTGTCAGTAGATACCCAGGTGTGAGTTTATTTATTTATAAAACTTACATACAGCTGGTTTATATATAATAATCCTGGCGGCTCCCAACAAAACAACAATGTCAAGCTAAGAGCAAGCTAAGAACAAATCCAACCATTTCAAAAACAATCCACAAGAAAACAGACCATACCGTCTGAAAAAAGGGTGGGGGAGAGAAGTTTGTTATGTAGACAGGATACAGGGAAACAAAATATAAGACAGTTTGAACCTTGTTTCTAGTTTTTAAATCAGATTTTTGCGAGGTTTTTGTGTGTGTGTGGGTGTGTGACTTCAGATTAGCCTTGACCCCAAATTAGGCCTTGCAGTTTTCTTGGCAGCATTTTCAGAAGTGGTCTGCCATTGCTTTCTTCCTAGAGGTGAGAAGAGTGACTGGCCAACTGGTTTTGCGCCAAGGATGGGACTAAAACTCCCAATCTCCCAGTTTCTAACTTGACACCTTAAATATTATTAATAAATGTTACTTATTCTAAATGGTGAACTTCCAAGTGGTTCCATCTTATTTGGCACCAACAACAAATCAAAGTTTTGTTCATTATCTATAACAGCTGATGTGGCTTGGCATCTATGTAATTGCAAGACCATCACATTCAAGTGGAGCTGACCTGTTTAATATGTACTTTCTAGAGGCAGATATTGGGGATCTTGCCCATGTGAAAACCACCACAGAAATCCAAAGTTATTTATTATTGCATTTTGGAAAAACCACCTGGATTTAACCAGTCCTGTGCGATATGAACCAAATTCCCTCTGGCCATGGTAGATGTGCAGATACCTTCTATAAATTGGGCAAAACACCATCACCAAACTGTGATTTGTGGGACTGAAAAAAAACTTATATCCAACATAGTGACAGGGTTTCAAAATAGAGCCTATAATGGAGACTTTGTTGATTTCATGGCTGTAACAATGAAGCAAAAAAACAAAAACAAAAAACCCAACCCTGTAATCTGATACGGTATTTTAGACTTTATAGCATTTTAAACTTTATATTTCATATTTTGTATTTTTAACTCTTGTGTTTTTTAATCAAAATGTGAATGTGCTATTCGATAAATAATAATCCCTCTGGAATAGCTCCCTGTTCCCAGTCTGCCACTTTCCCTGATGGCTTTTCAGAAGGTCAAAACAGAAGTGTTTAACAATGGATATTTTATTATTTTATTAATTTATTGTGATTTTATGTAAATGATGATATAGAATCAATAGTTTAAAAATGTTGTAATAAAAGACTCTAATTATTCTCTGAAGTGTATATGTAATTTTTTCAAACCCTTACAAATATATACATTGACTAAATTTGCCCTCAATTATCTAATTCAGTAAAGTAATTTTTAAAAATCTGAATACGTATAAATTGTGTAATTACTAGAATCCTGAATAAATAACAGAAGGCACAATGCAAAGTAGTCTGGTTTCAAAGAGAATTACATTTATAATCTTTTTTCTGCCCTTCTTTCCTTAATGCAATGTTTTCTGTGTTTTCCATCAAATTCAGAGTAACATTTAAATGTTAAATGTTTAAGTACTCAGTTCTAAATGAGAAGGTTTAGCTGAACTGAACAGTGTTTTTATTAATAGCTTATTGAAAATTCAGTGGTCTGATTCATAATAGCAGTACAAATAGTTTAGTAAATGCCCTTTTTGTACTAACAAGGACATACTTGTTTAATAAATGCACATCTTCTCTGGGTTTAACAATTGGTGGCTTTACCATCCTCAGTGTTAGTCAAATATTCCTTTAAAATGTTAATTTGATTATTGGAAACAGAACTTAATGGGAAAATGAAGCATGTTGAAGATTTAAAAGTTGCTTCCCTTTATTTTGAGAATAATTTTAGTGATGTATGAAAAATATTTGTGACATCTCAACTGGTAAAATAGAATGGAATTTATTATTTGTGAATAAAATGTACACACTTTACAAAGACCTTTCTTTTTTAAAACTGAAAGGTTTACTTGTTTACTGTTTAAATGTCCTTCTCTATCTGTGCTTCTGTGGTTGCAGATCTTCCATAAATAGTGCCTGTATCTGCACAGTACTATTCATGAATATCAGAGCAACTGAAAGCAAAATGCTTCACTTTGTTTGAAATTGCTTCTTTTACCAATCAGATTTGAATAAGATAAATATTGACTCTTTTAGATTACTTTTCAAGCTACTGCATAGAATGAGTTCTAGCTGATTCTTGAATTTCCCAAACTGATGGCTGTTAAGCAGTTCTTTGTGATTCATTTTAAAGATATAAGCAGCATTCTTGCATCATATGTTGTCTATTCACATGTGCCCGTTTTATATAACCAAGGAGTGGATCGGAGAAATGGCTTGTACTTAGGCATATAAATTGCTAGTGATAAGAAACAACATAGATTAGAAATGTTATGGCATTTAAAATTCTACAGTGGGAATACAATCTGGAGAGAAATGTATGGGAAAGGAATGATTTCTTTTTTCTGAATGCAGTAGCCTCCAGAAAAAATAAATTTTATTATTTAAACTAGGCTTTTCCAATGTGGTCAATATTGATTCCCCCCATCCCCAGAATGGACTGTCCATTATTCTTGTTATTAGTTGTAGTACTATTAGTTCAAGTAATATTTATTAAATCATTTTCTTCTAACAATCTGATGAACAATCTGAAATTTCATGAACAGGTTGAAGAGTTGAAGAGTTTGGGGGTGCTGATTTAAACAAAGACCCAGATTGCTATTGTGTATATTTCCATTTAATGAGTTTTGGAGGATTAGTTTAGCACAAGCAGCATTTTTAGGTGAATTATAATATGGGTCATTATTTAATTTAACATGAAAAATTATTCACTGTATGCTTGGCTACCCCTTCAGAAGCAGCAACATATACTGTAGGTCTCTGAAATAGGATCGCAACCCATCGTATTGTGATCCCACCGTACAACCCACCGTATAACTCACTTGTATGGTGTATTTGTGGTGCTTCCCCCCCCCTTTGATCACAGAAGCTGCTTTCTTAAGTCATCTCTGCAACATCCCAAGGCTCCCGTAATCCTTACTTGCCTTGTAAGTAAAGCTCCACAATGGTTTCTATGCCTCTCCTCCTGAAATCTGAGATTTGCAATGTGGCAGTTGTAAATTTTCTATAGGACAAAACTTTAGCATTAAAAAAAATAAGAATTGGAATTTTTTTGATGCTTTTGAATAAAAGAACCAAATCAGTACTCCTAAATATTTAATGTAAGAAGTGAAATCCATTTATGTAGTTTCATTAGAAGTCCTATAAATAGTATATTAGTCTAGTGCTAGGTGACCAGTAGAATACATTCTAATAACATTTTTTTCCTGCATATGCTGATTTTAAAATGAAACTTGTATCATTTGCTAGTTGCCAATGAGCTAATTTCTCCATTTTGACAAAGAAGTTCTGCTAAAGCACCCAGCATTCTCAGGTGGGTCAGGAAAATGATTGGCCATCTAAATGTCCATGTGTGAGTGAATGAAGTCATGTTGAACAATTAAATACATAAACTACCATCACGCAGAGACTATTTGATTATTTTCCCCATGAGATGGCAAGACTGTGAGAATTGGCCTGACCTCTGTAGTAGTGCTGAGAGCCAGCTGCATTTACAGTGGTGTAATGTCAATATGCCACAGCTTGATGAATGCTTTCATGTTCTTTTTTCCCCCAGGAACATCCAAGCAAGAGTTCTGAGTGGCTTGAACTCTTGGTCTCAGCATTTTAACTATTGCATTGGCCAGCTACTGCATTCAACCATCAGCATTAGTTTCTGATTTGGATTTCCCTTGCAAACCCAGAGGCTCCAATGAGCCTGTAGACAGCTTTTTGATAAGATACAAGCTTGGTGCAATTAAAGTATCCAATCTCACTGAATTCAGCACAGACTGGAGCAGAAAATGTTATGAGTCTAATTGGCAGTTTACGTACGCTGCTTTCCAGAGATGAGCTTTTTATCAGGAGAAAAGGGGGGTTACTGAAGGAAACACCAAACTACAGAAAGCAAAGTTATAACTGACAGGTGCATGTTTTAACAGTGTTTTCTAGAGATAAACAGTAAAAAAAAAACAGCCTATATCCAAACTTAAGTTTATGGCTGACAGAAACATTATCTCCCTCTGCTAGGAAAACATTTGTCATTTTCAAAATGCATAGTATCTGTATCTAAAATGTCAACACTTGACATTGTTTAAAAGCCTAGTATTGTTTATTTTTGGCCCGAGTAATCTACTCTGCCTCAAATACTGGTGTTAAAAGTTCTACTGTATTTCCTCTTTTCCAAATGCATGTCATCGTAATTAATGTGAACATCTTTAAGCTGAGAACAGGGCTTGATGAAAGATCCTTCTGTTGTGAATTGCACACACACACAAATATATACATTTCATACTGCTTCATTCTTAAGAGAAAACTGAATTAAAAGTTATCTGTACCATGGAGAGAAGAAGGGAGACCAGCTGATTATGGTAACACTCCCTAAAGCCAAACTTTTTGTTGGAACATAAATGTGACATGAGGAATGGGAAGAAGAGAGAGCTTTTTCTTCTGGAGTACTAGTTCATGCATGACATTACTCCTAAAGACCATCAAAGCTTTCAGGAACAGCTGAAGCTTTCACGTGGTGAAATGAACTTCCCTGTTGCATGGTTCTCTTTTTAGAAGCTTGATGTTAATGATACTAAGCAATGTGCATATCTAGATTAGATCAGTCCTTATTTTCCTAAGAATGTTCCTAAGAATGTCTATTTCATTTCTATCTCCATAGATAATTCATTTCTTCAATGTGTCAACAGTGCTCAGCACAAACAAGGCCACAATGTTATTAGATTTTATTTATGATCCATTTAAGGTCATATAATAGGAGTCTTACATTCCCAGGGAGCTGCAAATGCTGTGCCTACCTCCTTGGAACTAAATCTAAAGTTGTCACCTCAGAATCAACTTTAGCGAATTCCGTGAAAGAGTCTGTACTTTGATCCTTGCCATGAGCTTACCTCATGCTATTTCAAAATTGGGAAATTTTCTTTGTATTATTCTTCTAATCCAAGTGGCTTGTCATCAATATATTTTGTTTCTACTTTAATTTTCTTTATATAACTAACTTAAGTAGAACATCAGCAAGAACTCAAGCGACCCCCTAAATAAACAAAAGATTCTAATGTATGTTTAACTGAATAAATAAATAAATCACAATGCCATATCTGCCATCTTGTTTGCTTTGACCTCCCCTGCAAAAACTGCTGATCTTACCCCAATCTCCTTGGGGGTAGCAGCAAGAACAGTAGTGAGAAATCTCAAACTCAAGCTGCTATCATTAGTTTGTTTAGAGGAATTTGTCATACTGGACTAAAATATAATCACAATGACCATTTAAGTCTAGCAGTGTATTTGTTTTAAGGTGCCAGAAAATATTTTCCCTTTTTAAAAAGGATCCTTTTGTCTTTCTTTCAAAAAAAAAATAGTAGACCAATTCATTGGTGTAAGGCAAAGTATATTTATGCTGGTTAATTGTATGAATTTCAGCAAATGCATTTTATAAGCAATGGAAAATTTGAAAAATAACACCTTTGATATATTATTTTTTAATTAGTAGTATTATTTAAATAGTAGCTCACCTCCCATGGTGCAATAAAATTCCAGGTGCATTTTTTATTCTATCAACTACAGGAAATAAAATCCATATTATTTAATATTTACTTGAAATGAGTTTCTTGCTTTTATAATAAAAAGAAGTTAATTAAGTACAATAGAATGCTGGGCAAAACACCTGCACATAACTTTTAACCAGTCTTCTCTATAAAAATATTAAAAATTAAGCAAGCATATCAATTGCCTTATTTAAAAAAAAGAAATACATTTGCTGTTAATTGATTTGCTGCATATTTAATAGGGCTGAATTTAGCAGAGCATGAATTATTTCCTTTTGGTTTTGAGTAACAGATTCACAACCATTTCATTTCATTTGTGTATTATTTGCTTAAAAGCAATGTTGATAGTGTATTTAATGTTAGACTACATAGCATAGACCAGATTATTCATATACAATAGGCTAAAAAAACCTATTAAAATTTAAGGTGCCTGTGTATAATATATTCAATTTTTTGATTGATAGGTTAATCTATTAATAGAGGCTTACTTAATTATAATGAAATTCCACTTCCAAACATTGAATTATGTTAGACAAGAGTGGAAAAGATGCACAAGAATCATAATGGTGTTTTAAATGTAGTTTGATACAGGGCAAGAAATGCCATTTGAACTAAGGCACTGAGCTCTTTGGTGTGGCTCTGCGGCTGTAAAAATACAACAGCTTTAGAAATAATTATTTCTAAATAATTCAAATTATTAAGACTTGTGCTTCAAATACCATCTTATGTGTCAAATGGTAGTGGCCTATCATGAGACTCTGACAACTGGAATGCTAGCTAAAACTATATTTTGGGCAGTTTCATTCATTTCTTGTTAGTAAGTATTGTACTCTATTTTATTGGATTATGCAGCATCCACTTTTTTGGGGGGGGGGCCTTTGATCAATAGCAGTAGCAGTGATATTGATACTAATAAGTAGCAGTGTCAGCCATTTAAACTCTAATATATGATGCCATACTAAAATGCTATTTTATGTCAAGTAAAAAAAAGAATGTATATGGGTATGTTTATATATAGTATGTATGCTATTGTATACTTACTACTCACTAATGGATATTGGTGATGAGTTGATATATTTCTCAAGCTATCAAATAACCATAGTTCATATTTTCATGGATAAGAAAGATACTTGGGATTCAAAAATCTTCTCTTGTTTGTCTAAATCTCTATTTATTAGATTTATACCCTGCCTTTCCTTCAGGAGCAAAAGATAGGATTCAACTATCCTTTCTCCTATTTTTTTTTTCTCATGTGGGGTAGCTGGAAATAAGGTGATGGAGAATGACAAGCAAGGGAACAGATTTTAATATTGCAGCTGACTAGAAAAAACATTGTATTCTTCAAATAAAGATTATATGCTTTTGGAACAGTTGAAGCTTTTTCATATCAAACTCTATTTGCTCAGGTATTTTGTCCATGGTGGATAGAAGAGGAGGAGGAAGAGAGATTTTAAAAAGCTGTACCTCTTTAATTTCCTCCATATGTCTAGAAACAGATTTTAATGTTTCAGAAATGTCCTTTTTGGACAAGTTTACATATTCACAATAATAGGTTATAATATAACAAAGATGTTGACAAAATTATTTAAAATTTTAAAATTTAAAATCACAAGTTAGCACTGAGGTAGCTGTCTTAAGACCAAAACCCTTGTTTTATTTAAGCTATGATTTCATCAAAATATTCTCTTTATAAGAGTAATCTTTGTAGTTGTCCTGACATTGGAGTCAAATTTTGATCCTGCTGCCAACTGAGCAGGTAATCTTGAAACACAATGTTTCTAAAATCTCTTGGATAAGATTCGTGAATCTTCTGGTAGAGATCTTCAACTCTGAGAATTCCCCAGCCAGTTGCTTCTTAAAGCTGCTAACATTCTGAGCAGTTTAAGAAGTGGGTTTCAGTGGCCTGATCTTTGCGATTTTAAACAAAATTTATTGAATAAATCACACTTGACCATGTTAACACATTAATGAAAAACCATAAACTCATGTTTTATGAACCACATAACCTGCTAACCCCAACTAACCAGGGGTGAGATTCTACCAGTTTGGGCGAACCGATAGCTCCGACGATCAGCTGGGAGCGAACAGGTTCTCTCCAATGATCAGCTGGGCTTGCCCACCCGCCCCTGAGCTTTACTTAGCTTTATTTCCTTTGTTTGAAGCCCAGCTGATTGGCGTGGCAGAGTGGATTGCTGCGCCTCAGCTGTTTTACTCACCAGGGTTGCCGTAGAAGGTAAGTTTTAGCGCTGAATTCAAATGCAACCCATGTGCGCAAAGCGTGCACTCAGCAAACTGTTATTACACTGGTTGATTCCCAACACTGCAACTAACTAACCATATAATGGGTTAGTATAATATGTGAATGTAGCCAGAGGCTCCAGTTCTTGCCATTATGTAGGAGAAACCTACATTAAAGAAATTGATAAATTCTAAAAAGCTCTCATTGCCTTCGACTTACCTCCTGTAAGACAGCTAAGAGGGAAACATTGCAAATAAAATGTTGACACCGGATAGTATGTCATTTTCATGCATAGTTGATCCGACATTCCTCACTCTTGGGAGAATCCACTTTTCGATTGGTTCCACTGAGTGCTTGTTAAAATCTTTCTCTCCCTCTGCTGTATGGTTCCGCCTCCTCCATCTGCACATGCTCAGTCCTTTTCATTCAGTCGATGTGAAATCTACATGTCCTGTTAAATAGCTGATTCTGGAATTTAGCTGATTCTGGAATTTCTATTTTTTATCACTCCCCAAAAGGGCATTGCAATATACTTTTTCATATAGTCTTATTGAAAAGAATTCAGTGTTTAGTTATTGTATATATCTGCACCCAAGTCTTTAAAACATTGAGGAAAATATATCATAAAACAATATTGCCTCTGCACTTGCAAGAGTTATCCTATCATTAAAAAACCCTCATTATTTTATCATCTTCGTTTAATTTCCTTAAATTTCTTAATTAGGGATAGGCCTGATGTTAGCTGACTACCTAATCAATCTGATTACATCCCCTCACCCTCTTCTGAAAAAGCAAAGGCCACCACTGATTTCAATCTAGTTTCCAGCAAAGGGCAAAGTGTTCAGGCTCCTGACCTGGTAGAAACATCATATATAGACTCTTTATACCAGCCAAGATAAATAATTTCAGAAGGCATATTATATATTTTTTTTAAAAAAAATGAAGCAATGAAGATAATTCTTTTTATTTTTTAGTGGTTGGGTGATACTGAATCCTCAAAATATAAAGCCCCTTTTCAGATTGTAGAAAATCTTCTGGAAGTAGAATTTTTCTGTAATGATTGTTTTGAAAAGGCTCTTATTGGAATCAAAACACAATGCTGTGTGTGCAACTTGGGCGTCCTCCTAGATTCACGGCTGTCTTTAGAAGAGCACCTGACGACCATGACCGGGAGGATCTTTCATCAGGTTCGCCTGATTCACCAGTTGCGTCCCTTTCTGGATTGGGACTCCTTACGCACAGTCACTCATGCCCTCGTCACCTCTCGCCTGGACTATTGTAACGCTCTCTACATGGGGCTCCCCTTGAGGAGCACTCGGAGACTCCAACTGGCGCAGAGTGCGGCCGCGCGGGTGGTAAAGGGAGTGACGTGGCGCTCCCATGTAACACCCCTCCTGCGCGAGCTGCACTGGCTCCCGGTAGTCTTCCGGGTGCGCTTCAAGGTTCTGGTCACCACCTTCAAAGCGCTCCATGGCTTAGGACCTGGGTACTTGCGGGACCGCCTACTACCATCAATAGCCTCCCACTGGCCAGTACGCTCCCATAGAGAGGAGCTCCTCCAGGTGCCATCGGCCAAACAATGTCGGCTGGCGGCCCCCGGGGGAGAGCCTTCTCTGTGGGGGCACCTACTATCTGGAATGAGCTCCCCCCAGAGATACGGAGGATCCCGGATCTGCACACCTTCTGCCGCGCCCTAAAGACGTTTTTATTTCACCAGGCGGGCCTGGCCTAACTTCTCCCTCTTTTAAATAATTTTAAATAGTTTTAATATCTTAATATTTTTAAATATTTCTATACTTAAATTTAATATTTGGTTTTAAATTGATTGGGGTTTTAATCTGTCTGTCTGGGCCAAACTATTTAATTCAATCTTATTTCTATTTTAAATTTTGTATGTATGCATTTTATTGTCGGCTGTTCACTGCCCTGAGTCCTTTGGGAGTAGGGCGGTATATAAATCAAATAAATAAATAAATAAATAAAAATGCTGTGGGATTTCTTTCAGACTATAGGGAAAAAACAAATGATAAGCCACTTTGTTCTCCTTCACACATGAAAAGAATTAAAATCAGATTTTTCCTAGCATGGTTAGCACTGAAATGAATGGAATACGTCCAACAGTGATAGTGGGTCATGTTTAATACTCACTTCCCCCCCCCCCTTTTGTTACTTTGGGAATACTGGGTGTGTATGAGAATCCTTTTAAAGATGGCATCTTAATAAATGAAGATCTTCCTTTTTTTCTATGCCCATGCAATGGCTTCCCATAAGATGAAACTGAAAACTTGACTTGCATCTTTAAACTCTCTGTTGCAAGTCTCCCCTTCTCTTTTGTGTGAGATGTTTTCATTCCCCCCCAAAAACCTTGGCTTTCAGAAGAGTCCCTGTTTCTCAATTTGCCAATTTACTGTTATCCATTTCCACCCTAACAGTAAAAAAAAAAAAAGAGCATTTTACTGTATGAAATGTTGTTTCTGTAGATGACATCTAATAATGGCCTAGCAGAATACACATTCAGTTGACATAGAAAAGCATCATATTCTTTCTCCTGGGCTTTGGGCTCTAGATAGCCTATCTTCAACATTTCCCTTATTAAAAACAACAATAACAATCCAACATGGAGAAAGCTAGCTTGTCTGAAAGGAAGCTTTTCCCTCAGCAGCATTTTTCCCCCTTAAAAATCATGGCAAGTATTTAAAAATATGCTTTTCCTGTGAGATTTTTCAGAATAAACATTTGGACTTGGACATAAGAGGATGGCTATTTTCTTAAAGTCCCACATTTCAGCGCAGCTGTCATATTGATGAGATGTCTTAGTATTATGCGGTTGTGTGTTCCTGATTAGCTCCAGTGATGCTGAAAGTACCTTTAAATGACCCAACCGTGTGGGTCAGAGTGCTGTGTGGAATATTATTGATTGTTTGCCTGCTGCTCTGGGAGAAGCTGCTGATTCTGTGGGAGAGATCAGATGAACATCAGCCATTCCATGGCTGACATCTCACTGAAATGTTCCTGCATGATACATTGGAGTTTGTCACACCTAAACAGCCCCCATATGCCTGGAATGCAGCCTAAATGCCTTCTTGATTTTGATCGCTCCCTGTCGTAGATAGTAATTTTTATTCATCTATCGAAATAGTGATTACTATGCTTCTGTTATTTAACAAAACAGTTGATTTTTTCCCCTAATTATCTTTACATAGAAAACCATTTGCTTCCTGAATTTTATTAGAACAGTTTGTATGTAATAGATGTAATTGTTGTTTTTGATTACATTTCCAGTCAAGTGAACTTGTTACTTAGCTTCATTTGGTTGATTAGTGTGATTGTAAACCTTGGTAACCAGGGATTCCTGGGATCTCAATCAGTGACCCAGAATTTCTGAATCAGACAATTGGTTGACATAATTATCCAGTGCAAATGTTGTGAGTCAGTTTGTGCTTTCATATAAATGTGATCATGCACATTTATTTGAAGGCATAGGCTCACAAACTAATCTAAACAGGGAGCTTCCACTAAATGTAATCAATAATGTAGAAAGTACCATTACTGGAGGGTAGCCACAAGTGGACAGTGTAAATGAGATCATTTGAACACAGGCTATTTTATGTATGAAACTTCCTTGGGGATCATACATATCTATGATCAAGGCACATGTTTGCTGGATACTTATCATTATTGATAGGTTCACAACTGTTATTTATTTTGTCACTTCAGGTATATCTTGAATCTTTCTTATGAAAGTATATGACAAAAAGTACTTCTATGCTTATTCAAAAATGGATTGATGTTAACAAACACTGTCTGGAAATACTGATCTAAAACCTCCAAAACGTTATGAGTGTTCTTCGTGACATGGTCTAGATTAAAAATATACATTCACTAGCTTTTGGTTGAATTTTGATCAGCTTAATAAGACTAACTGCAGTGAAAGGAGTCTCAGGTTTTTGGATTGTAATATGCTGCTTTATTTTGCAGATTAAGTATCATCCAGATGAGCTACAATAAAAGATGACATGGCTACTTATCCTCAGGCATTGTCAATGAGAAAGCAACACATTTTGTATCCAAATAAAAACTTAAATAAAATTGGATATGACATACTGAACAAATTAAATAAACACAGATATTTAAATTAATGGATATATGCCACATAGGAATGATATGGATATACATTTGTAATTGTGACCAACAACTGACTTATAGCGAGTTTATACAGAAAGTAATAGTTCAATGTTTCTATGTCAACTATTATTCTATTATAGGACTTTAGTAAAGTAATATCTTAGAATCAGAAACTCATGTGGCAATTAACTGTACATTTTACATATACCCTGCATACAATGTGGGTATTTACATATAATTTTTAATGTTTCAGTCTGCCTGTATTTGAGGGGTTTTTTTCCTTTTTCTTTTTTACCAGCAATCATAAATGAATTTCAACTGCCCATAGAATACAAGCCTGTGGGAAGAATGAATGTTTCTGGTGGATTGACTTATCCAACCAGAATTCAGCAATGAGGGGGAAAAATCCCCACATTATCATTTATCGATGTCGCTATTTTCTTTCTATATTATTTCTTGCTAAAATCACATTCTCTGTCTTCCCTTTGTACCGTCTGTAACTTGGGAGAAAAAAGTTTGTTTGCTATGCTTTTTATCTTCCCCAGTTTCCTGAATTTATTGTCTTGTGAATGGGCGTTTTGAGCTTTTGGAGATGTGAAAGACTGTATATTGTAGCGTGAAAGAAAAAAATTCAAAATAATTGCCATATTGTCGTCACAGATGGCTAAGGAAAGATACTGTGAGTGCTCTAGGGAACCCCCCAAAAATTGCTGGGGAGGAAAGGCAGGAAAGGAGGTTGTTACATGCAGGGAAACCAATAGCAAATGTAATTTATGACTGAATAATGTTAATGATAGGAAGCCTATGGTAGAGGACATAAAAAGCCAGTTTTTCTGTCTTGAAATATTTTGTGCCAAAACAAATGCTTAGCACAGAGTTCTTTCAGATACTCCAGACCAGAGCACAAAACATTAAATGATGGGATAGGATAGAAGACATATTCCTGGAAAAATGGCTGTGTACAGGCAACACATATGCTTAACTCTCCTTAATTAGTCTCTGGGGAGAAAACGCTTGTGTGCACACAAAGACTTAGAGAACACTGTGTTACACAGAACAAAATGGAGACACCTCTTATGGCGACTGTTAGTAAAGGGATTGGAAAGAATTCTAGAAGCCATGTTCTGCAGGCCTTTTCTACCTTGTTTAATATGTTTCACTATATCAATGATATAGTCAAGGGAGAAGCCTTGGTGAATATCTGCTAGTGTATTCTGATAGTTCAAGGCTAGATAAGAACTCTTCTTCCTGAGCCAGTGTATGTATTTAATTAACTTTTAGAGTTTTTGAATGTTTAAAAGAATATTATTCTCCTTTTAAATGTAGCATTATTACATGGTGATGCAGTCTTTCCCAATTAGCCCTGAACTCAAAACCTAGGGGGAGACTAACTTTGCACATTACCAAGGAGGCCATGGTCGAAGAGCAGTGATTTTCTAAGTGTAAAATAACAAGAGTACAGTTCACAATTCAAATTTTCAATATTTATAGCCAAAACACTAATGATATAAAGCAATTATGGCATAAATCAGTAATCATCCACATTTATGCCAGATTTAGTCATGCTGAATGATGCTGAAAAAATGTTTTCAGTAAGATTTTGTGTATTGTTAATTTAATGGTAGGAATAGTCTATGACTGTGATGGTGAACCTATGGCACAGGTGGCACAGGTGGCACAGGTGGCACGCGGAGCCGTATCAGTGGGCACGCGAGCTCAGCTCCAGCACACATGCGTGTGCCAGCCAGCTGATTTTCGGGCCCACCAGAAGTCAGGAAACATACTGTTTCTGGCCTCTGGAGGCCTTGGGGGGGGAGGCCGTTTTTGCCCTCCCCAGGCTCCTAGAAAGGCTCTGGAGCCTGGGGAGAGGAAAAAACGGGCCTACTGGGCCCACCGTGCCATCATGTGCCAAAAACGGGGGAAGCACGGGGGGGTGGGGCACATAGAATTATGGATGTGGGCACACATGCGTGTGACCCCACTGCACTCCCCCTGCTTTTGGCACCCGATGGCAAAAAGGTTAGCCATCACTGGTCTATGAAGTACTAAGGCTATAGAAGTTGGATTGAAACTATTTTGTATTTTGATCAAAGCTATGTATTTGGTCGGCAGCACAGTGATTCAACGGGTAAGATGCTGGAATTGGCAGCCCAGGTTCAAGATCCAAGTGCCACACAATGGGGTGAGCTCTCATCCTTGCCCCAGCTCCTGTCAACCTAGCAATTCAAAAGCATGCAAATGTATGTAGATAAATAGGTACCACTTTGGTGGGAAGGTAACAAAGCTCTGTGACAACATGCTGGTCACATGACCATGGAAATGTCTTCAGATAGCGCTGGCTCAATGACCTTGAAACAGATGAGCCCAGGGGTGAAATCCAGCAGGTTCTGACAGGTTCTGGAGAACCGGTAGTGGAAATTTTGAGTAGTTCGGAGAACCGGCATATACCACTTCTGGCTGGTGGGGTGGGAATGGAGTGGGGTGGGAATGGAGATTTTGCAGTATCTTTCCCCTGCCATGCCCACTAAGCCACACCCACCAAGACACCCCCACAGAACCGGTAGTAAAAAAATTGGATTTCACCACTGGATGAGCCCCACCCTATATAGTCAGCAATGACTGGTAGAGTAAAATCCACAGGGAGTCCTTTACCTTACCTTTTGATGTACGTGGTCCTACTGATTACAATACAATAACAGAGTTGGAAGGGACCTTGGAGGTCTTCTAGTCCAACCCCCTGCTTAGGCAGGAAACCCTACACCATTTCAGACAAATGGTTATCCAACATCTTCTTAAAAACTTCCAGTGTTGGAGCATTTACAACTTTTGGAGGCAAGTTGTTCCACTGATTAATTGTTCTAACTGTCAGGAAATTTCTCCTTAGTTCTAAGCTGCTTCTCTCCTTGATTGGTTTCCACCCATTGCTTCTTGTCCTGCCCTCAAGTGCTTTGGAGAATAGTTTGATTCCCTCTTCTTTGTGATAGCCCCTGAGATATTGGAACACTGCTATCATGTCACCCCTAGTCCTTCTTTTCATAAGACTAGACGTATCCAGTTCCAGCAACCATTCTTTATTTTTTTTAGCCCCCAGTCCCCTTTTTTGACTGAGTTTCATTCAGATTAAATTCAGGTATGGTTGTGCTGTTAAACATATTTGCATTTTCTACAGGATGATAAATACATTAATGTTAACAGTATCATAAAGGGATCAGATCAGTTGAAGTGGTGGCTTCTCACAATACTTGTAGGTAATTATTGATGTTCTTTCAGGTGGCCTGCTTTTTCGGGTAAGAGGTGGCAATAAAACACAGAATATTTTCTACAGCGATGTCCTCTTGGGAATTATTTCCTTAAGAAGACTTCCCTAACACCCATTTATTACCTTTTGACAATTGCCAGCAGCTGAACTGTGTGTCCAGGTATTCAAACTACTCAAACTAGTTTTATACCTGGTTTAACTACTGTTTTGTTAATTTATAAGAGTTTTCCTTTATTTATGTTTTTGCTATAATTTTATTTGCAGGTATTTTTTATTCAGTATATAAAAATAACTCCCTTTTGGCAACTAATCTGAAATTATTAAATTCTAATAAAAAAAAGAGAGATAATGGAACATTATTCACAGATTGTAAGAACACTAGGTACTGTTTAGCCTACTCTTATTAATGCATAATTTAGGGGGGAAATTAGACTTTATTCCTGGTGTGCTTTCTCCATTAAATCAAACACGCATGCTGAAAACACACAGTTTTCAATTTGTGATGCACAGAGAACCATTGTATTTAATCACTTTAATTGTACAGCTAAAAAAATGAAATGTACCATAACAATATAAATCAGACCAACCCTTACAGAATCCAACTATGTATCAGATTGCATATTTTCAATAAATACGTTTTTGATTACTCATAGTTAGAGAACCCCCAATAATGGAGAAAAACGTAAGAATTTAAACCCATGCCCAACTTGAAGAAGCCTGATAAGACATGGGGATATGTCACTAAGTTTCCTGGAAAATTGCTTGGGGACAGAAACTTGCACAGGTCAAAAAGAAAGTTGTTCAGCGGTCATATGACCTGGATAATTTCATTGAGCCTTGGAACCTTCATCTTTCTGCAATCTCTTCTGGTTTAGCTTGATGAGATGTTCTGATGAGAACTCTATTCAAAGTCCACTATCACATCCATTAAAAATATATAACTTTAGCTTTTCTTCCCATATACTTTCTATTACTATACAAATTCCCCTGCACTTCTGCATTCCACATCTTCCATGCCTGGATATTGCTTTAATACAGTGGTGGAATTCAATTTTTTTTACTACTGGTTCTGTGGGCGTGGCTTGGTGGGCGTGGCAGGGGAAGGATACTGCAAAATCCCCATTCCCTCCCCACTCCTGGGGGAAATATATTGCAAAATCTCCATTGCCACCCCACTCTGGGACCAGCCAGAGATGGTATTTGCCGATTCTCCGAACTACTCAAAATTTCCGCTACCGGTTCTCCAGAACCTGTCAGAACCTGCTGAATAGCACCCTTGCTTTAAAATCTTTTTCCACTTTCTTGCTTCATTTTATGTTGATTTGTTTTTCAATGCAAAAAAATCATAGATTTGGTTGTCAGTGACAGTTGAACTACTTAAAATAACATTTTAGAATCAAATTGTAATACTACTAATTTCTAGAAATTTCTTGCAATAAAGGAATAAACCGATAACCTCTTTTGATTGATGGTATGTGGCATCATTATAACTATGGTACTGTGCCATAAATAGATCTACTTCTAGCATACTGTGTTTAAAAGTAAAGAATTATCTTTCTGATTAGTATTTGTTTAGATTGACAGGGTTTATGTCTTTCTTTACGGTTTTAAAATATACTTTGGGCTGCATTTTTCTCTGAAAAAGAAGGATATCTTTTCATTCCTCATTGGTTATAATTACCGTATTTTTCAGAGTATAAGACACACCGGAGTATAAGATGCACCTTAGTTTTTGGGGAGGAAAATAAGAAAAAAAGCTGATTGGTGGGTGGATCCACCTCCCAGAATACCCCCAATCAGCTGTTCCCAGAGGTGAATTTTAGCAACTTGGTTGTGAGCTCTGTGCCTTGCTTTTTTTTCTGCCTCTGAAACTTCTGAAACTCTGTTTCAGAAGAAAAAAAAATTCTGCCTCTGAAAGCCTCTGAAACAAAGCTTCAGAAAAAAAGCCTCTGAAGCTCTGTCTGGGGGCTTTTTTTCTAAAGCTCTGTTTGGGGGCTTCTTTTCTGAAGCTTCGTTTCTGATGCTTTTTTTCAGCCTCTGAGACCTCCATTTGAGAAGCTGGGCGGGGTTACATTCGGAGTATGAGACGCACCCAGATTTTCACCCTCTTTTTTGGGGAAAAAAGGTGTGACTTATACTCCAAAAAATACAATATATATTTATTTTTGTTCTGTGCAATGAATTAAAAGGCGTAGATCCTTTATACAGCAGCTGCTTTCTCAAGCTGCCAGAGTCTTAGATGCATTAGAGTCCAATTCCTTGAACTTCCAGCCTTTGAACATGTTCATTTGGCTTTCTGGGGTTTGTAATCCCAGAGTATCTGGAAAGTGCCACTTTTGGAAACATTATGAAAGTATAGTTCTCTTCTCCTTCACTCCTCTGTGTGTGGGTGTGTGGGTGTTGTGTTTCCACTTGCAGAGAAAAACCTCTCCACGTTCTGAGCTGTAGAAAAATATAAAGGACAAAGTGAAGACATAACAGAGTCTGAAACTTGAGCTTGGATCCACATTTCATAGCGACTTTAATCATGCTGTGATTATGATACTCCTGTTGGACATGGAAACTTTTGTGATCTGTTGTGGTCAAAAGGTGGCTCCCTTGAATAAACCAAATCAATCTGAAGATACAACATAAATTTATTAAGCATGAAAACAACTGCAGTGTACACTGGACTCCCAACAATGGAGCTTGCTGACAGCTTGCTCAATAGCCCTGAACAAAATTAAAGTATAACTTATATACCTTTGGCCTATTGTATCACAAAGACAAGACAAAGAAAAAGACAACACAGTGGGCCTCTTATAGGATTAGTCATGATGTATATGGAGGGGTATGTTATATAGGTAATCCTTGACTTATGACCGTAATGGAGTCTGCCCATCATAGTCTTAAGTCATGATGATTGTAAAATTGGACAATTCCAGATTTTTGGTGTTCTAGCTGAAGAGATTGAGTTTCTAGCTGTTTTTCAGATTTCATATGGGAAGGGCCCTCTCAATATTCCCACCTCAGATGTATTAGTTAGTTAGAATGGGTTGTATTTGGAGTATATGGTCCTGCAGTTCATCTCTCTCTCTCTCTCTCCCCTCCCCCCAAAGCTGCATTGAAGGTTTAATTTGGGAATTCAAATTCAATTCAATTCAATGAATTTAATATTTCATTCGGGAATTCTTAATTAGAACTAAAGTTCATCTGATAAAGGACTTCACAAATTATGAACAACTTCATTGTCTACAAGAGGGACGTGGTGGCTCAGTGGCTAAGACGCTAAGCTTGTCGATCGAAAGGTTGGCAGTTCAGCAGTTCGAATCCCTAGTGCTGCGTAATGAGGTGAGCGCCCGTTACTTGTCCCAGCTTTTGCCAACCTAGCAGTTTAAAAGCACGTAAAAAATGCAAGTAGAAAAATAGGGACCACCTTTGGTGGGAAGGTAACAGAGTTCTGTGTGCCTTTGGCTTCTAGTCATGCCAGCCATATGACCACGGAGACATCTTTGGACAGCGCTGGCTCTTCGGCTTTGAAACGGAGATGAGCACTGCCCCTAGAGTCGGGAACGACTAGTACATATGTGCCAGGGGAACCTTTACCCTTACTTTTACCTTCATTGTCTACAATATATAAAGTGGTTTCAAAAATTTGCTGGATGCTTGTATTGAATATTTTGGAGAAAAACCATTTTAGTGTTTCAGTGTGAAGTTGAAAAAGAATATAGGAATCAAAAGCAAGGAAACATTATTTTCAGTGTGGCATGAAACAGGAAACTTTAGGAAACATTAAATGAAAAATAAAATACATGTGTAATAATTCAGCAATTTTTTTATTAAGAAAGTCTTGAAAGCTTCTGAGTTGTCTTTGCTATACAAACTAATAGAAAATATTTTATTAAAGGCAAAGTTCTTCATTCATTTGTTGTACATTGGTGATCTGTTGCAAAAATATCTCTGAAAGGAATACTCAATACTCAAGGGATATATTAATTTTCTTAAGATATTAAGATATTGTAGGAAAGGGGCAAAGAAAAGCTTATAAAAGGCCTTTAATATAGTTAGTCATGTAAATATTACAGTAACTCAACTTTATTAAGAAAGTAGAGCTGGAGATAGAATTTCAGGCACTAGAAGAGCTCTGTGCCTTTTCCCATCCGAAAAAAAAAATTAAATTGTGCTATTAATGGAGATTCTCTGGGGAAATTGATACATATGCTGAAAGGATTACTGAAAAGGGGACTTTCCATTGCACAGATGGCATCTGCTTTTGGAACACTGTAGGTGAGATTGCAGAAAAGGAAAGTGTCAAATTTTAATCAAACCTTGTTTTGGGAACAAGAAGATAAGGTCTGCTAAGGGAAGATGTATGATACAAAAAGAGACCACAAATATTTTTTAATTCCAGTCTGAAATAAAGCTTCCTTGGTATTGGATGTATGAATAAATTCACTGGCATAGAGAAAAATTCCAGGTCAACCAGTTTCTCTGATGGAAAAAACACAGTGGTAACATACCTGAACAAGTGGACGACATGTATCTGTTGTGAAGAAAGACTGATTATATTATATTTTCATTTCTTTTCTATAAGTAGTTAATGTGTGCTTATAGACCATTTGTTTGTTTTACAGAGTTTTTGCATCTTTCTTTTAATAATATGTATTAAATGTTAATTGCACGCAGTATGAATTTTCAGTAAGGTTAACATACTAGGAATCATCCAACCGTTGTTGTTTTTCTTATAACAGTGAGAATAATGACTTTTTAAACATAAATCAGTGGCTGTCTTAAATGATGACCACAAACTTTATGTATTAATTTAGTTTATTTATGTAGCTGCCCTTTCAGAAATGACTTTGAATAGCATACAAATAAAACAAGAAATCAACACACAATGATTTTCAAACTTGGCAACTTTAAGATGCATGGACTTCACATCAGGGGCGGGTTTCAAAACCCGTCGCTACTGGTTCGCTCGTGGGTGCGCATGTGTACAACACTTCTGCGCATGCGCAGAAGCGTCCAGGTGGGTGGGTGGAGCATCTCGCTGCCACCGCTACCGGTTCGCCCTATCCAGGGTGAACCATGAGCAACCCACCACTGCTTCACATGCTGTCTGGGGAATTCTAAGTTAGATCCAAACATCTTAAAGTTGCTAAGATTGAGAAATGTTGGTCTGGAGTGATCAGTTACGGATAAAATGCATTAAAATGATGGTCAGTTCAGACAGTATTCAACAGCATATTATTGATTATATTTATATAACTAACATGATGAATACTGGACTCAGAATATACAGTTTGCCTTCAATGCAATTCCACATCCCTTACTTGTAAGCAACATGACTTTTCTTAAGATATCTACTATATCCAGTACAACATTTATTCTTATGAGGTGTATTTGGCATGGAGTCATTAAAGTATTAGTATTAGTATTATGGTAGTTGTTCTGACCCAGCTTTAGCAAGTAATGATAAGCTGCTTACTCGCGAGTAAAAACAAACCCCTTTTCAAATAGGGTAGGAACAGTCTTTTATTCAGGTAGATAAACAAAAATCAAATGTAATTATTCCCAATAGACCAAATCAGAATTGCTTGCTGTGTCCTAAAAGTGAATTTGCCACAACTGCAACAACTGGCTGCTCCCAAACCCCTACTATTTATTTCCCAGCCATCAAGAGACTGGCTAGTGTCCACGTCTGCTTTTCCCTGAGAGCCGGCTTATTGCTTTCCTTTCCTTTCCTCTCCTCTCCTTTCTTCTCTATGCATACGCACACCTGGGATGGGCCCCATCTGTTCCTCCCTCTCACTCAGCTCAGGCCCTGAAGACAGTTGCCTCTCCACCTTGGGGAAGATGGAAGGCCACGGCTCTGCCTCTGTCTCTGACAGTTTTTCCTTATCAGAGCCTGCCAAAAGCTCCAAAGCTGGCCCAGGCTCTCCCTCAACCTCCTCCTCATCTGACTCTGCGGCTAGCTCTGCTGGCAGCCAATGGGCCACAACAGTAGTGGCAGTGGCAATAGTATAGTATAGTCCTCGAGTTATGACCACAATTGAGCCCAAAATTTATGTTGCTAAGTGAAACATTTGTTAAGTGAATTTTCACTAATTTACAACTTTTCTTGCCACATTTGTTAAGTGAATCACTGCACTTGTTAAATTAGTAACACAGCTGTCAAGTGAATTTGGATTCCCCATTGACTTTGCGGATCAGAAGGCTGCAAAAGCTGATCATGTGACTCTAGGACACTGCAACGGTCATAAATATGAGTCAGTTGCCAAGCATCTGAATTTTGGTCATGTAACCATGGGGATGCTGCAACGGTCATAAGTGTGAAAAACGGTCATAAGTCACTTTTTTCAGAGCCATTGTAACTTTGAATGGTCACTTAATGAATTGTTGTAAGTCTAGGACTAATAGCATAAGCATAACATAGTTGCAGTCTATGTGCAAGTTATTTGCTAAGAAGTTCAGTTTGGTGCAATGAAATGAAAAACAAAGTCACTTCATTTTTATAGTAATGGTTTCATAAAAAGATTGCAAGGTATCTTCTTTTTACAGTATTCCTGAAGATAGATTGTCTATTTTTATTTGAAAATCCCAAACAAATTTTACACTTCCTAGCATGCTTGTCCTCTAGTAAACAACCCTGAATGTGAATCTATTGCCCGAAGCCGGGATGTTCATAGAAAGCCATAATGGTGCAAAAATGGTAACATGTGGTGATGTCATTACACAAGACCTGTCCTCACATATTTGCCTTCTGAATATCCGATGCAAGTATGTAAATCATGCTTCTTGCATTATGATGCCCATTTTGTCATTTTCCCCCTTGACCCCCTTACAAGCGTGCATTTCTTTGGCTTCTCTCCATGGAGTTGGTTTTCAGAATGACTCTTCGTTGTTTCCAACGACTTTTTAAACATTTGAAACCCTTGCCAACTGATTGCCTGATATGTAATTTAAGCAGCTAGTCCCTCCTGAGAGCCAGTTTGATTTAACGATTCAGGGCATCTGGCCAGAAACTGGGAGACAATGAATTCTAGTCCTACCTTAGACACAAAGCCAGCTGGGTGACCTTGGGCCAGTCACTCCTTTTCAGCTCTAGGAAGGAGGCAAGGGCAAACCCCTTTCTAAAATGCTGCCAAGAAAACTTCAGGGACTTGTCCAGCAGTCATCAGGAATCAGACACATAACAGATACCTCCCTCGTGTAATTGGAGATGGAAGAACAATTTATTTGGGTGCCTTATTAAAATGCACTAATTGTGCTCCATGTACTGAAGTGAAATTATATACAAACTGGGGAGAAAAAATACAGATAAAATATGTTAATTTTCAACAGGCAATATTCATAGATATGCAAATGGGATTTTAACTAGGAAGAGATTGATTTCCAGATCCCTACATGTCACACTTGGGAGGCATGATTAATAATCACCTATTTTTAAAATGTGGCATTGAACACAAAATGCTCCAGGTAACTGCTATGCAAGTATTGAAGAGCATTGCATCTTTTTTAATTATTGTTTCATTGCAAATTCAATTTAAAAGATAGGAAGTATTGTGCTTTCAAAAAAATATCTGTAAAACATATAATATATGCATTCTGTGGGCCATGTCATCAACTTGTCTAAATAAGGATAGACTAACTAATGAGACTAGGAACATTTAAATTAGCATTTGACCTGATGTTTTATGGTGTTTTGTTTTATTTGTTTGTTTCCTGGGCCCAAATACATTAAATGGCTATGCATTGCTCAAGAGAGCAGGACTAAGGGATAGATAACATTGCATTTTGCCAATATTGGAGTTTTGCCAAGAGTAACACACTGAAAATGCAACAGCTCAGTAAATAATCAGCTTCACTTAAGCATTCTAATTAAATATCATTCAATTACACAGTTGTAATCCATATCCTATTACAAATGCCAGCTAGAATATACATGCACTTAAAATCATACATTTTATATCTCTTAGATTTTTCTCTTACAGATACTATTGCAGTTTGCAACTAGGTAATCCATGTATTATTTAGCCAACAATCAATTACAAATATTTACAGTATTTTATCATTCATTCCATAGATCATTTCCCAGCAAAATCAGTTTTACAAAAACATCTGTAACTTGATTTTCAAAAGTCTACTAGTTTCATTTATTAAGGCTAAGAAGCTCCTTTTGTTAACAAAAAAATAAGTATCTAATGCCACATGTGGAGCTTGAATAGCTTTCTTTAATGGGAACAATTTAATTTTCTGAATTCAGATATCAAGAAAAGCTATGTTTTTTGTAAAAGTGGAAGTAAAAAACTTAAAATTTATTCCTTGAAGATGGAAAAAGAAGGCAAAGAGACCATATAATCCTTGCTAACATTCAGTTTTAAAATAGAATAAAAGCAAAAAAAAGAGTAACCATTGAGTAACCACTTCATATAAAATCCAAAGCATTAGGGCCCAA
Organism: Ptyas mucosa; assembly: GCA_012654045.1. Lineage (NCBI taxonomy): Eukaryota > Metazoa > Chordata > Lepidosauria > Squamata > Colubridae > Ptyas > Ptyas mucosa. The sequence goes on from WNWU01000005.1 coordinate 16,717,651, forward strand.
TTCACTCTGGAATTTAGCAAGTGAGAAGAAAAAGTCAATTAAACAGGGTAAAACATCTTAGATTATGTTGGAAGAAATGTCCATCTGGGTTCAGGTCCAAGTGGAGAGAAAGACAATGGAAACATGGAGGCTGCTTGGAAAGCTGGTTTAATGGAGCAGAACCATTAAGCACATGGTCCTGGTGCAGTTGAACACATGAAGTGAAGAGTGAGTGTAATTTATACACTCTCTTGGGCATTGAACCTGAGCTTCCTGTTCCCGTGGCAAGGGCAGGTATTCTATTGGTTGCTGTAGTGGTCATGTGCAGATCCTAGGAGTTTGTCTGAGAACTGTTCAGACAAACTCCTGTTAGTCTGGTTGAACTGTGCTGGGTGATGTAATGAAGGGTCATGTGGTGAGTTCTGTTGCTAGATGGGTAGAGGACTAATCCTATTATGTCCTGAGGGTCAAGGTCTTTTGTCTTGTACATAAGATGGCACCAAAATATCTGCTGGGGGCAGGGAGCTGAGCTGAGCTTCTGTCTCCAAGAGCATGTTTCTCAATTTCTCATCCAGGGAAATATAATATTCTGCCTTTTTAATATTTCCTAAAATGTTTCATTCGTTTAAGAGGGGTGGGTGCTAACTTTCTTCAATTATTCTATTCAACTGACCAAAATAAGAATTGCTAAGAAAAGAATGGGAGGTTTAAATATGGCCTCCTTTCTCTGCAGACTGTCAAGGCTATAGCATAAAAATAAGAAAATTAGGTTAAGTTTTCTTGTTAATTACTATTGCTTCCCATCTGGGAAATAAGCCTCTTTCGGGTAAAATCAATATGGATGTTAACTTTAGAAAATTGTATTGGCTTGATCTTTAACTTGACTGAACAGGAATTTTCTACCTCCCCACTGCAGTCCCTTGCTTTCTTCAAATACAGTTCCTTGTGTGAGCTCTGATATAGAGAACTGCACATAAAGAGGAAAGTGGTGGAAGTTGCTCTGTGAACTGTGCTAAGCTGAGCCAAGAAGCATCTTACAATACTAGGCATTATCTTCATTTGAGAACCATTATTTTATTAACACACCTTTTGTTCTGCAATCACATGCTGGCTAAATTATGCTTAGGTTCATCCCAAAATGGGTTCAAGCCCTACATGGAAAAGGAGATGCCAGATAGTCAAGATGACTTTAGAAGAGGCTAAGGAACATGAAACATTATTGCTGCTATATGCTGGATAATGGAGAAAGCCAAAGGATAGCAGAAGAGAAAGGGAAAAAAAGTCAGAATACTATATGTTTCATTGATTGTAGCAATAACGCTTAGATTTATATACCACTTCATTGTGCTCGAAAGGATGAAAGTAAATCTTGAGATAGTCAGGATCGAACTGCATTGGGCAGAGTTAGCCTACAATACTGCAGGCCACCATGCCTCCTATAGAAAATCCTTTGATTAAGTTGAGAAGGTGCGTATCAGGTAGGACCAACGTCCCATCACATCAAGCTATAAAATGTGCTTAGAAAAATGGGAACCCCAGTTCATCTTGTAATCTTCATGCAAAACCCATATAGTGGTCAGGAAGCCACAGAATGCACAGAATATGGTGAAACAGAATGGATCCAGATTGACAAAGAAGTAACACAGTAGATATGCTGAATATATACTAAAGGTCTCTGGCTTGGAAGAAGATGATGTAAAGATTGAAGGAAGAAACATCAATAAACTCCATTATGCTGCTGATACTAGTCTGATACACAAAAAATTGAAGGCTTTGCAACCTCTAGGAATAAAAGTCAAGAAGCGCACTGAGAAAATGGGAACAATATTAAATATTATTTATTATATTATATTTATATTAAAGAAGATTAGCCTAATGACGAGGGTATAAAACCGGCCTTAGAACATATTGAGGCTTCTGCCCTTTAGGATCAACCATCGACAATAAAGGAAAAAGCAATCAAGAAGCACATTAGAGACCATCAGACTAGAATAGCCATGAAGGCATTGAAAAAGATGTTCAGATGTGTCTATGCTTAAAAAAAAATCAGAATAGTGCAGGCAATGGTATGCTCTGTGACACTTTGTGAAAATAAAAGTTGGACTTTGAAAAAACCAAATCAAAAGAGTGTTGACACTTTTGAACTTTGGTGTTGAAAAGATTACTGAGAATACCACAAATAGCCAAAAAGAAAGAGAGAGAGAGAGAGAAGAAGGAAGGGAGGGAGGGAGGGAGGGAGGGATTATCAAACAAATCAACCCAGAATTCTTAACTCAAAGCACAAATGATCAGATTTAACAGCCTGGATAAAATGTAATGATGGGAGAAATTGTAAGAAAGGGAAGACAAGGAAGGCCAGCAGCAAAGTGAATGGGCTCAAATATAATGATGGTCAATGTACCACTGAAAGACCAGGTTAAGGACAGATTGTCATGGAGAAAGTCTATCTTTGTGGTTACTAAGAATTGATACTGACTTGATGGCTCATAATAATCAACATCATTTTATTCTACAAAGTATTGCAAATCTCAAATTTATAATTGGAATTACAGACATACAACTTTGTAGTTTAATAATACAATGCAGTCATGTAATCTAATATAGCTATACAGTGTATGATTGTAAAAGTCTTAGTATTTCAACAGAGCTGTTAACTCAGTACCTTTCCTCTTTTAGAATTACTTCTGATTTCACCCAGCATTATAATATCTGCTGGTTTCTTAAGGATTTTATAAGCAGAACTCTTTAGTTTTTAAAACATAGTGATTGAAAGATTATAATGATATAGGGCATGCATATCCATAGGAGTCATCCAAAGACGGTTAGTTTATGAACTTGCTTGGATGGTTGTAATCATAATTTTTCATGTAGTATAATGTATGAAATATGTAATTGTGCCCAAAGATAGCCCCGCTCAGAACTGCATTAATAGCATTTAAACTTGCACATTTACATTGTTTTTCCTCCTCCATATATTTGTGCCATGTTCAGCAGTACCATTTTAGACTTTAGGCATATTATCTTTACTTATGCTGTTAATAAAAGTGCTTATTGAATTACATTCTTGCTTGCCTTTAATTTTAGAGTTACATTTTAATAACAAAGTACACTACAGTGATACCACATTGAGCTCTATGGAAATACAATTATAGAAATATAATTTTCCAGAAGATCAGTTATAAAGTCCTGTGGATGCTACACTAATTAGATAATAAGATTAGAAGGCATCAAGGAGAATAAAACTGATGCCTGAGCCTGATTCATATTTCACATTGTAAAATGAACAAGTAAATGTATACAGTTCTTGCTGATTTATAAAGGTGGCTTGATAATGCTCTCTTATATATAAGATAGAGCATATAAAATATTTAATATACTAGATAGGCATATTTTTAAAAATCAGATAACAAGTTCTGCTCCATGAAATCTCCCCAGTAGAAATCCTGGGAATTCTCATCAATATGGAGAGTGCTTTTAATACTTTCTGGTGCCTTCTTTAGCCGCCTGCTTTGATTCTGATGCTGCTAAGCCACAAGCGCATCCCTTCTATAGGATTACCTGCAATCGGCTTCTTATTGAGAAATGTATGGAAGAAGAGAGGGGTTTTTTTAGAGGAGAGGAATCAGAAATGAGCAAGTGAAGATGGAGGCTTTGCAGATTTCCGCCCAGCAGTACAGCTGGTGAATGATTAAGTCTTACCAGTGAGAAAATTAAAAGCTTTGCTCTGGTATAGTTTGTGCAGTTATACACCTGAGGGGTGGGGAGGAGACACAGAGTAATACAAGAAAATGTAAAATATATCTCACATCAAATCTTTCAGTAGGTTTTATTAGTTGGCATGTGCTGTAAATTCAGTGAGATGTTTGGAACAGTGATCTTTAAATAAGGGGTTCAGACATATGCAACAATTGTACAACTATGTATAATAGTACTTTCCTGCCAAGTGAAAATGATCAAATGTTCCTTTCCCATTATTTAGTGGGTTTTTAAAAAAAAATTTGCCAAGGACAAAGTTGAGGAAAATAACAAGACCTCGGAAAGGATTGTTCTATCCTACATAGTACACACCTTTACAAACAGAAAACTTGTCAGAATATATTCATTTCATAGATTGGAATAGGCTAACAAGGTCAGCCAATGAATAGGCATAGCAACTAAGTCAGCCAATGGAGACTGTTTGGAAACTGAAACAGTATTTGCTGGAGACATCTAGGAGTCTGGGCGTGGCTTAGTACTATAGTCCTGAGTCTGTGCAAAAGGTCCAAAGTAGTCTGTCTGCTGAATTGAAACTAAAAATTGTTTTCCATTGCGCTGCTTAGGCAATTCAAGCGTGGGTTTTCTCTCATCTGCTTGCTAGGGACTGAGTGTAATATTTCTTTAAATCTGTTGTGACCATGCCTCCCTTGCTCTGCTGAGCCTCAGTTGTTTCGCTCAGTCTAGTTATAGGGACGTGTGTTACACTGCTCTAGCAGTTAGTGAGATAGCTTGATTTCCTTAGTGTGTATTAGAATTTACTTTTAGGTGTTGTTTATTGTGGGGGCAGAAGATAGAGAGGCAAGGTCTCAGGGAGCTACTTGCTCCAGGATCTTCTGCTTGAGATGCTCCATGCGCAGTTTAATGCATGTGTATTCTGCCTTTCCTCAAGGCCTTATCCATGGGCTCCCATAGAGCAGCAATGGGTTTGATTAGCTGAAAGAGAAAAGCTGCATTGCCTGCTGCTTATGGTGATTCCCTTTGGGAAGAGAGAGGGTCCTATTTGGAAGAGGGGAAAAAGGAGATTCTAGGCCTTTTCATTTATACCCTGAGAGATATAAGCAGGAGATGGGGTTATGGAGTCTCCAATGTATGTTCTCATGCTGCAAAAATAGATGTTCCTTCATGCCATCCAGATAAGGACAGTGGAACATAAAGGATTTGAATGTGTTGATTTCAGAATAAACAGATTCTTAATTCTTATATGATCTAAACCTGGTAGTTGCTGTGGTAATTAGTCTTGTAGGTTACTCTGAGTGACACAAGCAAAAAACAAAAAACACCCCTCCTTTTGGATTTTCCAAATCCTTACATTGACCACAATGGTTGAGCTAGGAGAGGTCCCTCTTAAATTGGGATTAAATCATGCTAGCTTTCCCATCCTCTGACAAATATTTTATATTTCATTTATTTATTTTTTTTATTTATTTTATTAAATTTATATACCGCCCTTCTCCCCGGGGGGACTCAGGGCGGTGAACAGCCATAAATAAAAAAAAATTTGCCCTGATTTATGTGCAGTTCATTCAAAATTCTGAAAGAATTGCTGTTAAATGGCTGGCCGTTCATAGTACATATTCTTTGAATTTTAAAATCGACATTCTTAGCCCTGGAATAGCAGAAAATTACAGAAGCATAGCCTTTTCTCTTGCTGGATATGTGATTACTTTTTTCCCCTCATTTATATTCAAAAGTAATTAAAGTATAAGAATAGTGTGTGATGGTTGCTCTGTTTGAGGTGAAGCAGAAACTGCAGCCTCATTGTAGAGGAGGATGTATTTTTTTTTCTATTGTAATTTTAAAGAAGGTAGAGAAAGCATACAAAGCACCATTTTTGGAATCCTTTCCAACCTATTTACCCAAAATGTCCACAGGAAGCATCTGTGCAACAAATAACATGTTACGTCTTTGTCTTTCTCCTTTTTGTCAGTGGGTATGAATGTTGAACATATGCACTGGAAAAATAGGCTGAGCAATATATAATCCGGTCTGGATCATGTAACCAGAAAGGAGCAGAGAAGGAGCAGAGAAGGTGTCACCCAGCTGCCTCTTCCATAGGAGAATTGGGAGAAAAAAAAATCTGGACATCTCTCCCCCCCCCCCCCCCCCAGACTTGGCCAGATCCAGCCCATTTTTAAACTTAGTTTTTCTTTTGCTGCTATTTCTCCCACACTGAATTTGGTCCTGTTCTGCTTAGCTTTGAGAGAGTTATCCTGCTGATTGAGAAACAAAATCCCTTGTGTCTTTCCAACATGTCCAGCTGTCTACAAGGAATATAAATCCTTCCATTTCTTATTTCTTCTTCAGCTCTGATCCTGTCAGAGCTAAAGAAACTTCTTGGATGAGAAGTGAAACATCTTCAAAGAAAAATAAGAAAGTCCAGTTGCTTCCTGAAAAAGTACCTTTGGGACAACCATGACCTGGACGACTGAGAATCTCTACAGACTATTGATATTGTTCTTCTTAATGAAAAAACAGTTTGACAATAGTGACATAAACCACAAGATGCACATGTTATGAGAATCAGGGTAAGTTCTAAGGCTCCCTTCTACCCTAGAGGTCTTTTTGCAGACATGTCTGGAGCTGGTAATCTTCAGAAGCATTCTCCTCAAGGAGCGCCAGATTATTTTCCCACAGCATCTCAGAACATTTTAAAATCATCATCATCATCATCATCATAACCTTCATCATCATCATTTCTGTAAAGCAGCTTGTTAAAAATACCAGAAATTAAGGGTATGGGGCCAGAGTTGTATAAGTGTGTGTGTTTAAGTGTAATAAATAAATGAATAGGTCAGGAAAAAAATCAAGCTAAATTTCTGTTTTGAAACATGAATTCATAGTCTCAACATTGTAGATTTCTTCCTTTCAAATATAATTAATTGGCTTTTTGCCTCCATGTACCATTTTGCCTCCGCTATTATTACTCATTTGTCACTCATCCTTAAACTTCACTCTGCTCTTCCTCTGAATAATTAGAAATTGCAATTCCACCAGTTGAGTAGGAGGTATATTAGAACATTTCATCCAACAGAAAATTCCTTCGTGCACATATAAACAGTTTGCAGGATTTGCCCCCCAAAGCAGCGGAAGGGTAGCACAGTATTACTTTCAAAGAATTTATTTGAGATGATCAAGTTGACTTTTTTAGGTCCCATCAGAACTTGCATTGCTAAACACAAACGGATTTGATTCTAAGTGCAAGTTTGTGCATGTTCAAGAAGGAATTTCCAAGTGCATTGAAGCATAGTTCCAGTTAGTAAACTTAACTGACAGCGCATGCCTTTCTGTGTTACAACATGACTAAACTTATTCTGGCAAACATTCAAAGAGATTACATTGTGTGGTATAATAGTGGCTTTTTTTCTATATTGCTGGCAGGAAACAAATTTTAGTAAATAGTCAATATTGAGTAAAACAATCTTGTCCATATCGTAATGTGTCTCTGTGTGTATGCGTATGTGCAATTTCAAAGTTTATCTTCCCTTTAAAAATGAGACTCTGAGGGTCATGAATGATAGAACCATATCTTTGAAAACCAACAGTTTGTGAATTGCAACCCCTTTCATAATCCCAATCTGAGAGTTGCTAATCGAAGAATGGTAGGCTTGTGTTAAACAGAGCCAGGACCATATCTTGTGTTGGATCAGAACTATATCTCAAATAGCATTTATTTTTATACAAGGAAGTGCCTTTGTATCAGAGAAGGTATGATGTAATTGGATTAGACAGCAATTCCAGAAACCTATAAAAAAGGTAATTGTTGAAAGCATAATCAACACTGTTAATTTATTTCTTACATTTGCAAAAAAAAAAAAAAAAAAATGCCATAAATGCTATTTCATCTCGAGCTCTGTATATATTCGGACTGATCTACAAAGGGAATCATTAATGAAACCTTGCTCACAGATACCTTCTGGAAATCTATTAAAAGTAACTGGATGGGGTTGCGATCTGAAGACTATGTAGGAAGTTGTTCTGGTTATAGGAAAATGAGGTGAGCTCCGGCGTTGTCATTCATGGAGTTTCAGAACTTTAAATATGCTGATTGGATTGGAGAGTGAACAAGAGCTCTCTCTATAATTTTGAGAATTTTTTGTTTTTCTTAACTAATTGTAAATAAATACTATGCGATCATCGTACGACCAAAAGTAAACCATGTGTACACAGCATTTATATTTGGAAAGGAAAAGCAATTTTTGACTGCAAGCTCTTTGGAATGGAAATGAACGACTTTCTCAAGATGAAGAAACTTTGAATCATCATTCTTTTATTGTGACTTTACTCTTAAAATAACTAGTCCAGTGAAGGCTGCATACTTCTGACATAAAGTGTACATTGATTTCTGTTGAAAAACAGAAGAGAAGCTATATTCAGCAGCAATGCCTTGCCAGCTTTAAAAAATGTAAAGAAAAATAGTATAAAGAATTATTTCCGGTCCCCTTTGCCTGCTTGCAAAGGTCAGAGTTAAGGTTATTGCCATGGATTTATAAGGAAACTCATATTACAACTGTCTGGACTATACCTGGCTTGAAGATAAATCAGCCCAGTAAATTTCCACTGCTGCCAGTTCTTTAACCTTCATAAGTACAAGTGTTCAACCCTGGTCCTGTGCTTTTTCAAAAATGGTCTCAATGCCTACACGGTCAATTTTTTTCCTCATTCAGGTTCAGATGTTCTTAGCTCTTAAGGAAGGTTTTTAAGATTACTCTTCCAGACAGCATAACATAATGACAAACAGGAAATGCTCAGCTGTTCTTAATATTATTTCTTTATTTTTTTTCTTTAAAAAACAAAACAAAAACTTAAAGTTGCATAGATCAGAATTACTCTGAGAGGACACTGAGTTCCCGCTGATGATTTCTTTCTTACTTCAAGAAAGAAAGAAAGAAAGAAAGAAAGAAAGAAAGAAAGAAAGAAGGAAGGAAGGAAGGAAGGAAGGAAGGAAGGAAGGAAGGAAGGAAAGAAAGAAAAAAAGAAAGAAAGAAGGAAGGAAAGAAAGAAAGAAAGAAAGAAAGAAAGAAAGAAAGAAAGAAAGAAAGAAAGAAAGAAAGAAATTCATTGTATCATATAATGTATTAAGTCTTGGGGCATAACTTCACTAATAGGTTGGTGACTGTGGCTTTCATGAATTTCAGGATCATTCTGTTCAGAGCAGCTATTTCTTGACACAGAAGAAGATATGTCTGGGAATGGAATCATCTTTCTGGGCATCTAGGAAGCTTCGGAATAGTTAGGTCTGCTATTTAGAGTAAGTTCCCCAGTAGAAATACTACTCTTTCCTACCTCAGATGGGATGATGTAAGAAAGCTTAGATATGCGGGAAGGATCAACTGTACCTTATGTCTTCTTCTCACAAGTGTCAGGCCTTTGGAAATGGGAGTTAAGGAGTTGAGGTGAAATTGCCGCATAAATTTTTGCCTTTTGACCTTCACGGGAAGAAGCAACACCGCAGTGAAGTAGTTCACATATTATCAGATAATGTAAGCACCACTTTATGGATTCACAAAGAAGGTAAATGTCTGTGTTTTTAATAAGAAAAAAGTACACAATTATAATGTTTGTTTTTATTTCCTGTTCCTAGTTTTCTTTCAAGCCACTTGGTCTGCCCCTCGGCACTATTGTCGTACATTATCTTATGAAGGGAACATTGGTTGCAAATTGTTTTCAAGTTGCTATCTTAAGTTACAAATTAATTCAGTTTCTTTTGCAAATGAATACAATGTCAAATATAATTTGGTGTAAATACAGATTAAGTCACTGGCAATCAAACACATCCAGTTCTTTTCCACATAGATAATATTTGCAGTTTTGGTATATGAGCTTTCTTTTTGTGTAAATTCCAACAGATAACATACAGGGACAAAATGTGATCCCTCTGGCTCTTTCAGCAGGATTTGTGCCTAGCTTCATTGTTTTGCAACAACAGTACAAACACTGTACCAAGGCCACTGAGAATTTTGCTTCATGTCTCTGTCTCCTGCTGAGCAGGCTATTTGGATTGTTGGAGAAGAGCAAATACTTCTAGCGATAATCCAAAGATTTTGTTCCTCCCCTATTGGTCTTTTCCTGAGACGAATATGTTTGCTGAAAATCAGTTTCATTTTTTTTAAAGAAAATCTTAGACTGGAGCGTTATTTTCAGCGTAACACTCCAATTTAAAACAAAGCAGAAAAAGAAAGGTTTTTTGATTTAAAAAGAACTGCCTTTGATCTGAAATAATGATAAGGGGCTGCTATCTTGGTTGATTCTGAAGTGACAATGCATGTTAAGCAATAGCAATTTACATGGATTCAGACTATTTCAAATGCAGTCAAATTGTTACCAAAATGTTGTATGTTATTTAGTTCTTCTCTCGAGTTACTGAAATCCATACGACCCAGGAGTGTGCCACAGCCTTATCCCACTCTACAGAGTCAGAGTCTAGGAGTGTGAGACAGGGTGGGGGAGCACAATTATATCACCCAGCATCCACTGCAGTATCTTAGCAATGTGAAGAAGTTAGTGTGCTATATTTCCAGTGACCTCATCATTGTATAAGGGTGATGGAGTCACTAGATATGTCCTGCACTGGGGAGAATGATAACAGTAACTCAGAATTAAAACACTTGGTCTGTATGGGTTGGGTTTTTTTTTAAATGAAACTTGCTCCAGGTTAAGCCCTGTTATTAACATCAGCTGCCTGCAATTATTGCAGGTTCAAATCTCACCAAGGCTCTAGGTTGACTCAGCCTTCCATCCTTTCTAAGGTAGGTAAATTGAGGACCCAGTTTATGGGGGCAATAAGCTGACTTTGTAAATATACAAAAGTATGAAGGCTATTGCTTAACGCATTGTAAGCCGCCCTGAGTCTCCGGAGAAGGGCGGCATATAAATCAAATTTTAAAAAAAAAAGTTGTAAGCATCTGTACTCATGATAAATTCTATTCTACTCCAAGAAGTTCAGACACAAAAGGAAATTAAAGGAAAACCTTACCTGTTAATCAAGTGATACTGGCAGAGACATTCAAAAAAGCAATTGCTTATTTCCCCTTTCAGTGGGCTTTTAAAAAGAGGAAGGATTTGCTCCATTTTGTCTTACCTTTTGTGTTTGCCCCATTGGCACTCATTCCCATGTTTTTGGGCTTGGTTAGAGCTCCAGAATATAAATATCCAAGTTATGATTAAGGAATTATATACCAAACTAAGACCAATTGGGCTAAATGCAGTGAAGATTCAGTTTAACGTTACGATCTGAGGTCTGTGTGCATCTGTGCATGTGGAACTTCCTAGTCAGGGAGACTAGCAGCTGAGATCTTCAGAACTAATCTTCCTCTCTTCTCTTTTTCCCTATCTCTGTGCTTTTCCATTTCCTTCTAGTTCTCTGACTTAATATACATAATAAAGATTTAAATTCTTAATGAATCAACAACATACACCTGGGAGGGGAAAACTCTATTTATTTATTTGTACCCCACCTTTACTATTTTTATAAATAACTCAAGGTGGTGAACATATCCTGCATGCCTTCCTCCTCCTATTGTCTCCAAAACAGCAACAACAACAAAAGCAATAGTGAGATGGGCTGGGCTGAGAATGACTGGCCCAAAGTCACCCAGCTGGCTTTCATGGCTACGATGGGTCTTGAACTCATGGTCTGCCACTTTCTAGCCTAGTGCCTTAACCACTAGACCAAAATGACTCTTGTAGCACAAATCTTTCAGCTCAAACAGTTACCAAAAGGAGAATTATGACTTACCTCTTCCTAAGTGAACCAAGTGGCTGATGGTAACACTTGTTGAATCTGATACTCCTATGAAGAAGTTGTAGAAGGAAACATTAGGATTAGAAGTGGAACATTTAGAGATCCCCTTCATGGGAACAAGCAGGACGTAACCTCCACATTCTGTGCCCCATAACTGATTCTCTATTTTAAAAGGTATCATTCTAGGAAATCTCATGCTCCATATCTCTCAGACTAATAAGCTTCCGATCAGATGTAGTTCTTTTTACTTAGCTAGAGATGAAACCGTGACATGAGTCAACAGAAGCCTATATACATTTATGCATTTTGGATTACACTTGCACATGCTTCTATTTTTTTACTTTCCTTCCAAAGGTAGGGATTTGGGTGACTATTCATTCATTGGGTGATTATTCATTACGTACACTTTTCAGCCAAAATTAAATACTTTTTAGGGCTTTTCCATATGCAGTCTTTGACCAGCTGCCATTCCCCAAGATAGTGGTTAATTTTAAAAGTTGAGCCAACTTTTTCTAAGCCTGTATTAGTTCTTCTAAAAGCACCACAAGCTGGATTTACTTTCCTTCCTTCCTTCCTTCCCTCGCAAAGGTTATGTTTTGTGGGAACCCTGTTAAGTTTGCTCCTCCTTTTCCATGCCTCACAGCATTTGGACACATGCTTTCTCAGCTCTTGCGTTCTCCATCTGCTGCAATCGATTCTAGGAAAGGAATAAGGATAACCTATCAGTGAAGTTGATCTTAAACCTTCTCATTAGTTTCTAGTCACTTTCACAATACTTACATAAAAAAGATAAGCCTGCTTGATTTTCCTTATTTATATAAACAGGAGTTATCAGCAAACATAGTCTCAATCCTACTTGATTTCAAATCAGTTTCATAATCCTGGTAAAAACAGTACTTAGCTTGATTTTCCCTGCTTTGAAAGCTGTAACACTTGTTTCATCTCATTTTCCAGGACTAAGGGTGTGGCTACTTTTCTTCTTCCACACATAGCTAGAGGTTTTATATTATATGCTATAATCATGGTTAAAGCTATTGTGAATCTGGCTGCAAAAAAATGACCCCTGCCAGGCTGTCCTTCCTGCATCACAACTAGCAAAGGCTTTTTAACAAAACAAAACAAAACAAAAAATCAGAATGGTGCTTTCTCCTTCACAATTGCAAGGACTTGCTATGTTGTTGTAAATGGCCAGACGTAGCCACACAATGAAAATGTGAATGGGAGATGGGCTCTAGGGTTTTTCTCTTTGTTTTTTGAAGAATGGAGGCAAGAAGGCTTTTGTTGCTGAGGGACAGGGACAGCTCAGTGGCAAAACACTAATTTTTAAGAAAATAAAAACTCTGATCATTTGCAAGGAGAAGAATTCAGCATTCATGTTCTCAAGCTTTTAAGTCTGGAAGAAATGAAAATTATTGAACTGAAGAGCAATAGAAATTTGGGCGAAGATGATAGTGAGAGTGAATATTTAACCATCTTGTGGTGTGACAGTGAGAGAGGTATTATAGATAGACCGTTTGTCCATAAAATGGCTGGATCTGGGCATCTGGGCTCCTACCTTTGTTAAGAAAAATATTTAAGCTGGAATTTTGCCATCTATTTCAAAGGCTCTTCAGAAGGCTCTTTGAATCCTCTTCTTTTCAAATAGAGGCTGGGCAGGCTCAAACTATTAAAATCTTGGGAGGTGAGTTTTCTGTCTTTCAATCATTCCTGTTTCAATTTATTTCTTCCATGATGTCTGAAACCTTGAGAAAAAAACAAGTCAGCTGCAAGGTCAAGTGTGCTGTCACTGATTTAACAGATGTTTGATCACAACCAGAAGTTTAAACATCTTGAACAGACAACTGTCACCCCTATAAGTAGAAGTATAAGAATATCTATAGTACATTTTCACGCTAAAGAACCTCTATAGATATTAACAGATTTTATTCAGTACTGGAACTCATTTCCTTCTAACAAGCTTTATGTCCAGCAGCAATCTTTTCCACGACGTTCTAATCTAAACCAATAATTCTCAACCTTTCCCTTCTTGGATCCCACTCATTTTATTAAAAATTCAGCCAAAAGGGGATATAAGTTTAAATGCATTCTGAAGGTCAGGAAACCACTTACCGAGACAATAAAGTACAGCAAAAATATTTTAATAATATTATGTCCCAATTCAGACTTGCTTTTTTTCTTGTTTCTTCTCCTTTCTGGTAAAAGAAAATTTGTAAATTGGGTTTCGCTGTAAAGATAAAATATTTCTTGCGGAAGGGGGTAGGAGGAGACATTTCTATTTTTTTTTAAAAAAGGGAGTGGGGAAACTTCCAAAGAACAGAAGCAAATCTAATTTACACCAATCCATTTACTATACTGCTCTGTATCTTTTTATCCTTGCCTGCCATCCTTGCTTCTATCACATCCATACACCACCTAAAGAACTGTCATTATTCTTTAAATTTCTCACATTACTTTCTTTGAGGATCTCATTAACTTCATCCATCCACCTCCCTTAGTCTTCCCCTTCATCTTGACCCATTCATTCTTCCTTCATATATCTTCAATCAGTTTCTTTATAATCACTCCATTGGCTTTGCTTCTTTTGTGTTAGTCACTGACTTTCGAATTCAATCCATATTCATTCATCACTCATTTATACTTGACCTTATTTCTGCTTGCTTAATTACATCCACTTTTTAAGTAGCCGATTTGATTGCATTTAACTTGTATGTCTCTTGACATACTCAACTCTCATTTCCATATAAGAAGTGGACAAAAGCATACTTCTACAGAGAGCCATTTTTTCCCCTTTCACATTCATTTCTCCAGACAAATAATACATTATCCACTGTTCTTCTGTTTTTCTGCATTGTAAATGTTGTGCATCTATTGCCCTATCCTTGGTAAATGTCCTACCATGATATACAAATTCATCTCCTTCGTTTGTTTGTTGTTGGGTTTTTTTTGCCACTTATATACAACTTGAAATCATCCAGTCCATTTTCCATTCAATTACAATTATCTTGGTCTCTGAAACATTGTTAGAGCCATGCTCATGACTGCCTTGTGCAGCAGCAATGTGGCTTTACCTGCATACAAAATTTTGCATCCATGCACATCCACAACTGACACAACATTAAAAGCATTAAAAGTTAAGCACAGTATACATTCATCAATAAATATATTAAGCAATGAGTGGAATTTTTACACTTGTTGTCTTACTATGTGCTTAGTGTTGAACTATTCACTATGTATTCCATTTATTCTTATATATGCTTCATTTCCATCAAAAAGCCCTCTTGTGGGATTCGGCAAACAGTTCCAACTCCAAAATCCACAAAGTTTTAATATATTTATATATTCAGACATGGCTGAAGAACAAATCTACGATCTGCTCATTCCCTCCTTGGCATAAAGCCAGACTGCATCTCTGAAAATTTTGCTCAGTGTCACCTCTCATAACATTTCCGTTGAGATTTTATTACAGACCTTCTGGTTACTCTGGAAAAAAAAAATTCCTCCATAATTTTTCTTTCCCTCTTGCTATATTTTCCTTTGCGAACTGGGATGGTAACAGTATTTTTGAAATTATCAAATACAGTTACAGACTTCCCATGAACCCTGAGAAAGTTGGATAGCCACTTCATAATCAAACCAGATTCATCATTTAATGTTTCTCCTGTTACACCAACTGCACTGTCAGTCTTTTTCAATGTTTTCACAGCAATTTTTTTTACTTTGCTTTTAGCAACTTTTACTCCATTTTTTCTTACATACTGTCATTTATACTATTTGTGTCATTTTTACTCTTCAACGTTTCATTCTCTTCCTCACGGAGAATATTCCTTCCAACCTTCCCTCACATTAATTTCATCACCAATAATTTCCTCAATTTTCTTCTTGAATTGTTAGTCTTGGGAGGTTCCTTGTTGAGCCTTTTTCATCCATTTCTAAATCATTTTTATTCCATCAATATTGATCTATATTTTCTCTCTTTTATTTCTTTCTTGTTCTCTTTTATTATATACTTTGCAATCATCTTTTTTCCTCCTTGTACAATATAATTCCCATTTTCATTTTTACAGCAGTGTTTCCCTTTTATGCATTATTTCTCTTCCACAGTCACTTTCACATCATTATTTCACCAAGTTTTTTCATACTTTCCTTTAGCACCGCACACTTCTATGGCATTCTATAATGTTGATGCTGTTCACCAAACCATCATTTGCATTCAGTCTTGACTCTCCAAATGTCCTAATCATTTTTGTATCCCGTCATCTTGTTCTTACCTATCTATTTATGGCATTTAAAATAATGATTCCTCAAGCCCATCCCATTTGTTCCAAACGTTGTACAGTTTTTCTCCAAAGTCACATGTGAATCTTTGATTAGCACCATTGATTGGAGCGTAATATGTAACTATCATCAGCCTGTGAATTCCTATTTTCTTATTCACCTACTTCTAGATGGCAGCATTGCCTACTTTCTGATCCACAGTTTACCTATTTTATTCTTAATTAAAGCCGCGCCTTCATTTCTTCTACTCCACAAGATCAGATCACTTTCATTCAGATCCATTACATATTTACCTTATCTTAAGTTTACATATGATATGCCTGTTTTTCTTTCTTTCATTTAAGGCACTAATTCATGCACCTCTTACATTCCAACTCACAATCTCCAATATGCTACAGTCATCAATGACCTCGTGATCTCCTCTGCCCATGCTGGCTTGATTGACATTTTCAAATAATGCTTTTTTTGAAAGATAGAGTAAATTCAATTATGAACCTTAGTTACACTAACTTAAGAGCCGTGGTCGCACAGTGGTTAGAACGCAGTATTGCAGGCTAACTCACTGCTCACTGCTCACTCCAGGAGTTTGATCCTGACCAGCTCAAGGTTGACTCGGCGTTCGATCCTTCCAAGGTCAGTAAAGCGAGGACCCAGATTGTTTGGGGGGTGGGTAATAGACTGACTTTATAAATCACTTAAAGAGGGCTGTAAAGCACTGTGAAGCTTTATATAAGTCTATGTGCTATTTCTTTTGCTATTGCTACACTCATGCCATATGCAATATTTCTTGCTAACAGTAAGGACATAGTGCTGGTCATTTTGGATAAGTGTCAAAAAAGCTCAGTTTTACCCCAAACATGTTCACATTATGCTATGTAAGTTAAAATATCTAACTTAAAGATTATTTGCAACTCAACATATTGTCGTCTCATCTCTGCAAGGGGGAAGGAGGTACTTGCAGTGTACTGATGCAGAAATGTCCTCTTGTGGCAATGGCAATGGCAAAGGATGTCTCCTCAACCAAATCCCCCGGCAGTAGCCACTGACTCCTATTGGTTCTCTATAGTTCCAAATTAAGGATTGCCTTACCTCACCATCTGAAACAGTTCTTAAGAGATAAGAGAACAGAAGCTACCTTTAAATATAATAAGCACCTTTATGCAGGTAATAACAGATGCCTTAATCTAGAAATTGTTAATTATCTGAGCTCTCACTATTTCTAATTCCAGTGGCCTAAATCAGCAGTTCTTTTATGTGTTGAATGAGTTTTTTTTTCTCCCTCTGCATAGTAATAATAACTGTTCTGCCTCCCAGGACAAGATCCTTTGCTTCATGCTGTGCCTGCTAGACATTTCACTTTGGGATCCTGGCAAGACAGATGTGGCCTCCAAATTTTTCTTCATGTTGATTAATTCTCTGCCACTGAGGGAAACTTCAGTAAACAGCTTGAATCCAATCCAGGTTCTGGCATCATAGAGACAGCTATTTCTTTTTAGTTACCCACATGTTCACCATACAATAAATAACCCAGAAATAACATTACACGAGAGACAGGCAGGCTGAAACTGTTGTGCATTGGTGGCAAGTTTTTATCCTCTCCCCTCTTTGTGTTTTCATTCTAATTATTATTATGACTAGATACTTAGCCTTAGGTGTGCTGAGGAAATCAGTATGACTCATCTGTCGAGTGCTGGCAAATGCTGGGGTGGATGTTGTCCTGGTGGGTTAATCATTCCCAACTTTGCCTTAAAGATTTGCTAATTCCTATAGCTGTGCAAAGCAGCTATTGTGGGCTTAGTGGGTGACTTCTTTGCTGAAATAGCCTTTTGGCAATGTCGCTTATAAACTGGGTCATGAAATTAGAGAAAACAATAGCTGTCTTGAGGAGAGGAGCCTGGCACACAGCATACATTGTCAGTAACGATCGTCTGATCCTCATTTGGTGCCATTCTTTAAGCAGCTTCTCTTAGTGTCAGATTCTTTCACTTTTATTATTATTATTATTATTATTATTCAATCCTCCAAGCCGCAATATCTTCTACAGTAGAGTGATTTTGCTACTCTGGCATCTTTCCTCTAATTTTCTGGACAGGAACAAACTATTGGCACATCTCACATAAGGACGACTGCAGTGGTTGTTAATTCCCTCTCTCTTCAATACACACATATAATTCTGTGTTTCCTTTCTGTATAATACCTAATATTTGAGGGAGAGAGGAGAATAGGATCCATTACCAGGATTTAAGGAAGTCATCCTCCTTAAAGTCATTTTGGGAAGGTTGAATCGCGGTATGTTTTGGCAATCATTGGCACCAAATGAGCCCCCTCCCCGGCAAATGATGAGCAACTTGTGGCCTACATGCAGCTTCCCAAAGGAGCTGCATTCTGTAATGAGATCTCTCCTCCTCCTCCTCCTCTTCCTTGAGCACCAGAATAATGATAGCACTGGGTATCTTCAGACTGAAGTAGGCATACCATAACTATTTTGAGATGTTGAAAACAACATGCATCTGGCTTTGGAAGCCTGCTGTTTTTAAAAGGCCATGCCCTTCTCTATCAGCCCCTGACTTTGCCAAGCAGAGAAAATGGGGACTGTCTTGAGACTTCCTCAGCTTGATGCTCTTGGAGTATCCCGGTGGTGTGCCTAAAGCTAGAATGTAATCTGCAAGCTTGACCCAATGTGTCCTTGAATGTCAACTTTTTTTTTTGAAAGAGTTAAGTTTTAAGCCCTAATTGAATGCTCTTCCTTGCTCTTTTCCTAACAAATCAGTGATGCCCATGCCATGCCCAAGATAAACGATCTCAAATGAGAACACATAAAGATCCGAACATGAGGGAGACGCTGTGACATAGTCTTTATCTTATGATACCTATGGATCTCTTTGTTCTACTTCAATATATTTACCTATTTTTTTCTATTTCTGAAATATTTTATGCTGAGAATGTCATTTAAAAAACCCATGAAGTATCTTTCTATAGTTTAACTTTAGAGACTAAGCAGTAGACTGTATAATACTTGCATGTAGCAAAGTGACTGGATCCAGGGCCAATCTGTAACTTGTGTTAGCTTGTTACAGCAGTGAAATCAGGTCCAGCTTGAAGGTCATTATATACCACTCAGCTTTCAGTAGTATCGTCCTACTGGATCAGGGGTGAAATGCTACCGGTTCACACCAGTTCGACCGAACCGGTAGCGGCGGTGGGTGGTGGTTCAGTGAACCGATAGCAGTGGCAGAGCGAGGCTCCGCCCACCCACCTGGATGACATTATTTCCTGGTTTTAACCAGGAAGTAACCTGTTTTTGATCCTCTGCGCATGCGCAGAAGACTTTGTGCATGTGCAGAGGGTCCAAAATCACATGTGATGCACACACACACACTTCTGAACTGGTAGGGAAGGTAAGTAGATTTCACTCCTGTACTGGATGTAAGGGTTGAAGCAGAAACCAGGTCAGAGAAGGGCACTGCTGAGCAGGTCCACGCCAATCTCAAGGCTGGGAAAGGAGTGGCTAAGAGTCTGTTAGCTCAAAAGAAGAGGATGAAAATGCATAAGATTTAATGTCTGGGGTGGCAGAGATACGGGTTTGATTTCTATATTCTCTGTCTGTCTGTTCTTCTGCATATACTGTGTATGACGTCTTTCTAGTTTACAATAACATGTATCCAGCAATGTGAAAACACTGAAGTTTTTGCTACTAATTCACGAATGTGAGATTGAGTTTCCAGAAGAATAAATATTCATAACAATGCCTGATTCTGTATGGTCCCAGAAATATGAAGCCCAGTTTTCTCATGGTTAGAATGGGCAGGCAATCATTTCTGAAGGGCAAACACAGATGGCACCACTCCCTTTTAATCCCGTATTCACCTTCAAATGAAACACACGGTGTGTTTCTCTGCTGAACTTTGGACACTATTCTCCCTTTTATGTTGTCTTGAATCCTTCTGTCCATTTGAGCTGCAGCTAGAGCAGGGGTCTCCAAACTTGGCAACCTTAAGACTTGTGGACTTCAACTCCCATAATTCCTCATCCAACCATGCTGGCTGGGGAATTTGGGGAGTTGATGTCCACAAGTCTTAAAAGTTGCCCAGTTTGGAAACTCATGAGCTAGAGCATTTCAATTGACTGTAGGCTAATCTCAGCAATGTATCAGCTACTTTTCAAAGGCAAGGTTGCCTCTTCAACCTAGTCAATGCTTACCCCTGCATTCTAATAGCTGCTATATCTCTTTTCCCTCCCTCCCTCCCTCCCTCCCTCGCCTCTCAAATAGTGGTTAAGATCTTAACTTAGATACAGAAAGTTTCCAGTTTAAAACTTAACAGAAACATTGTTTAATTACAGTTTTCCTTTAAAAAAAAATCCAGGAGTTTGCTGTTTAAAAAATTTAGATACCTGAAGCAGAAAAGCATCAGCTGCAGCTCCCAGACAGAAAAGATTATCTGGCGTCTTTCTTAGTTTTGTTGACTTCTCTAATATTGCTACTGGAATGGATGAATTGTGTTAGAAGAGCTCTTGAGTTTTATGGTTTAGACACCTGTCTGCTATTAACAAAAGTGAGCTCACTTAATGTCACATGAGCCATGAAATAACCTTCCAGCAGTCACCTCTCCAGACAGGGTTAGAGCCAAATATATAAGAGATTGAAAAAGTCAGTATCTTACTGCCAAACCTCTAAATCATCCAGTGTTTATTGCCAAATTATTTTTGGTATGATTCTGAATATACTTCGGCTTCAGGAGTTGTAGGATGCTCCCTTATATGGCCATGATTTATGAACATCATTCCAGCATTGTCCCACTGACCATCACTGAAACTGTACAGAATATTAATTTAGAAGTAATTTATGTTTCATTGAGATCGATGCCACTTTTCTATATCTTTGAGACCTATTTTCAAATACATGTGTGTCATCAAAATCCCAGGAAAAAGATAGTTGTCTACATTTTACATGTATTCCATATTTGCACCAGTATCTAGAATGTTTTTACTTGAATGTCATCTTGCAGCAAATATGTGTTCCCAATAAGCTCTTGAGCTGCCTCACTGCAGAATAAATGAAAAACACTGCTCTCGCACAGAACTTCCAATAACGTCTATTCCTGACTTTGACTTAATTCAATACATTTTTTGTTCAGAAGAAAATTGGGTGAACTAAGATTATATTGTATTTTCTTCAATAGAAGAGTTTGTAACAAACATGGCATCTTCTTTGCCAATTCTGCAGTCTTGAACTCAGTCTCCCTGAACAACTGGTTCTGGTGTTTGGCAGCGGCCAAAATAATTTGTTAGGTATCCAGCTCTCTTGCATTTCACTCATCAACTGTAAGTTAGAAAGCATCTTCAGATCCTGAGGCTGAAACCTGCCTGACCTGATATCTAGGACCAATTTATGATTCAGAATCTTCCTGGTATCATGAAGAATATTCTAATACCGTCAATTTCATCAAGAAAGCAGGAAAAGGCCCAGCATAGTGTTAATGAGTAGGGGTCTCCAACCTTGGCAATTTTAAGACCGGTGGACTTCAACTCCCGGAATTTCTCAGCCAGCTTTGCTGGCTAAGGAATTCTGGGAATTGAAGTCCACCGGTCTTAAAGTTGCCAAGGTTGGAGACCCCTGTTAATGAGGACAGGATGGTCATATGTTCTCTTTTCCTGGAAACATTTCTCCATTTGAAGATTATCCTATGCAAATCAAATATAAATATAAAAGAGTTAATATACTAGGAGAAGCCATGGTCTTAAGGTTAGCCTGAAAAATAAGCAAACAAAGCAGATGCCCAAGTCCTTTGGTCCTTGTTTTCTTTGCTTCAGTGAGATGTATTTTCCTGTGCAATATGGCAACCAGATCTGTTTTACGAAATTAAAGGATCATGACGTAGCAGCAAAGTCAGACGAATAACAGTTATTTCTAAAATTTGTATCCGTGCACTAAAATTAGCATAAACAAATGTGATGCAAATAAATTTTTATCTCCTTTCTGGGTAAGTCTCCCCATCCCCATTTTTTGGCAATAGTCTCTATCAACTGACAATTTCTCCTAGTATAGCTATTATAATAAAATATACTACTTCCTTCTCTTGTTTCTAGGCTTGGCCTTACTCAGAACTAGTTGACTGCCTCAGTATCAGCTCATTATCAAGCAAGGTTGAATGTGGACCAAAACATTGCAATGGATATGAAGTATCAGATTCATGGCAATGTCCCTACAAATAGATACTTAGATATTGGGCAGCCCCCTAACTTACGTAGAAGGGAATGCCTGGAGCCCTGGGTTTCAGGCAAACTCTACAGCAACAAAATGCATTTGAAGTGGCTCTCGTTTTCTTCAATCTGTACTCCTTCAGTATATCCCCATTGCCATACACACCGAGAGTAACCCATTGGTTGCAGGAAAATGCTCTCCTGTCAGCAAGATGGCTGGAAGAAATTTTGCAGTCTGCCTGGCAGGTTTTTGCTGAATAACTTGCAAGAAGATAGACCTGTGTTTGTTTTAGGACATTTCCTGTATTTCTAGTTGTACCAAAAATGAGGAAGAAGTTACCGAATGAACGTACATACACTAACCTATGACATATAGCAGAAAAAGGCGATATTAGGTACAATGGATCCTGCTAATCTGTTTTGAAAACCCCCAATGGTGGAGCACCCACAACCACCCACAACTAATTTTCTTTCTGTCTTTTTTTTATTTCAGTGAACTCTGGCGATGGCATTGATTATAGCCAGCAGAAGCGAGAAAATATTGGAGACTTAATTCAAGAGACACTGGAAGCTTTTGAGCGCTATGGTGGTGAAGATGCTTACATAAACATAAAATACATGGTCCCAACTTATCAGTCATGCCTGTTAAATTAGCAAGAATGATGCCACGAGCGCTTTCCAGCTCTGTCTAATGTTTTGGTACTCATTCCAGCCCCCCACACCCTCAATATACTAAAAAAGCAGCTTCTGGGACCTTAGACTCTTTAGCTCTTCAGTACAAATGTGAGCCTGTCTTTCCAATGCATAAATAGTGCCTGTTTCTTGGATTACAATGGTGTGCTGTGCTTATTTGTTTGGTGAAAGAATTGCTTCTTTATCACAAAAGCAGAGCGGAGCGGGTGTCAGAGTCAAACCTTCATTTGTACGGACAATAAAACTATAATTTTCATACGCAATTCGGCAATTGCTCTTCTGTGTCTGCTTGCCCTGGAGGCGATGTCCCAGGCTGTAACAAGGAGAGTTTATGCTGACTGCTTAATAGGAGAAACAATCGTTCAGCAGTGGTTCTCTAGCAGCTGGGCAGAATAATGGGCCCCGACTTACAATAAAACTGTTGAACATCTCTATGAATTACAGGAGGGACTTTTGTGCAGCCCATTAGAAAGCGCCTTCATAAATGTAATTAATGAGTCAAACACACATGTCATCCAAGCTTCCAGGTGTTTGCCTTTTTTCCAAAAGCAGAATGCCTTCTTATTTCTTTCTCTCCCCCTTTTTTTAAAAAGTAGCATGGCAAGAAAGGAAAGTGGATCTGCCTGAAAGCAAAATTTTATAGTAACAGTGTTGCCCTGTGGTTTGTCTAGAAAGGCAATAGGTGTTTGCAAGAATTCTAAATCTTTGTGACTGGCTATTTATAGGACTCCTTCTCCAGGTTATCTACTGCTTCTGTTGGCTGAAGCATAAGCATATACCATGTTTATGATGTATAGGCACAACATTTTTCCTCAGATATGATAGACCTGGCTAATGAACTGGCAGCTTGCGAAGGGGATCTGGTTCCCCCAAAAAAGGTAGCTGCTGGCTGCTTATACCAAACAAGATGTTGTTTTTAAAAAAATGCCTGGCAGATGTTCCCATCTGGAGACCGTATTTCTGTTGTCCTATAGCACAGGCATCAAACTCACTGCGTCACATTGATGTCACGTGATGTATCATGGCAACTTTTGCCTACACGGAGCTGAGGTGGGCATGGCTTGTGTATGACGCATCCAGCCCATGGGCCGCCAGTTAGACACTCCAGTCCTATAGTGCCCCAATTCCATAGCCATTGAAGATTGTACAGAGAGAATCAAGTGCCACCATTTCTGCCATCCTTACCCATAAAAATTGCAAATTAGATGGGGAATAGAAAGGAAGGCAAATGTTAAAGCTGCCTACGCTGTGTCCACATCGAGCTGACAGAAAAACTTTTAAGAGCGCTTTACAAATGTAAAAATCAAGCGTCTTTTTTTAAAAAAAATGTTTGAAATGATATTTTTCACAGGCACAACATAACTCAGGAGTGAGCTACATGTGACTCCCCAGATATTGCTGAGCTCTGGCTGTCGGCACCCCTAGCCAGCACCCTCAATCCTTGCGAATAAAAGATTTAGTTCAACTATAGTTAGAGAACGTTCACTGTTATTTCTGTTATAGAAGCAATATAACAATGAAGAATACAAATGGGATTTCTTGGCCTTTGGATTATAAGTAGCACAGTTTAGAGAAGTGCCTGCATTAGACCATAAGAAAAGCTCTCCACTCCAGCAACTAATCCTTTTCTGTTTTTGAGAACAATGGCGTTTATGTATTTTGCAGCCACCATTCCCCATCCGCCCACTAAGTCTGGGTTGTGTTTGCAACGGCAATGATGGCTCCAACTCTTCTCCGCAAACCTCTTGTTCCCATTTCTGATACAGAACTACCAGCACTGCAGTCAAGAGATATTGTGTGAGTTTATGAGGCCAACAGAACTCTTTCTTCATACTTAAAAGTCTCCAGTCACAGAAGATTTAATATGTTCGCAACAGAGGAAGTAATATAACTATTGGGGTGTCTTGTATGATTGAGGCTGCCTAAGCAATAATAAAAAAATCCTTGGGGCACAACTTTTCAGGCATGGTTTTTGTGATGGTCCATGTGGGGCACATTCCTACAAATGGAGTACTTCAATCATCACCAATGCTGTGTCACAACAGAACATTTCTATACTTACCCAAACACAAAATTATTGTTTACAATGAAGGAAAAAAATGGCATGGATGAATAGTGCTACTAATTGGAATCACAGGCTGAGTTCGAGTAAGCATGATAATATGAAGATCCTTGGTGTTTATAACAATGGAATGTGTGCTGTTTAAAAACACAATTTATACTAGAAAGTGTCAAGAAGTGTTTGTCCTCCAGGCAAAATTAAGTATTTTGTGCCCTGTAGAATTAAATGGGTGAGATTTAAGCAGCACTTTATCCTCCTGTTGAGATGAACGAAATGTAATGTTGCCTGAATTGTCCCCATTTGTGTGTATCAAACAATGCCTAGTTTTTGCTGTTGTAGGCTTCATTTATTTATCTTTGAGAACACAGCAATACTGCTGTGCACAATCCGATTGCCTTAAATCAGCTATAGAAGCACAAATAACAGTTATTTTGTAGTGAATTTCAAAAATAATCCCTTGAAGAAAAGGCATTTTACTTTTTTTGTTTTATAATATGTGCCCTGGAAAATACTCTTCTGCTACAATATAGATAAAAAAGGCCAAAGCAAAAGTCCAAGTTTGTGTTTATATCTCTGTGTGTGTGTGCAATACAGAAAAAGCCACTCCAATTACAAGCAGCTAGAATAGCAGTCTGGCAATGGGTAGGAAGGATTGCAATCACGGGGCTGGTATGTGCTTCAGCATGTCTCCTCCCCAATATACAGACATGTACACACAGACAGACAGACACACACTTTGTTCCATACCCTAAAAAGAAGCCAGGACACATCACCTACATAAAAATAGAAGTGGTGAGCAAGAGGAATGGCTAGTCTCTCTTCCTTCTTCACTCTGTGGTCATCAACA
This sequence comes from Ptyas mucosa, assembly GCA_012654045.1. Classification (NCBI taxonomy): domain Eukaryota; kingdom Metazoa; phylum Chordata; class Lepidosauria; order Squamata; family Colubridae; genus Ptyas; species Ptyas mucosa. Next base: position 16,743,205 of record WNWU01000005.1, read on the forward strand.
CAGGCAGGGCCAAAACAGAAATTTACACTGATTTGAGGGATGTGCTCAGAATGGCTCCTTATATTAAAGGAGTGAGTTCCCATGAAATCACAGTATAATCTAGAGGATGAGATCATCCAAGTCTACACTTTATAAAATACAATTATATGAATAACCATTTTGGGAATAGCCTGGGATAATTCAAATAGCTTGCTTTTGTACAAACTACCAGCTTGAGATACAACTTCAACAACAACAAAAAAAGGTCAGGAGAGAGCAAGTGAGGAGGAGAGATGCCAAAATCAATCAATCAATCAATCAATCAAAATTATCAGGGATCTGAAGTAATGGTGTAACGCTGATAACAGCCAGAACTTTTAAATATAGAGCAAAGGGAATCTAATTTTTTTAAAGCATCCCATAATGCAGTAAAAGTGACGGTTTTGACCTCAGTAGGTTAAATATCAAGCTCCTCTATAATTTAGCAGAGGAAACTGCAGCAGGAAGAGTTTTCTCTTTCAGTTTGGAAGCAGGTGTTAATTCAGCCTCCAAGAAAAGTAGCATTCGGAGTGAACGTTTGCAGTTATCTGCAAAGATCTTGCAGATAGTTTACAATTGCTTTATTCAGAAGTCCTCTTCATTGGCTGGATGAGTTCAAGGGGAAATAGGGTCAAACCATAATTCTGTGCTTGGTGCAGTGTGTACTGATTTGCACACACCTCCTCCAGTGTCAACAACTTTAAGTCAAACATTTGTGGGGAATACACTGTTTATATACACAACTATGCACAGAAGGGTTGGCCCAACATCTAGAAGCTTTGTAGTGCAGGGTTTGTATTTCCACAGACACTTACTAAGGCTCCTGCCTGCACATATTCGTATTGTCTGTGCAAGTATAAGAGAGTTGATCTGTATGCATTGTACCATGAGTGGAGGCCACACCACCATATGCTCACTATTGCATACAAATAAGGCTATTATGGAATACGGATTCTTATAGATATTGTAGCACTTCATTCTTTAATCCAATCCTATAGAACAGTGGCCCCCAAACGTTTGGACACCAGGGACTGGTTCGGTGGAGAGAGGTTTTTCCATGAACCAGAAGGGGCTTGGTTTCGTGTGCTGCCTGCCTCCCGTGGATGGGGCTTCGCTTGTTTGCGTGGCCCTGTTTCTGGCATGCCACAGCTTGGTGCCCATCCACAGAGCAGCGGTTCGGGACCCCCGCTGTAGAATAAAGAGCACAAATGATTCCTTTTCCTAGACAGAAGAAGAAAACATTTTGCTGAAAAAGAACAAGAACAGCTTTCCATCTCTAGAAGATTTCTGCCACCAGTGTAATATGGATGCTAAATATTCATATTCACAGGGAGATAAGTCAAAACAAGAAGAATCCAACGAAATGCAGAGGGGCATAATTTTCCATCCCAAACTGGAATTGTCCGATAAAGTAAAATCTGGATAACTAGTATAGAAGGCTATCCTCTTCGTTGGAAGCAGAAGGCCAGAACAATATTGCATTTAAATTATTTAGAGTCAGAAAATGGTTGAGGAAAATCAAGAATTGAACTTTTCTGCCATCTTTCCGGTATTTGTCTAACAAGATAGTCATGGAATTTGCAGTAGCCAAACTGGGCCAGAAGCCAGATACAAATTAGTCCATGCAATCTGTAACATCAAGAATGTTTCTACTCAGTTTGTCTTCAATTCTTAATTCTAGGGAAAGTAAGAACTGAAACCAAATATTGAAGAAGTTCAGACCATTTTTCTGTAGAAGAACCTAATCTCCATCTTCAAAAGACTAAGTCCTGTCCTATCTCTGATTCAGTTTCCTGGAGCCAACAAATAATGGTCCTTTAACCAGATGGATAAGAATTGACTAAATAATTGAAGGACATCATTTCAAAACATCTGTTAGCCTGTTCACTGTTCAATTACCTGCTGGGTGGAAGAAAGGGAATATCAGCTTTGAATGAATGTGATCATCCTTCCTCATCTCCTGGCTGTTGCAGGCAAACACTTGTAGGTCAGCCATTTTGGGAAAGATAACTTGAATAGTCGTGGATCCACTTCCAAATTTTCTTTTCTTTTTCTTTTTCTTTTCTGGTGTGTGCACTGGGATGTAATACGTTGGTTTTCTGAGTACATGATGATACAAGATATTCTGTGAGGGTAGTTTAGTTATCTGTTTAGTATTTGTACTAGGGAAACACCTAATTTATATTAAAATTTTATATTGACTAGAATTTTCTATGAATACATATTGTATGCGCATGTATACATGAAATTTTGAACAGATACATATATATGTACATTTTTCATTAAAGTTAAATATCACAGCATTGTCTAGATGACCTTGAAAAATATAAATAGGTCAGACCTAGCTAGTCAGTGAAAATTGAGATCTCAGGACTGAAACGTGAAAAGTGAAAAAGCACCCCAAAAGAAGACAGTGGAAGACCATTTCTGTATTATTGTGCCCCCCCCCCACTCTGAAACTCATCATGGATAAGTTCATGTAGTAACAAGTGGACTTTATATTTACTATGTGAAAGAAACTCAGATATAGTGCAGCATGCTGTTCCCAGAGAAGCTGATAAGATGACTCCAGATAGCCATAGGCATGAAAGTCATAGTCTCTCATGCTCTGTCATCTCACAACTGAATTCAGTGCCACTGCAACTCTGAATATTGTTTTATTTATTTATTTATTGGTTCGATTTCTTTGCTGCCCTTTCCCGGAGATTCAGGGCGGCTTACAATGCATTAAGCAATAGCCTTCATACTTTTGTATATACCTGCTTGGTAGGGCTTTCGGGCCCCTCCTAAGCAGTGTTCTTTTTTATACAAAGTCAGCTTATTGCCCCTACAATCCGGGTCCTCATTTTACCTACCTTGAAAGGATGGAAGGCTGAGTCAACCTTGAGCCTGGTGAGATTCGAACTTGCAGTAATTGCAGGCAGCTGGTGTTACTTAATAGCACTTTAATCAGCTGCGCACCAACATGGGGGGGTTGTGTCAACTATCAAATGGATATCTCCACTAGTACTCTTAAACAGCTCTCTTCTTCAAGGTAATATTATCTACACAAGTACATCAGGGATGGGTTTCACTTACCTTTACCACTGGTTCACCCTGTGCGCGCACTGACTTCACATGTACCCGGCCTTCCATGCATGTGCTTTGTTCGCTTGCATGCCTTCCACGCATGCACCCGACCTTGAAAACGTGCCTGAATAGCACGACTTGGAGCCAGGACGGGTGGACGGGCAGACGGGCGGGCCCACCTGCGATCGCTGCTACTGGTTCACCTGAACTGGTGCGAACCGGCTGAAGTACATGCAGTTTTAAGCAAAAGACATAAAAAAACCCACAAGTAAGGTGGAGAGGTCTACCCTAGAGAATGTATTTTGATATCTGTGGATTTGGGATTGGACGGGGTCAAGTACCAAACAGGTATTTCCACCAACTAGGAATCACATGGCTATCCTTTGCCAAAAGGCAGGGCCAAATTTCTGTACTCACACCTCATTCCTGTAAGGTTAACAGACTCCCTGCATTGTAGATCTGCATCTTCTATCTCTTCCCTGGATATAATACAGATAGGCTCTGAGCTGATCCTGTACAGCATATCATTGTCAAATAATCAGCCGTCACGAAGATAAGCTGTTTAGGGGGGCATTAAGTCCAGTTCCTTTCTCGAGCTGCTTGCTGGAGCCCTTTCAGATCATCTAATGGGGTTATGTAAATAAAAATCTGGCTGCTCAATCAGGCTAGGGAAATCAAAAGTCTGTTGAACGTTGCCTTCTGGTTCAGGCTCCACACAGTGTTTGTAACAGCCAGATCTGTTTAAGAGCATTACATATAGCTTTCTAGTAGAGTTTGCCACACAGGCCTGAAACAGCTTCTCTTAGTCTAATGAAAAAGAGAAAGCAGGGAATTTGGACTGTACTTAAGGGAACAATGTAGAAAGACTTTTCTGTGCCCAAATACAAGAAACTTAGACGAAGAGGCATAAATCGTTCCAAACCATTTTATTAAAGCATTGTTTGTGACTAAGCCAGAATTGGTTGGATTCACATAGGATGCTAAGCCATAAATCATGAATGACTAATCATGATCACATAGACCATACAACCTTCCAATCCGAGTCAAATAGAAGTATGACTTACTTCGACTCCTTGGAATTTAGCAGATAGAAGCAGGTAGTAAAAAAAAATTGGATTTCACCACTGCTGTTAAGTATAATTCCATTCTGAAAAACAAAACTTGTAAGTTTGCTTCTATTTTTTTCTCCATGGTAGCTTTAGAATCTAGAGCTCTGTTTCCAAAGTTCTAACCAAACGGAGCCAATTCTGGAGGGACGAGGGCAAGATTGGGCTGTTTCCAGAAACTGGGGCCCTCCTATTTCATTGAGATGTCTCTTTTTTTTTCTGCTGATAAAGAATCCGTACTTGCCTCATGAGCTCCCAAATGTCTCTCTCGCTCTCCCACCAGTTATGGGTCTGAGAATCCATTTCAGCAGCTTTATGTACCCCAGTGGAACACAGCATGTTTCTTGTTTTTCTCTTCCTGCACAGCTCTGTCAACAGATTGCAGCAGAGCTTGACAAAGTAAACATTGCACTGAGACAAATCCATTTCTGGAAGGCAACTAAGTGAATTCTGCTATAGAAAGAAAACTAAGCAATGAGGGGAGGTGGGAAATTAAACTTAAGTAACTGACTCCGTGTGAGTATTATCTCTTCTTCTGTACTCTCAGGAAGAAAAACTCAGAAGTCTTTGTGTTTAGGAGCATACCATTTTGCACCCTGCTCATTTTATTTCTCGGTCATTCCCTCTAAGAAGTTTACGCTCCAAACTGTTTTGTTTTGTTTTCCTAATAATGCAGAACCATTCCTGTCAGGAACAAAAGAAGAAAACGCCAGTGTTGTGCTCAGGAATCCAAAGAATTCACATCTGTTGCTGTAAAAAATCTCTTACATCTCCTTGTTTGTGGTGCATTATTACAGGAATCATGTGATTTAATGAAAACATTTGCTGCCTCTGTCCGTCCACTGCTTTGGATGAAAAGACGGGTAGCTTAGTTCAAGCTGACCGAACAGCTGAGAGGCGATCTCCACATATGATCAGAGCCAGGCATGCTTTGATTCAGAGCAGGGCACAATAGGATCATTCAAAAAGTTGTCCTTCTCAAAGGCCTTTTTGTCCACTCCCCCATATGCCTGGGATGTCCAAGCATGTAAAAATGCAAGGCGAGGAATGGCAGAGTGGGAAAGAAAATTAGTGAAAAGTCTCCTGAACAAAAATATGCCTTTCTTGGCAAACAGAGTGTAGGCTGTATTCAGGTTTTACAGTATGAAGCTGCTTTTGTTGACGCGTTAGTGAACCTGTAGGCCTGTCCCACATTCAGAGGAATGTGCCAGTAAAACAAAACGAAAAACACTGAAAAGGCATTCTTGAAATAAAGCCCTGTGGGTGTTTTAAAATAAAATTATCTAAAATATTGACAACTTTGAGTTTCAAGAACATCAATGTCAGCCGCAATTCAGTATTTGAATACATTGAGTCCTTGACTTCACGAGTTCTTGACTTGTAACTTTGAACAGCTGCTAAACAAGTGGTTATAACAGTGCTGAAAAAAGTGACTTACGACTGATCCTCACACTTGTGACCATTGCAGTGTCCCTGTAGTTACCTGATCCAATACTTCAATACCCCAAATATGTCAAGTATTTCCAATGGTTGCAGCCTCCTAGGGTCATGTGATTGCCATTTGCAACCTTCCCAGTTGGCTTCCACCAAGAAAGGTCAATAAAGGAAGCTGGATTCGCTAAACGACAGGTCATAAAATCAGGCACAAGTCATTTAACAACCACTCTGCTTAGCAACAGAAATTCTGGTCCCAATTGTGATCATAATTTGAGAACTACTTCTATATTTTCTGTGTCTTACATTTGTGTAGCAGCAACACAATTTAAAGTTGTTAAAATGCAATTTAACCTGCTCCTATATTGCATCTGAGGATAAGGACAGGATTTGCCAAAAGTACTAGTAATTAGTGGATATGGCTGTGGGAGTAGAGAAAATCCTACTTCTGATTCTCTTCACAAATGCTGAAAATGGCATTTTATTGGCACCCTTAGGACATTTCTTTTCCTGGGAGCACAGCCATCTATCCTCTCAGGAAATGTTAAAGGTGTGTGGATTTTTTAGCCTGGAGAAGAGAGTGGAAAAGGTGATGCGATAATAACCAGGTTCAGATATAAGAAAGGCTATCACAAATATGATAGAGCAATTTTTTAAAAAACTTTTGCTCCAAAAAAATAAAGCATCTTTACTAGCCTGTTTTCTGATCGATTGGTGTTGTGTGATTAGCCTCATCCCCTCCCCAAGCAGCCATTTTATGAATAGGCAATCACCACTCCATTTTGTTTTCTTTGGGCTTCCGTGACTTGCTCTCAAAATGTTAAATGAGCCTGCTGAATGTGTAGTCTAACTGTTCCTTCTTTAACCCTGAAATGGGTTAAAGTTCACAGTGCTGGTCAAAGGCGAGTGCTGGATCAGTAACAGAGTCCATAGATGACCATTTTCTCTGCTCCACAAGCAGTATTATCATTTAGCTTGTATATGGGATGCCATACCATTTCATCCAGGTTAAATAATCCCACCATAAAAGTTATTAAAACCATAAGTTATTAAATCTAATGGTCTCATTCTCTAGGGCCGTGATGGCGAACCTATGGCACGTGTGCCACAGGTGGAACGCGGAGCCATATCGGTGGGCACATGAGCTCAACTCCGGCACACTGATTTTCAGGCCTTCTGGGCTCACCAGTCAGAGAACAGGCCATTTCCAGCCTCCGGAGGGCCCCTGGGGGGATGGAGAAGGCTGTTTTTGCCCTCCCCAGGCTCCTAGAAAGGCTCTGGAGCCTGGGGTGAGTGAAAAACGGGTCTACCAGGCCCACTGTGCCATCTTGCGCCAAAAGCGGGGGGAGCATTGGGGGGGCGTGCACACATGTGTGTGGGGAGGTGGAGCGCATAGAATTATGGATCTTGGCACGCACACATGTGACCCCCCCGCGCTCCCCCCGCTTTTGGCACACAATGGCAAAAAGGTTAGCCATCACTGCTCTAAGGGAAGAAATCTATTTTTTGTATTTGACGATTGTTTCAAATGTCACTGGCTGAACCCGTATTTTAAAAAAATAAATGATGCCAAATTCAACTCCTGCATCTCCAGATAATAGGTGGGATAGATCTCAACATGCTATCCAGTCAAGTCACCTCCAGGCAATGCATCATCAGATAATACTGAACTCTGTGGATCCCCAATGTGACTTGTTATAATGCATTTCCTATGAGGTCATTCTAAGCAGTTGTTTGCTGACAGCTGAGCTTTTCTTGTTGCTGCTCCTTGGTTAGAAGGCCAAAGTATTGGGAGGTTAACTGACTTCTTCCAAGACACACAATCTGGGCCTTTCAGAGCCAAGGTTGAATTTAAGCCACCAGAGCTCTTGTAAATGTTAGTGTGAGGTTTCCTGCCAGCATTCAACCTCACCCATCTGAATATGACAAGCAAATGAGTCCAAAAGATTTTTGCCAAATATCTGTGGCAGAGTACAGCTAGTCTAATTTCAAAAGGCTGGTGAAAATAGAATGGTGTAGAGATTTATTTACACATCATGACCAACTGGTTCTTAAATCTTGTAGCGCTATTCAACTACAGGTAGTCCTTGACTTACGATCACAATTGAGCCCAAATTTTTTGTTGTTAAGTGAGACATTTGTTAAGTAAGGTTTGCCCCATTTTACGACCTCTCTTGCCACAGTTGTTAAGTGAATCTGACTTCCCCATTGACTTTGCTTATCAAATGTTGCCAAAGGTAAAAATCACATGACTTTGGGACACAGCAATGGTCATAAGTATGAACCAGTTGTCGAGCGTCTGAATTTTGATCACATGATCATGGGGATGCTACAAGGGCTGTAAGTGTGAAAAATGGTCATAAGTCACTTTGTTCAGTGACATTGTAACTTTGAACAGTCACTAAATGAACTGTTGTAAGTTGAGGATTACCTGTACTGTTTAAAAAAGCGCAAAACAATACATACAAAAGCGTAAATTTTCAATAGCCCTGTAGATATTCTTTGTTTGTTTTTAAGGGAGTGAGAATGGATGACAGATATTCAAATTCAAAATAATATGCTGAATTGAACATATATGGTTCAAATTCACTTCTTTCTTATGATGCCTCCTTCTAGGGATGGGGACTAGGACAATTTGAAAATATGTCAGCAGGAAGGTGTCTACAAGTTTGGTGGCTTGAAGGTTTGATATCTCTTGCAACCAATTGGTGTAGAGAGGTGGGTTCAGAGGTTGCCAGGAGTCTGACAGGAAGTTGTACAATAGAGATCTCAGTTTTTCTAGCCACTTACTAATCCCGTCACTTTTTTCTTATAAAGCTATTTAGCTAGGCAGTTGTTATGGAATTGCCTCATTTTTTTTCATTGAGTTACTGTATGGTGGCTCACAATAGAACTGACCAGGGAGGACTTAAACCCATAATTAACCTCTGGAATGTTAAAACCCCACAGCTGCCTGAGCTTAAGCATAACACCATCACCTGGTTCGTGATCCAGTTGATCGTATCATCTGAAGACCTCACTGTGGCTCATTTTGTGGCTTGGATTATACTCATGCTTCATTGGCATCCGATTCATTCCAAGGCAGTTATTTATTTATTTTTCCTTATCACTGATAAAACTCTAAATGGGCATCCGAAAGTCTGCTTCTTTTGACATGACCCGGCTTCACATATAATCATTTTGGTGACCTTATTCTAGAAATGTAGCTGGTGGCATGCAAGATAAGGAAACAGCCAGTTCCACATTGACTCACTCTTTTTCAGGAAAGATTAGACTGGCCTCTTCCTTAATGATTTCTAAGTGAGGGAAGGAAATGTTTTCATGCAATCATGCTACATTTTCTCTGCCTTGTTTTTATTCTAGATTTTAGACAACTCCAGTTTACAAAGCCAGCTTGTAATATTAAGATTAGGGTTATCGTATTAAGATTTTCTTTGTTCTCTGTAAAGTGAGTCATAGACCAAGTGGTATAGAAATTATGAGCAAGCAAATACTTAGCATATATCAGGTCACAAACCCAAAGAGATTCCATTTGTCAATTGCATATGGCAAATTTCACACCCTACTGACCATCATATTGGACAAGGATCCACATCAGAACTGTGTGTATCTGTTTGAATTTATTAGCCACTTAACTCCAGTGGACTATGGCCGTGATGGTGAACCTATGGCACGGGTGCCACATGTGGCACATGGAGCCATATCAGTGGGCATGCGAGCGTTGCCATAGCTCAGCTCCAGCAAGCATGTATGTGCTGGTCAGCTGATTTTTGGGCCTTTTGGTCGCATCGGAAGTTGGGAAATGGGCCGTTTTCGCCCTCCCCAGGCTCCTAGAAAGCCTCTGGAGCCTGGGAAGGATGAAAAACAGGCCTACCAGGCCCACCAGGCTAACACGTGCTAAAAGGGGGGGTTCACATGCATGCGCATGGGTGGGGTGCATTGAATTATGGGTGTGGGCACACACGTGGGCGACCTCCCTGCGCTCCCCCCGCTTTTGGCATATGACGGCAAAAAGGTTAGTTATCACTGGACTCTAGGCACCATACAAAACTAGAAAAAAACAAACAAACAGAAAAACAGGGGGGGGGGGAATCAAACGAAACAAACAGCCGAGACTTTACTAATTTTAATGATCACAAAGGTTAAAAAAAAATAGGGCCTTAGACAAACAATAATACATCAGCCCCCAGCTTGGGAGCAAGTGGTTTTAAAGGCTTTCTGGAATCCTATGAGAGATGGTATCCTCCTTATCTCTCTGTGTGTGGGGGGATGCTGATCCAGAAGCCGTGACAAAGAAGACTCTTCATTATCCTGCAAGTTGGAAACATTGAATACAGGGGAACCTAGAGCCCATCCACTGCTAATCCCTAGTGCCAGTCCAGAAGGATACTGTGATCAACAGCATTGAAAGTCATTGTAGGAAGTGTAGAGAGGGCATTTCACTCTTTCATCTGTACCCAGCCATCCCAATCATATTATTAATTCAGGATTAATTAATTTTTCATATTTTTGAACCATCCATCTCCCTACTAACCTTCTCTTTTCCCATTTCTTCTGTTCTTCAATCCCTTTCCTTGAGAACTTTTTTTAATGTATCACAAATATGGCTATTAAACTGAATTTATGTAATTCATGCAATGAAACATTTTTTTTATTTTTAATTATTTATTTACTTTTCACATTTTTGAACTGCCCGTCCCCGGCCATATTGGACCTTAGCATGTGCCTTCCCGTCTGGAAAAATAAATGATGAGTTAAGCAACATCATCTAAATACGTTAACATGAATCTTAGGCAGCAAAAAGCAAATTCTGTTTTCTAGAAGAAACTGCTGCTGTCATTATTATTACTCAATAGCCGGAGTCAGGTACACTGGTGGGTTGCCCCCGGTTTGGACCGGTTCTATAGAATCGGTAGTAAAACTGGCGGGAGGCTCCGCCCACCAACTCCGACATCATCAGGAAGCTTCTCCGCGTGTGAACCGGTAGTAAAGGTAAGTAGAAACCACCCCTGGTCAGGTTGTCCATCCAGGAAGAGAAAAAAGGTCAGAGTGTTGATTATACAGTTGTGGCCACCATTTTGTATTTTTAAACCTATCCTGTGGTCATCCATAACAACAGAGGTTAACGTTTTTCCTCCAAAGCTTTTGAATGTCTTTTTGTTTTGATAGTATTGATCAAATATTATCCTACCAAGGGAGGCATTTTATTGTTCTTTCTCTGTTATGGAATGAAAACCATACCTGTAAGAACCTTTACTGCAATGAAAAACAAGCATCTTTTGCCATGTATAATTGGGCTAATGCACCAACAATTCCCTTTTTTACAACCCTGTAATCCTGTGTAATTTAATTTTTAAAAAATTCTGCTATTTTTCACTTAAAATAAACCAGAACAGTTAGTTAGGATGCATTTTTCTTTCTTTCCATCATTCTGAGATTATGTTTTCCTGAATAAATGTTTTGCTTTTAATGGTATGGGACTGTAAATAAATGATTTGATTTGAATGTTTTGTTCAGCTATTCTTTGTCTGTGTTTTTAATACGTCAAGTAGAATTTGAAAACTCTGTTAGGGCTGTTCCTGATTATTTATCATTCAACTGAAAAATACAATTCAGTCCCTTAATATAATCAGAATAACACTGTAGCAAGCATATAGAAACAGCCTGAAGACAGGCCAGAGATATATCGGAGCTTCAGATGCCTCACTAATCAACAATAAACAAACAAACAAACAAACAAATAAAGTATTGCTATTTTTCTGGGGCAGATTCGCTGCCTTTGAAATATATAATAGCGTGTGTTGATTTATGAAAGAATATTATCTTCTCTAGTGACTTTTACCATATCGAGAGCCAGTTAGGCTTAGTGGTTAAGGCACCACACTAGAAACCAGGAGGCTGTGAGTTCTAGTCCTGCCTTAGGCATGAAAGCTGCTGAATGATTTGGGGCCAGTCACTTTCTCTCAGCCAAATCTACTTCACAGGATTGTTATTGTGGGAAAAATAGAAAGAGGAAGGAGTGTTATGTATGTTCACCACCTTGAGTTACTTATTAATAAATAAAAGTGGGATAAATATTGAATAAATAAATAAATGATCATAAAATGTAGGAGCCTGGTTTAGCTCAGCAGACTAAAAAAGCATAGTGATTAAGACCAGCTGTCTGCAATTACTGTAAGTTCGAATCTCACCAGGCTCAAGGTTGACTTAGCCTTCCATCCTTTCTAAAGTAGGTTAAATGAGGACCCAGTTTGTGGGGGCAATAAGCTGACTTTGTATAAATATACAAAAGTATGAAGGCTATTGCTTAATGCATTGTATGCCGCCCTGAGTCTCCAGAGAAGGGTGGCATATAAATCAAATATTTTTAAAAAAAGCCTATTTCTAAGAAGTACATTAGGCTGAATCGTTCACTTTGCTCCAATCCTGAGTTCATTGCAATCTCCTTTGGTTATTTGATGCTGCTGAAGAGACTGAAAAAGAAGTTATTGTCAACCAGGCATCAAACATCAGACAGCTGAAAAAAGTCCATAATTCTTGAGTTCAGCTGATAACAGAACTCAGTTCTATGAATAGACATGCAACTGTTGTTGAAGCTTTTTCTCTAATTCATCGTTAACAGTAATATGGGGCTTTCAAACATTCAGAAACCTGAAATTACTCCCATGTGCAATTTTCATAAAGGACCTGTAGGAATGAAAACCCAGGTATTTGAATACCACTGTCTCTATATACCTCAGTTTCTATAACTGGAAAAAGATTAATATTAAGCAAGCAAATCTGGAATAAAATGAAGCTAACATTATGATTTCTTAAAGCAGGGGTGTCAAACTCAAGATCCGGGGGCCAGATCTGGCCTGTGGGGGGTTTAGATCTGGCCTGCGGGGCCACCCTGGAAACAGCGAAGGCCTTCCCGACCTCTGTTTTTGCTGGCAGAAGGTTGCAGGAAGCTTTTGCAGTTGAAAATGGAACTCAGGTGCCCATTTTGGTTGGCAGAGACTTTGGGCCACCACAAGTGCCCCCAACACAAGTGACATCAAGCTGGCCATGCCCACCCTAGCCCCCCAAAGTCAAACATAATCCTGATGTGGCCTTCAATGAAATTGACTTTGAGACCCCTGTCTTAAAGGAAAGATATCCCACAATTGTATAAATATAAGTATCTTTGAAAAAGGGAGAGAAAGCTGTATTCATCTATTAGGAAAACAACAACAATAACAATGCATGAAGAATATCCTAAAGAGGCTCCGTAAACATATCGCTACAAAATGGGCAAGCAGAGAAATTAGAGGAAATCCCCTCCTTGCCAAAAAAAGTAAAAGGAAAAAAGAAATGACAGTGTAAAGAGAAAGAGAGGGGGAAAAAATAGACCAAAAGTTGTTGTCATAAAGTCTGCATTAGCTTCAGCTGCCAGCTGGTGAATGAAGAGTATGCATCTCTAGCTATCAGTTTACATTTAGAGTCCTGGCATGCAAAGAAACAATGGTGGTCCCCCTGTTTTTGAAAAGATAATGTGAATATTACTTTAAAATTAAAATAAATATTTATTTAAAGATAAACTAAACTAGACCACCTCTAGTCCACAGAGAAACTCACAGATTCTTGATTTTTAAAGAGAACGGAAGTTAAGAGAAGCACGGCCATCTTCAAGAAACCAAGCTAGAGATCCATATTAATTTGTTCATATAGTTAAATGGATGTCTAGAACTATTTTCATGACCCTTTTTCCTCTCTGCCCTTTTTTACGTTTGCAAATACAGTACAGTATGAGGAGAAGGAGGGCAAGCATTACTAATGCTACTTTACCACACACTGTCAAGTACTTATAAACCCTATTTATAGCTACAGTTAAAGATTCAGATATGAAGTACTCCATTAAAAGACCACTTTAATGAGCCCTCAGAGAAAATATCTGACAAAGCCTTTTGAGCTCATAACTGCTTGCTTGTCCTGGGCTTCTTGCTTGTTAACGTTCATAAAATATAGATACTGTGAATGAAATACCAGCACTCTCGTTCTGCTATCAACAGATTGCATTGTGTGGTTAAGAAATGCACCACTAGAACTTAATTGCCACGTTGTCATTTATCTCTAGATGAGTGAAGAACACACCTTTGGTTGGAGCTCTTCTCCCCTGAGGCTTTTGTTTCTGATGATTCACTAGGTCAGCATCTGGGAGGATAATCTCAGAAATATCATCCAAGTCTATTAAATTAGAGTCACAGAGCAAAACTGCCTTAGATGTAGTGCTAGCTCCGGGGTTGTTGAGGACTGGCCCAACAGCTATAACAAACCTTTGGTGGGATTTAAAGCAATGAAAAAAGCTATCTTTGACTTATGGGATCCTACGGTGTCATCACAGGTGGTAGGAACGTCATGAGGGAGCAAGGATAAAAGAAATCCAGATCATAAAATTGGATTTCTTTATATTCCCCCCCCCCCACCTTCATTCTACTTGGCTTTCAAATACTGATGTCAATTTTTTTAAAAAAGAAAGGTAGCTAATGTTTTAGCACAGATTCACAAAAGCGGCAAGTTAACAAGTATTATCTCTTTTCTATTGCTAATTGCCGATTTTGGTCTTTGGGATATTTATGCCAGAAGCAATTTTGCACAGAATTAGCCTGTAGGTCCATCTTTCCAGGATTGTCAGGATGAACTGGCAGCAATCCTTCAGGGATGCAAGCAGGGATTTCTCTCAGGCCAACTGGAGAAACTGGAACTGAGGCTTCTGCATGTAAAATAGGTGCTCTACATAGGAGCTATATTCTCCTTTTATGGGCTGTTGCTGTGATAGCCTATCACAGTGAGCCTATCACTATTTAAGGGAAACTCAAGGCCAGGAAAGAAAGATATACCTGTCTCATAAAACCTGGGATCAAGGATTGCCTAGGCTGTTTAAGGATCAAGCCAATAAACAGATCCTCTTGTTCTGGGTATAGAAGATATCCAAAATAATCAACTATAGGTTTGAAAGATATTAATTCATATTCTTTCACTTTTTTCCTTGTATTTGGTCACTCCTATCTTGTTTGTGCAATGACATAAATAAGGAACACAAGATAAACAAGGAAATAAGGAACACAAGATGCAACTTTGTGCTAATTTAGACTATGGCTGTCTTGTGCAATGTATTAGATCACTGTTTGCTTAATCTTGATTTGTCAATTCAGTCACAAGCAGGCTTGAGTTCAAACACACCACACTGAGGCTTAATGACTAAGCTGTAAACCAGAGTTTACAAAGCACAACCACTGAGTTCCTGCAACATATTCAGCCACCAGGATGCAAATGCCATTGTGCTTTAGTATGATGTGTGCGCCTGTCAAAATATCAATCTGGTTAAGAATTGATTGGCCTGGTGGCCAGAGTAGCTCTCTCTAGGATCTCAGGCAAAAGACTCTATCATTTGTGCTGCTATTTGATTCATTTCAAATGGTGGAAGAGTTTAGGTTAGGATTTCAAAACCTGGCATGTTCTGCATGGAATATTTTACCATTGATGTATGTTCTACTTCTCACTTGTAGCTCTTTCCCCAAATAGCACTATATTATTAGTGAAGGGCAGAATAACCCTTAACTCTGCCATGAATTCACTGTGACCTGGGGTTACCAAGAAAGACATTAGGTTTGATAGGAGCTTAGGTAAAATGCTCTCCACTGCTACTTTTTGGTGGGCCTTCCATAAAACTTGAGTAAGGCATGGGATGACATCCCAACATCAGGGATGAAAAAGATGAAGTTTGCCTTCAAAAGTGCTGATGGCTGTGGTAGAGCATGCTGTATTTTTTCTGTGCTGTTTTGTGGACACAGGTCCCTCATTGAATATTTCTGTTTAGTGGGGTTTCTCCTCAAAAAAGTACATGAGTTTGCAACTTTATTATTTTTTAATAATTTTTATTCATAAGCATTTTTGAAAAACAGTGACTTGTCAGGATAATATTTACAAATAGGGCAAAACCAAAGAAAAATTGATAGTAACTCTTAGCACACAAACTAATAACAATAACAATAATATAATAACAGTAATTATAGTAGTATAGCCAAAAAACTTAAACTAAATTTCTTCTTATGTTAGCTTATTTACATTTTTATTCCTTACTATAATTATAGTTTTATACATCTTTGAATGGATAGAGACAAGAGGTAGAAATGAGAGAAAGTAAGAGTATGAATGTTAACCATTGTTAGTATGGAGTTTGCAGCTTTAGATTGCAGCTACCTTCAATACGGGGATGATATCCGTGGCCAGATAGAAAACCCCAAGGAGTTTTTATTACAAAGTTGTGCCTGTTAGATCAGGCGCAGGAAAGAAGACAAGACCAGCGGGGTCTGTTCAACAAGTTTTATTCAGCTCTTAACTAAGTCAGAACAGACGAACGGCTGTGCTGCCGGAGCCCTTTTTATAGCGCTCCGGCAGACCAGCCGTCCAATGACAGCGGTTTAACTTTCCCGCCCGGAGGATTAACCAATCCCCGGCCGGATGTCCTTATAAGGACATAACACTCCTCCCCCCCTAGATGAAACATGGTTCAGCTCGTGTCAATCAACAAACGTAGTCACGCAGGTAGGCGGGACGTCTGGAAGCCCTGCTCGACCTGCGCAGTTCATTCTGTTCTCCGTCGTCCGTCTGGAAGGTGGCCGCTCCGGTGTCCTCCGACCCTCGCCCCCGGGATGCCTGCCGCTGGGTCGTTGAAGGTGCCGGTCCTGTCCGTGCGCCTCCGGCCTTGCTGCTGGGCTGCGAAGTGGTCGTTGCAGGTACCGGCTCCGGTGTGCCGCCTCCCGACCCGCTGTTGGAATACATCTGCTGGTCCGGTTGGTCTCTTCCCTGGCCTGGGTGCCGATCGTCGTAGGCCGGTAAGTCCCTTGGTTTATTTTTATTTTTTGAAAATTGTCCGTTTCGTTGATTCTTGTGATGGTCGACCCTGTCTGGGTGGTGCAGGTCGACCTGGTCGGGTCGTTGTTGCTTGGGACGGGGGTCAGCTGGACGGGAGATTTCAAACGGGCGTTTTAGTTCCTGCATGCAGGGGTGTCGTAGGCCTCCCTCACCGGGTTGTTGTTGGCCCTCTCGGTTGGGCATGTCCCGGTCTACTGGCGTTCCCTGGAGTTCCTTGCCGTCGGGGTGGCGTTGGGCTGCCTTGCCGGGGAGGCGTGAGTTTCTGTTGCCGTGGAGTCCCCTGTCTACTCGGCAGTTGCAGTACGGTAGCTGGTCTGCTGGCTGGCCGGTCATGTCGGGGTGGTACGGCCCTTCCTCGACTGGGTGTTGCAGGGCTACCTCAAAAGGGTGGTGTTGTCCTGCCCTGCCAGGGTGGTGTTGCCCTACCTCGACGGGGAGGTTTTGTCCAGCCATGTAGGGGTGTTGTTGTCCTACCTCGTCGGGGTGGTTTTGTCCTGCCTTGTAGGGGTGTTGTTGTCCTACCTCGTCAGGGTGGTTTTCGCCATCCCCTTCCCACCGCTTCCGGAGTTGGTCGATGTGACGTCTACAGACCACTCCATCTTGCAGTTCAATAGTGTAGGACTTCGGGCCGGTTGTGCTCTCGATTCTCCCCTTTAGCCATTTCGGCAGGCCGTGGAAATTAAGCGCGAAAACCGGATCTCCTGCAGAGAAGGCTCGGAGGGGGCGGCTCGCGGTTGCGGTGACCTCGGAGTGGTACAGGGGGTGTAGTCGGTCCAGGGGTGACCTCAGCTTCCTGCCCATCAGCAATTCGGCCGGGCTCTTTCTAGTGGTGGCATGCGGCGTAATATGCTGTATCAAGAGGAAGTTGTCGATCTTCTCTTGCCAATCGCCCGGTCCCATCCTGGCAAGGGCCTCTTTAGTGAACCTCACCATCCTCTCAGCTTGTCCGTTGCCAGCCGGTCTGTAGGGGGCAGAGAGGGCATGGCGAATGCCCAAACTGGCCAGGAACTCCTCCATTGGTTTCGAGGTCAGCTGCGGGCCGTTGTCGGAAACAAGGACGTCCGGCAGCCCGTGGGTAGCAAATAGTCGCCGGAGGGCTCTAATGGTGACCTCAGTAGTGATGGATGCCAGGGGAATGACCTCAAGCCACTTGGAAAATGCGTCCACCACTATCAGCAGGAACTTTCCTTGCATCGGGCCCGCAAAGTCTATGTGTATTCGCGCCCACGGGTTGCTCGGTGTTTCCCATTCCGCAATAGGTGTTTGCGGAGGGGCGGGGCGGACTTCTTGGCACGGATCACATCTGGAGACCCAGTCCTCAATGTCTTTGTCCAGTGATGGCCACCAGACGTAGCTCCGTGCCAGTCCCTTCATGCGTACGATGCCAGGGTGCCCCTTGTGCAAGGTTTCCAAAGTCTTTAGGCGCAAAGCCTGGGGAACCACGACCCTGTCACCCCACAGCAGGCAGCCCTTCATGGTTGACAGTTCCTGCTGCCTCTTTGCAAACGGCTTGAAGTCGTCGGTCAACGGTCCCGCAGGCCAGCCGCGCAGCACCCAAGACATCACTTGTTTCAAAGTCCGGTCTTTCTGGGTTAGTGCCGCGACGTCTGCGGATGTGACTGGGCAAGCCAGGTCGCCATCGATATGATGCAGTCCCAGGGTGGGGGCAGGGTCCTCCACTAAGTCTTTTGACGGGCATCTGCTCAAGGCGTCAGCGTTGCTGATGTTGCTGCCCGGCCTGTGGCAAAGTTCGTAAGAGTACCCGGCCAAAAAAATTGCCCAGTGTGTCATCCTGGGCGATGAATAGTTAGGTGTGGGCTTGCTTCCAGACAGAAGGCCCAGCAGGGGCTTGTGGTCTGTGATGACCGTGAACCTCCGTCCATATAAGTACTCATGGAAGCGCTTGACGCCAGCAACGATGGCCAGGGCCTCTTTGTCCAGCTGGCTGTAATTTCTCTCGGCGCTGGACAGCGTCTTCGAGAAATAGGCGATGGGTGCTTCCTTCCCGTCCGGGAATTGATGACTGAGGACTGCTCCGATGCCGTAGGGGGATGCGTCGCAAGTCAATAGCAGGGGGAGTGTCTCGTGGTATTGGATGAGGACACTCTCGGAAGAGAGCAGGTTCTTGACAGCTCTGAATGCTGCTTCCTCTTCCTTCCCCCACCTCCAGGAAACCGCCTTCCCCAGCAAGCGATGGAGCGGTTCAGCCACGGAGGCTTTCTGTTTCAGGAAAACACTGTAAAAATTCAGTAGTCCCAGAAACGCCTGAAGCTCCGTCTTGTTTTGGGGGGCTGGAGCTTCATGGATAGCCCTAACCTTAGATTTAGTGGGGTGAATGCCGTTCTTATCAATGAGATAACCCAGGAACTCGACTTCCTGGACCCCGATGATGCACTTGTCCCTCCTGACTCTCAAACCCTTCTCCTTGAATCGCTGTAAAACCATGCGCAGTCACTCAAGTAGTTGGGTTTTGGAGTGGCCGGAGATCAAGACATCATCGAAGTAAGGGACCGCCCCTGGAATGCCTTGAAGAAGGCGTTCCATAAATGATTGAAAAATACCTGGGGCTGCGCTGACCCCAAATTGGAGGCGCGTGCATTTAAAGGCCCCTCTATGGGTGACAATGGTTTGTGCCTCCGCAGTTTTTTCATCCACTGGCAATTGCTGGTAAGCTTGGGCCAGGTCCAATTTTGCGAATATTGATCCGCTCCCAAGTGAGTGCAGCAGATGTTGCACCACTGGGACCGGATATGCGCTCTGCTGGAGGGCCTTATTTATCGAACACTTATAGTCGGCGCAGATGCGCACAGACCCATCATGCTTCATCGGGGTCACAATGGGGGTCTCCCATGCAGCATGATCGATCGGTTCCAGGACCCCCTGGGCGACAAGCTTATCTATCTGGGCGTCGACCTTGGGCCTCAGGGCGAACGGAACCCTGCGGGGCTTAAGCCTAATTGGGGTGACATTTTTGTCCAAATTGAAGGAAATAGGTTTCCCCACAAATCTCCCCAGCTTACCATCGAAGACTTCCTTGAACTCTTCGATGATGGCGTCGAGTTCGTCCCTACGAATTTGGTGGATCCCGCTGATAGACAGCCCCAATGGCTCGAACCACTCCATCCCCAGCAGGCTCGGGCGGTTCCGCCCCACGACAGTGATGGGTAGGACGCCCTGGAAATCGTGGTAGGTGACCCGGAGCGAAGTCCTCCCCAGGATCTCAACAGGGTTGCCGCCGAAATCGACAAGACGGGCCCGTAGGGGCTTGAGGTCTCTCTTCGAGATGCCCGGTTTCAGACGCTTTAACTGGTGCCAGTCCATGATGGAGTAGTTCGATCCCGAATCAACCTCCATAGAACAGGGTGTTCCCTCCACGATTACGGTGGCATGGAACTTTGCGGCCGCATCGTCAATGGTGTGGATGCCGGAGGACAGCTGATCAGTTCTGGTTGCCGCGTAGCCGCCGCCTCGTTGCTGAGACCTGGCAGAGGACCGTTTGGATGGTCTCTGGTTGTCTTGCCGTTTCTCGCCCCAGCCGGGGGGAAACGGGCCCGGGGTAGGTGCTTCGGCCCTGCAGGCTTCAGCGATGTGCCCTCGCTTGTTGCAGCGTCGGCAGATAGCGTCTCTCCAACGGCACTTGGCCCTGGCATGGCTTCCTTTGCAGCTGCCGCAGGGCTCGATCCGGGCGCCATCTTGGTTGCGCTCGCGACGGTTTTGGCGGGAAACCTTGTGAACGGCCATTTCGTCGTCGGAGCAGGAGCTGGCAGACGACTCTTCAGACGAGCTCTTGGGGTGGCGTTGCAATTTGTGCACCCCTTTAGCCCTACTCATGGCGGCAGCTGCCTTTTCTGAGATCTCGGCTGCGATTGCCTCCTCAACGACGTCTTTCAACGCGATTTTCTTTCGGCTGAGGAACTTACGTTGCAGTCCAATGTCCCTCATGCCGAAGACAATGCGGTCTCTGATGGCGTTCTCAACGTTGTCAAACTCGCAATTTGACGCGAGTTGCCGCAGAGCTGCCACAAAGTCCTTGATGGGCTCCCCTTCCAACTGATTCCTTTGTTGAAAGGTGAATCTGTTGGCAATGGGAGTTCCAGTGGGAGCGTAGTGCTCCTTCAGCACGTCTTGCAAATCGGCCCAAGACATCTCCTCGATGTTCCTTGGGGACACGAGGTCGATGGCCATCTCCAGCACCTCGGAGCCGCAATGCGCCAGGAACAGGGCTCGTTTCCGTTCATCGGAGAGGTCTTGATAGTTGTTTCCCCGCAGAAATTGGCGGAAACGAACCAGATAGGAGGTCCATTTCTCCACTCTGGGGTCGAATTTGGAGATCGGAGCCATCGCGGCTTGTGACGTCTCCATCTTCAGTGACTTCAGCTCAGTGAGGAATTCTCGATGAGTGACTTAGCTCCGCGTGGCGGTTCTTTTCAAGTCCTTCGTCGCCAGTGTTAGATCAGGCGCAGGAAAGAAGACAAGACCAGCGGGGTCTGTTCAACAAGTTTTATTCAGCTCTTAACTAAGTCAGAACAGACGAACGGCTGTGCTGCCGGAGCCCTTTTTATAGCGCTCCGGCAGACCAGCCGTCCAATGACAGCGGTTTAACTTTCCCGCCCGGAGGATTAACCAATCCCCGGCCGGATGTCCTTATAAGGACATAACAGTGCCCAAGGCAGACCACAATTCCCTGGAACTCTAGAGTGATCAGTAGAAGTCCCTTGAAAATAAAATTGCATGAAATGAAAAATTACACTTTCCATTTCTGCTGGAATTTCCCCTATTCTGGGAAGATGTTGCTTTTTCTTGTTCTTATAAAGTTTTGTTAAGAACAAGATGATGATGTCAGTTCTGTTCATAGACTGTAGCATGGGGAAAGCCCCTCCAGAAAGTCAGCTTTGTACCCAACACTGACTGGCAACACAGAAGGAAAACCCTTACATTTAGCAGTAAACCTCTTCTCCTTTCATAGGAAGTTATGCTCTTCTGAGGGGCAACAATAAAACACACAAATTGAGAACTTTGGATACGGAACTTCAAGTAGCCAAAACCTCTGCAGTCACAAATCTTTCATGGACCCCAAGTGAAAACTTTTAACATGATATTAAAAGAGTAGATTGAATGAATATGTCTCTGGGTGGTCAGTGAAGTCTCATAATCACATTTGCTTTCTCAATGAAAAGATGCACGAGCGTTATTTGACATTTATGTTATACTATATGGAATAATGGCTTTCTTTTTCTTTTACAGCTGACACGAGAAGGGCTTTAACTGCCATCAGCTTTCATTGCTTCCACTGACAATTCTCCACCCACCAGTGACGTAAAACTCCAGCCATCGTTCGTAGGTCTGTGCAAAAGGTTTAAACCCAAACACTTCATTTCAAAGTACCTGTTTGGACTGTTCCAAGCATGAAGCAAAATAAGTGTGACTCTTCCATTTGCATGCTTGCGTTGTCTATGCAGAGCACATGAGTTCACTGTTTTGTAACTTGGGATTGGTCTGGTTTGTTTCCCTTCTTTTCTAGTTTAGCCAGTGCAGTAGATGGCCCAGGCACGTCTTCTTAATTTAGACTGAATGGGCTGTTCAGGGAGTGGAGCATTGAGGAAAGAAGTAATTAAGCACATGGCTAAGCAGAAAAGAGCTGGTTACTGCTGCGTGTTTGCAGTCTAGCAAGTTACTGGCACAGGTTGTCATGTCATGTAGTAACGTGGTTGGACTTGTACTTGACAGGCTGCAAAAAAAAAAAAAAAAGAAGAAGAAGAAGAAGCTGGAGAAGAAGAAAAATATATCTATAGTAGGGTGACCTAAGGTGGTTAAATAGAAATAAAAATTAAGGAAGCCTTATGGGATGGATATAATACCGTGTTTCCCCGAAAATAAGACCCTGTCTTATATTTTTTTGAAACCTGAAATAAGCGCTTGGCCTTATTGCCATGCGCTCAAAAGCCCGATAGGGCTTATTATCAGGAGATGTCTTATTTTGGGGGAAACAGGGTAATTGAAACAAATGTTAATAGTTTGGTCCCACTGTTTGGTTTTTTTTTTTTAAATTCATTGTAGTTTTTCTTTTCCAAAACTGTAATACATACTCAAACAGACTGTGTCATTTTTATATACTTTGGATTAACAGTTCATATAAAATCTATATTATATACATATATATATACATCCTCAACTTCCTTATGAATAGTACCTATTTTTGTTCCTGTTGTCTATCCACCTATACCATTTTTCCCAAACTGCATAATATTCCGAATCATCTTTTTCTTTTAATTCTAAGGTTAGTTTATTCATTTTGGCACATTCAAATATTTTTGGATAATCAATCCCTCTGGTGGTAAATTCTTTCCAATATTGTTCTTTCCAATATTGCGCGAATGTAATTCTTGCTGCTGTTAGTATATGTAGGATCAGATATCTTTTTTAAAAAAATCAAATTTATTTTTTAATATTCCCAGGAGAAATGTTTCTGGATTTAACTCAATTTGGCAATTTATTAAATCTTATAGCCAATCTTGCATTTTGGACCAAGTACTAATTGAAACATAAAAAAAAAAGATTGCTAAACTGTGTTACCATAGCCTCTTTAATACTTTCTTTTAAAAAATGCTTTAAAAATCAAAATTGGGCAAAATTTTCTGCAATCTCTATAGAGGTAGCATTCAGTACATGTTAAGGTTGAAAAATAAAAGAACAACAGGTGGAATACCCAAAGCATTTCAAGTTTTGTTCTGGCAGAAAATAATAAAAAAAAAAGAGTAGGATTACTTTCTTCTACACTCAAAATGAAACATGAGTTCTATTTTGTGCATAGACATACTTATTTTCACAGTTTTGGGTGATAGATCTTTATTAGATCACCTTATTAGAATTTGATAAACATGGACATGAAGGTGAGAAGACCAGTAGGGTACAATTAAGATGGTTGTAGTTGCCCTATTACAATACAACAGCCATAGAGCCATTTAAAATATTCTTGATTTCTTCAGTTACACTTGATTTAAAGCACTGATGTGGGACTCCCATTACCTTCACTGTGGCCAGTCTTTTACTGGTCACCAGTAAAAGATTTTAGGACCTGTAGGTGATCTACAACCAGATATATCTAGTTTTCCATCCATCGTTTACAATAATCTATATAGTGAATATATTTTATCCTGTTCTTCATCAGAAAAGATTTGGTTCAGAGCAGGGGTGGTTCTACTTACTTTTACTACCGGGCACGATGTGAACTTCTGTGCATGCACAGATCGCCTATGATGATGTCCGGGTCATTGGGCGGAGCCTCCCGCCGGTTTTACTACCAGTTCTTGCAAACCAGTCCGAACCAGGGGCAACCCACCACTGGTTCAGAGGTGATCACAGAACCTAAGAGCTATGACCCCTGTTCATCTTCTCATAGTCATCTTCTCATCCTCTTTTCTTTTACATCAGTTTGGCCAACAAGAGTTAACTCCTAGAGCCTACAGGGAAGACATATGGAACCCTGGAAGAAAGGAACAAGAAACCAAGAAAAGACTGTTTGCATTTTGGTAACCCCATTGCAGTCCAAGATACTACTGTAACTGTCAACCTACCTTCTCCTGCACTCAGATATTCTATGTATACGTATATTTACTCAGAGGTAATCATCACTGAACTCTATATTAAATTTTGGTGTTATCTGTGAAATTGGCAGAGCTTCCAGAATAGCTGAAAGGGCATAAATTTTGCAGCTGAACCAGAAAGGCAGGTCTTGCACAGTTATCATGGCAAGGCTGATTTCCGTTCAGTGCACCTTGGTTTGACTTACTTGAAAGTCTAGCTACTGAACCTTGGTAAGATTTGATTTTGTAGAGCAGTCACTGAGGAGAAGTGGATTAGTTTTTTTTCCCCCAGCAAGGGGGAGGTTGGCAAATCTAACACTTCCAAATGAAATGATAGGCCATCCTTCCTGCCATCAAATATTACTATTGTGTTGTAGAAGTAGTAGTAGTAGTAGTGTGTGTGTGTGTATACACACAAGGAGTAAAGAGGTGTGTCTATTCTGCTTCTCCAATTCTACTATATGGTTCCTTATAACCTATGCAAACAAAGAGAGAGAATCTTCATATTCTGCTAGTAAATATGTATTGAAGTAAAATGGAACATTATCCTGAGAAATAAGTTAACATATATTCATAATATTAGAGAGGTCAAAAAGAAGTGATATACAGGAGGCAGAGAAAATGATATGTGATATTAACAGTGAACATCACAAAATCATTGTTGGTTTGGAAATCCCTGCTCCTTCTAAGCTCTTCCTTCTGATGACACTGAGTTGCAGCTTTCAGCCTCCCAAAACATGTGTCACAACTGAGTCTTTTTCTGGATTTGTGGGTTTTCCAAGATGGTGGTGGGTGGGCTCTGAAAGAAGGACATATAACAGAATGCATCATGAGGACAGAAAGCAAAGCCCACAAAATGCATACTTGCATCTAATATTAAGACATATAAGGGCAAGGTTTGCATCCTGTTGTTGCCAAATGTTCTCCTTGTGGCTACTTGGAGAAGGCTACGCACTGCCAAGGGACGATCGTATTCCTTCAGCAGGTCAAAGTTTGGAATATGTACCTGAATCTTGACAAAGCATTGAACAAAAGAGAGCCTTCAAACTAAAACTGATAGTGTTTCCTAGTTTGGGTAATGAAATGTCTGCAAGAAACTCAAAGAGCACCAATAACCTCTCATTTTAATCTTGAACTACAAATATTCTCCTTATGGAAAACCTTCTTTGAGGTAGCCCCATATCTTTGGAGTTATATCTGGTGCTAACACTATTCTTTTTTATTCCAAGAGAAAACATTTTTATAGTTTGAGCTTGTCGATCGAAAGGTTGGCAGTTCAGCTGCTTGAATCCCTAGTGCCGTGTAACAGAGTGAACTCCCATTACTTGTCCCAGCTTCTGCCAACCTAGCAGTTCGAAAGCACGTAAAAAATGCAACTAGAAAAATAGAGACCACCTTTGGTGGGAAGGTAACAGCGTTCTGTGTGCCTTTGGCATTTAGTCATGCTGGCCACATGACCACGGAGACGTCTTCAGACAGCACTGGCTCTTTGGCTTTGAAACGGAGATGAGCACCGCCCCCTAGAGTCGGGAATGACTAGCACATATGTACAAGGGGAATCTTTACCTTTACCTTTATTTACAGTACTTGGGGATTTTATCTTATCAAATTCTCAGTTATGTGAAAAGTTATTGTCAAATGTATTCTATTTTTATTACGTGTATTCAGATTTAATCTTGTCATATAAGTTTCAAATATTTATGAGTACTGTCCTGAGATTTGTTTCTGAACCAAGGTACAATTAAACATTATTAAAATGCTTAACTAGTGAATAGGGTTATTCATTTAAATAAAGAATCATTCACACCCTTTTTCACACTTTGAAAATGATTCAGAAATGCTCTGGATTTCATGCACAGAACCTTTGCTGTTCATCAGAGTAGCTTGTCATTTTTCAGGTTTTTGCTCAAGCAAAAAAAAAAGTGCTGCAGTTTTAAGGGTCTTATTAACATTCAAAGTTCCTATAGATTCTCTTAAGCAATGGCTCCTTTTCGTTTCAAAGGGAGTCTTATGAAGTTTGAGCTGCTTTAATGAGCAGCAGAGAAAGTCTGTGCTCTTCTGAGGCCTTAAAGCACTCTTTCAACTCATTTTTGAATTATCCATGGCTCAAAAATGAAATTAATGAAACTAAATGATTTAGATGATTTATTTAAATGAACTTTTTCTGGATAAAGGGTCAAACTTGGCTTTTGGGCAAGCTCTTAAAAGGCCCAACTTCAAAAAGTGGGTGGGTCAGAACAAAACAGGAAATTTCATTAGAATGAAAGAGAATTCATTTGTCAATTGAATATCTTCGATGATCTCTGGGTCCATACTCAAGTCTTTGCCAATTTTAAGATGGGTGGAATTCAGCTCCTAGCTGACTAGGGAATTCTAGAAGTTGAGTTCCACTCAACATTTGCTAAGGTTGAAAAACAATGATCTGGGTAGTACCTTCTTGTGTTCTAAGATTAGTGAGTACAGGTAGTCCCCGACTTACAACAGTTTATTTAGTGACTGTTCAAAGTTACAACAACACTGAAAAAAGTGTCTTATGACTTTACGAAAGTTGCACCACCCCTATGGTCACATCATTAAAATTCAGACGCTTGGCAACTGGTTATATTTATGAAGGTTGCAATGTCGCAAGATCACCTTTTGCGAATGTATGACATGCAAAGTCAAATGGGAAAGGCAGATCCACTTAATAACCCTGTTACTAACTTAACAACTGCACTGATTCACTTAACAACTATGGTAAGAAAGGTCATAAAATGGGGCAAAAGTCACTTAACAACTGTCTTGTTTAGCAATGGAAATTTTGGGCTTAATTGTAGTCATAAGTCAAGGACTACCTTATAGAAAGTAACCAAGAGACAAGGGCTTTTCATCAAAACCATAACATTAATCTTAATGGATTTATGCACTTAGTCCACTCTGATATTGTGCCGTCCTGCTGTCTTTATAGAATTGAAGAGTGGTCCGATCTGTGTCAGGATCATCATGCATGGGAAACAGAGTCTTAATCTTGTCGTTGATACAGCCTAAGACTACTCATTTCAGAGCTGCATAACCTCCTGGAAATTCAGGTTGTACATCTCTGCTTTAAATACATGCACCTAAATGGCTTCTTTTGTTAGGCAAAAGCTTCTTTGAGGGGAAAAAAAATCAGATAGCGAGACCTATTTTGAAATAGATGGCAATTTTATCATGTGAAAAAATTTAATAGAATGAAACATGATACCCCTCCAGCCATCTCTTTCTTCAGTGCCAAATGTGTAATTTAAAGTGCATACACAGCTTTTTTTTTTTAACAAAACCACACATTTGGCACACAAAAGCTACTATGTGGATCCTCTATATTCAGAATTTGTATATTTATACTGGTAACGAATAACCAAAGGAGACCATTGCAATTTTCTTGTTCCTGTGAGGTAATCTAGCTGGCCAAGAGACAAAATACTGTACAACAGAGAGAATTTACAAGAAGGCTGATCTCAGGTAATGAACAACTTAGTGACTGATAGGAACTGGGTCTCCCTGCCTGCAACCTATTGTATGATCCACTATTCCACTAATAATTAATGTG
The DNA here is from genome assembly GCA_012654045.1 of Ptyas mucosa. Classification (NCBI taxonomy): domain Eukaryota; kingdom Metazoa; phylum Chordata; class Lepidosauria; order Squamata; family Colubridae; genus Ptyas; species Ptyas mucosa. The sequence continues at coordinate 16,770,879 of WNWU01000005.1, forward strand.
TGGTTAGGATACACCACAGCAGAGAGAGCTGAATGGGTTTAACCTGCCACTTTATGATACTATTCAGTGGAAATAGATTAATTCAACTATATAACTCAATATATTGATGAAGCATTTAATCTCTCTAATTGGGGGTACTGACAGCATGAAATGGGAACAGGATGAACCTTGACCTTGGAATAAAGCAAAGCCAAAGAAGTTCTCCCCATATGACAGGATCCACTTTAAACTGTTAAAATACGGGATTCCAACATTACCGCCTCCCTGAAAAACCCATGTTTGATATATACTTTAAATTTCCTGCAGCAGAGAGAAAGAAACACAAAAAATGAAAGCTTGCAAGATTCATTTCCCTTTTTTTTCTTCCAGAGACGGAGATGTCAACATTTCATTTCCCTAAAATGCATCTAATGCTCCGTCAAGAGTTTTTCCATGTCAGCTCATGTGATAAGGGAGGTTTGCTGCAAGCAGCTGCAAAAAATCAGGTGGTCTGATTTTTCCATGAAACAGGAAATGGAGTCCTTGAATATTTTCCCCCCTTAATTATTTTGCTGGAAAGGCAGACAGTTTGGCAAGGAAAGAGGCCTACAAGGCCTTCTGCAAAGTGAAGATGATGCAATTTTCTTTCTCCCCATTCCCTCTTTAACCGTGGTGGCTTTGTGCAAAAGGCACAAAAGTTCCTGGATGGTTCATGCTTTTGTTTGTTTGTTTGTTTTTGTTTCCATGTTCAAGAGTATAAATCTACTTTATACTCCAAAACCTGGTTCTAGAATGTGGAGTGACAGGCAGTCAAATTTTACGTGCAAGAATGAATCTATCAAATCATCACCTCTCTTCAAGTTCATATCGGTTGACAGCCTCATTAGTGAGTGCAGTTATTGAGTATCGGGGAAACAGTGACATGTTTTCATTCTTTAGGAAAGGACTCCAGGTTAATAATACCCTCTCGATAATAAATTGTTCAAGATAAAGAACTTGGTCTGAAAACACTTTGAAGGCAACTCAAATAAATAAGCATAATGTCTCTAAGCATAGGCAGATACAAGTTAATGTATCTGATTAATTTCATTCATTTTTTTTCATTCATTCTCAACCTCAATCAATCCCCTGCAGGATGAAGACCTCTTCAGCTACTTTCCAACTGCTTATATGGAGATAAATAGGGAGTGTGAATAAATCTGCATTATTTAGTGTTAATTTAATTCAGATTTACCTCTTTTCACGTAACCTTCAATAAACAGGAGCTACAGGATTGTCGTGTGCAACATTTGGTGGGGAGAGAGAGAGAAGCCTAGGGCTATATCCTTGCCACTTGAAACTTTGAAGTCAGCGCTCCAATACACCTGTGATTTAACAGGTGTGTTTTCTTTATAATAAAGGAAATAAGTCTGCCACTGTTTTAGATATTTCTGATTAGTTACAATTTGCTTTCCACTTGGGGTCCAACAGGGTTGGATTATATCTCAGGTATAGAAAATTAAAACACATTTCTGCAAATTGAGTTTTGCTGCTTTTAAAAAGCTGTGGATGCCATCATACCAGATATAGTAAACACAAAAAGGTATCCCGAGTAGGAACTCAGTAGATAGTCAAGGGAACCTGCATACAAAATCAGAGTAACGGGAAATGTGTCGTAGGATTGTTCTTGTGTAGAGAGAACATTAATAAAGGAGAATATATGTTCATCAGGGATGAAATGTGGAGTTCTTGGTGCTCTCTGAGCTTGGTTATTTGTTTGCAGTCATTTCGTTACCTGACTAGGTAACGTCTTCAGCGCTAGAAAGGAGAGGGATTTGCTCTCTGTTTATGTAGCTTGCCCTGCCCTGCCAAAGTTGGCTGGGTGTGTTGTTTTGTCCTTGGTACATCCTTGATTAGAGTATTGTTTACAGCTTGATTGTTTGTCTGAGTTGATAGTTCCTTGATTAGAGATTTGTTTACTTCTTAATTGTTTGTCTGATATTATTTCTGATGTTAATCCAATCTGTCTGCTAAGGAGAGACAGGAAGATTAGCAGAGTGCCTCCATGAACACCAAGTGGCAGTCAGAAGACACAATGAAAATTCCTTAATTTCATCAACACATGGGCAGATTTAACCATAGTTTCAAATGGGAAACCATGAGCATCCTAGACCAAGGTAAATCCACAAACTCTAGGGAATTCCTGGAAGTTTGGTATACAGACAAGTCAAGAGGCACATAGAAATAAACATTTACACATCATTCAAAAGAGGCAATAAAAAAGCTAAAAAGGAAACTAAAGGACCAGAACACTTCCTCCCTGGCAATCAACACCCAGAGAAGCAAGGATTTAACATCAGGATTGACATCAGACAATGACCAGCCCAGCTATGGTGGGTGGTCTGATATTGTAGAACTGGGTTTACATATCAAAGTAAACCATAATATGGCTTATTTGATTTTGGCTTAATGTTTTGTGTAAAATATGCACTGTATATCTTAACCAGTTTGTGCTTTAGCAACATGTGTAATCCCAACCACAAAAACCAGTCTCAAATTATTAATGGAAACATCATCAGTAGCACATGGATTGCATATGACATAGCAAGGACAAGGATTTATCAGTATATGTTAATGAAGTAGCCTCTTGGCTAAAGTGTTGATAGTTCTGAAGATCTACCAATCTACTCTTTGATTAAATTGTTCTGTTGTTAACAAAGTGGCATGGAGGAAAGGGAACTGGCACTAACTCTTGAGAACTTACTTATACCCAGCTTGTTCAAAAAGTTGCTAGAATCTGTTTTTCAAACCAAGTTCTAGTTGTTCGAAGCAACTTTTTCTTAATGAAAGATTCTTCCAAAATGTTGGACCAAAAGTCTAGGCATCCCCAGACAACATAACTCAGCCCTCTCAAGTAAACAAGACAGGAAACAGAACTAGATGAAATAATTCTACTTTATTGTAAGGCTACATTAAGAGAATCTTGCAAGTCTAAAGGTACTACCTTCCTACACTGCCACTTTTAACTGCTTGACTCATTATGGTGGGTCCTTCCTAAATTTCTTTCTCTGACCGTTAAACCATTGGGAGCTCCTGCCTCTCTTTCTGTCTGACTGCTTCCTAGGCAGCATCTCTTCCCTTCATTCCCCCAAGGCCATCCACACATTCCACTACAACAACCTAATGATAGAAGTTGTAGTGTGGGTATATGTTTGGAGAAGACTGCTGCTGCTAATGTAAGCATTGGAAAAATCACTCTAGTCTCTTACAGTGTCTGATGTATTCATCACTTTGAAGTAACCAACAGCAAAAACGATTACATGCACATCCACTTGTAAGTCCCATGCTCTGATAATATAAGACAGGCTATTATGAGTGCTTAATTTATTTCTGAGATAGATGGATAGATGGATGAATGGATAGATAGATAGATAGATAGATAGATAGATAGATAGATAATGATAGAAAGATAGATAGAGACAGACAGACAGACATGCACAGAAACATATTCCTATAACAAAAGCTACAAATAATAAGTATTCCTCTACTTTTTAATAAACTTTGCAAACTCATGAAGTAGAAGGTTGTTTCTACCAATGCGTATTTTCCAAAGAAGGCGGATAGCAAAAAGTGAAATGTCCAACACTTTGGTTTGAGAGCATATTTTTTCTTAGATTACATGCCTTTCTTTCAGGAGCTCAAGAGGACATTCATAATGTTCCCTTCTCCAAGGAATATTCAACTGATGCTTTCCCTACTAGATTATTTTAGCTTTTCAAGTTACTGTATAATACTACATATTACTGCTATTGTCCTGGGAGGCTTGGGAGGGAAGCAAAGGGGTATTTAGATTTGGAATGGTGGGAATTCAAACGAAATAGAATGAGATTCTCTCAACATTGAGAATCCTTCTGTAAGATCCTCACACAATTGAGAACCACACTCACAGTTACAGTTGCCTGGACAAAGTCTAAATGGGTGTCTTAATACTCACCCACAGCAAAGAGGTTTTTCAAATTGCAGCTTGTATGCTTCTAGAATATATTAACAACTTAAACTGGTTGCAACAACAGACATAGAAGGGCTGTCATAACATAATATAGTTTACTTTGCTTGTTCATGTTAAATAAACCACAGTTGGCTGAATTCACTTATCAAGATAAGCCAAAAGAGACACTTAGTGCTATGTGTTAATTTTGCCATATACTGCAATAGCTGGAAATATATATGTTCTGGAGGAATATTCTCAGCAGTGTATTTGAACCTTCTATGAGCTAAGGGGCAATGCCCTTATTCTTGTGTGTTGTGACTTCTGCCTGACAACCCAAAGAAAAGGAACTATGGAGTAGGAGAGAAATATAGTAATTAACAAATAATGGTTTCTTAGAAGCCATTCCATGCACCCTGGAGGTCCTTGTTCTTAGTTGGAGATGCAGTTAGCTAGTGCTAGTTATTCAGCAGGACAGGTCAATGGACAACTCTTGAACTTTATATTTCAACGATCCAGCTCTAGTCTGGGGAAAAAGTTCTCCTTATTGTTTTTCACTGACATAGGTGACACTGACAAATAGTTCTTAGGATGAATGAATCCATTATCATCATCATTATTATTATTATCTCTTTTATTCATTAAATATGAAATTCAGTCAACTGGACATTTAAAAATGTGTCACAAATACCATTGACTGCTGCTAATGATTAATATGGGCTGCTGCCAGCTTCCTAGGTATCAACCAAGTATCTTCTTAAAATGTATGATGTTCCGAGTAGCGCTGTTTTTTGCAGTTCCGCTGGTGGTGGTGGTATTATTATTATTATTATTATTATTATTATTATTATTAACTTTTATTCATTAAATATGAAATTCAGTCAACTGAACATTTAAAAATGTATCACAAATATTGACTGGCACTAATGGTTGACACAGGTTGCTGCCAGCATCCTAGGTATCAACCAAATATCGCCTTAAAATGTACGATGTTCTGAGTAGTGCAGTTTTTTACAGTTCCACTGGTGGCATTATTATTATTGTTATTGTTGTTGTATACTTTTATTATTATTTCTCTAAAGAAACGAATAGCCCACTTGAAAATAATACAATTTTTAGTAATTCTTTTCTCCCATTTCTCCCTGGCTGGCTGTGCATCTGATGAGAAAAGTGTAGGTAACCTCACTTTTATTATGTGTTCTGCAATCAAAAGATGAACATTGAAGCATTTTTAGTTGTTTTTCTTTAAGCCCTCTGAACCTGCAATCACATGCCATAGTAGTTTTGCTGTTTGTTTATGGCTTCTGGTTCATGAGAGTTCATTTGTAGAGAATACAGTGGGAATGATGACTAATGTGGCTCTCATTACGTGGAAATGGAATTCTGGCTTAAACTAGGTGAAACACAGAACACAGACCAACTGATTCTTAATTGTCATGAGAGATTGACATAGGAGAAAAGTGTTCAGAAACCCTTTCTCCGGGATAAATTGTCTCCACTATTCCAGAATCATGGAAGTGCCCATTCATCCAGATTCCATTTCCTTCATACTTCTTAGTCTCCCTAAACTGGAACTCACCAAACAAGAAGCCAAAGAAATCCACCCTAGATCTTGTTGGGGGTAGATTGGTGCAATCTGGTCTCAACAGACTCAATAGTAACACTGAAACTAAAATTATGGGGTTCTTGGTGCTCTCTGAGCTTGGCTGCTTTCTTGCAGACGTTGAATTACCAAATTAGGTAACATCATCAGTGCTAGAAGGGAGTGGGGTTTGCTCTCATTTTATATTCTACTGGCTTGCCCTGTCAATTCTGGTGGGAGTGGTCTTGGTGGTTCCTTGATGAGGCTGTTGTTTACTGTTAGCTTGTTTGGCATCAAAATACTGTTTGATTTTCAATTGTTGGTCTAATGTTAATCTGGATGTTAATTTCTGCTCATCTGGGTGTTGAGGTGTTTTATCTTTTTGTTTTCTTTTTGGCTTTTTGTTTCTCACTTTTGAATGATATATAGAAGTTGTTTACCACTGCTAGTATAGTAGTTAAAGTGCAGTATTGCAGGTATACTCTGTCCACAATCAGGAGTTCGATCCTAACCAGCTCAAGATTGACTCAGCCTTCCATCCTTGTAAGATTGGTAAAATGAGGACCCAGATTGTTGGGGGCAATATGCAAATAATATTTACATTATGAACTGCCCAGCGCATGCCATAAAGCGCTAATGGGTGGTATGCAGTGGTGGAATGCTGCCTGTTTAACAATCGGTTCGGCGAGCCTAAGGCGCTTTTGCGCAGGGCTGAAAACGGAGCATTTAGAAGCTTAGCTGCTTACCTTCCAAGTCAACAATGGTAAGTAGAACAGCAAGGGGGGGAATCTGCTGTGCCACACGATTGAGATGAGCTGCAAAGCAGGAAATAAAGGACAGGATAGAGCGGGGGCGGGTGGGCAGGACTAACTGATCGTCGGCACTACCGATTTACCCGAACTGGTCCGAACCGGCTGAATTCCACCTTTGGTTGTATGTAAGCCTAAATACTATTGCTATTGCTATTGTTTATCTTTATATGCCTGTTGATGGCTGATTTGTCCGAGTACCAGGCTTCCAGGAGTTCTCTAACATTTTTGGACTTGGCTTAGTCTAGAATGCTCATGGTTTCCCAGGTAAAACTATGGTTAAGTGTGTCCAGGTGTTGTGAAATTAAGAAGTTTTCATCATATCTTTTGACTATTAGTTGGTGTTCATTGGGCGCACTCTGCTAGTCTTCTGCCTGTTTGTCCTAATAATCTAAAATTAATCAAAGATCTATTAGAGACAACTTATCTATGAACAACAATCTGCAAAAACACAACTGAGACACGATATACTTTTCTAAAAGATGTTGGATATAAATAGGAGCAGAATTACGCAGAAATGTAAAAACACACACACACATGGGGAAAGATATATTCAAAACTGTGCATCCGGGAAATTAATGTAAGAGTCTCATCCAGGAAACAGGCATTTTTAAAAAGGCAGTCAACAGCAACATGAATTGAGGAAGAGAACAACTTTGTACATCAAGCAATTAAGGAAGTTCTGAGATATAGATTTCGCTGTTAATTAATAATGGTAAGAAAAACACAGACAAGCTGGAATTCTGCCTTACTGACATGGTTATCAAAATGAAATAATACTAATAATAATACCTGGTGATGCATGGATTGAAGATAAGCAGCAAGAAAAAATCACAAAGTACCGGGACTTGCAAATTGAAGTTGAGCGACTGTGGAAAAAGAAATTGTGTGTTGTCCCGATTGTAATTGGAGCCCTTGGAGCAATATCCAAAGGGCTACCCCGCTATTTAGAAATTCTAAATTTACCGGACTTGAATATTTTGACTCTACAAAAAACCACCTTACTCAGAACAGCTTACATCCTCCAACGATACCTTAACAGTTCCTAGGTCCATGATGGCGAACCTATGGCACGCGTGCCACAGGTGGCACGTGGAGCCATATTAGTGGGCAAGCTAGCTCAGCTCTGGGGCGCATGCGCCCGCCGACCAGCTGATTTTCGGGCCTTCTGGGCCCACCAGAAGTAGGGAAACAGGCTGTTTCCTGCCTCTGGAGGGACTGGGGTGGGTGGGGAAGGCCTGTTTTTCTTTCATACCTGGCTCCAGATCCTGTCTATTTATCTGGGAAAAGCAAAAACAGCCTTTCACACTCCCTTGGAGGCCCTACGGAGGCTGACTTCCAGTGGGACAGGAAGTGAGTTTTTTGCTGTCCCCGGCCTCCAAAGACTCCTAGAGAGGCTCCTAGAGATTCCTAGAGAGGCTCCTAGAGACTCCTAGAGAGGTTCTGGAGGTTGGGGACAGCAAAAAATGTCACTTCCTGTCCCACTTTCAGCCTCCGTAGGGCCTCCAAGGGAGTGGGAAAGGCTGTTTTTGCCCTTCCCAGATAAATAGACAGGATCTGGAGCCAGGTAAGAAAGAAAAACGGGCCTACCAGGCCATCATGTGCCAGGAGGGGGGCAGGGGGGTTGCACGCACATGCGTGTGGGCACGTGCGCGCACGACCCTCCCTTGCCCCCCCTCTCCTGGCACGCGATGGCAAAAAGGTTAGCCATCACTGTCCTAGGTCCTTGGTTAGGACTCGAGCTGCTGAGCTATTAACCAGCCTCAAAGGCTGTGAATCTCACTAAAGATTAAATAATAATAATAATAATAATAATAATAATAATAATAATAATAAGTTATGGATGAAACATGTAACAGTGGTTCCCATTGTCACTGGGGCACTTGGTACCATGTCCAAGAATTTTGTAAAATACATAAAGAAGTTGCAGCTTCCTGCTGTAGCACCAGCAGAACTGCAAAAGACTGTGCTATTTGGAACAACATACATCTTAAGAAGATACTTGGTCGATACCTAGGATGCTGGCAGCAACCCGTATCAACCATCAGAGCCAGTCAATAATATTTGTGATACATTTTTAAACGTTCAGTTTAAAATGTATAATAATAACAACAACAACAACTTTATTGTCATTGTACGTGTATACACAGTATACCCATACAATGAAATTCACAGTATACCCATACAATAAAATTCACTTAACACCCAAAGACCAGGTCCAACACACATAACAATCCCCAAACACCCCCTCCCCCTAAATCACCCAAACATCCACGCAACAGCCCAAGTAATGCGGTCCAACAGCTCACTGATGGTGGCCCTTTAGTTCATTGTTGAGTGCAATTATAGCTCTGGGATTTTTTGATCTGCATATCCTTATTTACAGATGAAGCAGAGGCAGTCACTGAGAAAGTCTGAGCCTTTGCTTGTCAGAAGGTCACAAAAGAGGATCACATGACTCCAGGACACTGCAAGCATCATAAATGTGAGTCAGTTGTCAAGCATCCGAATGTAACTCACGTGAGGGAGAGTAACTCACCAGGGGGAGAGCCTTCTCTGTGGGGGCACCCACTCTCTGGAACCAGCTGCCCCCTGAGATAAGGAGAACTCAAGACCTCAGTGCCTTCCGCCGTGCCCTTAAAACCTACTTTTTCCAACAAGCCGGGCTGGCTTAGGAAGTAATTTTAGATGTTTTTTAAATTGGTTTGTTATTTTTAAATTGGAGCCAAATTTATATGTATTTTTAATTCTTAATATTTGTATTGTATGTTTTTAATTCTGGCTGTTCACCGCCCTGAGTCCTCAGGGAGAAGGGTGGTATATAAATTGAAAAATAAATAAATAAATAAATAAATAAATAAATTTATGACAATGGTCATAAATGTGAAAAATGGTCATAAGTCTCTTTTTTTCAGTACCGTTGTAACTGCTAACGGTCATTAAACAAGCTATTGTAGGTCGAGGACAACCTGTACACTAGACAGAGAGCGGGGTGAAATGTAAAATTTGTTACTACCGGTTCTGTGGGCGTGGCTTGGTGGAGGGCATAATGTGACTGGTTGGGCATGGCTAACTTTTTTTTTTTTAACTTTTCAAAGCATTTTTTCTAATGCTTTGAAAAGCCTCTGCCGATCAGGCAACTCAGCTGGAATCGTCAGAGACTTTTCAAAGCATTTTTTTAACCACCTCTTTGGCTGAGAGGTTGCAGAAAAAAAGGCTTTGAAAAGCCTCTGACTATCCCAGCTGAGCCGCACGATCATCAGAAGCTATTTTTTTTAAACTTTTAAAAGCATTTTTTCACCAGAAGAGGTTGTAGAAAAAATGCTTTTAAAAGAAAAAAAAAAGCCTCTGATGATCCTGCGGCTCAGCTGGGCATGGTGGGGGGGGGGGCACAGGGATTTTTGCTACCGGTTCTCCAAACCACCCACCGCCATCGCTACCGGATCGGGCAATCCGGTCCGGACCGGGAGCATTTCACCCCTGACAGAGAGTCACATTTACCAATATAAGGAAATAATGCAAGAACATACAATAATTTGAAATATAAAAAGAGAGAGGAGCGCAAGGGTTAATTTGAACTAGACCAATGATGGGTTGGGGTAAAACTCCATGCAGGCAGAATAGTCATGACAGAGATAAGATTGATAGTGAATGGGAGGAACACTGTTGTTTTCCAACCAGATTTTTTTAAAAAAACAAAACACCACCACCACTACCTATTCATTCTACCCCCTCTGGATTACACAGTTTAACTCAAGATCTGGGCCCTTATTTTTATTTAATCAAGCCTGGAACCCTGGGATGGAACAGTGGATGGAAAAGTGCTCCATGGGCATATGTGAACATCTTGTGAAAAACTAAATTGCAGTTAGTAAAATAAATCTAAATGGTTTGTGTCAAAGGATGTAGTGCACTCACTTTTCTGTCTTTCAGCAAGTAAACGAATAAGAGACACTTGACCCTTTTAAGTATCATCTCATGGCAATAATAATCTTTCATGCATATTTATGTACAGCACTTTGCTTTTATAATGGGCACTTGAAATGGTGTTATGCGAAGTGTGGCAAAAATATTCCTAGAACCCAATATCTAAAATGGCTCTGGTGTTTCTTGCATATCAATGAAACCTGTCCCACAAGATTTCTGGGACACGACACACATACATCCCTTCTACATTACTCCACATAGCATTCTTACACCAACTTAGTAACAGTGGGTTTCTGCGTCAGGAAGTGTTTTCTTTCCCCCTAAGCTTCTTTTCCTTTCTGTCATTAATTATGCACCCAAAAGCAAAATCATATGACTCCCGTGACCTTGGTAACATAATTATCTTACTGACACTTACAAGAGGAAACACTGTTTTTATTGTTAATTAATACTGCCAAATCTGGTTATGCAAATCTGGAGACAGACATTCCAGCTAGTTAAATGTGTGTAAGAGGGAATGTCTGTCCATATCACTTCCAGTTTTTATATATGGTATATTATTGGAAATCTTTATTTCCTGCAGAGGATAAGGATGTGGTCATTATCAGGAAAATGTGTATGTGTGTGTCTGTCTGTCTGTTTGTCTAGCTATCTAGCCATTTTATCTTCATAGAGCTTGAAGGGGGGGGGGAAACCCCCCAAAATACCACAAAACATATTTGATAAAACTAAACAAAGAGCAGATGTAGAGTACATGTGCTGCAAGAAACACAATCTTCTAAAGAATTGTGGGACAGTAAAATATTAAACATATCTGGGCTCTGAATAGCTATTTTTAATGGTTTCTGTAGAGAGCAACTGTGAGGAAAGTAGAAGAAACTTCTGAATTCTTTCCTCGACCACATTTTTATATCTATCTCCTGGCAAAAGAAGATTCATCAGACAAAGTATTACTTCTTGATTCTTGCAGTTGTTAGCCAGTGCTGTAATGAATTTAAAACCTGCTATATCTGCCATACCTCACTGTTAATTAGTTTTCTATTTATTTAGCAGATCTAGAAGTGAAAAGCAATCTATTGCGAGCGGATTGTTTGACTTTTATGCTAAGTAGGCCACATTCCAATCCTCTGATGTTAAAACTAGCAGGAGACCAACTTTCATCTTATTGCCGTGTCGAATTAGCACCCAGCAGACCATGGATACAAAAGCTCCTCTCTTCCACCTCCTCCTTTGCTGGCTTAAAAAACACCGGCGTGCTCTTATGAGGCAATATAAACAGACACTAGGAAGTAATTTGCTGTTCCCATTTCATTCTTCTCTCTTTCCCCTCCTAAATTGAGCGGTTCACTTAAAATTAGAATCCATGAGGCACAAGCATTGGGCAAGAGCTACGGTCTCTATATTCCTTTTGATCTACATTTGCTTTGTCATGTAAATTTTAAAAGGAAAAATAGAATAAGAGATATACAATAAGTGCTGGGTGAATAGAAGAAAGACCCTAAAGTAGCTAATTCCCTGATTTTTTTTTTCCATACATGTTGGAGCTCTGGGAACTGCAGACCCACACATAGAAGTCACCTGATTAGGGAAGGATGGGCTAAAACCAGTAGTGGGTTTCAAATCCCGTCGCTACTGGTTTACTCGTGGATGAATGCGTGCTTGCGCGATGCTTCTGCGCATGCACAGAGATGTCCGGGTGGGTGGGCGCAGCCTCCCACCATCGCCACTGCTACCGGTTCTCCCGAACCGGGGCAAACCGGTAGCAACCCACCACTGGCTAAAATATGTAGAGTATGGTTCAGGGCTGCAAACATATTAAGCTTGATGGGATATACTTCTAAGTCATTTGGATTTAGAAAGACAGAAGTGGCAAATTAAAAACGTGATTCGGATTATAAAATGGAATTCATGCTATTTCTTTCTTATGTATATGCTCACCTTTGACTATATAATACATGTCTTATCTTAAAGATTGCATGGATTTTCTCTTCAGAAAACTTCTAAGGAGGTCACTTAACGATACATAGGGATTTACCATGAATTTTGCTGGTACTATGAATTTAATAAATAACTGAGAGAGAGCAAGGAGAAGCTAAACTGAAAAGAACTTTAGATCTAAATGACTAATGGATAGGAGGTTCTTAGCAGCTTATCCCATAAATGTCTATGGAGCCTCTCAGTCATCCAGGTCATAGTTATCCCAAAATTGCTGTTTCAAAAGGCAACTGGATTTTGTTTTTCCTTGAAGACATTTCGCTCTTCTTCCAAGAAGCTTCTTCAGGACTGACTGAATGGTGGAGGATGGAAGGATTTATTTTCCTTGCAATTATCTGGTTGTTAGCACTCTGTCTGAAAATTGTTGAGGCCATTTGGAGGTTTTCAGAGAGGGAGGGATATGACACTACCTCTCTCCTGTTTCCAACAGTCCTTTCAGCTGTTCCAAGAAGGTTCCACACTCATTTGCACTATTCAGGTGACCCGGAGGGCACAGATAAACCTCCAAGTGATTCTCAGAATGAGTGTGAAAAACCAGATGACTGCACGGAATATAAATCCTTCCATCCTCCACCATTCAGTCAGAACTGAAGAAGTTTCTTGGATGAGGAGCAAAATGTCTTCAAGGAAAAACCTCCTCCTATTACACCGATGGAGGCCATGCTGCCTGCTAACCATGATTTAAACCACTTACTATGGTACAAGCTCACACTGGGATTCTCTTTCTTTCCAGGCTCACTAGTTACTCAGGCCTTCACTGCCCATAATCTGTCAGAGTTTAGACAGCATAACTAGTATTATGAGATAAACCCAGGAGCAAAAACACAGCATACAGCACACAGAGCCTTTAGATACTTAACAGTGGTTTATATACAGCTAAATATATACAGACTTATACATGGCAAATACCTTATCATACAGCTACGTACACAAGGAGAGCAATGAGATACATGACGAGAGAGAACAAGAGGAGAAGGGAATGCCCTCTAATGGCTTCCCTTATTTAGGCAGCTTCTTACCCAGCTTCTTAAAGTGGCAATAACCCTGCTGCCTCATCACCATTGCATCAGCTTTCAGTTGCCTCCGCTTACAACCTTCCATCAGCTTACAGCTATTAAATCTGCATACCCTGACAGATAGTTTGAACATTCTTTGACATTGCCTTTCTTTGGAATTGGAATGTAAGATGACCTTTTCTAATCCTGTGGCCACTGGTTGAGTTTTCCAAATTTGCTGGCAAATTGAGTGTAGCACTTTTACTGCATCATTTTTTAAGATTTTGAATAGCTCAGCTGGAATACTGTCAACTCCACTAGCTTTGTTGTTGCTCAGATTTCCTAAGGCCCATTTGACTTCACATTCTAGGATGTCTGGCAGGAGGTCAGTGACTACCCCATCGTGGTTATCAGGGATGTTAAGCTCATTCATGTATAGTTGTTCTACCACCTCTTCTTAATCTCTTCTGCCTCTGTTAGGTCCCTGCCATTTTGGTCCTTTATCATGCCCATTATTGCATGAAACGTTCCCTTCATATCTCCAATTTTCTTGAAGAGATCTCTGGTCCTTCCTATTCTATTGTTTTCTTCTATTTCTTTGCACAGTTCATTTAAGAAGGCATTCTTATCTCTTCTAGCTATTCTCTGGAATTCTGCATTCAATTGGGTGTATCTTTCTCTTTCTCCCTTGCCTTTCGCTTCCCTTCTTTCCTCAGCTATTTGCAAAGCTTTCTCAGACAGCCATTTTGCTTTCTTGCATTTCTTTTTCTTTGGGATGGTTTTAGTTGCTACTTCTTGTACAATGTTGCGAACCTCCATCCATAGTTCTTCAGGCACTCTGTCTATCAGATCTAATTCTTTAAATCTATTTGTCACCTCTACTGTATATTCATTAGGGATATAATTTAGTTCATACCTGAGTGGCCTGGTGCTTTTCCCTACTCTCTTCAATTTGAGCCTAAATTTTGCAATGAGAAGCTCATGATCTGAGCCACAGTCAGCTCCCGGTCTTGTTTTTACTGACTGTATAGAGTTTCTCCATCTTTGGCTGCAGAGCACATAGTCAATCTGATTTCTGTGTTAACCGTCTGGTGATGTCCATGTGTAGAGTCGTCTCTTGGGTTGTTGGAAAAGAGTGTTTGCTATGACCATCGTATTCTCTTGACAAAAATCTGTCAGCTGTGCCCTGCTTCATTTTGTACTCCAAGGCCAAACTTGCCTGTTATTCCAGTTATCTTTTGGCTTCCTACTTTAGCATTCCAATTCCCCAGGATGATAAGGACTTTGGTGTTAATTCTATAAGGTGCTGTAGGACTTCATAGAACCAGTCAATTTCATCCCCTTCAGCACCAGTGGTTGGGGCATAGACTTAGACTACTGTGATACTGAATTGTTTGCCTTGGATTTGAACTGAGATCATTCTGTTATTTTGGGGATTGTATCCCAGTATTGCTTTTCCTACTCTTTTATTGACTATGAAGGCTACTCCATTTCTTCTGAGGGATTCTTGCCCGCAGTAGTATACCTGAGGGCCATCTGAATTAAATTCACCCATTCCTGTCCATTTTAGTTCGCTGATTCTTAAGATGTCGATGTTCAGTCTTGTTATTTCTTGTTTGATTATGTCCAGCTTGCCTTGATTCATGGATCTTACCATTCCAGGTTCCTATGGAGAATAGATCTTTACAACATTGGACTTTCCTTTCACCACCAGATGCATCCACAGCCGAGTGTCTTTTCAGCTTTGGCACAGTTGCTTCACTCTTTCTGGCGCTACTAGTACTAGCCCTCTGCTCTTCCCCAGTAGCGTATTGGACATCTTCTGACCTGAGAGCCTCATCTTCCAGCATCATATCTTTTTGCCTTTTGATACTGTCTATGTGGTTTTCATGGCAAAGATACTGGAGTGAGTTGCCATTTCCTTCTCCAGTGGATCACGTTTTGTCAGAGCTCTCTGCTATGACCTGTCCGTCTTGGGTGGCCCTGCACGGCATAGCTCATAGCATCATTGAGCTACGCAAGCCCCTTCGCCACAAGGCAGTAATCCATGAAGGAGAAGAAAGACATAGATTATCCTTTTTGTGTCATCCATAAAACCAATTTATCATTAGCTTAATAATCACACACACACACACACGTATATATATTATTTTTTCTTTATTTCAGATATGCATCTGCATTCTATCACGCGCTGACATTTTTTTAAAAAAAGAAAGATTTCCTCCATATGTAGCAAACAGATGCCAGAGACTGGAGACCTCGCATAATCAATGAATGATAACATATAGTTATCTGTAAAACTGCAGGAAGAAATCTGAATTTCAGCAAATTTCCATCTAGCCTGGTTTTTCAGTTTGATCAACTAGAAAAAAAAAGCCAGTTGAGCATAAAACTCCATCTGTTATTATAGCCTCGATGAACATGTGCCTAGCAAAAGAATATTCAAAGGAACATTTGAGAAGCGTTATTGGGGGTGGGGAGCCCTGAAAATTAGAAATGTCATCATCTGAGTAACAGTCGAGGCTTACAATAATCAGTAAGGATTCAACTTTCTGCAGATGTCCTGAAGCAGTCAAACAGTATGTGGGATGAGACAAGTACTTTGCAAATGATTTATGCACCTGTTTGGATGGCATAACATCAGGTAACTTTGGATTGTTCTGTGGGTGAGTGCTGCTTAAATTAGGCCTCCCTTTTGCAGCAGCGATTAATTTACTTATACCAAACTTGGTTATGAAGATGTTCCACCAAAATACTCAAACCAGTGATTGGCAGATACAGTCTGCTGAATGGCAAGGGCAAGAGAACTTTAGAAACAGCTTAATAGGTCTTTAAATTAACGTGTGTGAAAGATTGTATGTATCCACCATTGCACATGGATCTTAACTGTCTGTTAATAATATACAATGTTGCTGTTAGAATGTTATTAGATGTAGGCATACTATTTTTTTTTACAGATTATTACTATCTTTAGAGCAGGGGTGTCAAACTGGCACCCGTGGGCTGGATGCCCCGCCCACCCCAGCTCCGCAAAGGAAAAACCATCGCAATACATCATGTGACACCGCGAGTTTGACACCCATGCTTTAGAGGGTAATATGCAGAATTTGTACTAAGATTTTTCTGAATGAACTAACTCTTCAGCATCACCCTTCCAAATATTTTTTGCAATGCTAGTTTGGTTCTTCCTACCATCCCCACGGCCTCATTTGCTGAACAGAAGACAAAGACTACAACCTGTTACTAGCATGATGATGTTATTCAGATGTGACTCTATTTTATCCAAGAAAAAGATCAATTAAAATGCTTTAAGACTTCACAAAAGCCTCAGTCAGAATAACTTCTAAAAAGAATTATGGTTTTTAGGACTATTTCATATTGGGTAGAATGGAGGAAAATATGGTTTGGAGATTATGGTGGTTGAGTGATATAAATCCAGAAAGATTCAATTTTCCTGACCGAATACATCACCCAGCAATCTGCCAGTTTTCACCTGTTGCTTTTGGCTGACCAGGAAAAAACAAACTACTACTCTTTATTATTCCTAAGCAATTCTCATCAAAAGCCAGATATCAGGATTTATCAGGGAGGTGAGTGTGGTTGGTTTATCAGGAAGGTGAGTGTGATGAAGTGTGTGATTTACTGGAAAGCTATGTAGAATAGAATAGAATAGAATAGAATAGAATAGAATAGAATAGAATAGAATAGAATAGAATAGAATAGAATAGAATAG
>WNWU01000005.1:16787875-16818895 GCA_012654045.1 Ptyas mucosa
AGAATAGAATAGAATAGAATAGAATAGAATAGAATAGAATAGAATAGGACTTGGAAGGACCTTGGAGATCTTGTAGTTCAACCTCCTGCTCAGACAGGAAACCCTATTCCATTTCAGACAAATGTTGTCCAATCTCTTCTTAAAAACTTTCAGTGCTGGAAAATTCACAACTTCTGGAGGCAAGTTGTTCCACTGGTTAATTGTTCTGTCAGGAAATTTCTTCTTAGTTCTAAGTTGCTTCTCTCCTTGATTAGTTTCCATCCATTACTTCTTGCCCTAATGATGAAGTCACCTGGAATCACTTTTCAGAGTAAGATGGGTAGTATATAATTTAGTAAATGGAAAGCATAAGAGTTGGATTGGAAGAGTCACTTGTTGAGATTGACAGCTATAGAAATCAAATAAATAAATAAAGTGAAGTAAAATTCAAATTGAGCACTGAGTGTTCTTAGGACTCATATCCAGATGCAATAGTAGCAGATACTTCTCCTCCTGTCCAGAATACTTTTTAGTCTTCAAATATGGAGAGCTGCACCTCTCTTAAATCTACCTGATTTCTCACCTATGGCAAAGCTCTGTCACTTGAATAACAATTTACTGATATGAAAAATTGACACCTTGGGCAAGACAGTGTCACATCTGTGGAACATACTGAGAACACACATTATCTTTCAGCTTTACAAAATGAATATTGTTGTAGTTCAGAGTAAATCAGGGAAGGCTAACATGCTTTAAAAAGTTGTAATATATAGTCTTGGCTATACCTTTTGTGTTTTCTGAAGCAGGTGTTGGAGATAACATCTATTCAGTATTTTGTATGAATTCAAATACAGAATTCAAACTATAGTACTTTAAACTACCTTTGGAAGTTCAAACGAAGGTGGAAGTATTGTTGTTATAAGATCATTTATTTATTTGCATAACTTTTTCTTAAAAACTTTTAAATCTCTTTATCTTCCCTTTTTCCTTCTACAAAATGTTTATAAATCTGAAAGTTTTTCTGACAGCAATTTTGGATTATTTCCCCCCCTCCGATACATTTAAGGTGATAGAATAATTTATTGATTTACTGATTAAATAGTATCCACAAGCTGCTCCAATCTATAACAAATTTGTGTTTTTAATATGAATATATGACCTGTGAACTTTGAACATAATTTCAGAATGGTACAGAAATAATAAAGCTATTTAATATACTATTTATTATTAATCACGTTCATTTTCTCCAATAAATCTTTTGCAGAAGCATTTGTTCATAGATACTTCATAAGGCTTGATGTCTCTATGAAAGGTAGACTTTAAGCAAAAGTCTAGAGTGCCCAAGTTCTAGATAACTCCTGGAATGATGGTGGATGCAGCACTGGTAAACAAAACTTCTGTGTGGGTCACCATTTACTGGGATGACCAGATAACATCTCTTTCGCTTTTTCTTTTATGTTCTTTAGTATTTTCATTCTGTGGAAATGAAAATGGTGATGCCAAATGGAATTTTAGCAATAGGTTTTCATAGCATGGTATTCTTAGTGAAATATTAATGGGCAAAGGGGGGAAAAGCAGCATTTCCTGCCACTGTCTGATGAATTCATGAAAGGAAGAAAGAGGAATGGCAAGGGCCCCATGGAGGAAAGATGGACGCATTCTGGACTGGGAAGCAGAGTGGTCTCATAGCCTGGCATAGACCAAGATGATTGGGAGAACTCTCTGAGAGGTGCAGTAGCTAAGGAATCTTTTGCTTTATGGATCAGATCCTCTTTGGGAAGTTACCTGAAGCCCATCTATATTCCGTTACTTATGCTGCAATGGCAGCAGAGATAAAATGAGTTAGGAAAGTATGCAATACACACAATACACGTCAATGAAAAAAGATACAAGAGCAACAGTATTTCTGTAATTGACAACCCTGTAGGATAAAAAGCTGGGCAATTATAGCCCTGGCTCAGGAATTCTGGTAGTTGAAGTCCATAGATCATAAAGGAGCCACAGTTGCCCAGCCCTGCTGTAGGACAGAATAGCCCCCAGAGTTCAAAGTTAAAATTAAATTAATTAACATTAATTTGATTACAACACATATGTTTAATGATTACCTGCCATTTAGAAATCATTTAGTGCAGTTATAATTACAATTCCAGTTGTGGGCTGCTACTTTAATTCTTAGTATGTTTATACAGCCCAGGGCCACCTCGCTTAGAGTTATTCGTTTTCTATTATTTTAAAATTATAACCATAATAAAGATCTGAATCTTGGCACCATATACACTTTCTTTTATCATCTTCATTTATCATATTTCAGCTTGTTGAATTACACTCTACAAAACTGGGGGAAAATGATAGATATAGCATATGAGAACATATCAGTGATCCTTCTAAAGGAATTAGTCATCTCATTAAATAAACTGACTCTAAATTGGCGTCTGATTATTTCATCTGTACTAAATTTTATTTATTTTTCACATTTTTCTACCACCAATCTGCCTCAGAGAAGGAGTCTGAAATTAGATTCCGGAAGCATTCTTTTTTTTTTTTTGGTTATATTATGCTAGATTTGCTTTTAAAAAGGAAGCACTTATTGATATCTTGAAAATTTGTGCTACTAACTAGAGTAGGTTTGCTCTGTATATATTAAAGCAAAGCAAATGTTCTACTGTCTTGAACATAACTATGTCTGAAGGACTTAATGAAGGTCTAGCACTTCTACCCTAGATGAGATTTTAGTTGCATAATATATACCTATTTAAGATACTCTCTCCTTCCAAGATAAATATTTATCAAGGCAAAATGGTAGCTGAGTGTTTGAAAATGATCTTTAAATGTTACATTGTTATGTGGTCCTGTAACAATATTAATCAAACTATTTGTGCTGACATGCCTTACACAATTTATCAAGCAAACATTTCTGCCCAAAGGACAGTTTGAACATAAATTGGATCCCACTTGTATGCTTCCTATTACTTTTAGAAATAAGTGCTGTAAATTCCTATAAGCCAGTATGATCAGGTACAGCACACAAGTAGGGTTACTATCTTAAAACTGGAATTTCAAAAACAAAAAATATAGCAAATCCAGATGTAAAAGGCAGCAAAGAAAGCAAAATGAATATATTGCAATAAGCCATAGTTTAATCATAATTTGCAGACTAGGTAACTATCTGTGCTCACCTAATTCATTAAACAATAAATACTGGTTTGTATGCTTTATAAGGTGCATGATTGAGTAATTAACATAACATGCTACTTCAGAACTAAAAAAAGTTATCACCTAGCTGGATGTATGAACCCAATCAATAAGCACAGGTGTTCAAATTTCCTTAGGACCTCTGCGAGGGAGCCCCAATTTACATATCTGGAGACCAACTGCAGCTACTGAGTTAAGGGGGTGCATATTGAGAAGCTTGACATTTTTTAAAAACAGGAGTGGGCAACCTGTGCCTCACCAAATGTTCTTGAGCTCTTGGGTTACCTGGCTGAGACACAAACACACACATTGAAAAGTAGTATATAACTATGAATAAGTAAAAAACAAGGACAATCGTGTCCAACTATGGACTTACTTTCTATATGAATTTTAGTGACGTGATTTTCAAATTTATCTTTAGAATTCATTTTTTAATTTAAACATTTAAGCATTTTCAATAATTCTTTATTGAAGAATTAAATGCTTTAATTAACATTCTTGACATGATATATGCTATACACACTTAATATAAGGTATACACACTTCATCTTATCTTTCTAATTTTTATAGCATTTATTGGGTTTATTCAGCTTAGAAAATGTCTTAGAAAAAATAAATAAATAAATACATAAAGCATTGAAAAAATGGGGAAATGCTTTAATTCTTGGAATTAACTTTCTTTTATAACAAAACCCCCATAAAACAAACACAAAATTAAATCATATAATTAGTACTCAGCTCCTCAGCACTGACATTTGTAGAATTACATTATGCAGACAAATTCCACTTGTGTTATTTGCAAGGTTGAATTGTCTTTTGATAGAGAAATAATATTAAAGTATGGTAGTGATACAAGCTTCTAAGATTAAGTAAAAGTAATTCATTTCAGATATATGGAGAAGGCTAATAAAAAGCATTGCACAAAATAAAACTGGGAAAATTAGAGTGTGGGTAAATCTTAATCCAAGTCAGAAGTCAGCTATATGAATCAGTAATGAGAAAGAAGAATCTCAGTAAATTTTAAATATATAAATTGTAAGTCATTGTTACTCTGAACAATTACCATGTGGCAAATTTATTTTAAATGACACTAAGTATTATATCACATTCAAAGAATATACAATATGCTTAATCCAATTTGGCCCTCCTTTATAGATTATATGTGAACTTCACTCCCACATTCCCAACTAGTGTGATAGTTGTTGAGAATTCTGGGAGTTGAAATCACTCAAGTGGGAGCTGCCCAGGTTGATGAAAACTGAAGCAGATTATCTCCAAAAATAACTTGCTGCTTCCTTGAGGGTCCCAACCACCAAAGCGCTGTACTTGATCAGTGTATATCATCTGGGGGTCTTTTACGTCTTACTTCTAACTCATCAGGAAGCTAGCTTATTGTTGCTCTTGCTACAAACTCCCTGTGTGCCACATTATACTGAAACTTAATCTAGCTTGAAGTGATTTTTCATTCAGGAAAGCCCTTAGCATGGTAAATGAAAATGGTAATGTCAATATTGAGACTGATGTAAATGATAGGGTTTGAATAAATGAAATGTAGATCACTTTAGTGGATCCAACTACATATGGAATTAGACAACTTGAAAACAAACTACAATGAAAACTGGTACATATTTATTAAGGCAACAGACTTTGAAATCCCAAAAGACAAGAATATAAACAGCAGGAGTCAGTTAAAATCCTATTGCTTTTCAAGAAGCAGTGAACATACTGCCATATCTAACAAGTATTTAAATGGTAACACGGAATACATGTTTTAACATTTCCTACCCTTCCAAGAAGGAAACAGTGAAATTCCCCAGCTTCTTGCTCCTAGAAGCAAATAAAAGAAATGGATTGATGGGTAGAGCTGCAATGATAAAAGATGGACAAGATTAATCTTGAACAATTGATTAAGTACTACTGCAGTTCCAGTGTTTTAATGCAATTCAACCTATCTGTACCACTCAAGTTTTGTACTGTCAAAAAAGGTTTATATCCAAATATGTAAGCGCAAAACCTATTATTCAATGGATAATTATACTAAAGTAGGAAATGGTTGCAAAATCCTAATAAAATAAATACAAAATACTTCCATATGCAGTGCCTTATTTTATCTAAGATTATGCCTGTGATAGAATTCACATTAGATATAAATGAGTGAGAAGGCAATGAAGATAAACCAGTCATCTAATCTGATTGACAAATTAGGCTACCTATAGAGCCACCAATGGAATTTTGAAGGGAGTAGAGAGGCCTGAGATATATGAAGGGAAGAACATAAACTGAAACGTTCAAAAAGGAGATGAGGACAGCAGACACATCTACTTAAAGGAATGAATCCCTTGGAAAGTCTTTTAGATAAGTGTGAGTGGAATTGATATTATATTTAAGCTATGGACCATACTCTCACATTGTATGAGGAAGAGAGGAGTTGTATTATAATTACATTTGTCCAGCGATGTTGATGTACATATCATCTTTAAAGGTAACTAAGATATTATAGAAAACGATGATAAGATCTACATTATCTCTGTCTCCTTTGGTTTTTTAATACATTTTTTCATGTGCACAACTGAATTTTCTATAATTATTGGACAAATCAAACTAGAGACAGCTTTACAGTGCAAAGTATATTAATAGGTTGTTTTGTTTTTTCCCTGAACAGATTCAAATCAAAAAGATTTTAAGCTTTTACATTTGCCTGACAATCCTTTCTCTTGGCAAAAAGTTTTAAATTTGTTTGCCTCTCTTTTTCCATGGGAACTGTTTGGTAAGTACAGACATTAAAGCTGACAAAGCTTTGTCTGTGTTTCCCCCTTTGCTTGGTTTCTGTGTCTGTGTGTGCAGGCATGCATTCATTAACGTAATTCTTCAACCTTCAACAACAGTGCATCATAAATGAGGGGGAGGGGAGGACCTCATAAATATTTAGATTCTCCTGTCTACCTTCCAAAGCAAAGGTGGGGGCAGAGTGTTTGGTAAGGACCTAGTCAGAGTTAATCTGCATGTGAACCAAAAGATGATACAAAAGGATGAAAAGATGCTGGAAACTAGTATGCAAACCCACTATCTCTAGAGGGTTATTCATCTTATTCTTGTCAGCCCAGTCCCAGCCTCACTGCCTAGTTGGATTCTGCACATGACCCACAGCTTTGCAAAGAGAATTTGGCAAGAGAAATGTGTATTTTGTTCCTCCATGTGAAGCACCCTTTCCTAACCTGACACCCTCCAGATGAATTGAAATCAGGATACACTGATTTGTCAATCAGAACTATCTAGGATAGAGGATCTAGGTTGTTTGTTAACAATTTGGATATAGGCAGCAATTATAGATTTTTTCTAACAAGTGCCTTTGCTAGTTATATTCCCCCCCAATCAAAATTCATAAATGTTAAGATCCATTTAAATTCGTAAATCTTAAGCTCCACCATACTTAGAATGTTTAATGCAATTTACAGAAGTCTACCATTTTACATCAGAATGGAAAAAAATGAATAAAGCTCTCAAGGTATCTTAAAAAAAGTGCAATTAAAATTTCATAGAAATTAGTATTTTATATAATGTACCAAGAACAATGAACAAATAAGCAAGTATTGTCTGGAAAATTAACACTTTCTGGAAATGAAGCCAATTACATTATATGCTTGAAGAATCTTTTTGCTGCAACACTATCAAAAAGGTTTGTTAAATAGATGTTTTATCAAGAGAATTGATGGAAAATTATTTAGTCAGGAAGCCCTAATTTTATCTTTTCAAACAACTGGATTTGTTTCCAGATTTTTCCATGCCAGTAGACATATTGCTACAAGAACTTTTGATTCATGAGGGAAAGCAAAGTGTTTTGTTGTCTAGTGGCCTCAATTCCATCTTCTAGACTGTCTTTCTGACTGTTGGGACATTTCTGGAAAACTTAAAGAGACTTTAAAAATAAAGAAGGAATTGTTGACGATCACTTCCTTTCTACATTCCAACCTTGGTCTCTCAGAGATAATTGTGTGTTGTATTAGAACCCTTCTGCAGAAAGGAAGGGGGGGGGGGAAATCAATTTATAAGAGGAAGCTCTAGATTAAAGCCATAGTTTTAGTTTTAGTCTTTTTAAATGATACCGGCTTCTAATGGGGAGCAAAAGGTTATCCCTGCACTTTTTGTGTGCAATTGAAACAAAAATAGAACCTCAGAGCTTATGATAGTTTGTTTCTAATGGATAGCGTAGTTTTTAAACAAAACTAAACTTTTTAAAAAAGTTTAGTTTTGCTTAAAAAAGAATTTGTTTTTGTTCAAGCCACAGTCCTTCATAGGTAAGCCTTTAAAGATTAACTTTGTTTCAACATAAGCTATAGTTATCATGAATACATTTATCCAACACAGATCCCAGAGTTTTCCCCAGGAGAATCAATATATGTATAGAAAACAGAATTAAGAGTTTTAATTACCAAATTCTGAATACACTATAACATGTTTTGGAAAAATCTTGTCTACATGCTTGCATTTTAATTTTCATTCACGGAAATGAATATTTTAAAAAATCCAAAGAAAGACTATTGACTGATGGTCTTTTAGATAGCAATAATCTATATTGACTCCTGGTAGTTTACATTAATAACAACATAAAGTCTATACACTATTGAAATAAAATCCAGACTATAAAAAGTGCGACAACTCAACATGTGTAAATGAGCACCAGGATGTTATTCAATCTCCAAATGCCCTCAGGAACAATCCAATTTTCAACAATTTAATGAAAGCCAGTAAAGTAAGGAGGCTGGACTCTCAACGGGAGACCATTCTAATGTATGGGTTCCCTTGTTTTTTTATAGGTCACTTTTACATCAAGAAAACAGTCATGTAAGTACTTTAACATCAAGCTCTTTGAATTAAAACCAGCACTTTGAATTGTACTTGGCAACCTATTAGTAACTAATAGTCACCACATTATAGGTCATTTAGGATTATGACAATTCTGATTTATCATACAGGCTGGACCAACTGCAGTTTCCAAATGGTCTTCAAAGGTAGCTGAATGTAGATCTATAAATCAAACAGCTATTGAGTACATGAATCAATGTTGATAGGACTTCTGGCTCTACGTAGAGGCACAACTGGCATAGCCGCTAAAATAGACCAAAGACCCACCTGGCCTTCAACCTCTCTAGCAGTAGCTGTGAGTTCATGAGATTCTCCCAACTTATAAATCTGCTTTTTCAAGAATACTACTGCATTCAGAGCTGATGACAAGGTGAAAGACATTCTAGACAAGCAATATCTGTTTAGTTTAAATCCAAACTTCAGCAGCTTGCAGACACTAATTTCCAAGACTTCTATAACATCTCCAGCTTAGCCTGTAGTGGAGATGTAATGTTGTATATCGTCATTATTGTGATGTCACATCTCAAACTGGCACATAACTGAGCACTGGCTGACTCCCCCCCCCCACTTTTTAAATTTGACTTATTTGCTGTTCCTATGTGGAATGTTTATTTTATTTGACCTGCATAGGCACCCATTCTATGTTCCATAACCAGAGGTGAAATCCAGCAGGTTCTGGAGAACCAGTAGTGGAAATTTTGAGTAATTGGGAGAACTGGCAAATACTACCTCTGGCTGGCCCCAGAGTGGGGAGGGAATGGGGATTGTGCAGTATCTTCCCCTGTCACGCTCACCAAGCCAGACCACACCCACCAAGCCACGCCCACAGTAGTAAAAAAATTGGATTTCATCACTGTCCATAACCCTGGGCAGGTCACAGATCAATAAAAGCATAGAAACCACAAGAAAAACTCAAGTGCTTCAAAAGCAACACTTCCCCCATGTCCACTTGCAACTGTACTGAGCTCCAACCTCATTACTTAATGCTTGCAAGAATGGTTATCTCTTCAAGGCCTTCTGGAAGGCTAGAAGGGTGGGAGCCTGCCAGATCTTTAGAGGGAAGGCTATTCAATAGAGCAGAGGCTGCCACATAGAAGATATGCTTCCTAGGTGAAATGTGTGCATTTAAGGGAAAGGACCTGGAGTTTATCCACCTTATCAGACCTGGTGGAAATTACAGATACCCCACATGAAATTAAGTCCTGCAAAAAACCTGGCTCTATTCCATTCAAGGCTTCAAAAGTGATAATCAGCACCTTGAATTGTACCTGGAAAGAGCTTGGAAGCCATATCATGCCACAGTAGCCAACTTCTATAACAGTTTCTAAACCCATGCACTGTACAATCCCAGTATTAGAAGGGTCTTACATTATGCCAAGAACAGCCTTACACTATGCAAAGTGCCTGGAAGAATTGAAATTGATAACTGCTATGCTATGTTTGTTACCTGAACACAACTAAGGGACAAGAGTGAAATGTTTTCTTAATTTAGGATGAGCATAACAGGGATTTTTTTCCACTGGACTTTCATTCATTTAGTTTTCAAGCCCCAAGAATCTTATCTTTGAATTAAGGCATGCTAGCAGATCTATCTTGATATGTTACACTAAAAGAATTTTTAAAAATCATCACCAAAAGAATTTTGAACAACAGATCACAGAGATGAAAGACAATGGAAGTCTTACTATGTTTTCTTCCACATATACTTGCTAAAGTAGGTTTTCACCACTCAGTACAATCCAATACTGAAACAGGCTAAATATTAATGCTAAGACTTTAATAAATCTGATATTGATGAAATATGTTTTCTTATATAACCTCATATAGCCAATTTGGTGTAGTGGTTAAGGACTCAGGCTAGAAACTAGAAGACCATGAGTTCTAATCTTGTTTTAAGCATGAAGCCAGCTGGGTGACCTGGGCCAGTCACTCTCTCTCAGCTCTAAGGAGGAGGCACTGGCAATCCACTTCTGGAAAACTTGCTAAGAAAATTGCGAAAACTTCTCCAGTTGACAGGAATCAAAAACTGATTCAAATAAAACATGCTAACAAACACAAAACAACATTATACATTCTATTAAATTTTATAGCTGTGTGAAATATGAAGAAAAATAAATGTTACAGTAAGTTTTATTTCAACATTCCTTTAGGTTTTTTTTAAAAAGAAACATTCCTCATTAAAATGCTGAATATTCTGTATCCTGAAAAGTTCAAGAAATATTGTTCCAGAGCAAAGATACTCAAAGTGTGGTCTGGTGACTCCTGGGTTCCCTAAGATTACGTCAGGGGGATCTGCAGAGTCAAATATTTTAAAATTTCTCTGTTTTAACTTCTAATGCAGTAAACATTAATAGATATCACTCACATAAACTAAAGCTCTTTGGGGTCCTCATTCATTTTTAAGAATGTAAAGGGATCTCAAAACCAAAACGTTTTGAGAATTGCTGTTGTAGATTATCCTTAAGATACTCACAAGTAGAAGTCATTCTTTTTTTAAAAAAGATGAACAGATAAGGGCTTAGTTGGAGGCCAAGGGAAATAAAATTGCCATTCTACAGAATACTTGAGCAATCAGATTTTTAGCAACACAAAAAAGCACATCAACAGCAAGATTCCCACAATATACTGACTCTGAGTAAGTGAAATGATCAAAATGAAGCAAGACAATACATGGTTCTATACTTTTTAAACTCTATGTGAATTGGTCCATGAATAAATGTACCTAAAAGAAAGTAGATAACTCAGTACATGACGTAGCCCTCATGCACTAGCATAGTCTACCATATTATTACTATGTCAGCTAACTGGTATGTTTTTTAAAAGATGATTGCACACTAGAGCAATATTCTTTTTTAGTAAGTAAGAAAAGGAAGGAAGCTAAGAGAACAAAGCTGTGAATTTGGTCACACCCAGGGATATGTGATCATCAGATTTCGTGCCATAGTCACATGGGGAACTGTGTCTCCCTTTTGTCGCTATTTCAATGGGAAGAACAGACTAATCCCATGGCAATATGGGCAGTTGCCTAGTTAAGAATATTAAACAATACTCTTGAAAACATCGGAATCCTCTTGAAAAGAAAATGAGAACAGCATGGTCTGTGCACATATATAAGAAGTAAATCTACATGACAGAAAGTAAAAGAATATGTTGATAGTTCTAAAAAAAAACAACAAATAAGTAAAACATCCCGCTTCCTAAGTCATGTTTATTAATTATTAATTAATCGGTTGAAGTCTGAAATATTGCTCCGAAGGTATTTTTCTGCTTGACATTTCTTTTAACAGGGCAAGTGGAGTAATGCCAAAGCAGACAGGATGAGATCAGCTCATTCACTGTTAATTCTTACCTTTAAATCACAGGCAATACCCCATAGTACTTATTAAGAAGTGTACTAAAGTTGATTGAAGGACTAAGGAAACAGGTCTAGGATTGGACTGTGATATACCTAGTTTTCAAGATTTGAAACTAGCAAGCAGTGCAACACATTTAATAAATCATGCTAAAATGGGGTTGCTTTATATGTTCTTTTAATATACACATTACAGATATTCTCCAAAAGGAGAAAAAGGATATAATTCAACTGAATTCCTTTTCTCCCACTCCTACAACCTCCCCCATATAATCAATATTGACAGAAATTTGATTACTTTTTTTCTAAATTTTAAAATAAATGTTTAAATTAACAATAACACTAAATAACATTAGTATATACATTAGTTCTTGGGGAAGAACGACACCATTCTGATTCAGAGTCAAAACAATTAAATTATTTCTAATGGAATGTAAAAATAAACTTAAACCACTGGCATTGCTCCATGTGGTCAATTTTATCAATATCCTTGTTAAAATACAGAAAAGCGGACAAGGGAATTCATCGGAATTTGTTACTGCGTTTTTTATGCATCAGGTTTCAGTGAAACACACTGTCAATAGAACTACTGATTAAGCCTCCACGGGGAATAAAACCAGTTGTTAAACAAAGTGAGCCATTCTTCCAGATAAATGAGTGGCAGGTGCTTGGCAAGCCACTTTGAAATCAATCAGTTTTTATGAAATACGGGGCCAGCACTAGGCTACATCAAATAACACAACCTAACTATATCTAAATTAGAAGATCATCTTCTTCCATATCTTTTCATAAGTCCCTTCCTGTATTCAGTTTTGTAGAAAGAGAAATCAGGCAGCTGTAAAATTACACACTATTGGTTTAGTTGACCGATAGCGTGGCAGTATTTAACAAAGAGCGGAGGCATCTCTTCTTTGCAGACTAACTCGAAATAGGTGAAAATAAGGTGCAGATTCGAGAGGAGGTCGGTTGACCCCTGCGGCCCTCCCAAAGGAAATTCACTCAAGCTGCTAGTCTGGGCGGGAAGTTGATTTCTAAAGATACTGGCCAGCACAGGGAGTCTTAGGCTTTCATGGGGACTTCCAGGGGGCTGGAAAGCTCCAGCCCGATAGCTCAATTCACCTCGGTGGGATTTACTAAGACTAAGGCGGCTAGGCTAAACCTCCCTCGTTTTTGCCTGGAACCGGCTATTCGGCTCCTTCCCGGCTAGTCAAGAAACCTCGAACCCGAAGTTGGGGATTTTTGTAATATTAAAGAGTGTTTTCCCGCCTTTCAGCTCCCTGCGGTGAAGCCCTGCTGGCTACTTAAAGCGTTGGAAGACCGCGTCAGCCCTCGGTACAACTTCCCGCAGGAAAATGAACCTAGCAGAGGTACACAGCCTTTCGTGGGAGACCCCCCCACCCACAGGGCACCCACGCGTGCCGCGGCGCCCAAGTCCTCTGGCGTGCAGAGGAAAGAGGTGGCGGGAGGGGATGCCAAGCAGACGGGAAGGGAAGCGAGCCGCCGCTGCTCAACTTCCCAGCCAGTCTCTCAAGAAAGTGCAACGGCCCGTGTCTACAACTCCAGAGGTCCGGATCACCATCCGATGTAAAAGCATTGGCTTCCCACCGTTAAGCGCTCGGACGGGGGACTCCCCACCCGCGTGCGGTAGGAAAGCCGAGTGAATGGGCGAGCTAAACTTTGCACGGGGAAGCGCCTACGGCTTCTCCGCTCCCCGCGGAGAAGCCGCTTTGCTTAACAGCCGCGCTCTCCCCGTGGCCTCGCCGCCGCTATACGAGATACACGGATAACCACCCCTTCTTGGTACGCTCCCCCCCCCCCTCCTCTCCCGCGACCCTTCGTCTGTCTTCCCCCCACCTCTCCCTCTTGCGCAAGCGCACAACGCTCGCTTCGACCCCGCCTCTCCCATTTCAATCCTTTAAAACCTCAATATAAGGGGCCGCGGGCCGGCGCGACACAATTGAAAGCGCGCGCGGGCGCGCACCCTCGTGCGAGTCGCGGGTGTCAAGAAAACGCAGCGCGCTTGCGCCCTCGGAAGGCAGCGCAACCAGATTTCTCCACCTCCCGCTAGCACCACGTGACCGAGCCCCGCCCCAACACCGGATCTTGTGAAGTAGCCCCGGAGTTTTGTTCAGTTTCTTTCTCGTGCGGTCGCGTACGGGATTTCTGTACAAAGCAAAGCAAAACAAACAAACAAAAAAAATCGGGAGGGTGGCAAACCGTGAGGGAGGGAGGGAGAGAGGGGGGGAAAGGAGGGATCACGCGCACGCGCGCAACCGCCTCGCGCGTAAAAGTAGTACGAGGCGGGTTGGCGCGAGCGTTCGGAGGCGCGCGCTAGCGCGCCCCGTCATTCCAAAGCCCGGGCATATCACACGGGTGTGAGTGTGAGGGGCACGCTCCCTTCCGTTACACCGCCGGCCGTCAACCGAGTCCCCAGTCACTCACAGGCAAAGCTGGAGGGGCGGGGCGCAGTGGATCTGCCAAGTGGCGCCGCTGCCGCCGCCACTACCGTTGCCGTCGCTGATTAACGGCCGCCCCGCCTCTGCTCCTCCGCTGCCCCCTCCCTGCCTCTCTGTTCCCTCCCCTTCCCGCCGTCGTTGCTTGCTGCCGCCGCTGCCAGCGCCGCCTGAACTGAAGCGAACTCCAGAGCGAACTGAAGAGGAGGAGGCGGCAGCAGGAGGAGTGAAGGCACCACGGCGGCGGCAGCGGCGGGGCTGAGAGTCGTCAGCCTCAAGCAAACGGCAGAAGCGGGAGGGGAGGGAGGCGAGGCGGCGCGGGAGACGAGGCGGAACTACCACCACCAGCAGCAGCGGTGGGAACAACAACAACGGAAGCACCGCCGGTGGCCGGGAACAGCCTTACAATACGCGGCGGCGGCGGCAGCAGCAGCAGCAGCAGCAGCAGCGGGGACTCCTCGGGAAACAGCCAAGTCCGCCGCCCCTTTGCCTGCCTCCTCGCCTCCCTCCCCGCCGCGGAGACAGACCAGGGGGCAGCAGCGCCGAGGAAAGGGAGCCGCGACCAACCTCTGCGTGTGCGGCGAGGGAGAGGAGGGGAAACTACCGAAGACTGCGCCGCTTTGGAGAAAGGCATCCAGTGGGAGCGGCGACAGGAAGCGGCGGCGGCGGTGGAGGAGGATCACTGTACAGTCGGGGTAGTGGAAGAAGACTAGGGCGCAACCCTCCGTGGTGGCAGCGGCGGCTGAGGAGGGTTTGGGGTGGCGGTCATCGTGTTCTCCCCTTTTATTTTCCTCCGAGACCCGCCGCGGCGTGCTTGTGGCTTCTTCGTTGACGAGACCCCCTTTTTCCGCTTTCTTGTTTTCTTAAGGGGGGGAAGAGGCCTCTCCCCCCCTCAACCCACATAACACACCCTGTTTCTTCCCCGCCTGGCGTGCACCCAGTGCGGTGGTTGGACGAGTGCTGGTGCGGGCGCTTGCTCGCTCTCTGTTTGGAATATGGTTGGGGAAATGGAAACGAAGGAGAAGCCCAAGCCGAGCCCCGATTACCTGATGCAGCTGATGAACGACAAGAAGCTCATGAGCAGCCTCCCTAACTTCTGCGGGATATTCAACCACCTCGAGAGGCTGCTGGACGAAGGTAAAACGCAATCGCACAAACTCAAAACGGAAACCCCCCACAAGTAACTCTTCTTTGTAGGTCGGAGGGTGAGGGGGAAAATGGTGGCCCCTGCCCCGGCCTCTCCGCGACATAGATCCGCTTTGCCCTTCCCGTTCCTATCCTGCAAATGGGGGCGGACTAGGCTTTGCGCCCCCTCAATGGCGTCTTTTGGCTTTGCCTCTTTTGCCCATAAACAAAGAGAAGCGGGAAGTCTACACGCAGAAGTTTTGGCCTTTGGGGAGCGATGAACTCTACGTCGTTTTATTTATTTTTTTTATTTTTGTGTAGATACTTTTCAATCGGCAAACTTTAGTATACAAAATTATATTTTGTAGAAAAAAAAAGTCGGGAGAGGAGAAAGTTTTGTTTTTTTAAATGGGATTGTAGCTTTCTGAGTTCTTAAATCTTCATTGGAAGTATGAAAGGCAAAGTAGGCCCGATGAAATACTTTTAAGCAACTTAGTCTTTCAGCCTAAACTGTATATGGCTGATTTTTATTTTGAGGTTGGGCGGAGGGACATGAAAAAAGCTGGAGAAACTTGAGGGCTCAGTTTTTATTCAATATTGAGCTGGTTGTCGGCCTAAAGAGACAAAAAACTGTTAGATCCGCGAATAAATAGTACGAACTTTATTATCTTCTACCGTGAAGGACATACTGTGTGATTCTCGATTTGAGTATCAAAAGCCAACGCGAAAAGTGTTTTTGGAGTCTCTGAATACCCGTTGGTAGTTTTAGGCCGTGTGCGTAATCTCGATCTCCTGCCTGTAGTTAGTTGAGTTCCAAGAAGGTACAAAATGAATAACTTTGCAGACATAAGTGTCTTGCTGATTTAGGTTTCCGCAAAATAAAGTGTTGCAATTTTTAAACAAATTATTTGGTTTGAGAATTCAGCCAGAAATGTCATAAACAGTATCTTCTTAAATATAAAAGTTTTGAACAGTCTAAAATTCAGTCAAAATCCACTTCTAAAAGTTCACATCTTGAAACGTCCATATTTTAAGAAGATAGGAGAAACTTGGTGACTATCGGCCTCACCATTTGTGAATTAGACTGATAGTGCTTTTCAGGTTCCGTTTGAGATTATTTAATCTTTACTGTTGGAGAAGCATATTCACAGTTGGAACTGAAATGTGACATATATTTGAAACATTTTTGGGTTCCTTTGAAGGATATTGTTCAAATAGCAGTTGATTAGAGTGTGCATTTGGCTAATTCTAGTTTAGATGCAAGTTAATAACATACCCTGTATATCAAGTAAAGAAGCTTGAGTATAAACATTTTATGGGAGTAGTTTAGTATAAATTTGTCCTTGCAGTTCCTTTTTAAAAATAACTGTATTTACCACAACACTAACAATGACTTCAAACATTTCTGGAATTATCATAGGGGAATAGAAGCATAATAAAGCTGTAAGAAGAGCAAACGAGAATATTTTTGGTGTGCCTATTTCAAGAATATATTAAATCACTGAATCTTTTGAATGCTCTTGAAGCTTTGAGCTGTCAGTTGTTTTCATAAATCCAAAATAAGGACTGGAAAATCTAATAATTCAAAAGTCGAACGGTTTGCTCCAACATTATATATGTTTTTTCCTGTACTACTGTTAAATTTTGTTTGTTTAAATCCCTTTAAATCCTGTTTTCTTGTTTGCATTGACTTCTGGGTGGAAGAACTGCAAATGTTGAAAACTTTCTGGAATGTTAAAAAAATGTCCTATGCAAATAAATGATTTAAATGTTTTAAGAGATGAACGCTAAGGGGCGCCAGTTCTTTCTTTCTGAAAAAAAGATTAAGATGGTTTTAAATGTTAATATCAAAATCAATGTATTTGTGTTGTATTTAAGATATAAGAAATTAAGTTTAAAACACAAGCATATTCACATAACTTATTTTGATTTTTTGTTGCTTGGGTTAGTGATATTTCTTTCCCCTAAAATATTGCAAAAAGTTTATACAATTGGAAGATATTAGGAAGAATACATAAACTGTTATTCAGTATCACTTGCAAATAACTTGTTTTACAGGAATAACATTTTTCCTCAAGATATCTTTAATGGTGGGGTTTTTTTTGAAGATTATATTTTTTGGAATGCTAAAGACTAATAATATAATACTGTACTTGTGTGAATAAGCAGGAGGAAAGTAAAATACAAAATTTACTTATTCTGCAATTTTTACTTAATATTATTGATATTTACACTAAATTTGATTATCTTATTTCAAGTTTAAAAAGAAATAACATTTTAATGAAATCCTGTTATGATTATTGAAAAAATTGAATATTTTCATATTTCCAAATTCTTATATATGAATGGATGTACTTTTGAAGGAGCATAAACATTTTTATTATACATCTTTTTATATTCAAAAGTAAAGAAAGGGAAAATAATAAGATGAAAAGATTTTCATTGTTTAACATAATCTATAGCTGTTTCTATAAATGGATAAATATATCTAGTAGCAAAGATTTTTAAAAATGAAGCAATTTCTATTGGTTTACAGTAGCCTATAGAAAGAAGAGGAGGAGTTTTTCTGAGTTTGAAGCTATAATTCCATCAATTACATCTTAAAATTATTGAAAGCATATTTTAAAGCTAAAACCTTTTCATTTTTGAAAAGAGAAACCTGTTGATTTCTATTTTCTTGTGTCCTTGTGTTATGAATATCTATCAACTGAATATTAAGCTCCGGTCAATGATCCAAATCATTCTTGGCATGAGGGAGAGAGGGAAAGAGAGAGGGAGGGAGGGAGGGAGGGAGGGAGAGAGAGAAAGAGAGAGAGAGAGAGAGAGAGAGAGAGAGAGAGAGAGAGAGAGAGATATGGAGATGGAGATTGCTTTATGTGTATGACATTCTTAAATAATTTTAAAAAACCACTGTCTTAATTGGGCTTCCAAGTTACTTTTTTCAGAAAAACCAGCAAGAAACTGCTATATTACATTTACAAATTTCTCCCCAGCCTTAAAGTGTACATGATGAATGTTTATTTTTCATAAATTATAACTTAAACATGTCCTCTTGACCTGTAGTATGTATTTATTTAGCTTAATCTTTATAACTACACTCACTTGCACTGATAACTAATGATATAGAGTATAATAAAACCCTTATCTAAAAAATAGGATCTTTAAAAGTTCTGTGACTATTGTGTGTATTCTTAGCTAACATTCTTCATTATAAATTATTTAAAACTGGTTTGAAAAACACTAACTCTGAATTTTTATTGTGAATGAATCATAATTAAATGATAAAATATGCAAAAGAAAAAGTATTATTTCCTTGAATATGATATAATACATACATTTGACAAAGACTAAACAGTCAAAATGACATGTGTGCGGCAATTAAGTTTTCAATTTGATCCAACAGCCCAATTTCCGAACAAGTATATTGGTACCACATTATTACAGATCTACTGCATGTGTGAATTCATGCAGTCCATTTTGAGCCTATTTCTAATATATTAAACTGAAATTAATTCAAGTTACCAAAATGTTCTAAATTTCTCAGCACTTTTACAGTATGTGAATTCTACAGTGCAAATGAATAGTAGCAGTAGGCAGCCATTTTTAATAATTCCTGAAAGAGCTAATACTAAATTAGGTTATATGTTACTGAGTTTGATATATTTTAATTAGAATTTTTAATCTTATAATCTATAAAACACAACCAGGTAAGTCAATAGGTAACAACTAGAAATTCCAGTGAATATATATTTAAGGACAGCATACAAAAGTTAACATTAATTATGTTTCATTCTATTACTGAAACTTTTCTCATTGCTAATAATATTACATATTACAGTAATTAAGTATATTATTGTCAGTGAAAAGAAATCTATAAGATTTCCTTAACAATTTTTTTCTTGAAATTTTCTGCTATATTTTTATTTTTCATATTATTTAATATATTTATATTTGCATATTAGTTCATTTACTGCACAAGAAAATTTGCCAGCTACATGCAAGCATTCTGGAAATTAATTTATTCAATTTAAGGCATTTATTTTACTTTCCAATGCTGCATTCAAGAAACAATCCCTAATGATTTCCCTAGTGACATGATTTGTTTGGTAGAATTGTTAAATGGAAGAAACAATATGTGTCAGTTAAGGCAATTACATTTTTGAGGAGTCCTGTAGAAACATACCTATATTAAATGTAAGACACAATGGGTAAGATTTCATTTGAAAGTTGCAGTGCCCAATTAAATACGTTTCTGTACAGATTTTATGTTAAGTTTTAAACTTATCACCTATCAATATATATTTATAAAATGCAGAATTATTAGAAAATCCATGTAGGTGTTTGGTGTGCAGGGATATGATTTTTTTTCTTGATGTATACTAGTAAATTTTATTTATTTGAATGTAGTACCTAGATGTGACTTGCAGAACAGCAAATTATTTCCAGTGTTGATTTAATAATAGTGGAAAGTCTTGGTAATCTGTATTCAATATAATGTTGTATATGACAACTTCCTTTGGGTTTACAGAGGTGTCAGGGTTTTTAAATTTTAAAGCTAAAACCAGCATTTTGGAAAGATGCTGAAATTATATGTAATTTGAAAATAGCTTCATTAAACCCAAATTATGTATTGACTAAATCAGAACAAGCCATTTCATAGATAGTTTCTGATAAGGTTAGAGCTACATATGATAGAGCTATTGAAAAAAACATGTTTAATGATTTTTTGGCACTTTGGGTTGAAAGTAAATAAAAATTGTTTCTTTTTTATAAATTGCATGTAATATATAAGCTTATGACAGTAATGGCAATGCATTTTAAATAAATATAGTTTACTGTAAACTATGTTCTTGCATTTCAAATTCAACATTTGTGGGTTAGTGGTTTATTTATATCATTGTTTCCAACTTTAAGATACAAAATACTAACTTAAAGTTCTCACTATATAATAATTTTTTAATTTTTAATAGCTTATATGAATACTTAATTTTTTTTCTTATAAGGATTTTTGAAAAGATTGTCATTATGAATTTAATTGGAATATAAAATTCAAAAAATATAAAATGTCTGTTAGCTTAAAAAATATAAATAGAACCTTTACCTCTTACCCTTAGATACAGTTCATGTTTTAGTACATACAGTAACAAGGAAGGAAGAAACAATAGAAGATATTTTTTATGAGGAAACAACTGAATAATTAGTTTGTCAGACTAAACTCCTTAATTCTTAAAGCACAGATGGCTTAATTTTGGCTGAGATTGAGAGTTGTATCTGCTTTTGGGGAATCTTCACTGAACAGCAATCTATCATGCCACCCAATGGAGGGAGGAGACTTTTTCCAAAAGCATCTTAGTTTCTTATGATTTACCGTACAAGGGAAGGAAGTTAATGATAATTGAGGCATTAAGTATCATTGAGATTTCTTACTATTTGCATGAAAAATTAAGAAGGATACCAAGATTATAAATTACATTAAGAAATTAAATACATTCTGGAAGAAGGCAATATCGAACCATTTCTGTGCTGTTGCCAAGAAATTTACCTAGTTGCATCTATTTAATCACTAGCAGTTGACTTACCTGTGATCTTAACCTTTTTTGTTTAAAGTATGATAATAGGCTGGGAAAAAGAAATTGTTAGGATAAAAGATCTCACTGGACATTCTGAAGCGTTTCAAGCTTGAAACATCTATTTAGTTTCTACCCATTGTATTTTGATATAGATATTGCTTTGAATTGCTATGTATTGCTAAATAGAATGTATAAAGGAATTAAGTACCGATACATTATTCTGGGCTATGTGTCTTTCCTGAATGAACTGGAAATTTAAAATACTATGCATAGTTTTTGAAACTGTTAGATTTTAAATCGTGGATTTGAACTTCAATGCAATTAAATATTATAGACATAATGTGAAAGAAGCAATGTTTGTTTACATCTTTTTCATCTAGAATTATGATTGTTGGCTTATTCAGCCCTCAACAGAGGACTTAAAAAATAAAACAAATCAGAAGATTCTTTTGAAGCATGCAGACCTCTCCCCAGAATTGCCCAGCCTATGTAATGTGAAAAGTGTCTATTTGTTTATCCTTTTTTAGACAGTTGTTTGAATAGCTTCCAGAATTTTTATTACATTGCTCTTATGGGAATAAAAAGGTAACTTTATAAAGTCTTAGCTGCATTTTTCTAGAAGCCTTCTGTAAATTTAATATTTCCAATTTTATATTTATTTTTTGTGTGTTGTATAGAAATGGAAATCAGTATGTTATGTTTTAAATTATATAAAATAGCCTAGTGTAGAAGAAAAAAGAAATCTGCCTTTCTTTGCCAACTCCCTGCATTGTCAAACTGATTGTGGAGAAAATGATTTCTCAAGTTAGATTGGAGCCCATTGTTGTCTATACAGAATAATTTCTTCTTTATTTACTAATGTTGAATTTGAACAGAATTTAACACATGTTTATTCTTTCCTTTAAAGAACTCAAGGCAATGCAAGGCACATGGCTCATTTTTCCATTTTACCCAGAATTCTAGCAAGTCTCCAAAGTAGATTAGGCTGAGAGGGATCATTGGTGAATGGTCTTGGGTTGCACTCTCATATAGGAATTATTTGGGTGTAAGTTTCCATGAGGTTAGTGGTGCAATTCTAAGAAAATATGTAGTTAAAAAGTGAATAACTAGGGATATCCACCTTATTCAAGTAAAACGTCACTAATTAACATTTCGTAAAAATCAACTACATCCGAAACTGTTAAGCACAGTAGTTTATTTCTGACTCTACATATCTTGATTGTTTCCAAAAATATTAAATAATGAATTAGCCTCTCTTCTGAGAGAGAAATTAAAGGCTTGAACACATTCATTTATATTTGTCTACAGATTTACATAGGTTTTTTTGTAATAACATACTTAATCCCATTTTTTTAGAAGCTGAATACATAATACTCCCTCATCTGATTTCCTCCTATCATGACAACTCTGGATTAAGTTGGGCTAAGAGAATGACTGGTTCAAAGTTATGTACTGAATTTCTATGGACAAAGGAGAAATAAAACCAGGATCTCCCTGGTACCAGTCCAACATCTTTACTACTTGAATACCTCCAGATTTAATGATAATGCTAGGATGAACTTTGGCTTATATAATTAGAACAAAGGTTTATCATTTTTTTCATGCTGAATTTGCATAGGATTTGAGTAAAATGGTAATTTGAATAGCTGTAGTATTAGAACTTCTGCTACAAGTAAGGTAGCAGAGTTATAGCAACTAGAACTACATTTCATTTGACTGGATCAGATGCAATGTATACCTTACGTTTTTTGGTTGTTCAGTAAATTGACATGACAGTTTAATCAGGAGTTGCTCAGCTTGCATTGCTGCCCATAAGTTTCTTGGCCCTTATCAAAAATTTTAGGATTTATAGTATATTCTATAGCACAGAAGTTATTTTCAGAAACAAGACAGGCTTTTAATTGTTCATTGCAATATAAGTGGTTAGAACTAAAAAGTGGGAAACTGAGTTCTAGTTCCACTTTAACCATGAAAGCCAGCTGGATGATTTTGGGCTGGTCACTATTTCTTAACCAAAGTCACTTCACAGGAAGGTTGTTGTGGGGAAAATAGGAGGAAAGTGCGTTGGATATGTTTGTCACATTGACGTATTTATAAAAATAAAGAAGGCGAGAATGAATGAATGAATAAATTCTCTAATTCGTTTAAATAATGCAGGTATCAGTATATATCTTGCAATTTGTCTCTTTTGCAGTGAAAAATCTTAAATCATGTACAAAAATGATTTAGCAAACAAGGGACAGGGCATATACATGTATTTGTAAAAGGTATTTGGAAACAAGAATGGAGAAGGATGAAGGAAGATTAGATAGTTGCAAGATTTAGAGAATACAAACATTTTGGGTCTTCCTGAAAATGTGTATAATAATTGAAAGACTCCTAATAAAAAGTAGACAGGTTAACCTTTGGTCATAGATATTCACTAGTTCCAATTACAATCAATAGATTCAGGGATAAAAATGCATATGAATGGAATCTTAATGAAGGTTAGATGGGAAAACATATTTCAGAAAAAGAGAGAGGTTTTTTCCCCACCTTATCACAGCTATACCATCCAGATACATTTGAGAGGTTTTCCTGGGGCATCTTAATTGATTTTGGAATATGTGCAGTATGTTGCAAAAAATGGGTTTGGAGGGCATTATTGAATACATTCCCCTACCTTCTTGCGGATTTACTATATATGTAAACATTTTGTATAATAAACTGGAATTAAATACTATAGAGAAATCTGTTTATTTAAGTTGAATTCATATATTGTGCTATGATATGATTTGCTTAAGAATGTTTTTTATTAAATAGCAACTGGTAGAGAATACCCAAAGTACTAAGCTCTATAACATTGGTCGTAAACCACAATAGCACTTAGAGTCATACAGCACTCCATAATGTTTTATAGCACTCTCTGAGCGGTTTACAAAGTCAAAATATTGACCCCAGCAATCTTGGTCCACATTTTACTGACTTTGGAAGGATGGAAGGGTGAGTCAACCCTGAGCCAGTCAGGATCGAATTCCTGACTGTGGGCAGAGTTAGACTGCAATACTGCATTCTAACCATTGCACCACCATGGCTCCTACAATGATTAAATTCACATAACATGTTAAGCCCAAAGTAGTAATTGTGCTTTAACATATTGAACTTGATAGCATGGATAAAAATCAATTATTAAAAATAATGAAAATCAGATGTCTTTTTAAATCAGATTTTTAAAACTCTTTAGCATTTTGTAAAAAAATAATAATAAAATATTGTTTTATTATTGCATTTTTTGTAGTTGTTAATATGACTTTAGAACAAGACTGCACATATTCCAAAATCAATTAATCTGGTAACTGATACCTATAGAAAAATGCAAACTCAATGAACACAGAATTTGAGCTGATGAAGTACTATAATTTTTAAGAGTTGGTGATAGTTGTTCTATTATATACCATATATATCACAGCAAAAATATGAAATATTCACTGTAATAAATTGGACTCAGGGTTGTTCAGTTCCTAATGGTCAAATATATATCTACTTACCTGGTACTTAGATAGCATCTTTTAAAATTAAAATCTGAAAAATATTCTGATAAAATAATTGCTTACCTAGTATATAATTTTTTAAAAATTGGGTGGTGCATGTTTATTTGCATACTGCAAATATATAGTCATAACCTGACTATCAAATGAGGAGGTACAGTGTCTCAAAGATAGTTAAAGATGCTGAGTGTCAGCTGGAAAGCTGACAGCCTGGGTTCAAGACCCGAATGCTGCATAATAGGATGCCGTTACATGCCCCAGATCCTGCCCACCTAGCAATTCGAGAGCATGCAAATGTGAGTAGATAAATAGGGACCACTTCAGTGGGAAGGTAACTGTGTTCTGTGAACCTTGGCATATAGTCATGCTGGGCATATGATCATGGAAATGTCTTCAGACTATATTGGCTTCCTTGGCTAAGAAATAGAGATGAGCACCACCTAGAATCAGAAACGACTGGACAGGGGAAACCATCATTTTTACTTTTATATCAAATGAGAAGAATGTCCATTTACTAGACAATAGAATTATGTATGATGTTGCTAATTGTTGAATGAACTATAGTTTAAAATTAAATTGAATCTTTTTGATAGGTACACTACTTTGGAGCATGTTGGAATAACAAAAGCTCAATTTACCGTATTTTTCGGAATATAAGACGCACCTTTTTGCCCCCTAAAAGCGGGTGAAAATTTAGGTGCATCTTATACACCGAATGTAGCTCCATCCACCCACTGGCCCTACCCTTTGGCCTCTGCCTTGCAGCAGTTACCTCCTTGCAAGCAAACAGCAAGAAGAAACAGCTCCTTTCAGCCTCAGCACAGCCTAATTAGCACAAGTTGATTGGATAGGCCTCCGATTCTCAGCTGATTTACTCAGCTGTTTTGTCCAGGGCTCTGCTGCTTGCTGCAAAGAGGTAAATTGCTGGAGCAGGTTTTTTTTCCCTTGTGCTAATCAAGCTATGCTGAAAACAAAAATGAAAGTAAAGCAGGCTGTTTGCTGTAATGAGGCAAAATTGCGCAGAGGCAGAGGGAGATTTCTTTTTCTTCTTTTCCTCACCAAAAAAGGTAGGTGCGTCTTATACTCAGGTACGTCTTATACTCCAAAAAATCCGGTACATATTTGTTACACTTTTTGGATAGTTGGTAGTAGTAATCCTGTTTTTGGTTTGTGTCCCATTATTTGGAAACTGCAAAACAATTAAATAGTTTCTTGAGCTTGATTCTTTATAGTAATCTACTTCTTACTCATCTATTCTGTTTGGTAACTACAAAAGTATTCTGCCAAAGGTCTCTGGCTCTTTTTTTTAAAAAAATCTTGTATAGTATACAGCCCTGGGATTCCATGATCCTCTCCATCCGAATTGCTTAGCTTTTCAAGATGAGCCAAAGTCAGTTAGGTGTTGCTCCTGTTGGGCCAAACATATTAGTACAAATTAAACTACTTTGTATTGTCCAGTGGAAGGCTGAAATAATTATCACTTTAATAGTGAGTAGTTAAACTTCTTACCAGAGGATTGTCTCTGTTCTATTTTAATTATACATGTAGATAGTTTTCCAGTTACAAAAGAATAACCTTAGGAAATTAATGGGGATTATTATTTAGATGTTTATATAAAAACAATCCTGGTCCTAATTTGGGAGAATCTTAGGAATTAGTTTCTAGTGAGTTTAAAGTACATTTTATATTAAATATACATTCTACATTCCCATCGTAGTACATTCCCAAAATCTCATTCTCATTCCAGGGTTGTTGTTGATGGTGATGAGAAGTATACCTTCAACTTGGTGGCATATCTTGAAGTCACTCTTAAATTATCTTTACATCTCCCGAGATATTTCTAATTATATGGAAGCTGTATCTACCCAATTTCTTTCAATTCAGCAGTGTATTGTAAAGTTGTAGTCATCAGTTGTGAAGTATTTATGAGCCATAGAAAATGCCAGCCATACCATAACAGTCTTTGTTTTTTAATTTGCAATTATCATAGCTAGGAGTCAGGAATCCTTTCTAATCTAGAGGAAATCCCTTAATCCAGTACGTTCCCATGTGCTTGTCCCCACTGTAGGTAATTGATACAGATCAATGTTAATTAGCATTTGAGCATCTCAATTTGTAATGTCAGGAAAAAAACTATATGGAGTCAATCTCCAACAATTGTCCTTGAGTGGAGGGTAGTATAAAGATAATAATAAGTAATAGCATGTAACTTTATGTTTTACAAATAATAATATAACAGGATTTTTACATTTCA
Organism: Ptyas mucosa; assembly: GCA_012654045.1. Classification (NCBI taxonomy): domain Eukaryota; kingdom Metazoa; phylum Chordata; class Lepidosauria; order Squamata; family Colubridae; genus Ptyas; species Ptyas mucosa. Next base: position 16,814,191 of record WNWU01000005.1, read on the forward strand.
CCACTTTTTTTTCAATTTAAAAAAATTGAGCTGAAAGCAGTTGAGTTACTCTGCAAGAGAAGAGAGTATGTTCAATAGTAGAAACAACAGACAAGGATGAACAAATAAAAATTAAAACTTAATTCTCTCTTTAACTTACATGTGACTGAATTTGGTCACAGTCATAAGTTCTGGCATTTCAAATACTTATATATGGCTCCATAATGCTTTACAGCACACACTGAACTATTTTCAATGTCAGCATATTGTCCTCAACAATCTGGGTCCTCATTTTACCGACCTTGAAAGGATGGAAGGCTGAGTCAACCTTGAGCCAATCAGGATCATTAGACTGCACTTCTGTGCCACCAGGGTTCCTTATCTTGTATTAGAAGAGAATAAATCCCCCCTAAAGAATACTAGTGAATAACATTTAATTTCCTTGTGGATTAAAGTTAGCAGAGTAAATTATATGATCATTTTAAATTTTGCCCTTGCATTTCAACTGGCCCAAAAAAAATCTTAAAATATATTCAGTATTTTTAATGTTACATTTATGTTTGCTTAGACGAATTGAATGCTGTGATACTAGGCAGTTTATTGCATTATTGGAAAACTTTGCTTTTATGAATAAATGCTACTCATTGAAAACAACATGTTTCAATTATTGGAATTATTTAAAAACTATTAGCTCAATTAAATACTTTTATTTCAATTCTGGCAAAGTTTGGGATTTTCAGGGATTAAGACTACAATGTTAGCTATTTGTAATACAAATAGAATATTTACATAGGAAGCTGTGTAAATGTTGTATTTTCCCTAGTTAAATGTTGTTGAGTTTTTGTTTGTTTCATTAGATTTAGTCACTATTCAGCTCAAAAATTGCTCTGGGTTAGGGTTATCAAACAAATAACCTTAGAAACAGAATACAATATAAACAAGATAGCATCTGACTAATCAGTACATGCGCGACCCACACACCCCGCAAGGGAAGCCCATTCACCCTATCCCCAAACCCCAGATAACAGCTAGGTTTTCAATGGTACGTGGAACACAAAGGAGTGTGGGAACTACACATTTTTTGGAAGGCATCTCATTCCAAATGTTGGTTGACTTTATTCATTATTTGGCCCAATTATAAATTTATTATTTCTTTACAGTGACCTTTTTATAAAACAGAATAGTTCATAAGAGTAAAATTTATTTTAGTAAAGAATGACATGTAAACTATAAATTATTAGTAGTTTCAGCAGTATTTCAACATCTAAGATTTGAGTTTTAGGATTCAAATGTTCATTATCAATAAACTGAATGTTATTGGTATTTGAACACAATTGATGCGTTAATATTGCTTGTGACTTGCTACAACATATGTAGGTGGTAGTATTTATATAATACTGGGGTTCAATTTATATAGGCACTGTTTAGTGTAACCGATTTTGAAAGTGACTCTGCAACAACAAAATCAGGAATATTGGATTTGATAATTGGTTAAGGATGAAAAGGAATCTTTTTTCCAGATTTGACTACAGTGATTTGAAAATAACAGATAACGTTAAATAGTTTACATTTAACATAGCTTCATAATTTATATAATGTGGCTTCACAATAAAGATTCCTCATGATAGATTGAAGAATGGGGTCAGTTTCTTTTATGCCCCCCAAAATATAGATACATGTTTCAAATAATGGCTGTAATTGTTTATTTAATATTTGACTGTGGAAATATTTGTCATTCTATTATAAAACTAAAAAGATGTTAAACAGTATCTTTATGAATGAATTTTGGTAGTTAAGTAAGTGAGTATTAGCTTTAGGTAAGAACCGTCAAGATTCAATTGTGTATGATTCAATTGTGTATGATTTTTATTGCTAGAAAGGAAGTTATATTTTTGTTTCAAAATGTGAATTGCCACCTTTCATTATAAGCCATAGCAACAACTACAACTTGTAGATCCAGAGCTCTGTTCAGTTTTCAAAAATCTTGTAGTCAAAGACTTTTGCTAAATTAAATTACTTAGTTACTTAATTTACTTGGTTAAACTAAATATTTTACTATTTTTTTCCTATTCCCCCCCCCCCCCCTTATTTTTGTCCATTTGCTGAGGTGTGGGGAATCTGCCACATAAGCACAGACAAAGCATTTATGATCTATCACTAATGTTCTGCTATTTAATCAAAAGGAAAAATTGATATGGAGGAACTTTTGCATTTTATGTTTAGACTATTTGCTGATATTAGACTACAAATGTTTGTCTCTTGTGGTTGTATCCAAAATCAGTATACTTCTATTAGCTCAATTAGAATTTCTCCCATCCCCTTTTTTCAGGCTTCCCAGCTTCTTTGCAGCAGATATGTGTAATCAAATTGCGCAGCAGATCTGTAAACAAATTGTGAATGTGTAAAATAAGGAGAATCTGATTTTTATCACAATTAGATAACTGTTGGGTCATCCTTTCTGAGATATTTCTTTACTAGATTCCTCAATGTCTTGAACAGTGGCAGAACCTGTAATGTATTACCTTCAGTAAAAAAATTGGGATACATTCAGAAACGTATTTGCCTCGAAAATGCTCCATATTGTACTGTGTAGTACAGTCAGCATAGGAAATGTTTTATGACATTTTATGTTAGGTCATAAACTGCTTTGTGATAATTTTATGTCATAAAACGTTTTATAAAGTTACAACATTTCAGTTCCATGGGGATCCAGGATTTTGGGCATATTCTGTAAATTAGCCCATTTGAGGTACTTTAGTTCAAAGATTATTTCCTATGATGCATTGTTTTACCCAGTTAAAGGTTAAAAGTTTGAGTAGTATGTGTAGATACAGCTGTTTACAGCCTTACATAAACTGTATGAAGTGTCAAACATAAATGCACTTTTTTCTAGAAATGTTTAGTGCCCTGACTAATTAATAAATTGCATTGTAAATAATTAAATTGCATCGTTTTGACAGGTGAGTTCAATAAAGAGACAAATACTCCCTATGCTACTGCACATCAGATCTTGCCTCTGCCCTTCATGAATAAAGTCTGGTAAAATTGTTTTCAACCTTTCAGACAATATAGTTGTATACAATTTATAGTCATTATTTTATAAAAATATTGTTTAATAACTTCTTGTTGAACTCAGCTCTTGGGCCATTTTAAGTATTAATACTATACTAGCCTTTTCCAGCTGTCAGTCTTTCCATTCTATAAAATAATACTTTTATTTATATATATAAGTTTGTAAAAGTTCACCTTTAAAGGATTAAACGTAAGAAGATGGCAGCCCATCTGCACCAGAAGCTTTTCCTCTTTAAGCCTTTTTAATAAGTTGACATACTCCCTTGATGGTCCATTCAAAATTTGCCTCTGATTCTCCGTTATCTTCAGTAAGTTTGAGGACTTGAATTGGATATTCTTGTGAGAGTTCTTGAATATATGAATCTTTCAGGTAATTTTGTTAAATGGAGAAGATTTAACAGAAAAAAACAAAATGGAGAATGAGAAAACTGAGATTCAAAATGGGACAGAACATGGATACCCACTGTCTTTACTCCTGTTCATTTTACTTCTTGAGATACTAAATGGAAGATTAAAGAAGAATCATAAGTTGGTCTGTCTGTTTAATCTATCTATCTATCATCCATCCATCCATCCTAAATTACTGGCATTTGCGGATGTCCTGCTCTTTGTTTTGGAAAATCCACTAGTGGGAATAGAAAGATTAATGGGAAAATTAAAAGGATTTTAATATGTCAACAGGTTTTAAGATCAACAGTCAGAAGTCAAAGATGTTAACAAAAATATCAAATTAGAATATAAAAACTATGGCCAATACCTGTTTTGGCAGCTGATATACTATTTAAACAATGGCAAAAATATATATCTAAACTTGTATGGCAAGGAAAAAAGATTAAGTATAAAATAATTTGCAGCTTATTGTTGGGTCTAGATTAAAGAATGGGTGTTCATGAGAAACAAACTTAGAATTAGAAAACCACAACCTAAGGTTTGGATGGCATGAATACTTATGGTATTATAAGGTTAAAATTAATATACAATTTAAAAAAATAATTTTGTTAGATGTAGCCTATTGAGAATATGGAATAAAATAAACCCAGGTGTACAAAAACACTTCTGTGGATCTCAACACATGGAACATTCTATAGAAAAGAAATAACAGGAAAAAGACAACGGTTAATGTACCAGGAATGTTTGGAAAACTATCAAGGGGATTATAGAAGAATATAATTGTCAATGGTTTTCTCATTTACAGTTATCAGAAAGATCCAAAATTGATAAAAAGATTTACGGAATTAGAGCAAAGAGAAAGACAATTTTGAAGTACAATTGTGTATTGATGATGAAATGTATAAACCTTTGTTAAAATTTGAAACGGGAAGAACAGGTTACAGAATGTATGATAAAATGGGTTAAGAATTTTGGTTATAATATAAAGATAAATAAATATGTAACTAAATGGGTTGAAATTTACAATATGTTTTCATAGATTTTTATAAAATGATGAATTTTTATAAAATTATATAGTTGTAGCTGAATATCCGTGCTCTGCTACGAAACTATGTGATTGGGCTTGATAAATCGACACAGCTTGAAAATTAATGAGTAGTTATGATTGGCCTCTCCTATTCCCTTCTCTCCCTCAGCCTTGCCCCACAGAAGCCTCACCTATCCTATCCCCTTCTCTCCCTCAGCCTTGCCCCACAGAAGCCTC
>WNWU01000005.1:16818905-16893196 GCA_012654045.1 Ptyas mucosa
CCCCTTCTCTCCCTCAGCCTTGCCCCACAGAAGCCTCCCCTATCCTATCCCCTGGTTGCTGCTGTGAAAGTGAAACTCCTGTCCTCTGCTTGTGTTTTGCATTTGGAACAGATTTCTTTTTAGGTGGGGCGCATCAGAGCCTGTTAATCATAATATAGGAAATACTAATGCTCTGATGGTCATTTCAAAAAATCCTTTCTTAGTGAGCACCTAGAAGCCAAGAGGAACATACATGGCAAATTTCAAGTTTGTAGGCTTTACTGTTCTGGAGATTTTGTGATGATGCATGAGTGGTATTTCACTTTTAACTAGAATGTATAAAGGCATTTCAAATGCATGTTTGAAATGTGAAGAACACGAAGGGGTTCTGATGGAGTCATGCTTAGGAATTACAGCCTTGAGTGCTCCTAGCATCACTGGAACCACTTTACTGCCCATATCCTCTCTAGTTCCTCCTCCAGTCCTTTGTACTTCTTCAGCTTCTCACACTCCTTCCTGATGTTGCTGTCACTTGGCACTGCTACATCTATCACTACCATTGTCTTCTGATCTTTGTTTACTGCCATGATGTCTTGTTGATTGGCTAGTATCTTTGTCTAGAAGTCCCGTAGGATCATCTTATTCTCCATAATCTTCTGTGAAAGGGAGTCTAGTCCATACACTATGCACATGTTCCTGTATACAGTGCCAGTTACTTGGTTGTGCCATTTGGTATGTGCTGTTCCCACCTGAATATTACACCTTCCCACTATGAATTAGACTGTCTCTGAGGCTTCTCTGTACAATCTACATTTTAGATTCTGTTTAGTGTGGTAAACATTTGCTTCTGTAGATCTGGTGCTTAGTGGTTGTTCACATGCTGTTATGATCAATGCCTCAATGCTGTCTCTTAGTCAGTGCTATCTTTTGGTAGGATTTCCAAGTTGCTGCCACCTTACATATGAGTTTATGGTACATCTCATTCAAGATCTTGTCTTGGCATGGCAGTTCCCCTACTTGATCTTTCTCCCACGTCTGCTACTGCCTCAGGCAGTCTCTCAGTGGCTCATTTTTGGATGCCATTGTATTTCTGTATTCTGTGGGTTTCATTAGCACAATAGCTTTGACACTTACCTGACAGAAAGAGGATACTGCCTTCCTCTTTCTGGCTGGTATACAATCTCTTGAGTTTTGGACCTGGGGTGGGATCTCCATACATTCTGAGAAACTTTTGGGTCTTCACATTGGCAGCTTCTATGTCCTCTATGGCCATCTCACAAGGTATCTGGCAGGCCACACATGCTGATGGTGTGGATCATGTTCTTTCCATTGAACTGGCTTTTCAGAACCCATCTTATCCTTTGATGGTACCTGGATATCACTGCTGTCTTCTTGCCTCCCTATTGTGGTTCCCATGTGAATGTGGGATATCAAGCTACTTGTAGTTGGTCTGCATGTCTGCTTTGTGACACCCCCCCCCCCCCCCGGTAGTTCTAACCCACCATTTCCCTTCTCTTGTCTACCACCTATCCACATTCCTCAACTCTGAATGACATCTCAATGTTCTCCCTGTAGATCTGTGTCAGGTAGATTGGTGAGTTGATACCTTATTGATACATTGGCCTACAGTTTAAATGTCATTCATGTAGAGAAGGTAGCTAAATAACTTTTAAAAATGATTGTAAGCTGCCCAGAGTCAAAATGGGTGGCATACAAGACAAACAAACAAACATCCAATTGTCCAATGGCATTAGGCCCTGTTGAATTGGGGAGATAGAGGACAACCTCAAAGAGCAACTACTTGAATCAAATGACCCTATCTGAATAGGTAAGGCAACAAGTTGTACCAAGGTTGTTCAGTTTTATGTAAGGCTTATTAAAGATGATACAGTAAAAATATTCCTTTTTTGCAAAGAAATTATAGGGGAAAGCTTAGAAGCCTTTCAGTTATAGATAATAGGAGTGCAAATTTCCTGCAATGGTCATACTTTGTGGGAGTATGCACCAATAGAGCATATTCTGGTGGGCTAGCGTGGAGGGCTTCAAACGTTTAGATGGTTGTATTTAAAAGTTTAATTCTGAAACTATTTTTAAGAACTTAATTATAGTTAATTATAAACACTAGTGTAACAATATTTCCCTGGACTAGTTACCTTTATTCACAACAATAAGAGTTGTATGCTGCACTCATCTCTTCATATAACCTGCAAAACTTCCCTGCCTTTAAGGGTGTCAATATAGTTCATTAGATATAAGGTTGTGTTTAAAAAATTGTCCAGTTCTGAAATTATTTTTTTAAGAACTTAGCAGCAAACAAATTTAATAAAATAATTACAAATGAAAGTTTTAAAATGTTACCAGTTCAAAACATTGATTGAGAATAGTAATCAGCTGTTCTAATCTTTACACATTTGTATATTTTTTTGATTTCATTGAAAGAAACGTGATTGATATGGAGAAGCAGATTTGTGATGTGTGGAAGTGTGAATGGATTAAGAAAGTTAAAAGGCTGTAGAAATTAACTGTTATCTATTCTGATAGCTTTCTCTCAGAATCGGTTTTCCAGTGATGTCATTCCCTGAAGTGCCAGATCCCCATTAAGTGGATCTGACTAGGAATTCAGCTCTACAGGAAGGCTAAAAAAAGTGCTTCATTGAGATTAACTGTAATAACAGAATCTTGCATGTCTGAGTATGCTCTCCCTCCTCTTCCTTCTTATAATTTACTGAGTTAAGGAGGAGTACATTTGAGCCTTTTCCAAATGTTAATCTGTTCCAGTCTCAAAAAACCGCTTTACCCCTTTTGCCTAGGCTACAGCTTCCTCATATATCCGGCAAAGTATTAACTCTATGCAATCCAGAGTTGTTTGACAGTGAGATGGGCATCATAAGCAGTTAGGGCCTCTGTTTGTGCCCTGCCCAAGGACCCTTCTAGCCGGATTCTTCTTTTGCACTGGTTCAGCCAGGAATTTCTTTCATACACTAAGCTTCTTTCATGAAAGACACTCAGGGCAGGACATGAATAGAGGTCCTGGGTGTGGCACAAAGGAGCGCCTGGACAGGACATAAATGGAAGCTTGGCAACATGGGCATGAAATGAAGTAGCACAAAATAAGACCCTACCCGGTACAATGGTGGTGTGGCAGTTGTAGCAGCGAGCATGGTTGTGTGGCAAGGGCACTGGTAGCAGTGCACTGGCAGACAGTCAAAAGAGCAGAGATGGGCAGTTGGGTGCAGGGAGTTTAAGAGGAGACAGATCCTTCCTTTATGGAGGCTTGGAGCTGGGAGAACCCAAGCTGGTTATGATCCTCCATACCATACCCCCATCAACATTGGAAGGACAAGGCAAATCCCTTCCTCACCAGCACTGGTGGTGTTACCTAGTTGGATAATGAAATATCTGCAAGCAAACAACGAAGCTCAGATACCACACCACCAAGAGACTTCACAATTTAATCCTAAACTACATATATTCTTGACTATTAGAAACACATTCTCTTAGATTATATGATTATTTAAGAGTTATGGACATGTGAAGTGTAGGTAAGAAAATTGATAAAATTAGAAGGGCACATTTGTTTTTAATTTCTGGAGTGGCATTTTGCAGAGTTTACATTTTTTTTCAACAAAGAGGAAGGAAGGAAGGAAGGATTTCCAAGCAATGACATCTAACATTACTTAAAGTTTACTGAGTTGCTTTTTGTTGGTTGTGTGCTGCTGCTGCTTCTTTTTTTTTTGAAGTTTCATTGTTGTTTTCTATATCCTTTGTTCTCCTTTTCCACTCGCTATATAATTTGGCAGACCAAAACCAAGCTGAACTCATATCCCAGGCTTTGGGAGACAAAAGTAACTGAATGAAAGTGGTGGCTGCTTTATTTAGAATGATGCTGTTCTTAAGATATTTTTAAAATCTTCCTCACCATTTCCCCCCAATAGCTTATAGAATGCAACACATTTTTCTAATAAAGATGATGAATTTAACAGCAAACTGGCAACTGAATGGAAATTACAGACCTTGAAACTGGGAGAAAATTGTCTATAAAGCAACTCTGGGAGAACAGGCTTTAAATTTATCAACCCATTTCAAAACTGCATAGATGATAGGAATTGCAGAATATTTGGTGGACTTCCTTAGTTTAGATGGATGATGTTTTATTTTTTCTTTATTTAAGAACTGGAGAGTATGTTAAAAGATAACCTTGCTATCTTACAAGCATTTCATTTTTCAGCTTGCTTTGTAAGATTTTAAAAAAACATTTAACACTACAAATAATTTTCGTTACACATCATAATTGAAAATATTAATTGAGCAGTCATTAATTTTTTATGGGGTTATATCCCACTACAATTCAAAAATAATTTTAAAATGTTTTGAAGATAACAAAAATGGTGAGATTATTAAGGCTTTGAAAGGGCGTTCAGGTAAAACGACGCCCATTTTGCTTGCTTGTTTTTGTGAAACTAATATAATACAATGTTTTGTATTATACATGCTTGTCTCCTATCTTATAGGGAATTGCAGTACATATTGTGTTTCTGTAGAATTACTGTGTTTCTATTCTGTTCATCAATAATGACTGCAGATTAGTATGAGATAGATCAAGCTACAATAAAATAGCCCAATGATCATTTTTATATCTTAATCATATTGGTTACAAATAATGAGAATGGCCTTATAATAACACCACAATAATGATAGTATTTATATTGCACTTAAAAAGTAAGTGTGGGACAGAAATAAAGCCAAAACAATTAAAATATATAGAATTAGAAAACAGACATACTGCACATCTAGCAGCTCTAAAGAAACGGTGGGAATAAAAATAGTAAATAAACTAGACACTATAAAATTTATTAACCTAATCAATTAAATCAGGTAAAATTAAGTAATATCAGAATGGTGCCATCTGTTTGTATTCGATTGTTTGGAAGATTTTAATATTTTCTTGTAATACTATTTATATTTTGAATGCTAACTTGGGATCTTTAGGGATTCTGATGGCTTGCAAACCTAATTAGTACATACAATATTTTTTTTGTTATGAATGTTCAGATTGATTATAGCCTTATAATCAACCATTAATGAGCTGATCTAATAGGTCTCTACACTCTTAGATCTTGCTGTCCTTTGGCGACCTTTGCTGTCTTCATTCCACTTCCTTCATGATGTCGTTGAAGATTCTCAGTCATCCAGGTACAATTGTGTGGAAGTTGAGTCATGTCAACTGAACTTCTTTTTTTTTGGTTTGAAATGTTTTGCTGCTATCCAAGTAGCTTTAACTCAGGCTGAAGAAGGTATATGAATAAACAGCGAAATCTTTCAAACCAAAAAAGAAAAGTACAGTTGCATAACTCAATTTCCTGACAAGATGCCCCTCCTATCCTGCTGTCAAGGTTCCCTCAGCCTGGCCTTATGTAAGGCAACTGCTGGTGTGCCATGAGTTCTTCCCAAGGCATCGCAAGAACAGCACACAATTTGGAGGACAGTATAAATGATGTTGCGAAGAAGGCATGCTGTGGCCAATGGCTATCTCATATAATATCAGGCTGGGCATAGCTCATCAATGGAAAGATGGTAAAGATCAGTGGAGTGCCTCAGGCTCTGGATCGTAGCATAGTGATTGCTTGAGGCTGGTCATGGCCTGGCGCTTGAGGCTGTTCTCCTTACTGATGGTGCTGGGTCTGAAGTAGAGACTTGGGGGTGGCTGGATGAGACTGCTGAAGGCCCGGGTTCTCTATTTCAGTCCTAGCACTGCCGCCATTACAGAAGAGTGCTGCTGTGCAGGGTGTCCCAAAGGACAAGTGGTGTGTGTGGGAAGGAGATGGGTTGGAAGGAATTGAATTGCTCCTGCAGTTGTGAGTGTGGGCAGGCTGTCATGCACACAAATTTTAATCATGTGACAGTGGGGGAACTTGAACAGACATAACTTCAGGCACTGGGTATAAATACCATACTTTCAGCCCCAACATAATTTTGAATGGTCACTGAATGAGTGGTCATTAAGCGAGAACTACCTGTATATGAAGAAAGAAAAAAGGTTTCCAGAATATATTAGGATAGAGTAACAGCTTCAGAAGAAAACTGGAAGTCATTATTCTACACCAGTTTATCTTGAGATCAGTTATACGTTTCTCCTTTCTGTCAAAATTATTTCATTGCACTATACACATTTTTTCTTTTAAAAGTTTGTATTTTTTTTCTTTACTGTTAGTTCCTCCAAGTTAAAAGAAAACCCTGTAAGTATGCACTGCATCAGCAGTCCAACCTTTTTTGCTCCATGGACTGGCAGTGATGGTTGTGGAGGAAGTTCTCCATAGTGGTGGAGACAGTAGCCAGGAATGGGTTGTACTCTGTCTGTTCAGTTGAAGGACTGAGTCTGTCAAGCTTGCAAGTACTGCCCTTGTTGCTAGGCTCTCCAGCTTTTGACTCAGTCCTTCAGACTGGACGGACATGTCGTATTTCTCTCTTCAAATTCCTGGTTGCTGCTTCTCCCTTTAGCAAATATTTGGACTTTTGATTGTTGAAATTGTGAGTTACAGGGCTGACTCCCTATTCAGGTTGAGTTGTGCCCTTTCCCAGCGGCTGGGCTTTGGCTCTGCCGGCCGGCAAGGCGAGCTCAGCTCCCTAGCAGGTATTTTCTTTAATTTAGAGATACCTGGTGGCTCTGTTGAATCGCAGATGTTCTGGAGTCATGGTGGAGCTCTGTACTCCTTTGGGAGTTGGGATTGGTATCTGTAGGACCTTTCAGGCTCATTTCTGTTGAAACAGTGCTTGATGGAGCTTCGCACTCCTGAACGGGCTGGTTGGGCGGCCGTTTGCATTTTAACATCTCAAGAAGCCACCCGATGTTTAGTGTCATTGGAGGAGCTTCGTGCTCCCTTTTTTACCTGCCTGCACCTTAGGTGACAGCCCAGCGTTTCCCTGACTTGGCGGAGGCTACGGTGCCTTTGGAGTTAAGCTGTATTCTCGGGGACTTGGTTTCCATCCGAGCAGCCATTGGAGCTTTGTGCTCCCTTGTACACTGACGGGCCACCATTTTGAGTTTCATGCTCAAATTTCGGCTGCAACTGTGCATTGGAGCGAGAGTCCCACAACTTGCATGAAGATTTGGCACTTGTTGCCTGTTAAATTTATTTCAAAGGACTCTTTGAGTCTTCTCTAATTCAGTCTCTGGGCTTGTGCCTTCAAGCGGCTAGAACGGTAGTGCCTTGAGCTTTAATTGACAGCGCAGCACTTGCAAGGAGCGGCCATTTTAGGAGACTTTACCTGGAGCCAGACGTGTTTGGGCTGCTTCCATTATTCGAGAGGACAGCTGCTGGTTGGACTCTTGGAGTGCTTGTGAGGTGCCGACAACTTAAGTGCCAGTGTTTTTTTTTAAAAAAGAAAGACCTGTGTATATATAGCTCTAACAATGCCTAAGGCACTGAGCAAATTGAAAGACGGCCGGAAGGCTGTAGCAGCCAAAAGGGTTGCCTTGGTCCCAATGGAGACATGTCCAGGGATGTCTAAGGCCTCAGCTCCAAGGTGCGAGGCCCAGGAAGGCAATGGCTCCCGCTCTCACTGCAGGGCTAGCCATTATAGTAAGGCAACCCTCTGGGATGAGAGACGCAGGGATCAGGCCCTACAAAAGATCTGCAGCAAGGCCAGTAAAAAGGTGGCCTCTACCTTGATAACTACAGAGGATCCCTCTGTGTTGAGAGCGCCTCTCTCCCACAAAAGGTCCCCTGGAGCTACTCCAGACCAGATCTCCCTCTGTGACTGCCCCTTGCCAATTTTGACGACTGGCTTGTGGGGACCTGCAATTCCACAGTTGCCACAGCCTCCTGATGACATGGCCTCTGCCCGGAACCTCACTCTGGCACCTCATTCATGGGTGGAGACCTATTTTGGACCTTAAAAGGCTGAACCGATACCTTGTGTATAAACTGTTCAAAATGCAGTCTCTTCAATCTATTCAGGCTGGCGTCAGGAAGGGCGTCTTTATCACCTCTATTGATCTCACTGAGGCGTATTTACACATTCCGATTTTCTCCCCGCATCGCAGATTTCTTAGATTTTATTATGCTGATATTCATTACCAGTATCGAGTGTTATCTTTTGGGCTTTCTTCTGCACCTCATACCTTTACTAACATATTAGCTGCTTTGGCAGCCCACCTTAGAGCCATACCTGCCCATGTCCAATGTTACTTGGGTGATATTTTAATTCAGTCTTCTTCTAGGCAACTTTCCATAGAGGATCTATAAGTATTCATTGCTTCAAAAGTCACGACTTCTATATTAACATGGAGAAAAGCCACTTGCCCTTTCAACTCGCTTGCTCCATCTTGGGGCAGTGATAGATACATTAGAGGGCAAGGTATACGTGTCTCAGGAGTGGCACACCAGCCTCAGGGAGCTAGCTGGTAGGGTTCAGAAAGACTGTCCTTGGCGCTGCTATCCAAACCCCCCAAGCAAAATTGTGTCGGCCATTCATATCACTCCGTGGGCATGTCATCATGCAAGAGCCCTTCAATCGTTTCTTTTACCTTTCAGAAGGTTAGCAGAGGCAATTCGCCAGCCAGGGTCCAGGTTCCCCTCAGCGTCATCACATCTCTCAACTGGTGGAGGTCTCTGGCCATATCCAAGAGGCAGCTGTTCCATGAGCCTCACTGTCTGGTGCTGATGACGGACGCCAGCCTCTTCAGTTGTGGGGGGGGCACATATCCAGTCACAGGTGGCTCAGGACAGATGGTCAGGCCGTGACCTGCAGCGAAACATCAATTGGCTGGAGCTGCGAGCAGTTTATTTAGCCTTCCTGCATTTTCAACAGTTGGTCACGGAGAAACATGTGTGGTATTTACTGACAATGTGGCCACGAAAGTGCACATAAACTGCCAGAGGGGCACCAGAACCACCGGACTCATCTTGGAGGCCAAGAGGCTAGGCTGTGGGCAGAGCGTCATCTGGTCTCCTTGACGGCAGAACACATCTCTGGGGTGTCCAACGTGCAGGCGGACTGGCTCAACCGGACAGTCATCGATCATGTGGAGTGATGGCTGTACCTGTCCCTCTTCTGGGACCTGACGGACCGTTTTGGAGTCCTGGAGGTAGATTCGTTTGCTACCTCAGAGAATGTGCAGCTCCCATATTTTTATGCACGATTTCTGACTCCAAGCGAGGAGGGGATAGACGCTCTCGGCAGCCCATGGCCACAGGGGCTCCTTTACACATTTCCCCTTCTTTTCCTCCTTCCGAGGGTGGTGCGAAAAATTCTGGAGGAGCGGACGGAGGTCCTACTTCTTGCGCCTCATTGGCCCAGGAGGCCTTGGTCCGCTGACCTCAAAACATTGTTGGTGGCTCCACCCTGGAGGATCCCTCAGGGTGTCGCTTCGCTCAGCCAGGGGGCGTTGGTCCACCTGGACCCACAGTGGCTCCAACTGACCGCCTGGTGCTTGAGCGGTGCGCTCTGAGTGGGGACAACTTCTCCTCCAGGGTCATCAGGACTATTCAGGTTTCTTGGAAGCCTTCCATGGAGCGCATTTATTCCGCCACTTGGCGGGCCTTTTGTACTTGGTGTGACTATGCCGGTATCTCTCCCCTCCAGGCCTCGATAGCCCAGATCTTGTAATTTCTCCAGGATGGACTAGACAGTGGGCTATTGCCTAACACCATTCGGAGGTAGGTGACGGCTCTCATCTGTCCTGACTTGTGGGTCCCTTCTCTATCTCAGCATCCCACCATTAGGAGATTCCTGAAGGGTGCCACTAATTTATGTCCCCCCGTGGTACACAGGTATCCTACCTGTGACCTGTCTATTGTACTGAGATACCTCACGGGGGCCCCGCACAAGCCCTTGCGGACTGCCAGCCTCTGCCTTTTGTCCTGTAAAGTTGCCTTTTTGGTGGCAATTACCTCCGCCAGGTGGATTTCGGAGATTGCCGCCTTCTCAGTGAGAAGTGACCTGCGTGTTTCATGAGGATCATGTGGAGCTTCACCTTAACCCCTCCTTCATTCCAAAGATCAAGGAACTGATCCTACCCAATTTCTATCCTAACCCTGCCCATCCCTTAGAAAGGCGTTGGCATACTTTGGACGTTCGGAGGGCCCTCCATATATACCTTAAGAGGACTGCTGATTTGAGGTGAACGGAGTCGTCGTTTATCTCTTTTATACAAGCTTTTTTAGGTTGCAGAGTCACACCTTTCATCATTGGCAGATGGCTTCATCAAACTATGGCCAAAGCGTATGAACTGTGTTCTCTACCAAAGCCCGCACATGTGACAGTGCATTCGACCCGCAGTGTGGCCACATTGGCAGCGTGGGCCACACAGGCGTCACTGACAGAAATCTGCAGGGCGGCTACGTGGACTTCGCTATATTAAACATTATAAGTTAGATAAATTTGCTTCGGCAGAGGCAGCATTTGGCTGCAGGGTCTTGCAGCGGGTTCATACAGATGGGGAGTCTTCTGACCAGACTGGGGCCCACCCATAATTCAGGGACAGTCAGCTTTGGTATGTCCTATTCGTGGCTGCTGTCTCCACCACTATAGAGAAGGGGTGTTGGTCTTACCTGAGACGCACCTTCTCGTTGGGTGGAGACAGCAGCCAGCCTCACCCTTAGGTTAGTCTGGTCTTCTTTAGGCAGGGCAACCTTTTCTTCCGACACGTCGAGTCTGTTTCTTTGGTTCACCAAAAGCTGGAGAGACTAGTGACAAGAGCAGGACTCGCAATTTTGACAGACTCAGTCCTTCAACTGAACAGACAGAATACAACCCGTTCCTGGCTGCTGTCTCCACCCAACGAGAAGTTGCATCTCAGGTAACACCAACACCCCATTCGCATGTACAACCTAGCTCCTGCGCATGCACAAACGAAGCTTTGCATCTCACTCACCGCTTGTGTGGCCCAGTTCTCAAACCAGTACCAGTCTGCGGTCCAGGAGATTGGGGACCTCTGCACTACATAGTTGCTTCAGGAAATGTTCCTTTTGTATTTGAATACTTTTGCCATGCTTGGTTAATTCATATTATAGTAAGCCAATACATTTAGAAAGCTGCTGAATTATTCTTTCTCACAAATTCTTTGATCTGAAATATTTGAAAGGAGTTAAAAAATTAAACCGTCATTGTGATTGAGGTAAAATTTCATTTATTAAGGCATCAAGTTAGAAACCAGTTCTGTCCTGTGTTAGGCTCGAGAGCCTGCTGGATGATCTTGGGCCCGTCAGTATCTCTTAGATCAACTTTTGCTTTACAGGGTTGTTATGGGGAAAATAAGATGAGGAACATTAGGTATGTTCATTGCTTTGAGTTTTATATATAAAAATAATGCTGGGATATAAAGAAATAAAATAATGTAGCATTTTTGTTGGAATCGTGGTTAAAAATTTGAAAGAAAATATTGTCATATATTAGCTAAATTTATATATCAGAATGTATTAAGAATACATAAGCTTCTCTTAATTTTGAGTCTAGCCATTTTTGCCAGAAATGTTTTATGGTTTATGTTTTAGAATTATTTATAAACCAAAGCTATTGAAAACAATTGACAGGCTAATATATTTAGACAACTGAAGAAATAAAAATGTTATGCTTACAATCATTTATTTCCAATATCTTTTTTTCTTTTTTGTTTAGGTTATTGGTATACTTCAGATAATTGGTTATTAGTTGAGAGTTTTATTTCTGCAGTGTTTGTTTATTTTTTGTTGAAGTTGGTTATTTCTGTTATTTTTGTTTCTCAGGAGCAACTGAATTTGGAAATCTGATAAGCTCAGTAGTGCATGTTATTTTAGTGATAGTTCTCCATTTTGTTTTGATTGAACTGAAAGCCTTCCAGTTCCATTCACAAGAAGCTGATGCTAATAGATTGGAATCTTAATGATAAATCTGGACAATATTTGACTATTATAGGATTTGTTTTACCAAGTGAGGAGAATTGAATGTTTGCCAAATCATCATTTTGCATGCATCTGTCATTCCTAGCCAATTACTATATAGAGGTGTATTCATCTTTTGTTAAATTCTGTCCTCTATGTTGAGAATTCAGAACATTGATTGTCAAATGATGACTTAGCTTGCCGTATATTTGTTTTATTACTTCAATTAAATACAGGTGATAAAGAGAAACACTTAAATTATTTTTCGTTCTGTTGTCTTAAGTATTTCTAGTATATTAGATAAGCCTGGTGAATCTGTTTTGGTTTTCTTAATAACTATTGACTTTGAACCCTGAACATGATATTATTGAGAATATACTATTAAATGTTGTGGCAATTGTGGATATTGTGTCATCTATTGAAATATATATATTTCTCCCTGATTCTCTTGTAATTTCTTCAGAGACCAATTAGCATTTCAGATAACTTTGCCAGCATAGTCATGTCTTATTTCTCCAGTTAATCAGTTACTAGGGTGTTGGGAGACCCTGTAAGAAAAATTTGGGTTCACCTGCCTATTTTAGAATTTTATTTTAGAACCTGCCTATTTTAAAAAATATCAGGTTTTTTTAAGATGACTTATCATGTGATTTAGTTTTAATAAGACAGCTCAGCATTTCTTATTATTGACACTTATGTTATTTTGTTTGTGATTATTTTTGGTAAAGACTGGGGAAAAAGGGAAATAGGTTAGTATAATATAATTTATCATCTAGCAGAGGAATAAATCTTTCATACTGATTAATCTTGTATCTGTCCTTTGAGGTGTTTGCTATGTCCCCCATCGGGTCTGCAGATTTGATAAACATATTTTCAAATGCCATACGCTTAAACTGTGCTCCCTTTTTACTCACTAGTTTGCCACTCTTTTATTTTGTCAATTGCTCTATTTACATACATTTGAACAAACTTTCCTTTTGGGGAGGAAATCAAAGGAGAACAAACTTATTATGGAGTTTAAAAACTTCTCACGGTCACTAGTCCTACTATCCTCTCTTGATAACTGGCTTGCCCATTCTTTTCTATATAGCCAAAAAAGACTTTGTGTTGCTTTTAGTGTCTTGCAAGCCTAAATTGATTTTGCACTTTAGCTTTCCTTTCCTTCTGTAAATACCATATACTGGCTGGTTAATTCTCTTGATAATTGCATCTACTTTCCATTTCCTACACATGCTCCTTTACTTGTAGCGCAAAGAAAACTCTCCCATGTATCCACAATAGTTTTCTAAGCTGCCTCCCATTGTAATTCAGATATATTATCTACAGTAGTTTTCTAAGCTGCTCCCCCCCATTGTAATTGAGCAACTTCAAGTACTTTGTTTAATTTGAAGAAATTATATTTCAAGTATTTCATTTTTTAATTTCCCCCAATCTTTTAATCTAAGGATTTGTATAGATGCTATCTTATCTGTATTATCTAATATTCCTTTGAGTCTGTTGAAAATGACTCCTGAAATCTAGACTGCATATTTCAGTGGTTTTTTTTCTGTAGGTGCTCAAACTGCAAGATGATACGGCCACTTCCTTCCAAAGTTCCTTCTGTGTTTACCACTTCAAACAACTTTTTCTTGTTGGTTAAGAGCAAGCCTGGGACATCTAATCTTTTTGTCTCTTCTTTAACCTTCTAGAAAATGAAACAGCAAGATCATTGAAGAATTGTTGAGCCTTGAAGTCATGACTAGGTTGGTTTTCCAACAGATGTTCAGATAGATTTAAAGTCTCTCTCTTGCTATTCCTGTAACATGCTCCAGAAAGCAATTATCCAAATCTTGTTTCTGGCTTATGATTTGGAGAATACCCCTAAAATACTATTTTTGTTATACCCCCTTTTTTACATTCTTACTCAAAACTTTTAACTGAACATATCACCTATGTGCTCTGATAATTCACATAATAAAAAAGAAACTAAATAATTGAATGAGGGAGATGGATTAGTTCAATAATAATTGAAGCATTGTCTAAAAAACAAAGACTGGAATTGTGTGAAAGGAATGGTAAAGCTTGGAAAGAAGAATGCAAACATTATTGAGATGGGAATAAGCTTAATGAATTGGGAAAAAAATAAATTTCTGGTGAAAGAGCACTAAAATATAGAATCAAAAAGGATGTGGGAACAATTCTATAATGGAAAATACATCTTGTCACCCATCCAAAAAGCACTACTTGAGTGGCAATTACAACAATGATACTGATTCATCATGAGGTTAGTGATTATAGAAACTGAACTGAAGTATTGTATGTCTTTTCAATTTGTTTATTTGTATTCTATCTTTATTATTTTTATAAATAACTCAAGGTGGCAAACATATCCAATACATTCTCCATTGTTAGTGATGGCAACATCCAGAGAAGGAGGGGTTGTCATCGTCTATTAGCCAATAGGACTGAGACTGTCAAAGTTGCGAGGACCCGCCTACACCAATGGTCCCCAGCTTTTGTCTCAGTCTTAAGCTAGGACAGACATTTTTTTTTGACATCTCCTTCTGGATGGTGTTTGACAGTTTGTTAGGATAGGATAGTTTTTTCCTTTTTTCCCTCTTCCTTGTGGCAGCTATACTACCACCGTACTGCTGTGCCACCAACATACCAGCGTGAAGAGCTTTTAGCTCGAGCCTGCCGAAGGCTGCCCTGCGGCAAGCAGATCACCGGCTGGTGACTCTGCCGGGCAGCCAGCCGAGCTTGCCTCGCCACGCTGACCCTGGCGGTAGCGTTGCTCCGCTTCTGGCTGAAGGACAGCAGGGCAAACAGCACCCTGGCTGTCAGGGATCTTTGCCGCCCCCCCACCGCTGCCAGCCGTAAGCCTTCCCTGGGAGGGGAGCCGTTCCTCGGCAGCTCCCGTCCCTTTAAGGCATTTCCCCCCCCAAGCCTCTGCTCCTTTGAGCACGCTTGGAAGCAGCCGAGGGCTGATTGTTGCAGCGGCCATCCCTGTCTGCACCTAATTGCCTCAGCTGTTTAGCGGCGAAATCGGCATGGCGGATTCAGCGCCCGTCGGGGCTTTGCCTGTCCCCTCAACCTCTGCGCAAACTGGCTCTCTGGAAAATAGGCGGACAGAGACCTTGGGAGCGAGGTCAGCCAGCAGGAAGGCTGCAGCTAAGATCTCTAAGAGATCGAAGAAAATTTCCAAGCCTTCAAAAGCAGCAAAAAGAGACGAGGAGAGGCGACAGAAGGCTATTGAGAAGGAAGTGGCCAGAGCTCTGGCCAGCAGTGAGTCTTTGCCTCATTCCCCTCATTGTTCCCACCATTATTTAGAATGGCAGAGTCTGCCTCATGAATCTGACAGCCAAACTAACCGCTCTCTGTCACCAGATGGCGCTGCTGAGCTGCCTCTCGCAGGCAATCTACCCGGCAACAGGGAAAGTTCCTCCATCCCTAATCCCTTTTCTGCCTCTCCTGCATGGCAACAGCCTCCTATAGCCAGGGGCTCGGTTCCAGAATCCACCATTGCCCCAACTGCCCCTGATAGTCACCCTGGGAGTGGGAGGCAAGGCCAGTTTCCAGTTAACATGGAAACTATCATCTGTGAGGCCATTGAAAGGGGCATTGCAGCTGGCATGCAGCGTGGCCATAGTCACAGGGAGGCTTCTCTTAGATCAGAATATTCTGCTGAGGCATCAAGAGCGCAAGTTGCAGGAAGGTCATGCACTTATAGGTCCTACTTTCCTGATTTATCCTCTCACTCTGATTCCCAAGAGGACATGGATAGGGACATAGAGCGCTCCAAGGCCATCGCTTCGTTGATGGCATCCAGATGACTCCTTTGGCTCCGCCAGTGGCAGGCAGATGCCAAGCAAAAATGGCGTCTGGCCTCGGCTCTGTTTTCTGGAAAACATCTGTTTGGAGAGTCATTGGAACCACTGCTGATAGAGACAAAGAAGAAACGTAAAATCCTCCCATCTCTCTCCAGACGGACGGATCCACACCCATCCGCTTATTATAAGCGCCAAGCCTTTAGGGGACAGGAAGGGGGGTTTGGTTTAGTCAGGGCCCAGCGCCCCTTCCAGCCTAGGCAGGATCAGCTCCACGATAGGGCAGGGAAATTTAAACAGTTCCCTCCTAGACGGCCCTTTCGAGGGGGAGGGAGCCGTTCTTTCCGACGCCAACGTTAATCGCCTCACAGGCCCTCCCATAGGGGGACGCCTGGCAGCCTTCGCTGGGCAATGGGAGGATATTACCACGGATGCATGGGTTTTAGATACGGTCCGCTCGGGCCTCTCGCTAGAGTTCCTTTCTACTCCCCCGACATCTTTCCTCTCTTGCCCCGTTTCGGGCAATCCGGTCAAATGAGGCCTCATGAAACCTGCTATGCAACACCTTTTGGATATCCATGCTGTTCAATCAGTTCCTGAGGCCGAACGAGGGCTAGGGTTTTACTCCATCCTCTTTGTAATTCCAAAGGCTTCGGGGGGTGGGGGGCTATAGGGCAATTTTGGACCTCTGAACCACTGTATCACCTACAGAAGGTTCAAGATGCATTCGCTTAAGTCCATTCTGGACAGCGTTAGGGAGGGCGACTTCCTCACTTCTATAGATCTAACTGAGGCTTATGTCAGCGCTCTGAATTATTCTTGCTCCAGCGCTGACATGAAAGAGAGAAAAAAAAATGAGAAGCTGCAGTTTGAAATTTAGCAGCTTGGCTTTTCACCTAGGGTTTTCTCTCCTGGCAGATAACGTCACCTAGGTGATGGGGGGCGGGGCGAATTCCTGTGAC
This sequence comes from Ptyas mucosa, assembly GCA_012654045.1. Classification (NCBI taxonomy): domain Eukaryota; kingdom Metazoa; phylum Chordata; class Lepidosauria; order Squamata; family Colubridae; genus Ptyas; species Ptyas mucosa. The sequence goes on from WNWU01000005.1 coordinate 16,835,514, forward strand.
TGGAAGTAGCCGGGATGAAAGACTGACTTGGAAGATGGCCAATGAGAGCACTGGGATTTGAGGAATGGAAAGGGAGGGGTTTGGGATGAGAGTCAGTTTCGGCTACAAACGAGTTCAGGACAGATAGTTAATTTTCAATAAATGAGAGACTTCATCAAAGACTTTGTGTTTGAGAATGAAATTTATTTGAAATTACATTGGACCCTGACAGCTTATTTACATATCCCCATTTGTCAGGTTCCGGAAGTATCTCCGCTTCTGTTATGCGGGATGACATTTTCAATATCGAGCCTTGTCCTTTGGCCTCTCCTCGGCCCCCAGGGTATTCACGAAGGTGCTGGCGGTCATTGCGCCCACCTTCGGGCTCGTCCTGTGCGCGTCCAGTGTTACCTGGATGACATCCTAATCCAGTCATCCTCCAGGGAAAGGCATATGGACACCAACCTCACCATGCAGGTACTTCAGGAACACAGGTTTTCTTTGAACCTGCAGAAGAGTCATTTGACACCAGAAACACGGCTGCTGCATCTGGAAGCAGAGATTGACACCATTGAATGAAGGGTGTTCCTTTCCCAGGACTGCCAGACTAGTCTTGTTGAGCTTGTTAACCACATATGGGGGGCCTCGTTCGGTGCCCCTTGCGACGCTAACCCTAACCCTAACCCCAACCCTGCATTTCAATTGTGCCTTGGGCGCGCCTGCACGCCAGGCCAGTTCATTGGTTTCTTCTTCCATATCAGAGTGCAGGTACTAGCAATTCCCTACATAAGGTTAGGCTGTCTCCTGAGACTTTGCATTCCCTGGAGTGGTGGGTTTCCCCGGCACTAGCTGACGGTTGTGTCTTTAAGGAGCCTGACCATTTTACGGTTACTACTGATGCCAGTCTCTACGGTTGGGGGGCTCACCTACAGGATAGGGTGGCCTAGGGCAGGTGGTCTCTCGAAGACCTTGCCCATAACATTAATTGGCTGAAGCTCAGGGCAGTCCATCTGGCCCTTAGGGAATTCCGAGATCTAGTCTGGCAGGCCCCTACTCATTTTGACCGATAACGTCGCTGCCAAGGCTCACATTAACAGGTGGGGGGAACCCAGTCTAGAGCCCTTATGGCAGAGGCAGAGAGGCTTGGTCTTTAGGCGGAGAGCCACCACATTTCCTTACGGGCGGAGCACATTGCAGGGACCGCCAACATTCAGGCAGATTGGCTTAGCAGGGCTACCATTGACCACGCAGAGTGGCGCCTGCATCCAGATTTGTTTCAGAAGCTGGCGGAGTGCTTCGGGCAGCCAATGGTGGACCTCTTCGCCACCCCGGACAATGCTCAGCTGGACCGATTCTTTGTGAGGTTTGCAGTTCCGGGAGCAGAGAAGGTCAATGCCTTCGAACTTCTTGGCTGGCCGGGCTCCTCTACACCTTCACACCTCTCCCGCTCATTCCAAGGGTGGTAAGGAAACTTCTGGCAGAAAAAGCGGAGGTGATCCTTGTGGCTCCGCACTGGCCTTGGCACCCGTGGTTTGCTGACTTGGTGGCCCTTTCCATGGCCAGACCTTGGAGGATGACGCCGGACAGAGTCTCTCTCATCCAGGGGGCGCTGGTCCACCCGGACCCTCAGTGGCTCCAGTTGACCGCCTGGCGTTTGAGCAGCAGGCTCTGAGTCACAGCAACTATTTCACTGAGGTGATTGACATCATTCAGGCCTCTAGGTGAGCCTCAACCAACAGGATCTACGATGCCACTTGCGGGCATTTTGTTCCTGGTGTGGTAAGTCGGGTCTGGACCTTGCCTCTGTGACTGTGCCTGACATTCTCCAGTTTCTGCACATGGGTCTGCTCAAGGGCCTGGCTCCCAACATGCTCCGCCGCCAGGTGGCGGCTTTTTCCTCCATTCTCTCCTGCGGGGAGTTGAATTCTCTGGCCTGCCATCCGGCCATTCGCCGGTTCCTCAGAGACGCTACGAACAGGAGGCCTCCGGTGGTCCACTGGTTTCCTACTTGGGACCTAACAAGGGTTCTCCAGGCACTGATGAACGATCCATTCGAACCCTTGCGAGACGTTTCCTTACGTTTTCTGTCACTCAAGGTGGTCTTCCTGGTCGCCATAACCTCGGCCTGCAGGATTTCCGAGCTGGGGGCCCTTTCAGTTCGCCCAGATCTGTTTGTGTTCCACGACAACAGGGTGGTGTTACACTTGGACCCTTCCTTCATCCCAAAAATCAACTCATGGTTTCATAGGGCTCAGGAGCTAGTGCTCCCTAATTTTTGCCCCAACCCAGTGCGTGCGTTGGAATTTAAGTGGTGCACGTTGGATGTGCGCAGAGCACTCCAAATTTATTTAAAATGCACCTCCTTCAGGAGAACGGAGTCGCTCTTTGTTTCCTTCCTGCCGGCATCCTTGGGGGCCAAGGTCACGTCTGCGACCCTCGGGCGTTGGATTCGGGCATGTATTGCCAAATGTTATGAGATGCAGGCCCTTCCACTGCCTGAGAGCATTACAGCCCACTCCACCAGAAGTGCAGCCACAAGTGCAGCATGGGCACCCAGGCCTCCCTTGAGGAGGTTTGCCGTGCTGCCACCTGGGCATCACAGTCCCCATTTATCAGACACTACAAGCTAGATATTTATGCCTCTGCTGAGGTGGCCTTTGGGAGGCGGGTCCTCCAACGGGTGCATTCTGATGTGGGGACCTAGGGCCAGACTTGCCCACCCGTAAGGACAGCACCTCTTCGATATGTCCCGCTCTGGATGCTGCCACCACTAACAATGGAGAAGGAACATTGGTCTTACCTGATACGGTCCTTCTTGTTGAGTGGTGGCAGCATCCAGCCCCACTCTAGTCAGTTTCTGGCCTAGGTCATTGGGTGTGGGACTTTGACTTTTTGACTTCTTGTGTTTTGTTTTCTGGTCAGTACATGTCGAGGCTGTCACAATTCCTTTGCCAAAAGCTGGGGAGTGTTGGTGTAGGCGGGTCCTCACAACTTTGACAGTCTCAGTCCTATTGGCTAATAGACGATGACAACCCCCCCTCTCTGGATGCTGCCACTACTCAACGAGAAGGACCGTATCAGGTAAGACTAACGTTCCCTTTCCTCCTCCTACTTTCCTCACAACAACTCTGTGAGGTGAGTTGGGCTGAGGGAGAGTGACTGGCCCAAAGTCACCCAGTTGATTTTTGTGCTGAGGCAGCACTTGAACTCATGATCTATTGCTTTATAGCCTGGTACCTTAACTACTAAACCAAATTGGTTCCCAGGACTGGTGTTCACCAGATACATACTGCATGTATTTTGTTTCCATATAATCTCCAAACTACAGGTTATATAAATTATCAATAAATACTTGAAAACTTGGAAGTAAAAGTCTATTGGAAAATAAGACATCAAAATATGCATTATTGTGATGATAGATGGAATGGAATCTCAAAAACCTAATCTGAATATTTTTGCTTACTTGCCAGTATCTGACTTCTCATGCAATGTTTAGTGTAAAATATCAATATTTTATTTCTTTTGTAGTTTTATAAAAGAGATTGTGCAGTTGGTTTATTATTCTTCAGTGTGCTGAGGTAGAGAATCCAAAGGAATGGAGAGCAATTCCAGATCTGAAGAGGCTGAACAAGTACCTCACCTACAAACGATTCAAAATGCAATCCCAATCTGGGAGGCGACTTCCACACGTCTATAGGCCTAATGGAGGCATACCTCCACGTGCCCATCTTGCCAGCCCACCAGCGGTTCCTCCAGTTCCACTATGCGGGTCGGCATTTCCAATACAGGGCCCTGCCATTTGGCCTGTTGTCGTCGCCCAGGACGTTTACCAAGCTGTTGGCAGTGCTGGTGGCCCACCTCCGGACACTCCCTGTACGAGTCCAGTGTCACCTGGACAACAATCTAATCCAGTCCTCCTCTGGCCCCTAGGCGAGGGAGGATCTGCAGACCACGATTCAGGTACTTCAGGAACATGGCTTCTCAATCAACGTCAAGAAGAACCAACTGTCTCCAACCAACCACTTACTGCACTTGGGAGCAGTCATAGACACAGTATTGTGCGAGGTCTCCCTCTCCCAGGAACGACAAACAAGTCTAAAGGCCTTGGCAAGCCTCATTCAGAGAGATTGGACAGTGCCCCTGGCGCTCCTCTCACAACTCCTGGGCAAGATGGCTTCTTGTATTTCCATTGTCCCATGGGCACGCTTGCATGCCAAGACCCTCCAATGGTTTCTCCTGCCCTACCGAAGGTCTGGCAGAAGCAACTCACCAGCCAAGGTCTGAGTCCCACCGGGAGTGCTCTGGTCTTTCCAGTGGTGGATGTCCCAGGCCATCACCAGAGGATGCGTCTTCAAAGAGCCCAGCCACTACAGATGCCAGCCTTTTTAGCTGGGGGGGTCACATTTCCAGTTTCAGATGGCACAGGGCAGAACACATTTCAGGGTTGAAGAACGTGCAGGCGGACTGGCTCAGCAGGGCCACAGTGGACCACTCAGGGTGGCACCTACATCCCACTCTATTCCAGGAACTGATGGAACGTTTCAGCTCTCCAGTTCTGGATCTCTTTGCTACGCCATCCAACAGCTAGCTGCCCAGGTTCTTCACCAGATTTGTGACACTAGGGGCGGAGGCACTGGAGGGACTGCATTTTGAATCGTTTGTAGGTGAGGAACTTCTTCAGCCTCTTCAGAACTAGAATTGCTCTCCATTCCTTTGGATTCTTTCTCAGCACACCAAGAAAGAGCGTATCAGGTAGGACCAACGCCCCTTTTAATTAAAATTAGTCTTTTAACTCTGTAATGTTTAGCATTTTAGTGTGTTTTGCTTTAAAAAATAGTTCTGATTTAAGAGCAAACACATCTATATGAAATATTATAGGATATTTCCATAGTTTACCTATAGATCTATGTATGCTGGGGTGTACTCGGCCTACAAACAATTACATTTGTCTGTTGTAGAGTTACAATGCTTGAGATGGTATTTTCTTGTTGAAATTGGATAGCCCAGATTAAATCTGAATTCAAGCTGATGTGAATTTGATATAAATCTTCACTACTAAATTCCTTTCTGGATCAGCAAGCCTTCCCCAGATCTTGATATTTTATATAATATAATCATTATTGTTTAATTCATATTTAAGGAACAGCCATTGCTAATGTTCCTACGTATTTTCTGTATGCAATGTCATACTGATATTTTTGCTGGAGGTGTTTTGTTTAATCAGTTTTGCCTTATACTACATTTTTTCTCTTGTCACTAGCTTTGTGTCATTAGCTTTGATACTTTCAAGGTAAATATTAGATGTTTCTGAACCTTAGCAATTTTAAAATATGTGGACTAACTCCCAAAATTCCCTAGCCAGCCATCTTGTGCATGTATTATATAAATGCCTTAGTGAAGTGTGTCTTAAAACTTTGTAAATTCATAATACAGTAAGTTAGGATTAGTCTGGGACTTCCTATACTGTTTCCTAAAAAATGAGAAAAAACATAAAAGGAATATTGGAATAAAATATATTTTGTTTTTGCTGTTTTCTCTTACAGGTATATATTGATTGCAAATCTTAATTAAATATATAAACATGCATATGATAATTTATTTCTTCATTGCCTGAAGTAAGATTTGTTTAAACAAATTCTTAGAATCGGCACAGTATATGATCAATTTTGATATTTGATCTTGGTTGCTGTGTGTGCAAAAAAAATAAAAGCTTTACAAAGCTAGATTGAAAGAAAAGTTAGCAGAATCTTTAGTACATTTTTACTTGATATTTGAATTCTTTTATTTGTATTACGAAGGATTTGATACATTTTTCAAAGCTTGTAAGATGGTGCTAGAGCTTTCTATTTTAGCATACTAGAAATCATTGGTCAAACTCCTAATGCGATGGGTTTTGATGGAAAGATTGCATTTACATGTAATGTAAGAGTTTAAAACTTGACAACACCTTTTATACATAAAATGATAAAGCTGAAACATTAGTAAATACTGATCTTGATCCAATACTTCTAACTATTAGAAATTGACATTTGAAGGGAAATAATTAAGAATGTGCAGTTACTTTAAATGTTAGAAGATGATGTGGCTGATTAGAACAACTAGCCAATGAATGGTTTAATATTTTAAAATTATATAAGCTAAATAAAATATTCCTATATAAAAGTTGATAAGAGGAAATAATTAGTTTTGAAATATTTATATTTGCAATTATGTAATTAATTTAGATAGAAACTGTTTGGATTTTTGTTTATTCTAAAGAAGAAAATAAATGCTCAGTGTCTTCCTATTCCTGCAGGGTCTTCTCAGATACTTAATTGCATTGAGAAATTCATTCATGCAAGATAGGTTGCTTATTTATTAGCCGCTCAAAATGTTCATATTTGCTTATACAGACACTTTGGACATGAGATACTATTAAAGCAAGAACAGAGATTGATTTTTGGTGCCAACTTGTTTTATGTTTCAACCAAAAATAAAAAGCAAAAACACATATTTCACTGCCACTTGTTGCGGAACTTTTGACCTAATTTTGATCTTCAGAAATCATGGCTACCATAACCAAAATATTAACCATCCACAAAAATGGAAAGGGGCTTTTAGTGAGTAAAGAAAAGTAGCCAAAACAACACACTCTCCGTAGCACAAGAAGCTTGATCAAGTTCAGAGCAGTCTCTGAGGGCTCAATTTAAAAAAAATAAAAATCGTTATAGGAGAACTTTAATCAAGAAATTCAAGAAAGAATAAGATACTCATTAGCCAAGAAGTAGAATGTTCTCTATGTGTGAATATTTGAAAAAGTCATTTTAGAGGAATAAACATTAAATAAGAATAAACATTTTCAGCATATTTTTGTAGATTCATATTCTTCTTAAACTTGCCCAGGTGTTTCTAACATTAAATATAATTTTTACAGGAACTGCTCGGTTTACAAACATTTGTTTAAGGGTGGTTCAAAGTTAAGAGGCATTGGAAAAAAAAGACAGTCTGCTCAAAGTTATGACTGTCACACCACCTCTATGGTCACGTGATTGTGATTTGGTCACTTGGCAATCAGCACATATATCTACAATGGTTGCAACATCCTGTGATTCTGTAATTGCAATTTGCAACTTTCCCAATCTACTTCCAACAAGCAAACTCAATGGAGAAATCATGGATGGTTGCAATTTGTGCTCATGTTGATCTGTTGCTTAATGACTGGGGTAAAAAAAGGTAAAGATAAAGTTGGGTGGGTAGTCATGTGATGTCTCACTTAACAACTGTGCTGCTTAACAACAAATGTTCTGGTCCCAGTTGTGATCATAAATAAAAGATTACCTATTCTGTTGTACTTAGATTTCCTTACATTTGGAGTTTAGTTGATTTTTAACCTCTGAGGAAATACAGTAGCTATCAGAATAGTGTCACCAATGTAGCAAAGGTCATTGATGTTTCTTCTTACAGTTTTAAAATCCATGTCTATTTTTACCCAATCCAGCTTCCTCAGAATATATTTAGCATATAGAGTAAGTAAATAAGGAGAATATATAGTTTTGTTTCACCTCTTTCCTGATCTGGAAACAATTTTATTATTATTCTAAGGGAGCGAGGGGCCAGTGGTCATGAGACTGGCTCTTATCTTGTGCATGCATTTTGCATGAGGATAATAAAACGTTTTGGCATTCCCAGTTTCCTAAAGACATTCCACAGCCTGACATGCTCATTACAATTAAAGGCCTTTCTATAGTCAATGAAGCACGTAATTACTTCTTTTTAGTTTTCTTTGACTTACTCAGTTATCCAGGATGCATCAGAAATAATTTCTTACTTCTCAACTGTTATTAAAACCAACTTGACTTGCTGGCAGCTCCTTTTCTATGCAGGGTTCTAACCTGCTTTGGATGATTCTAAGTTTTATTTTGCTATCCTATGAAATTAAGGACATTATGAGATGCCTTGCCCACTATTAACTCTTCCTTCTGTAGTATTGGTATGTTGACATCTGGTTTGTTTGCCATTGTGTTGTTTGCTAGGTATGTTGGCATAGTTTGTTTAGAAATGTTACTGATTCTTAAGCTGCTTACCATATTTCTATACTATAGATACTGCATCAATCCCTGTAACCTTTTGTTTAGAATATTGACATCTTTACTGTATAGAATTTCAATACACACCTTACATCTTTGAGCTTTGAATCAGTTATTATCTGTCCTTTAGTGTCCTTTAGCATACAAAATTGAGGTTGGAACCACCTTTTGAATTAGATGATCTTTTGGAAAACATTCCTTCTTTTTCTATGTTTGTTTCACTCTTTACAGATATTGATCTAAGCAACAGAACCATGAGTTCTAATATCTATTAGGCATTAAAACTGGCTGAGTGATTTTGAGCTAGTCACTATCTCATAAATCAGCCCACCTCATAGGAGTGTTGTGGGGAAATCTGTTATTGTTCATCTAGATAGGTGTTATTTTGCTTATTTGAATTGAAGACTGTTAGCAATGAATAAGTAATTGGATTTGCAGAAAGTAGTTTTTTATTGTCGACCTTCCCTTTTTCTGTATCACTCTCAAAGAGTTGTTCATTCAGTGATATTAAATTATTTATTAAATGTACCCAAATATAATCTTTGCTTTATCCCAGGGGTGAAATCTTATTTTTTTTTGCCACCGATTCTGTGGGCGTGGCTTGGGGGAGCGTGGCCTGGTGGTAGTCCTGTGACTGGGTGGGCGTGACCAATTTTTTTTTTTACTTTTTAAAGCATTTTTAACTAGTAAAAAATGCTTTAAAACGTTAAAAAAAAAGTTTCCAATGATCAGCACCTGACCAGCCTGATTCCCCTCACCAAGCCAGATCCAATACCTCCTAGCCCCAAAGATTGCAAGCCTTTCTACCAGACTGCCACCCAGTCTGGGGGATGACGGGGAGGGGGGGAGAGAAACAAATTGCTCAGCTGCTCCCCCTTTTCACTCAGCCCGACCTTCCTGTTGTGGATTTTCACGTCTTGCTTCATGCGCCTGGGATTGTCACCCTCGTCATCTTCTTCCTCCTCCTCTCCAAGTGGAAAAATGCCAGGAGCGCAAAAAGAAGTGCTTGCTTGCTCCTGCCGTTTTTCCATTTGTAAGGAAGCTTTCGTACCTTGTGAAGGCAAGTCTGGCTTCCTGTGCTAAAAATCTCTCCAGTACCGCTGCACGCGTGGCTTGTGTGTGTGTGTAGATGTTGGGCATGGGCTGCTGCGAAGACCAGAAGCAAACACACACACACACACACACACACACACACAGAGAGAGAGAGAGAGAGAGAGAGAGGCTTTAAAAGACCTTTGAATGAAGGCGGGGGTGGATTAAAGGGGTCATTTCCCTCCCCCTCCCTGCCTCCACACCAACATTCAGTGCAGCGCGCACACGCACACACACACACACACACACACACACAGGCTTTAAAAGACCTTTTGAATGACTTGAGGCTCCTTCAGGTTGGCCTCCAAAGAAAAGAGGAATGAAGATGGGGGTGGATTGAAGGGGTGAATTCCCCAACTCTGGTTCAGCCGGCTGGGGATGGGACGGCAGGCACAGGCTGCTGCGAAAGACCAGGAGCAAAAAGACACACACACACACACACACACACACACACTGCGTGCACAGCAGTACTGGTAAAGTTTTTAGCGAGCAGCGCAGGAAGCCAGACTTGCCTTCACGAAAGCTTCCTTACAAATGGAAAAACGCCAGGACCAAGCAAGCACTTCTTTTTGCGCTCCTGGCATTTTTCTACTTGGAAAGGAGGAGGAAGAAGAAGACGAGGGCGACAATTCGGGGCGTGTGAAGCAAGGCATGAAAATCCACAGCAGGAAGCTCGGGGTGAATGAAAAGGGGGAGCCGCCGAGCGCTTTATTTCTCCGGAACCGGTAGAAAAAAAATGCTTAAAAAGTAAAAAAAAAAGTTCCTACGATTGCGCATCACTCAGCTGATTGTCGGAACTTTTTTTTAACTTTTTAAGCATTTTTTTTACTACCGGTTCTCTGGAAGTAAAAGCAGGAAGTAACGATGACTAGGTGGGTGGGCGGCGCCTTGGGTTGCCATTGCTATCGGTTCTCCGAACCACTAGCCGTCATCGCTATCTACTCACCCAAACTAGGAGCATTTCACCCCTGCTTTATCCCTCCTGTTTATGAAAGAAACACCACTTCTTTGTTTTTCATAAGATGCAAAGATAGAATTACAGTGGGATTTTCTTTTCCTGCATAGTAGCATCTGCAACTAGACATTTCAAAAGCTTTAATTTAGCCACATCATAAACAACAGTAGTAGTATGAAAGATCCTCTTATCTTCATCAATAATAGCATATTGAGTGCCATCTGACTTCAGGGGCCCATCACTCAGCACTTATATCAGCAATCACTTTGTCTTGTCTGCCCATGAGATTTTCTTGGTAAAATACAGAAATGGTTTATCCTCGCTTTCTCCAATGCAGTATGAAGTGAGGCCTTTACGAGCAATCATCTGCCTCCAGATTCTCCTTATATCACTGTTCTGTCCAATATAACTGCCTGCTTGCTTTAGCTAGGCAGCTGAGATGACCTTTTTGCTTTGGCAGACTCTGCTGGGAGTATATACTTTAGGCATACATCCCTGGTGTTCTTTGGTCATCCCACTGGGGAATAGGCTCACCCCCATCAGAACGTGACACCATAGCAGGACTGGGGGACGGGGTATTTCTCATGATTAATATTAAAGAAAAAATATTTGTGTCTTTCCATTAGGCAAATCAGATTGTCCATTCCCCTGATAAAAGTTATTACCTTCTACGTTTCTTCCAAGAATTCAAAAATGAGGGGGAAAGGATATCAATATGCAGTAATACCTCTGAGGGAATGGACATTATTGAAATGTGATAGATAGATAGATAGATAGATAGATAGATAGATAGGAAACCAGTAATTAATCTACATAGAGGTAATTCTTATCAAAGAGGAGAACTTGCAGGGGAAGAAGACGTTGGATTAAATTTTTTTGCAATTTTTCATCAATAAAAGTCTTTCAGGCAGGCCACTTCTGTCTGACTTTGGATATTCACATTTTATAGGTAGGAATTTCCAAGGAGATTGATTTTACAGTGACAGAATTAGCAGTGGGCAGAATCTGTAGTCCCCATTTTTTCAAATCAGACTGGTTGCTTAAGATTCATTTGAAGTTATGATGGCCTCAGCAAGAGTGTTTACAGCCTCTAAAGTATTTCCAGCTATAGTAAAATTTGCCAAATCCCCTCACAGTCATGTGATCACACTATGTGTGCTTGGCAGCCTATGACAAGTTGTCAGTTGCCCCATATTTAATCATATAATTACCATTTGCAATATTTTCTTCCCAAAAAGTCAATGGGAGCGTGGTAGGGAAGATTGCAAGGGCTGCCTCCTGTCACAGAGCTAAATTCCCCCCTTCCCCACAACTCTTTGCAAATGAACGAACTGCCTGTTTGGAGGAAATGTCAACTCTATGCATAGAGAGATCCCAAAGATCTGAGGTCTGCTTCTGCAGCCTATCAGAGGAGTTCCCTTTAATGCACTGAGCGGGTGGGAACTCCTTCAGTGGGTTGCAGAAAAGGAAATCAGATCCCAAAGCCTTCTGGCAGGCTTCAGGAATGGAGCTGGGAACTTAAGGATCTATGTGAGCCCATTTCTCCTCTCCCCTGGAAGAGCTCATCTCCCTTCCAGGCTGCAGGAAGAGCTTCATTGGATGAACCTCAACTTTTCTAGTGGTGTGAAAAAAAAAGCTCAGATACCAGTTCTGTTCCTATAGCCCATCAGATCAGTTCCCTTCCATGGATGGTGGGGAGTTGAACTCCATAGGCAGTTATTTCACTCCATCCTCTTCAGGAGATTAATTAATGGCTATAGTAGGAAGGGCTAGGATTGCAGTAGTTGAGCGAAGCAGTCAGGTGACCAAGGGACTACCTGTATTTTGAATAATTGGCAGATAAAGCAGAAAGTTGCTTCTGCTGAATAATGGTGAGTGGGAAGGGGTTGAAGTTCTGTAGGATGTGTGCTTTGCAAGCCTGAGAATCAAAGCTTTATCCTTGTGGTTTGTAAACCCAAAACCAGTTCATTCCCAAGACTATTTGAAAATGCAAAAGCAAGTTTATATAAAATCTCAGAGACTGTTTATGGTGAGCAAAAGACATTCAGTGCATTTAGAGATGGTTCCTAATTGCAGCCCATCAGTACTTTCAGCTCAAAAAGCAGAAATCTATTTTAAATATATCAGTTTCTAATTACTTTGCTGATTAAATACAATATTCCATAGAGATGGCAATTAATACATTATTGTTCAATATTTTTAATTTTGTTAATTTTGTTAATGTAACACACAGTATATTTTTCTCCTACAGAAATCAGCAGAGTACGGAAAGACATGTATAATGACACATTAAATGGTAGTACGGAGAAGAGAAGTGCGGAGTTACCTGATGCTGTGGGACCTATTGTACAGCTACAAGAAAAACTATATGTGCCTGTAAAAGAATATCCAGATGTAAGTACCTAGTAGTCAGTTATTTTTGTATCTTCTGGTTCATGTGATACCTTTGTAGTGTATTTTCTCATGTGACCTCTGTTGTACAAATGTTGTGGGCCCAAGAATGCTGTTGAGAGGTAAGCCTGTATTTGCTATTTATAGCTTCATAGCAAGTGTGATGTTGCTGTTTTTTAAAGTGGTAAAGTTTGCAAACATTTTACATCTATCCATAATCCTGCAGTATTACTACCTTCAGTGTGATCTAAACTTACAAAAAGACCTGTTAACAGATAGAAGTTCCCATTAAATAGCCCACAGCATACTATGTCTCAGTGACAAGCTTTCAGGCTGAATGATCATGGTCTAGGTTTTTTTTTTTTTGTTCTGGTATTTCTCCAGAAGTTGTGGCTGTCGTTTTCAGAGGCAGAATGGGCTGCTTTGTGGCATATTTCTCAGCAGTTTACAGGTACCTGAAATGGACTGATTGGCCTCTTGTATTTGAATTTGGCTGATCTGTAACTGATCCATGTTACAGGACTCCAAGAAAGCTACTTCCTGATTGGATCATTATCCAATTGGCCCATTTTGAAGTTCAAAGACCAATGAAAATACAGTTTCTTCTATTTAGCTGTTCTGCTCTAAATACTGTATAATAGTGCACTGGTACATGCATCATTCTTGCTCATTTTTGTTATGGTATTCATTTGTTGTTACCGTATATTCACTTAAAATACAACACAGCAAAAAATGAAATCATAGCCTGCAGCTCCTTTACAAAATGTTTTATGCCTTATTCTTGGTGTGACTTTCCATGATCAATAACAGTTGTGTTACATTTTCTCTAGTTGTATACTGTCTGCCTGACTGAGGCATGATAAGAGTCTTTCACAATCGTTTAGTTGCCTTTTCCAGTCTCATAAACAACAATTTTCCAGAGCATAAACAACATTTTTTCTGAACTTTCCTAAGAGCTCTTGTGATCAAGCATAGTCAGTTCTACAAACTAGGGTCATGAAAAGTAGACTCTGTTAGTCACATCAACACATATGTGTCCTTCTTCTCAAACTGACATCATATTGTCATCTCATAGGAATATCTATCTCAACTTACTCTTTTAAGAGAGCTAATTATTATAGTCTTTACATACTTTTCCAAAAATGACAGTGAACATTTCTGAAGTGTATTCAGGGGAAAATTGCACAAAATAGACTGTTTTGGCATGGTTCAATTAGAATATCATCTTGGACTTAAATAAAGCTCTTAATGCATTAAAGAACTTATTGCATTACTGCAGGATTGGGGGTATAGAATTCTAAAAGGTTCATGAACTTGATTTCACCATGGCATAAGAACAAGCATGGCCCAGCCTGCTAGGTAAATGACATTTGATAACAGAATAACAGTGTTGGAAGGGACCTTGGAGGTCTTCTAATCTAACCCTCTGCTCAAGCAGGAGACCCCATACAGTTTCAGACAAATGGCTATCCAATCCCTTTTTAAAAGCCTCCAGTGATGGAGCACCCACAACTTCTGAAGGGAGGCTGTTCCACTGGTTGATTGTTCTCACTATCCTTAGTTTTAAGTTGCTTATTCTTTGATTAGTTTCTAACTATTGCGTCTTGTATTGATATAATATAGTGAACATATACAAACTTCATAGTTTGATTTCTTTAAAAACGTGTATTGTATAGGATTCCTGACTTAGATAGATAGATAATAGATAGATAGATAGATAGATATAGCTTTTTTCAGTAATGCCATAGTTTAATTAGAAAGTGGCTCAGATTGAAGATATGTTACAAAAAGTAAAGCAGGTTTTTTTAAAAAAAACCAAAAATTCAATCAAATGATTACTGAGGATATACCTACCACCCAAAACAATGCTTCCTTCTCCCATGACAGAAAATACAGAGTATATTAGAAAAATTATGTAACTACTCTCCTACTCTCCTATTCCAGACAACCCACAGACAATGTGGTTATCAGTAAGCCTGGCCCAACTTCTAGATATTTCTATATACTATTACTGTATGTGTTCCTAAAAAAAAAACCCTGCCCACATTAGTATTTGACATGTTAAACAAAGCATCATCTGGATACTCAATCAAATTGAAATATATTAACAATGTATTATAATTCTATAAATACGAATCATATTAACCAAGGAATATAATTTATTCTAATAAAACAACATTTAAATTATACTGCTGGATGTGCAATTGAAGACCTTATGGAAGTACATTCTGCAAAATACGTTTAAAATAGTGCTGTATATGTGGTCTGTGATCTTAAGATAGTGACACATTCTAGAAAGTTGTGAGAGAGTGGAAATCTGGCTTTTTGTTAACTAAAACTAAACTAAACTAAACTAAACTAAACTAACTGAAACTATTAAGTAGGATGACTTTTCTTCAGAGAGTGTATTGAATATTTTTATTTTTGTTATTTCACTTTAATTTTGTTTTACATACCATAGTTCATAAGGGAAATTAAAGGGTTGTTAATGGGATTTTGCCTTGGAGCAGGTGACAATGATCAGTGTCTCTTCCAAATAATGTATTTCTGACAGTTGTCAGCGTTGTCACCAAGTAGGTGATAAAGCACTGGAAGCCTTGGACAAAGCTGACTTAAGGTATTCTCTGGGGATCCATTCAACATTAGATTGACTCATTATTAAAAGACAGCTGATCAAGCATGATAAAAGTCCTGCTTATGTGTTTTCTCAGTTAATAGAACGATCAGCAAATGAATTCTTCGTTGGAAATGCTTAGCTTAGCTCCTTTATGGAAATGTTTATGTGAACTATCAACTATTTGAGATTGGTCATGCTAACCTGTTGTACTCTATAATTCTAAATGTTGCTGCAGAATATATAAAAAACAGGTTTTTGTGGCTAATTTACCATGCTGTGAATTGCATATGTATATAAGTGTAGAAATATTTTTTCTAGCAACACTGTAGGTTAGAGTAACAGTCAACACTCCAGCAATTCTTTTGAAAAACTGTTAATGGAAATAACCAAATTGTTCATATTCTAGTTTCATGGAACATGAATATTATTCTAGATTGATTAATTTGAAACAGAACAGTTGCAAAAGATTGTATTTTTTAATAGAGTTAAAAGTTAATTATTTTAAATTAATGTTTTTATTCTAATGCAAATTGATTAAATATTTTTTTCTAGTTAAGAAATGCAACAAGTAAAATAATTTTTAAAAATCTTGCAGTCTTCACGAATTTGAGATTAAAAAGTATCAGCAATTGAAATAAAACCTCAGTGGATAATCTGAAAAAAAGAAATTGTGTTAAATAAAATCTTTTTATAGAAGCTCCATAGATTAAGCATTTTCATGCATAGTTGATCCGACATTCCTCACTCTTGGGAGAATCCACTTTTCGATTGGTTCCACTGAGTGCTTGTTAAAATCTTTCTCTCCCTCTGCTGTATGGTTCTGCCTCCTCCATCTGCGCATGCTCAGTCCTTTTCACTCAGTCAATGTGGTAGGACTGGAATATGGATTGTTTGTATGTTTGTGTGCACATTTGGAAAACTTTCTTCTCTTTATTTTGCTTGTAGTTACGTGTGAATAGTGTAGTTGTATTGCTAAGGATTTAATTTACAGATCTAGCATATTTTTTGAACATTTAGGAAAAAATAGATATCTTTAAGGATTAAAAGATTATTTTTTCACTATGTTTAACACCAGTTTTGTTTGTGACCAACAGTCCACAAAAATAGTAACATTCTAAGAAGCATTTATTTTTTTGCCAAATTCAAAGATTTCTCCACCTTGAAGTTCCTAAACTTTCTAAAACAGACTCTTGTCTTACAACTTGGGTCTCAAACTTTACCGCAGCATTTTGTTGCCATAGTCACTACTTTGTCTACTATAGCTTGGAATAATTTTTTAAACCATCAGGAGATTATTATTGTATGTTATAAATTATTTATTACTACAGAAATTTACTAAATATTCCATTCTCCAAGTTCCAAGTTTTGTTGCATATTTATTGTAAAAAAATGACACGGAGATTCAGATTTATAAATAAAATAAAACCTGCTAAGAAAACTAACATTTAAAGAGGGGTTTTTTTTTAAAAAAAAGAAAAAGACATGCTTACCTACTTCGATCTCCAGTTGATTTCTATTTGTGGTTGCCTTGATGTTGCCTTAATATATTTGCATGACAAATTCAATTTAGTGGTATATGAGTAAAGTTTGAATCCTTACTATCTCAATCTGAGGATCCTTTGTTCAGTTGAATCTCTTTGTAAGTTACTTAGTTTCTATAGTTTTTCTCTTTCATATTTCATAAGCCTTAATTCACTAGGGAGCACTAGCAGGACACATTTTCCTATTAGTATCCATTTATATCTCAAACTATCTATAGGAGAAAGTTTGCACAATTATAGTATTTTGGCTGTAGCAGATACAATTTAAGCACTTCCATGTATCCTGTAGAATCTTCTTGCATAGGTGCAAGGTAAAATCCTGTATCATATATTGGCAATTTGAATCTTGTGACTTGATTTTAGTAGACATAAAAAAGACATTATTTTTTGCTTGTTGATTTCTAAATACAGAGATATGCATTATTTCATTATTTATGGGTTAGATGGTACCTCTTGTTTTCCGTTCAGATAATTGTTAAAATTTGAGGAAGCAGTCTTTACTCCCATTTCAGAATATTTCAAGGACAGAGAGGGAGGGGGAGGGAGAGAGAGGGAGGAGGGAGAGAGAGATTTACTCCCATTTCAGAAACATTTCAAGGGGATAGCCAGACATATATATAGATAGATGCTTTTTTACCCAGGTCCAATGTATCTAATACATATCTCTATGTATTCAAATAAGTAAATTGCTTTATTTTATCCCTGTTCAAAATTTCCCTTGAAAATTTTCAGCTCAGTCAAGGCCAATTTTTATCTACGTTTATTCTAATCTATGTTCATTTAAATGTTTCTATATTAAATTCATTGCCAGATACTTACAGGGAGATGCTTCATGAGTTCTGCTGACATTTGGCCAGAGATATTGCAAGGAGAATTTACCGCATTTCTCATGTTCTCTAAGACTACTAAAATTGTCTTCTTTTCCATTCTTTGTTTTATTTTTCAATACATAGATGCAAACACAGAGTTCTTTCTTGAGAATGTTATAAGTTGTAGGTGGAAATAAAATGTGTAAAGGTTTTACCTGATTGGTTAATATTATGGACATGCTTGATTTTGGACTTAAAACACACTAATAGTTGAATATAAGATCTATGTATGCAAATCTTTCTGAATTCAGTGAGATAAAGATAACTTAATTCACAAGACTTTCAAAAAAACTAGTCACAAAGAAATAAATCCCCCCAAAATGTATTTGACTGGAATATATGTCTCCCAAGCTTCTGCTTTATGGTTGAATATTGTCCTCTCAGTAAAATGGCAGTGTCAGCTAAGTAAAGAATGTCAGTAGACGCCAGAAAAAAGGATAGTTGTCAGAGAAGAAGGGCAATAAATGAGATCAGAGTTAAATATATGCCTGTCACTTTCTAGCAGCTGGCTTAAGCCCTGCTGTTGTTGTTCAAATACACTGGCCTTAAAAAGGAAGCAAATGTATTGTAGCCCACATATGAAGAAGGAAACAGCTGGTGGATTTATCATTCCTCTTAACTGACAGAGAAGGTCAGACTTAAAAAAAATGAAGTGAGTTTTATATTCTTTGTGTAATAAATTAAAGAGATACAACTGTATAAAATAAATATATTTCCCTTTGTTTTACAAATATAATCATGTATTCTCTGTAACATACCTGATATTGAGAGATTTAATTTATGAATATAGGTTTCTTTTTTTTTTAAATTACCACAAGTAACTTTTCAGTTTTTCATATGAGAAGCAAAGAACAGCATTATCTTGAAATAAGTTCAGTCAGTTATGAGACTGTTCCTGAAAGGAACTTTCAGGAGCTTTAAAATTGGGGATAAGACTCAAACAAATGGGCATTTGCATTCATGTATGAGTCCTGTAGATATTTATATAATTAATTATAGTCTCTTCTTAGGCATACCACTGCATACTGTGACTGTATGTATGTATTCTATGCTATGGAAATGATCTAAAGTGTTGTTCTGTCCCTATACAAGAGTGGAGAAGTCACAGGTTACATGTAGTGATCCACTATTATTATCATTTCCTAGATTGGAGAAGGTCAAAATTTTCAATCTGATTTCAAGAGCTTTAAAAAGAATATTGGTAATCTAAAGCCTTCAGAGACTTAAAGACACTAATTTCAGGCCTTTAAAAAAAGCTGTCACACCACATTTACAGCTTTGGTCGTGGTCCTAGTCTATTTTCAGAAATCTGTCCTGCTTACAGAGTTCCAAGCTCCTTAATATGATTTTTTCCAACCTTTTGTTTGAACTGATATAACAAACTCTGGTACAGTGTTTGGGTCAGTAGGAAGTTGAATTCTATGTTTAAATTTCCTGGTTTTTACTTTCAGAGTTGAATTATATAAGGTTATAAGATAAAAAGTAAGGTTTTAAGAATAATGTTTATTAAATAAAATGTGATCGGTAGTATAAACAGTTCTTACATAATAATGATAAATCTGAAGAAAAGACAAATACATTCAGTATGCCATATTTTATTCCCAATTTTCCACAAATAGCCTTTTATTTTGTATTCATTTATTAGCAAAGATATAGTTGCCCATCTACCAGAAGGAACAGGGAATGGGCAGCAGAATAAAAGCACAGTGCACTAAAAACAAAAAGGTTATCTAAAACAACAGTGTTGACAATTAAACTCGTCAATCATCCATTCTCCATTGTGGTGGAGGTAACATCCAGGAATGGGTAGACCTTGTCTGCTGGCCAATTGGGCTGAATCTGTCAAAGCTGTGAGGACATGTCTCCTTCACCAATGGTCCCCAGCTTTTGACTCAGTCCTAGCTAAAGACAGATATATTACCACCGAATACCAGCATGAAGAGCTTGGGCCCGCTGAGGGCTGCACAGCAGCAGGTCAGATCACCAGGAGGTGATTCTGACAGGGCAGCGAGCACGAGCTTTGCTCAAAGCAGCTGGCCCTGGGGCTTCGGAGAGAGCAGGATTCAGCGCTCCTCCGCATTCTGGCTGGGCGAGAACTGTGTACGCCGGCATCAGTTGAGGGTCCACTCGGCTGCTAGGTGAGCCTGGGACTGTCGGATGGATATCTGCCACCTTAGAGCCATAGCCCCCAACAATTCGAGCCCCTGCCCGGTCTCCAGGCATACTTGTAAGTAGTCGCCCACCACATTTTCAGCAGCAGTGCCCTTGCTGGGTGAGCCTGCTAGGCGGCAGATTCAAAATGGAGAAAGCGGCTGCCGCTTTAAGTGGAAAAGCCACTTCGGCGGAGGCAAGCCTGGCTCTCTAATCAGATCGGTTAGGCTGCAGGGGCCTCAGAACTGAGGCCTGCAAGCAAGAGACCCTTGGCAAAGCTCTCTAAGAGCTCCAAGTCCTACGCAAAGGACTCTAAGGCTGCAGAATGCAAGGCTGCAGAATGCAAGGCTGCGCGGCGCCAGAAGGCAATAGACCGTGAAGTGGCCAGGGTGCAGAAGGAAGCTGACCACCGAAGGGAAGCATCCCACGCTATCTGTCAAGCTGATTCCCGCCAAATTGTGGGACAACTGTTGGAGCTGCCTGACGTTTTTGACAGCCGGCCTCCACAAACGTGGTCTCCAGATGGTGCTGCAGACTCCAATCTGCCCAGCAACAGTGAGTCCTATTTTAATTTAACTCAATTTAATTTAACATTTAAATTTATATACCACCCTTCTCCCGAAGGACTCAGGGCAGTGAACTGCCAGAAGTAAAAAATATCAAATACAAAATTTAAAAACAATTTTAAAATATATTAAACAATTTGGCCTGACAGTTAAAATCCCCCATTTAAAAGTTCAAATTAAAATTACACAATTGGAGAGTTAGGCCAGCCCGGCTTGATGCAATAAAAAAATTTTGAGGACCCAACGGAAAGTATGTAAATCTGGAATCGTCCGTATCTCCGGGGGGAGCTAGTTCCAGAGGGCAGGTGCTCCCACAGAGAAAGCTCTCCCCCTGTGGGCCACCAGTTGACATTGGCTGACGGCACCCAGAGGAGCCCCTCTCTATGGGAGCGTACTGGCTGGTGGGAGGCTCTCGGTGGCAGCAGGCGGTCTCATAAATATCCAGGTCTTAAGCCATGGAGCTCTCTAAAGGTGGTCACCAACAACTTGAATCGCACCTGGAGGACCACTGGGAGCCAGTGCAGCTCACGCAGGAGAGGTGTTACATGGGAGTGCCATGACGCTCCCATAATCACCCGCGCAGCTGCGTTCTGGACCAGTTGGAGCCTCCGGGTTCTCTTCAAGGGGAGCCCCATGTAGAGAGAGTTACAGTAGTCCAGGCGGGAAGTGACGAGGGCATGAGTGACTGTGCAAGGAGTCCCGATCCAGAAAGGGACGCAACTGGCGAATCAGGCAAACCTGATAGAAAGCCCCCCTGGCCATGGCCGTCACAAGCTCTTCTAAAGATAGCCATGCATCCAGGAGGACACCCAAGTTGCGAGCCCTCTCCGTGGGGGCCAACGACTCGCCCCCAATAGTCAGAGATGGCATCAACTGACTATATCGGGACGCCGGAAGCCACAGCCACTTGTCTTGGATGGGTTGAGCTTGAGCCTGTTTCTCCCCATCCAGATCTGTACGGCCTCCAGACATCGGGACAGCATGTCAAGGGCATCATTGAGGTGGTCCGGAGTGGAGATGTACAGCTGAGTGTCATCAGCGTACTGATGGTACTTCACCCCGAAACCACGGATGATCTCACCCAGCGGCTTCACATAAAATTTTGAACAGAAGGGGTGAGAGGACTGATCCCTGCGGCACCCCACATACAAGGCGCCTCGGAGTCGACCTCTGGCCCCCCGTCAACACAAACTGCGACTCGTCAGAGAGGAAGGAGGAGAACCACTGCAGCACGGTGCCTTCCACCCCTAACCCCTCCAACCGGCGCAGCATGATATCATGATCGATGGTATCAAAAGACGCTGAGAGATCTAACATGACCAGAACCGAGGAGCAACCCCTGTCGCGGGCCCTCCAGAGATCATCAAGCAATGCGACCAATGCTGTTTCCATGCTGTGCCTAGGTCTGAAGCCCGACTGGAACGGATCGAGATAGACCACTTCATCCAGGTACTGGGGGAACGGTTGCGCCACCACAGTCTCAACAACCTTTGCCACAAAGCGGAGGTTGGAGACTGGACGGTAATTTGCTAAAACAGCCGGGTCCAAGGAGGGCTTCTTGAGGACGGGCCTCACCACCGCCTCTTTCAAGGCGGTGGGAAAGTAACCCTCTCTCAAAGAAGTGTTGACAATCCCTTGGAGCCAGCCTCGTGTAACCTCCCGGGAAGCCAGCACCAACCATGAGGGACACGGGTCCAATAAACATGTGGCCGCGCTAAGTCTACCCAGAATCCTGTCCACGTCTTCAGGGGTCACTGGGTCATACTCCTCCCAGATAACACTCTCAAGACCTGTCTCCATCACCCCTCCTGCATCTACCCAGTCAGAGTCCAGGCCTTCACGAATTTGAGCGACTTTGTCATGCAGATACTGCACAAAATCCTCAGCCCTTCCCTCCAAGGCTCACTTCCAGACCCCTTTTCTACTGTAGCTGCCTGCCAACAGCCCTTAAGGCAGAAAGCCTCATTCATAGAGGCAACCTTTACCCCAACTCAGCGGGGCTCCGCTCAGGGAGAACACAGGAGTTCAACTCCCTGCTGGTATGGGAGCCTTGATTTCAGAGGCAATCAAGCAGGGAATAGCAGCCGGCTTACAACAAAGCCAGAGAGCTGCTTCAGTTCAATCTGACCACCCCTTGCCTCCAGATCTCCCTCCACTGGCCAGGCTTCAGGGGACGTTTTGGCCATGCAGGAACCATACTCCCCTGCTTCCTCTAATCAGTCACCCTTGGAGGAAGAGACACACAGGGACCTAGAATTGTCAGAGGACGAAGGTTTAATGCCTGACCAACCAGCCTTTGCTGGCCTTTTTCGTCCAGCCTTATTCAAATTTTTGCTTTTTAAAGCAAAAAATACTGCTTGAATGGGAACCCATCTTCCGATGCCAGATCCAACATCAGAGGCTGCTGATACTCTGGACTCGCTGTTTTCTGAACTGACCACAGAGGCCGAGGTGGTTCCTTCGCCCAGACTGTTTTTGGATGTTGTGCAGAGGCAGTGGGCCTCCCCTGGGGCAGGAGCAAATCCCAGTAATCTGGACAAGAGATTTTATAAAATGCTGCTTGGGTGGTTAAAGCGTCCACAGCAGCTTCCTTTTTTAATAGGGCTTCACTGCTCTGTTTGCGACAACTGCAGGACAGAATTCCTGCGGGGGACACAAGCTCTCATCAAGACTTTAACAAATTAGTAGCAGCTATGGAATTCTCCCCAGATGCCATACTCAACATGGCAAGGTTCGTGTCTAAGGCCATCGCCTCTTCAGTGGCTACCAGAAGACTCCTGTGGCTCCACCAGTGGCAGGCGAATGCCAAACATAAGTGGAGGCTGGCCTCTGCCCGTTCATAGGGGAGAGATTATTTGGGGACTTCTTGGATTCAATTCTGGTTGAGTTCAGAGACAAACATAAGATCCTCCCATATCTATCCCGACGAGCGGATTCATGCCCACCGCCTTACTTTCGCCACCAGTCTTTTCAGGGGTCGGACAGCGACTTTGAACTACCATGCTCACAGCGCCCCTTCTTTCAGAGGCAGGACCAGCAACAGGATAGGGTGGGGAGGTATAAACAGTTTCCCCCCGAATGGCCCTTTTGTGGGGGAGGAAGTTCCTTCAGATGCCAGAAGTAACTGCACCACTAACCCTCCCATTGGTCACTGCCTGGCCTTTTTTGCCAGCCATTGGGAGAACATTACCATGGATGCCTGAGTCCTGGAGATGGTCGGGTCGGGCTTCTTCCTAGAGTTTCTGTCCACACCCATGGACAGATGGGTGTGGACAGAACACATGGTTTTTCATTCTCTGTCCTGTTTCACGGCACAGGTCAAAGAGAGTCCTTATGGAAACTGCTATTCAACATCTGTTGGATATTCATGTAATCCAACCGGTTCCAGGGGACCAAGAGGGGATGGGATTCTATTCCATCCTCTTTGTGATTCTAAAGGCCTCGGGAGGGTTGAGGGCAATTCTGGACCTGAAACGGCTAAACCGCCTTGTAACCTATAGGCGGTTCAAGATGCAGTCACTTCAGTCCATTTTGGACGGAGCCAGAGAGGACGATTTCCTTACCTCCGTTGACTTGTCAGAAGATTACCTGCATGTTCCTATTTTACTGGAACACAGACAGTATCTCCATTTTTCTTACTGAGGACAACATTATCAGAATAGGGCCTTGCCATTCGTGAATGCCCAAGGCATTCACAAAACTATTGGCTGCATTGGCGGCACATCTCCGGGCTCTTCCCATGCATGTCCAGTGCTACCGGCATAGTATCCTGATCCCGTCCACCTCTAAGCCCCAGGCGAGTCAGGATCTTAGAATCACCATTCAGGTGCTTCAGGACCATGGGTTTTCCATAAACACACCAAGAGCCATTTGATGCCAACAAACCATTTGCTTCATTTAGGAGCAAAAATAGACACCATTGTGTGCAAGGTACACATCTCCCAGGAGTGCCAGACGAGTATAAAAGAATTGGTAGGTCAGGTCAGGAGGGAACATAAGGTACCCCTGGCCACTCTCTCACGGCTCCTGGGTAAGATGGTGTCCTGCATTTCCATCATGCCTTGGGCATGTCTGCATGCCAGGTCGCTCCAATGGTTCCTCCTGCCTTACCAGAGGAAAGGCAGGAGCAATTCCCTGTCCAAGGTCAGGGTACCAGTGGAGGTGATCTGTTCCTTATGATGGTGGGCTTCCAGGCAATTTCAAAGGGAAGTTTCTTCAAAGAACCGGAACACCTGACAATTATGACAGATGCCAGTCTCTTTGGCTGGGGAGCACATCTCCAAAATAGGATGGCCCAAGGACAGTGGTCACAGGCAGACCTGAGCCACAAGATAAACTGACTGGAATTCAGGGCAGTACACCTGGCCATCAAACAGTTCCAGGACATTGTGTCGGGCAGACATGTCTTAATTCTGACAATATGGCTACAGTGTAATTGTCAGGGAGGAACCCACTCCAGGATCCTTAAGAGAGAGGCTCCATTTGTTGCTAAGGGCAGAGCATATTTCAGGGGCCACAAATGTACAGGCAGATTGGCTTAGCAGGACCACAGTCGATCATTCAGAGTGGCTCCTGCACCCGACTTTGTTTCAGGAACTGACTGAGTGCTTCAGATGGCCAGCTGTGGACCTCTTAGCCACCCAAGACAATGCCCAACTATCAGGATTTTTCATGAGGTTTGCGGTACTGAGGGCAGAAGGGATAGGTGCGCTTCGCAGCCCTTGTCTGTGGGAACTCCTATATGCCTTTTCTCCCCTTCTCCTCATCCCGAGGGTTATACAAAAGATTTTGGTGGAAATGGCGGAGGCGACCATGGTTTGCTGATCTGGTCACCCTGTCACTGGCCAGCCCTTGGAGGATACTGCCGGACAGAGTCTCCCTCAGCCAGGGGGCCTTGGTCCACCTGGAGTCACAGTGGCTACAGTTGACCTCCTGGCATTTCAGAGGAGGTCTTTGAGCCGGGACAATTAGTCCTCGAAGGTGATAGACATGATACAAGCCTCCAGGAGACCTTCCACCAACCGAATATATGATGCGACCTGGAAGGCATTCTGCTCCTGGTGCTCCAGGTTGGGTTTGGACCCAACATCTGTAATCATGCCCCAGATACTGGAGTTTCTGCAGGTGGGGCTTGACAAGGGGCTATTGCCCAACATGATCTGTCACCAGGTGGCTGCCATGTCCTTGGTCCTCTCTTGCGGGCATCTGGAGTCCCTCGCTCCACCTGACCGTATGCAGGTTCATTAGGGGCACAATGAACCTACGACCTCCAGTGGTTCACAGATACCCTACTTGGGACCTTACGAAGGTACTGCATGTGCTGACCGAGGCCTCATTCGAACCATTGAGATTGGCCACATTGCTCTTCCTAACCTGTAAGATGGCTTTCCTGGTAGCCATCACATCGGCTAGACAGATTTCAGAGCTGGTGGCATTCTCAGTCAGGAAAGATCTCTGTGTTTTCCATCCTAACGTGGTATTGCAGTTGGACCCTTCTTTCACCCCCAAAGTGAACTCATGGTTCCACAGAGCCAGGGCCCAGGAGCTTATACTGCCTGACTTCTGCTTGGACACCGTCTATGCCCTGGAGAAAAAGTGGCACACTTGTATGGACGTGAAGAGGGCCCTCTGCATTTACATTAAGAGGACTTACCCCTTCAGGTTGCTCTTTGTGTCTTTCCAGCCAGCTTCCCTAGGCACCAAGGTCACTCCATCGACTGTGGACTGCTGGATTTGAGCATTTATTGCCAAATCCTATGAACTGCAGGACCTTCTGTTGTCTAGATTCCAGCCCATTCCATAAGGAGTGCGGCCACAACAGCGGCATGGGCAACCCAAGCCTCTATTGAGGAGTTTTGTCGTGCAGCTACATGGTCCTCTCCATCACCTTTCATCTGACACTATAAGCTGGACACCTTCGCTTCGGCTGAAGTGGCTTTTGGCAGGTGGGTCCTCCAGAGGGTCCATTCTGATCAGGGGACCTTGGACCAGACTGTGGCCCACCCGTAAGGACAAGCCAGTTTTGGTATGTCCCAGGGGTGAAATCCAGCAGGTTCTGACAGGTTCTGGAGAACCAGTAGTGGAAATTTTGAGTAGTTCAGAGAACCGGTAGTGGAAATTTTGAGTAGTTCGGAAAACCGCCAGATATCACCTCTGGCTGGCCCCTGAGTGGAGTGGAAATGGAGACTTTGCAATATCCTTCCCCCAGGAGTGGGGAGGGAATGGGGATTTTGTAGTATCCTTCCCCTGGAGTGGGGTGGGAATGGAGATTTTGCAGCATCTTTCCTCTGCCACACCCACCAAGCCACACCACACCCACCAAGCCATGCCCATAGAACCGGTAGTAAAAAAATTTGGATTTCACCACTGGTGTGTCCCATTCCTTTATGCTATCTCCACTACAATGGAGAAAGGGCGTTGGTCTTACCTGATATGCTCCTTCTCGTTGGGTGGAGATAGCATCCAGCCCCACCTTAGAGACCATCTGGTCCTTGGTCAAATGGGGAGAACATCAGAACAAGACACATTGAGTCTCTATGCCTTCGCCAAAAGCTTTAGTCCAATCGGCTAGCAGACAAAGTCTACCCATTCCTGGATGCTGTTTCCACCCAATGAGAAGGAGTGTATCAGGTAAGATCAACCCCCCTTTCCATGCCAAATCCCTTAAAATCCTGGTCTCAGTACTGCTTTTCTGAAAGCCAATAGAATTAAACCCATGTGTATATCCAGGAAGCTGTTCCATATGGTAGGCATTGTGACAGAGAAAGCATCCTTCTGAGTCCTCACCAGGTGACACTTTTTACCAAGGTGGCCCAGAGCACTCCCACACTGCTTCCTCTAGTAAGATAAGCAGAACCCATTATGGATAAGTACATAACTTGGGTCATGCCATCTAAGGCTATAAAAGCTATAACCAAACCACCAGTTGGAAATCTACTGAGAACCAGTGTAATTTACATAGTACTGGTGTTACTTGAGCATAACTCGGTGTACTTTACTGCTGCCCATGCCTCTGAATTCTGAATTAGCTGCAGCCCCATGAAGATCACATTGTAGTAGTTTACTCACAAGTAATTATGAGCAGTGCCCCCCTCCCCACTAGGAATCTCACCAATCTAGGAAAGCGATCAATTGATGCACTAGTTTCTGCAAAGTAAATCCTAGCCACAGCTGCCTCTTGCTGTTCAAGCAGGAGCCACAAGTTTGATAGAATCCTCAGATTATGTACCAGCTCTGACTGGGATGTGTCACCCAAGCCAGAGGTAAAGATAGCAAATCACTAGATATAGGCACCCTAAAACCCTTGATCTTGTTGAGATTGAGAGGAAGGTGGTTCCTCCCCATATTAGCCTATATGTTTTTTATTAGATTAACATACCATTTTTTTCTTCAGGAGATCATGCTGGGCCTACATCACAAATGCTATTTTATCTGCCGAACAACTCTGTCAAGTCAGCTTGTGTATCTCCGTGGCTGAGGGAAAATTTTAACTTCTATTTTCCCAGTCTCAGTTTGATATCTCAAGATACATATATTTTCCATAGCGCTGCCCAGTCAATTCATCTCCTGGGCTTTCGCTGTCTGCTCGTGCTTGACTGAGCGTAGTGTTCCTTTAAGAGTTTAGGCCACGCCTCCCTTGTCCTTCAGGCTCCCAGTTTATTTCGCTCAGTCTTGCTGTGAGGACTGATTCCCTCTGCGCTGCAGTTACTTGCTTTAGCTAGCCTTTTAGTGGTTAGTTAGGTGTTTGGTAGTTAGTTCATAGGTTTTCTTATTTTCTTAGCTCTCTGTGTGTGTGAGTCATTAGGGGAGCTGAAGAACTTGGAGGAGCAGTTGCGGCTGCAGCTGCTTCCTGCCGTTTGGGATAGGTGAGTGATCTGGGGCTCCAGACTCACCTGTCCTTAATTCTGAGCTGACCCGGCTGGGCAGCTCTCCCAACCCCAAGGGGGTGCCAAAACTTAGCCGCCGGCGCACCGAGGGCCTCCGAATCGCCGAGAGAGCTCCGGGCGCCATTTTGAGGCTCCATTTAGTCAGGGCGGCTCCGGAGTGCCTGCTCCGTTCAGGAGTCAAACTCCGAAGGTTTGTCTTGCTGGCTGGCATATTCCAGCATTTAGAAAGCTTTCCCAGCCAAATTGGTGTTTGGGGGCTTCTGGCAGCACTGCGATCTCGCCTACAGTGAGCGAGGTGGCAATATAAATCTAATGAATAAATAAATGAATAATAGCGTGTTTCCCCGAAAATAAACCCTCCCCTGAAAATAAGCCCTCCCTGAAAATATTTAAACACATGTGCAGTCAGTCCCCGCCATTTCCTCTGGTTAGGGAGACATAGCTGGAAATCAGGTAAGACGGCAAGAGGATTCCCATCTCGCTCCATGTGCCCCAAAATAATAAGACCTCCCCGAAAATAAGACCAAGCACTTATTTTGGGGTACAAAAACCTGCAGTATTAAACATGTATTTAAATAGGAGAGTGAAATAGGAAATATACTGCTTTGAGCTTGGGGGGAAAACAGCCCTGTTATTTCCCAGCTATCTCTGGATACAATAACGTTTAAAATGGTCCCAAATTCTACATTTAATATGATAGAAAATGAAGTGTATTGAGTTTTCCAACTATAGGAGACATTAAAAACTGAGAACAAGCATGTTGCTCTCTTATTTTTCACCTCACAGTAGAACGATAACTTTTGCTGATTGTTAACAATCTTTAACCCAACACACACAAAATAATCTGTTAAATGAAAAATTGATCAGAGGAGGGGATTAAAACAACTATTTTTTGAGATCAAAAGAAGTATTTCAGAAAACTGATTCATTCATTATGCCAAACTTCAGAATGTTTCTCTCTCTCTCTCTCTCTTCCCCCACCCCCCTCTCTCTCTCTCTCACACACACACACCTCGGCAGAGTGATGATCATTCACTCTCCAAAGGTTTCCAGATAACCAAAAATAAAGGCACCAGGCTAATCTATAAAGGAAGATTGTTGTATGTGCGTAGAGATAATAGTGGGGAGGTTGCATTCAAAAATATTGTAGCTACCTTCATTTTATATGCCTGGCAAACATTAAAGATGTTGATAGCAAGTTTGCACTGCACAAATTGATTGAACCATTTCTATGTGAGAACAGTATTCCCATTATTATCTCTGTGTCAAATTGTATAGTGTTCTATTGGCCAAGCCCAACCTTCTAATTGTCCCCAGAATCATAGTGAAACAAGGGCAGCAGCTATAAATGAGGTGTAATAGTACTATAGCAATTCTGATTCTTCACCACGTTTTTTACCATACAGTTTCTGATTGGTGAAAGGCAGCCTTACAGTATGTACAGTATGTAGAGTGGATTGCAGTAATCCAAATGCGTAAGAGAATAAGTTATTGGTAGGAGCTTTATTTTTTCCCCACATGCCTGGATTGAAGTGCCTTACAAATGCCTTACTAATAAACTAAGATAATATCTTTTTTCATATTTCTTAGAAAATATTTTGAAATATTTCTTTATAGAAATGTCTATAACTACAGTATGCAATCTTTTAAAATAACTTTAAAATAATCATTTTTGCTAAAATTGTACATATTTTTGAGTTCTCTATTTTATTGATTTAAGGATAGTACCCAAATACCAAGAGCATAATAAAGTTGTGCTTTTGATGCATTGCTATATTTGTTCTCTCTTTCATTGTTATTCTTGGTGATACTAAAAACATACATAGTGCTACTTTCATTCATTCAATCTATCATTATTCTTAGTGACAGAATAAAGAGCTCAATATAAAAACCAAGATCTGTACAATTTTAAACAGGTTCTCCAATAATTTTGTATTTGTATAATTTAATACATTTATAGAAAGTAGTTGTATTATGTTTTATTAATAAATACTGGCTAACTGTAGGACAAGGGATGATACTTGAGGATAGAGTGAAAAGGGGGAATTGGCCTAGAATCCTTACAGAGCCTCAAAAGAAACTAAGTCCATTTCCCCTTGAGTGCCATTAGATGTACCAATTTTAGTTGAGAGGATTCATCTGCATAAGCTTTTACCAATAAATCAGTTTAATTAAACCTTTGCATATTGACCTAGCCTGACAGCTATATTTCATTTCTTAAACATATATTTTTAACTGGATTCTTTTTTTGTTGAAAGAACATAAATTGAATTAATTCCTAGTTTCAAGTTTTGTACATACAAAATATGATTAAAAATAAAAAAGAAATAGGATTGAAAAAATTTCCTGGAAAAAAAGAATGGGACATTGGTTCTCTACTATTTTTAATAAAATTAAATTGCTATTTTCATTAAATCACCAGGAGGAACACTTTATTTTAAAGGTTAAACTACATTGTACTGAACTACATTGTACTGAACAATTATATTCCCAATCCTTATGGGAAGTGACATCGATTACTTCATATTAATTATTAAATGGAAAACCAAGGAACAAGCATTCCAGAATAATTTAATTTGTAGGAGTATATTTGGGAGCATTGGGTGGCATTTGCCATTAACATTCACATAGTATTCTGTCTGGGGTATCTGAGTACATCTACTTCTTCAGGAGACAGACAGACGAACAGATGGATCCAGTTATCTTGTTTTATTCAGCATTGCTAGTTCACAAGGTTTTGAATTTATGTTGCACTTAAAATCCCTCTTTGGAATAGTAAAGGTTTTTAAAGTTTAACAAAGGTAATCAAGTAAAAATTGAGATAGTCACAACAAGTTATGTAAGGCTGACATTGTGTATGAAAAGATAACAGTTTTTAACCTGATAAACGATCAAGAACAGATAGAAAACTTCTCAAATTAAGCAAACAGCACTGAAAAGAAATACAGATAGTCCTCTGCAATTGGAACTGGGAACCCAAAAACTAAGCAATTGGAACTGGGAACCCAAAAACTAAGCAAATTAGTTGAGTGAGATACCATGTGACTGTGCTGGACAGATGTCAATTCCGCTGAGTGGTTAAGTGCAACATCATTTAACCATCACTTGCAACTTCCTGTTAACTTCCCCATTGACTTTATATGTGGGAAGCTGTTAAAGTTGCAAATGGTGATCATGTGACTGAGGGGACATTGTGATAGATGCAAGTTGAAGGATTAATTGCAAACCCAAATCATATCTTTGGTCGCTGAACAACATAGTTAATAAGTGAGGACTGTATGCAAAAGCTCTTTCGTGGCTAATCAGAATTTCCCTTGCCAACTTTCTTTTGTTGTCTCCAAATCACCTAGGTATTTTTGAGCATTGGTCCTAAATTTCTAGACTTGGTCATATGCAATCTGTTCTTTAAGGTTATTGTTTCTGCAGATGTCTTCAGCCAATATTACTAAAGAAACTTGCAAGTTTGTCACCTCCAGAAACCTATCCTTCTACCTCTCATTGGAGATAATGGTCTATATTTAGATAATACTGAAGTCACCAGGTAATCACCCATTTGTTCCCTTAAGGATCCTTTAGGTCTTTTATTTACTGTACATGCCTAAATATATTGTAGAACCTTTGATAGCTAAAATAGTGAAATGCATTTTTTAAAGTGGGTGACAAATATAGATGCTTTCCTTTCTCTGCCTCATTTTTCCCCCTGTTGGATTTCATTTGAAGTATAGACTTAGCTATCTGTACAGGATAAATGGTGTCTCCATTTGCCTTTTCTCTTCCCTAGGATAAACATGAGATCTATATATGGAGTTTTTTGCCTCATGTATGGAGCAGTTCAGCATTTGAAAAGATTTTGAGGCAACAAAACAAATTCAGTAAGACAGAAGAATGCAAACATTTTAATTAGTGGACATCTGTGGAATTTTAAAATCATATTGTTGGTGCTGAAGCTACCATGGAGAAGACTAGCCCCA
Source organism: Ptyas mucosa (assembly GCA_012654045.1). Classification (NCBI taxonomy): domain Eukaryota; kingdom Metazoa; phylum Chordata; class Lepidosauria; order Squamata; family Colubridae; genus Ptyas; species Ptyas mucosa. Next base: position 16,867,598 of record WNWU01000005.1, read on the forward strand.
ATTTTTTACTAAACGACTGTCATTCAATAAAGCATTGGACTTAAAACTAATAATAAAGAAAATAATAAACTACATAATCACTAGTGTTATTTCTGTTTTCTCATTTTTAAAGAAAGTTTATAATGTGTTATTAGAACTTGAGTAGTTAGGTTGATGAATATATTCCTATGCAGTAAACAGTAAACAGTTTTTAACTACTATAGCTTTTGATCTGGTATTGATTAGTCTATTTTGTAATAGTGCCTCTTTGGATTGCTACTCAGCCTAATAGTGATGCCTCCTGATCACTATAAAGCAAGTAGTGAATATGTTCAGAAATTGTCTATAGATCACCTGATTAATTCCAGAGAGAGAGAGGGAGAGAGTGTTAAGAGAATTAGGGGGACCAAGGAGGTAACATGCACTTCTTAAACTCAGCTACTTAACTTCTAATACCAGCTTGCTATTTGTGCCAGGTAGGCATCTTAGATGTTTTTAGTAACTTCCAGATACTAGTTGAGTTCGAGACTTCATCTTGGTCTTAAAAAATGAAGGGGACAAAGCAACCCTCAAAATCATTCTTTGATTATGAATGTGCTACAGTTAGTGACAGCTTATTGAAGGTTTTAGCAATTCGTATTATTTGCAATTGTCTTGGAATAGAAAATAAATTTAACTTGTGGATTTAAAAAAAACAACTGGAGAATTAGATAGCCAAGAAACTTGCCCAGTTAACAAGAAATATTAATTTTAAATACAGGTAGCCCTCAATTTACGACCACAATTGAGCCCAAAATGTATCCTGCTAAGTGAGAATTTGTTAAGTGAGTTTTATTCCATTTTACAACCTTTCTTGCCACAGTAGTTCAGTGAGTCATTGCAGTTGTTAAATTAGTAACACCCTTGTTAAGTGAATCTGGCTTTCCCATTGACTTTGCTAGTCAGAAAATCACAAAAGGTGATCACATGATCCCGGGACACTGAAACCATCATAAATATGAAGCATCCAAATTAAATCACATATAATGGAAATGCTATAATGGTCATAAGTGTGTAAAATGGTCATAAGTCACTTTTTTCAATGCTGTTATAACTTCAAACGGTCATTAAATGAACTATCATAAGTAGAGGACTACCTTTATCTTGATTTTTTCCTTTCTAAAAACTTCTGTTCATGCTTATTGCTTGATGGTTCCTGAAGCATAAGCCAAACATTTTCACACCTTAATTCACCAAAGTTTCATTGTATTATTATCTGCTATGACAGCAAAGTGTCTTCCAGTGTTGTGTCCAGGTTGGAAGGGCTTAGCAGAAATGCTAAAGGCAAATATGGAATGCTGATTCTGGCATTGTTATTTATAAATATTGATCCCTTTTTCCAGGTTGGAATTGATTTATCATAATCCCAATATACCAAAAAGGAAATAAGGAGCAAACTAACATTAGCTTGCTAAGCCTGTTGAGCAAGGGTACAGTTGGCACCAATGTGGCAAACTCAAAGACAGGATGGTACAGCATAACATCCTGATGGAAGAACAAGCTGGTTTCAGAAAAGAACAGCACTTCATACTTCTCCTTCATCTTCAAACTGAAAAAAATAACAAGTCATCCACATAGAATCCTTTACATTGTCTCTTACTGCTTGAAAGGCAGACTTTGATTCAAACCCTAAAGCTAGGTTCTGGGGAAATTTTTTTTTACTTTTTGTTGCAGAGGATGAAACAATACAAAGGCACTGTAACTGTGTTGCTCTAGTGCTTCAGGTGTTTTTTTAATCAACATTCACAAATGGGCAAAGCAAGCTGGTTCTGACAAAGCTTAAATTTCTTCCTTCTCTTATTAAGTAATAGATTTGTTTTTACTCATCTATATTCCAATATAGGAACTCTCTTGGTAACACAGTAGATCTGAGATAGTTTTTGTGATTTGCTAGTAATTAATAAGTACTAGTCTACTAGTCACCTTTCTTAAAAGGCCTATTATTCCTGCCCCTCTTAAAAATGAATGTCTTTAGCATTAATCAAAATGAGTTCTTTAATGTTGACCTTGTTGACCTGGAATCCGCAGAAGAGAGACATCACCGTTAGGACTGATAAACTTTCAATATATTTTTTTATTTTGCTAATGATGATAACCAATAATCATATCCCAGCTGCAATAGAAATTTTCCGACTTCAGGTCATCGTCCATCTGTTAGATGGTATAGAGATTGTGAGTGGATTCTGTAGAGCTGGTTCAGTTCAACTTTGAGAGTTTTTGTGGAAATGCCCCATTGTACATCCCATTTTCTACCAAGACTAGTATTGCACCTAATTTCTGTGAAGGCCAGCATGCAACTTTGCCATTTGAAATAAAATTCCTGGATGCTGGGGATGGTGATTTCCATATAGTAAGACTTTTGTGTTGTCATAGAAGCAAGTCATATTCTTTGATATATCATGTGCCATTGACCCCATTGCCTTGATTGGCATGGTCCTGAGAAAGCCTGGCCTGAATTGAAACAATGGGTGCTACCATAGATACTGATATCCAGCATGAAATAAAATCTTACTTCTCTGGTAAATGTGCTTGTTGGAGAGATCATTCTTCCCTGTCAAGTGTTTATCAAGGAATCTGTGCCCATCCTGTAGAACAGCTTTCACTCTCACCATTACAATGTTTTGCCACCTTCACTATAAGAAGGAAAATTAAATCACAATGTTGCACTAGAAAAAAATAGTCTTGCCTGTACTTCTGTAATGGACCTTCTCTGTGATGTGGCAAGTTTACCAAATAATGCTTTTCTTAGGTGACTTGCACACCCTTTGAAAGGATAATACTTTCCTCCTCCTAGCTTGTAAGTACTGGATATCTGCGCTCACTGAATTTGTTGCATTTACAATTCCTTTAACATGTTCAATTGTTTAGCAATTACGGTAACTGATATATTGTAATCTAAGCATCTGTTGTAACTTGCTATATCCACACTAGCTTTTTTCTATTTTCTAGTGCATTTTTTAACTTTAACAAACAACGTTTTTTTTCATTGTTTTGAAGGAATAATTTAGAATGATAGGCATGTGCTGGGGCAAAGTTTTACAGAATGCTGGGTGTTAATTATTTTCACTGTGTTCTGAGCAATTATTTTTCTTCTTTAAAATTTCAGTTCAATTTTGTTGGAAGAATTCTTGGGCCTAGAGGGCTAACAGCTAAACAACTTGAAGCTGAAACAGGATGTAAGATAATGGTCCGAGGCAAAGGGTCCATGAGAGACAAGAAGAAGGTAAGTTCATTAAAAAAAATAGCAATTGATTGTCAGGAAAACTTTTTCACAGATGGCAGAATTTCCAATATAATTAACTGATTAAACTAATAAAATACTCCACAGTTTACTATGTTACTAAATTGTGCAGTACTTTGGAAAAACGTTATTTGCTTTATCCAAATAGTTTGTACATACATAGGTTATGTTCCTGAAGGAAATCTTGAGGCTTTGCTTACTTATAGAGGATGTGTGTGTTTGTTGGTAGAATGTTTACTGTGATTCTGTAACATACATCTATACCCCTCCAAATATGAATGGAATTAAATTTAACATTCAAAAAGAATTAAATGCAATTTTATTTTCAAGAATAGAGTAGCAACTATATTTTTTTAAAAAAATGGAACTGCCTGTTACAACTTCATAGTATATTTGGATTATCCAAAAAACTTCAAGAAATTACATATTTCAAGCCCTAATATATAAACTGACTGGACTAAGAAATAGCTGTTAACAATCATGGTTAACTATGATTGTTAACCATGACTGATTTTAATGCTTGAGGTCTGTAATCTTGGTCCCTCTATTATACATTTATGATTGAGATGTTCATTACAAATATCCTAAAGACAATATCTTATTTAGAAAAAGAGTTCTCTACTATAATACCATCACTCATTTCATGGTTATAACCCTTCACTGAAAAACAGATGAGATCTTCTGGTTGGTTCTTTATATAAAAGAATTGCTATATTTTGAGAGTTTGATATGAAGCATAGATTGCTTTTAAATCTCAAGACTACTAATTTAATTTTTATATCAGAACTTTAAGGCAATAGTATTTAGTTTTCACTTTATAAGAATATACAGGTGAAACTCAAAAAATTATAATATCATGCAAAAGTTCATTTATTTCAGTAATGCAACTTAAAAGATGAAACTAATATATGAGATAGACTCATTACGTACAAAGCAAGATAGTTCAAGCCTTGATTTGTCATAATTTTGACGATTATGGCTTACAGGCTCATGAAAACCCCAAATTCACAATCTCAGAAAATTAGAATATTACATGAAATTAATAAAACAAGGATTGTACATAGAACAATATCGGACCTCTGAAAAATATAAGCATGCATATGTACTCAGTACTTGGTTTGGGCCCCTTTTGCATCAATTACTGCCTCAATGCAGCGTGGCATGGATGCTATCAGCCTGTGGCACTGCTGAGGTATTATGGAAGACCAGGATGCTTCAATAGCGGCCTTCAACTCTTCTACATTGTTCAGTCTCATGTCTCTCATCTTTCTCTTGGCAATGCCCCATAGATTCTCTATGGGGTTCAGGTCAGGCAAGTTTGCTGGCCAATGAAGCACAATAATCCCATGGTCATTGAACCAGGTTTTGGTACTTTTGGCAGTGTGGGCAGGTGCCAAGTCCTGCTGGAAAATGAAGTCAGCATCCCCATAAAGCTCGTCTGCGGAAGGAAGCATGAAGTGCTCCAAAATCTCCTGGTAGATGGCTGCGTTGACCCTGGACTTAATGAAGCACAGTGGACCAACACCAGCAGATGACATGGCTCCCCAAATCAACACAGATTGTGGTAACTTCACACTGTACTTCAAACATCTTGCAGTGTGTGCCTCTCCATTCTTCCTCCAGACTCTGGGTCCTTGGTTTCCAAATGAGATGCAAAAGTTGCTCTCATCAGAAAAGAGGACTTTGGATCACTGAGCAACAGTCCAGTTCTTTTTGTCTTTAGCCCAGGTAAGACGCTTCTGATGTTGTTTGTTGTTCAGGAGCGGCTTGACAAGAGGAATACGACATTTGAAGCCCATGTCCAGGATCCGTCTGTGTGTGGTGGCTCTTGATGCACTGACTCCAGCCTCAGTCCACTCCTTGTGAAAGTCCCCAACACTTTTGAATGGCCTTTTCCTAACAATCCTCTCCAGGCTGCAGTCATCCCTGCTGCTTGTGCACCTTTTTCTTCCACACTTTCCCCTTCCACATAACTTTCTATTAATGTGCTTTGATAACAGCACTTTGGGAACATCCAACTTCTTTTGTAGTTACCTTTTGAGGCTTTCCCTCTTTATGGACGGTGTCAATGATGGTTTTCTGCACAACTGTCAGGTCAGCAGTCTTTCCCATGATTGTGATTCCTACTGAACCAGACTGAGAGACTATTTAAAGGCTCAGGAACCCTTTGCAGGTGTTATGGCTTAATTAGCTGATTAGAGTGGGACACTTTGAGCCTAGAATATTGAACCTTTTCACAATATTCTAATTTTCTGAGATTGTGAATTTGGGGTTTTCATGAGCCTGTAAGCCATAATCATCAAAATTATGACAAATCAAGGCTTGAACTATCTCGCTTTCCATGTAATGAGTATCTCATATATTAGTTTCACCTTTTAAGTTGCTTTACTGAAATAAATGAACTTTTGCACGATATTCTAATTTTTGAGTTTCACCTCTTTGTATAAACATACAAAAGTATTCAAAATAAAAATTTTACATTTACAGAGTTCTTCTCCATTGTGGTGGAGATAACATCCAGGAATGGGTTAACTCCTGCTAGCTGATTGGACTGAGTCTGCCTAAATTATGATGACATGCCTCCTCTGCTTGTGTGTCCCAGCTTTTTGACTCAGTCTCAGCTAAGGACGGACGTGTTTAGAGTTGATCCTTGGATTCCTGGATTCATCCTCACCACAGGGACTGGTTGGAGAAAGGCATTTCAGCTGGCTCCTGGTCTCGACTGGTGGAGCTGCTGGTCTTTTCCCAGCATGACGAGCTTTTAGCTCAAGTCTGCAGATCGGCAGTCAGATTGCAAAGATGCAATTCTGACAGGAGTAAGCGTGAACAAGCTTGCTCAAACGCCACTTCCCTGGGGCTTGGCAAGGGAGGATATTTCCCGCCCTTATGCCTTGCAGTCATTGGAAGCACAGCTTGAACCATTTGACAGGTTGCCTTCTCAGGCATGGTCTCCAGATGGCGCTGGAGAGCAGCCTTCTCTTCCAGGCTGTAATTTACTTGGCAACAGTGGCTTCCTGAGAGCAAAAGCAGAGAATTCCTTCCAGAGAGGCAACCTTCACCCCCACAGCGGCAGGGCTACATCCAAGGGGCAGCCAAGAGCCTCAAATTCCAACCAATATGGGTGCTTTAATCTCTGAGGCAATTAAGCAGGAATAGTATCCAGCTTAATGCAAAGCCAAAGAGCTGCTTTGGTGCAGTTGGAATTTCCCATGCATACTGGTCATCAACAGGTGACCCATGTTTCAGGGGATTTGTTAGCCCCCAGGGGACATACTTCCCAATGCCTTCCAAGCGGAGTCATTCCTCACTCTCAGAGGAAGAGGTTCAGAAAGACCTAGAACTATCTGAGGATGAGGGCCTACGGCCAGAGCAACCAACCTTCACTGACCTCTTTTGCCCATCATTATTCAAGTCTCTGCTTTATAAAACAAAGAATACTGCACGCCTGGGAACAAATCTGACTGTCTGGCCTCATGATCAGACGATCCTACAGATTCGCTTTTCTCGGAACCAGTCACAGAGACAGAAGTGATTCCTTGCACCTAGGCTGGTTCTTGATGTGGTACAGAGGCAATGGGCCACTCCAGGGGCAGGAGCAAATCCCAGCAGACTGGATAAGAGGTTTTACAACATGGGCCCTGACCTTACCAAGGCACTTTAGATGCCAGTGGTGGATGCCCCAGTAGCAGCATTAGCAGCACCTACTGCTATGGCAGGTACTCTGGAGGATGCCTTCCGGGCTAAGTATAAAAGGGCCAAGCAATTGCTAAGAAAGGCCCATCAGGCAGCTGCCTGGGCTATCAAAGGACCCACAGCCACCTCTTTTTTCAACAGGGCTTCCCTGCTCTGGCTGCGACAGCTGCAGGAGAGAATCCCTGCAGGGGACATGAGATCCCGTCAAGACATAAACAAATTGATGGCTGTGATTGAATTTTCTGCAGATGCCAGGCGTGAGGTTTGCATCTAAGACCATCGCCTCATCAGTGGCAACCGGACGCTTCTTTTAGCTCCGCCAGTGGCAGTGTTGTGGCTCTGACCCCCGAGCCCATCGTATCGGAGAAGGAAGGCTCCGAACATGAAGGAGAGGACCTGGCCAGGCCTCCCTCTCCCGGCCCCTCCTCTCTGGCAATTCCTCAGGTGTCGGCCGAAGGAGAGGAGATTGGCCAGGAGCCAGGTGTCTCCGATCTGTCGGAGACTGATGAGGGAGACAAATTGTGGCTGGATCCACGCCAGTGTCGGCGTGCTAAACGGTCACAGCAGATGAGGAGGCGTGCCAGAGATTGAGCTGAGTCACTGGACCGCACCCCACAGGCTATATAAGGGAGGGTGATGGCCATTCCAGCTCTGTGACGGACAAAGCAAAAACTCTGGCGAGTCACTTGCACTTCTGGACGAACAATGCCTCATCTGTTGTGGGTTTCTCTTACTGGACTAATTCAAACTGTCTGTATTTTTGTGTTATCTGGTAGAGGAACAACCCCTCCTTCTTGGAGTAAAAGCTCTTGGCAGGCAGCTGCTGTGTTGCTGCCAAGTTTTGATAACGAACCTTTGACTGTTTTGGAACAATTATTTAACCCTTTGGGGTGGGTGTTTGTGCGTGTGGGAGACGGGGACAGAACAGGCACGCTGATGCCAGGCATAAGTGGAAACTGGGCTCCGCCCTGTTCATAGGGGACAGGTTGTTGGGAGACTCCTTGGATCCTATCCTAACCGAGTCCAAAGACAAACATAAGATCCTGCCATCCCTATCCTGGCGAGCGGATTCCTGCCCGCCACCTTATTTTTCCCGCTCATCCTTTTGGGGGCCAGATACCGGATTTGGATTTCCATGTCCCCAGCAGCAGTACTTTCCGGGGCAGGAACAATATCAGGACAGGTCGGGTAGGAACAAGTAGCAGTTCCCCCCCCCCAAAGGTCCTTTCAGGGCGGGGGAGGTTGCTCCTTTCGGCGCTAAAAGTGAATGGACAGCCAATCCTCCCATTGGGGGCTGCCTGACTTTCTTTGCCAGCCATTGGGAGGACATCACCAAGTATGCCTGGGTCCTGGAAACCGTAAGTTCGGGCCTCTCCGTAAAGTTCCTCTCCATACCCCGAGGTTTTTCATTCATTGCCCCGTGTCAAACGACAGTATGAAGCGACTCCTTGTGGAAATCGTGATAAAACATCTGTTGGATATTCAGGCGATCCAGACAGTTCCAGAGGACCAGCAGGGACAGGGATTCTATTCCATCTTGTTTGTGATCCCAGAAAGCTCAAGGGGGTGGGGTGGAGGGCAATTCTGGACCTGAAAAGACTGAACCCCCACATTGTTTACTGATGGTTCAAGATGCAGTCCCTCCAGTCCATTCTAGAGAGCATCAGAGAGGGCGACTTCCTCATGTCCATAGACCTGATGGAAGCATACCTGCATGTGCCCATTTTGCCATCACATTGGCAGTTTCTCCGCTTCTACCATGCAGGAAGACACTACCAATACAGGGCTCATACAGCCTGTCATGCACACATGCACACACACCCCGGGCGTTTTCCAAGTTTCTTGCATTGTTGGTGGCATATCTCCGGATTCTGCCCGTACGGGTCTAGTGTTACCTGGATGATAACTGAACATGTAAAGTTGCCTTTCTGGTGGCCATTACATCAGCCAGACGGGTGTCTGAACTGGAGGCCCTCTCTGTGAGGAAGGACCTGTGTGTGTTCCATCCAGATAGGGTAGTTTTGCAGTTGGACCCCCTCCTTTGTTCCCAAGATGAACACCTGGTTCCATAGGGAACAGGAACTGATATTGCCTAACTTCTGCCCTCACCCAGCCCACACCCTGGAGAAGAGGTGGTACACCTTGGATGTTAGGAGGGCCCTCCACATATATGTTAAAAGGACTTCCTCCCTAAGGAGCATAGAATCCCTGTTTGTCTCATTCCAGCCTGCCACATTGAGTAACAGGTTCTCCCCTTCAACTGTGGGACAGTGGATTAGGGCATGCATCACTAAGGCATACGAACTCCAGGCCCTTCTGTTGCCTCGGCGAGTAACTGCCCACTCCACCAGGAGTGCACCACGACTGCAGCATGGGCGACATGGGCCTCTATAGAGGAGGTCTGTCAGGCGATGACATGGTCCTCTCCATCCCCTTTCATCGAACATTATAAGATGGACGTCTTCACTTTGGCTGAAGCGGCCTTTGGCAGGTGAGTCCTCCAGGGGGTCCACTCTGATCAGGGGACTTTGGACCAGACTGCGGCCCATCCATAGGACAAACCAGTTTTGGTATGTCCCATTCATGGATGCTATCTCCACCACATTGGAGAAGGGGCATTGGTCTTACCTGATACACTCCTTCTCGTTGGGTGGAGATAGCATCCTGCCCCAGCCTGGAGACTGTCTGGTCCTGGGTCCGAGAGGGTGCACTGATACACAAACGGCACATCAGTCTGCCACTACGCCTTCGCCAAAAAGGTGGGAGACAGAAGCAGAGGATGCGTGTCATCACAACTTTTGCAGACTCAGTCCAATCAGCTAGCAGAAGGAGTTAACCCATTCCTGGATGCTATCTCCACCCAATGAGAAGGAGAGTACCAGCAAGACCAATGTCTCTTCTGATTACTATGTGAAATATAAAAAGCAAGGCTAAGATATAATTTAGAAGATAGCTAATTTTTAGTTCAACTCTATTTTTATATACTAAAGTGAAGAATGATTGTACTGTAGTGCTAAATATGAGCTCAGTTTCTCCTCCTCTACAACCTCTTCCGATGAAAAAAATGCTTTTAAAAGTAAAAAAAAAGCCTCTGATGATCGCACGGCTCAGCTGGGATCATCAGAGGCTTTTCAAAGCATTTTTTCTGCACCTCTTGGCCGAAGAGGTGATAAAAAAATGCTTTGAAAAGTCTCTGACAATCCCAGCTGAGTTGCCTGATCGGCAGAGGCTTTTCAAAGCATTAGAAAAAATGCTTTGAAAAGTTTTTTTAAAAAAAAAAGTTGGCCACGCCCACCCAGTCATATTACACCACCACCACCACCACCAAGCCACGCCAACAGAACCGGTAGTAACAAATTTTATATTTCACCCCTGGTATCAACTACTAAGGAATATCAACACTGGGAAGCAGGAAGACATCCTGGAAGATGGCACAAGTGTATTGCTGTCATTACAAGTTGGTGAAGTCATGAGCAATTCAGTTTCACTTTGGGAGGCTTATGTTCTGATCAGCATCAAGATATAGTTACATTCTTTTTGTATGTATATATGATAGGTAGACTAAAACTGTCGTGCTACAGGAATATTAGCTTCTTTCTGGGTTGTTTATGTCTTAAGACTTTGAGTGAAATTAAACCATGTCTGTCTATTTCATTATAACCTTGAATATTAAGGTTCACTGAGCAAGTGGATATATGGAAATTCGATAGCATTCTCTAGCAATACAGTCCTGTTACTGGTTGTATAGAAAGAGATGCTATGTAAACTTAAACATAAATTTTAAATTACTTTCTCTTGCTCTGTAATGCTGTCTTTTACTAAATTTGTAAAAATTTTATTTACTAGAATAATAAATAATAATAATTTGTTGAAATTTTAGATCTATAATTTAATTATAATAAAGTCAGTTATGAGGTTCTTTTTGAAAACACAACCCATTTTTATTACCAGATGTTGTTAATGTATGTCTTAAGTGGTAATTACATTGCATTCAATTTAAAGAATTTGAAAAAACAAACAAACCACCCTACAAATTTGTATAGCCATCCATCTTACCAAAAGCTACTTGGGGCAGCACACAACAATTAGTGTTCCCTCCTAAATACTTCACAAGGACCCTCACCCTTTCACTTAAGCCTTACTTAGTCTTCAGATCTATAAATCATTAATTCATTTTATTCTTTCAGCAAAAAATCAATATAAAGTTCTAGTCGTTCAAAAAAAAGTTTTTGTTCTCTGACAAATCAGGTCAGTTTCTCCATTTCTGCAAATTTTGACATAATCGCAGTCCATTCCTCTACTGTGGGAATTTCATTATTCTAACATCATTGTACATACAATAATCTTGTTGCAGTTACCATCTACAGTATCAATATACCGTAAGTCACAATAAGAAAAGTTCTGATTTTCTAGCAGTATTAATCCTTTAAATCTTTTGCATCATTGTATGAGTTGGTACCCAGAATTTCTAACCTTTCTCACAAGTCCACTTTGCATATAAAATATCTCCTTTTGTTTTTCACATCTCCAGCACTGGTTTGAAATAATTTTATAAATAGTTTTGATAATTTTGTTGGTGTCATATACCAACACTATAACATTTTATAGACATTTTCTCTTAAATTATGACACCGTAAGTTACTATCAGTTTAGTAATAGCAATAGCAGTAGCACTTACATACCGCTCCATAGTGCTTTACAGCACTCTCTGAATGATTTACAATGTCAGCATCTTACCCCCAACAATCTGGGCCCTCACTTTACTGACCTCAGAAGGATGGAAGGCTTGCACCGGTCAGGATAGAATCCTGGCTATAATCAGAGTTAGCCTGCAATACTGCATTCTAACCAATGCACCACCACTTTTATCTACATTTTCTCTCAAATACTCCTCTCTATGAAGTATGTTGCTTTATTTAAAATTTTATATTTGCCATTTCAGATACTTGGTGTTCAGTGGTGTTCTGGCATCCAGCCTCCTTGTATACAACTAAATTTAGATCCAGTTCATATGTGGATGAATATTGTGTATTTTCTTAATAGTATGATATTTAAAATAAGACATCTGGCAGATTTATGGGAGACATTTATCTTCTGAGAGGTCTCTATGTGCAGAAGAAAAAGAATAGGATTGATTGCACAGAGTCTAAACTTTCAAAGCGCTTCTAGATCATTTGCATGCCTAATTACTGTGCATTCAAAATTAAGTGAACTATAGCTGCTTGGAACTGGAAAATGAAAAGCAATCTTTTATGGAGAAAATATCACATTTGCATGTTTGCCTTTCTGTATTTTAGAATTAGAGTTTTTTCCACTTGTGCAATAATAGTGTCTAAAAATAAACTTCTGTATTCAATGAGTGAATGGGGTCCTGAAACATCAGCTTTGCTTTGATGTAGCACAGCAAAGTGATGCTGAGAAAAACTTAGCAGTGATGTGCATTTTGGTGATAAAGGACTATGTCAGAATAGTAATTAATTACCCGCTTTGCATGATAAGGAAAACAGTGGTCCATACTCACCTTCCTAATCCTCGGGAGTATTCTGTTCAAATTAGTGAAGGATATCAATACACATTTGAGTTTGCTTAGATTTTTATTTGATTTGTGTGACTCCAGTATATAAAGCAATTATATTTTAGTTCTTGATATTTTGCCTAAAGTATGTGGAAAAGAAGTGAAAAGAACAGTTTACTTAGGTATTTAAGGAAATCTGCTAAGTTAATTGAAGAACAGCTCAGTAATTATGTAATTAACTTACAAGGTTTTGCTGTACAGGTAGTCCTTGAGTTACGAATATAATGGAGCCTGCCCATTCCATTCATAACCCAAGGATTAGTGGGAGTGAATCTCATACCTTGAACAAGATTCACTCCCTCCTTTTGCCCACGCATTCACTAATCAAATGTGAGGCTCGTTAAGTGCACATGAGGTATTTCAGAGTGGGGAAGGCCATGGCCGGGAGGGCTACTGATGGAGCAGGCCATCTGCCTAAGACCTCCCAAGGCGTCCCTGGCCCACTGAAATACCTCATGCTCCCCAAATTGCTTTTCCCTCTCCAACCTGGGTCACTTACCTTGTGAAGATCTAGCAAGCAGTCTCCTTTCCAGCCTTGTGCACCCCTCCAAAGCTCCATCAGATAATCTTATAGAAGTCATATAAGAAAGGCTAATGTTTTTCTATATGTGGGCATGCTTTTGTGATAAAGTGTCACACTACTAGATAAAGTATCTATTAAAGGGAAATATAGTTATAATGAACTCAGTTGAGTATAGCAAGAATGGGCTATTGAAATGAGCAGGATGTATTAGTGCGTTCGGAAGATGCTGAGTTTTGCAAAAAAAGAAAGAAAGAAAGAAAAAGAGAGGCCTAAGGTGATTGTCACTTTTTCCCTGCCCCCAAATGAAGTCTGAGAATGCATTTTCAGTTGAGCTACCGTATTTTTCGGAGTATAAGACACACCTTTTTCCCCCCTAAAAGGGGGTGAAAATTTAGGTGCGTCTTATACACCGAATGTAGCCCTGCCCACCCACTGGCCCCCAGCTTTTGGCCTCTGCCTTGCAGCAGTTACCTCCTTGCAAGCAAACAGCAAGAAAAAACAGCTCCTTTCAGCTTCAGTACAGGCTAATTAGCACAAGTTGATTGGATCGGCCTCCGACTCTTAGCTGATTTGCTCTTAGCTGTTTTGTGTAGGGCTCTGCTGCTTGCTGCAAAGAGGTAAATTGCTGGAGCAGGTTTTTTTCCCTTGTGCTAATCAAGCTATGGTGAAAACAAAAATGAAAGTAAGGCAGGCTGTTTGCTGCAACGAGGCAAAATTGCTCAGAGGCAGAGAAGGGAGATTTCTTTTTCTTCTTTTCCTCACCAAAAAAGGTAGGTGTGTCTTATACTCCGATGTGTCTTATACTCTGAAAAATACGGTATGTCATGATAGCAGTACAAAGTGAGAAAATCCTTAGATCTCAAATTATTCTTTTGTCTTTCTTACTCAGTTAAATCTCTAGAAAGTTTTATGTTGAATTCTCCCTATTAGCAATAGAAAGTGCTTTTTGGCCATTTGAAGATAATTGTTAGGGATTTCAGAAATACAAAATGCGCAATGAAGCATATAAGCACACACACTCATATATGGTTCTAATATTGTCCAGTAATCTGACTTGTTGCAATTAAGGTTAACCAATTAAATGTGATCTTTCACTTTTCTAGGAAGAACAAAACAGAGGCAAGCCCAATTGGGAACATCTGAATGAAGATTTGCATGTATTAATCACTGTGGAAGATGCTCAAAATAGAGCAGAAATCAAATTGAAGAGGGCTGTGGAGGAAGTAAAAAAATTACTGGTACCTGCAGTAAGTAATATTATTGACATATTGATGTTTGATATGTGTTCCTTAAGGTTATATTATCTTCCATGTGGAATTACATTGTACATAGTGAAAGGAAATATGTTCAAATAAAATATTTTTCATCTAAAGCATTGTTGCTATATGATGCACTGTAATGTAAAAATAAGATTGAATGTAGGATATCAATTGCTTTTTCAAAAGCAACTTTTCCTGATTTGAAGAGAGTAATATATAACGAGTGCATACTTAGAAGATATATAAATAGCTTTATAGGAGAAATAGGAATATTTCAGATACTTTTTACTATTATATGGAGAGCACTATGAGGCAATAATTCATTTAAATAAAGCATCCCATCTTTGTAGTAAGTGACTTTTAAAATTATAAGACTCAGTTAACTTGTGGAATTTTCAGAAACAGTTTTTAATGAGGACTATTAATAAAAAAAATGTTAAGCATGGCATGACTCTTGTACACTCTATAATAGTAACTCTGCAATCTATCTATTCTATCCAAGTGGGTAGAAAGAGGGTGCATCAGATCTCACTAGGTTACACATTATTATTGACTGTAGCCATAATTTTGAGATTTGATTTCATAATACACTGAGGCAGCATTTCTCTTGTTATAAAATTGTTCTGCTATCAGAGAAATGTATCAAAGAAGTCAGTATATTGGCTGTAGTTTATTTACTATATAAGATGATAGCTTTTTATATCATTTATGTTCCATAAAAGACCATTTTGGAGATGAGGATATTTCATTCCAAATATGTGCATGAACAGGATGTTTGGTTATATAAATTTTATATGTATTTATAAAGAAAGAAACATGCAAAGGAAGAAAACTAATGTAAAAATACAAATACAAAAATACAAACACAAATTCTGTTTATTTAATATAGAAGGAATATAGAAAGAAAAGTTTCTTAGAGACCTATATAAAGTTGGAATATTTTTCATACAAACTCATATTAGAGGGATATTTTTCTAAAATTATATGTTGTTGTATCTTAATAGTTGTTACTAACTATAATAAAATTATCAGGAAGATATAAATATATCTTTGTTATACCTCTGAATCAAATTAAATTCCGATGAATGCTAGTAGAATGATACAACTCTATTTAAAATCAGTTCTGAATAGTCTTGCTTGATTTCAGTCATTGAGAACAATTGAAACTGCATGTAAAGATGCAATTTTAGTAAAAATCGAAAGCCAGTGGCCAAAGAGACCCTAAATTCCAATCCTCCCTTAATCATGAAAACTAGCTAGGTGACTTCTAGACAGCTATACTGTCTCAATCCTACCCATCTTATACAGTGCTTGTTATAGAGAAAATGGAGGAATATGAAGTATCAGTGGTGGGTTTCTACTGGTTCGCCCTGGTTTGGGCAAACAGGTAGTGGCGGTGGCAGGAGGCTCCACCCACCTGCCCGGATGTCATCACGGATGCTCTGCACATGCACAGAAGGTTCTGCGCATGCACAGAAGCGCCGCAAGCAAAGCGAGCGTGCATACACATGCGCTCCCGATTCTGAACCGGTAGCGAAGGTAAGTGGAACCCACTACTGTGAATTATATATTCCATCTTATGTGGGCCAAAAATAAAAGGATAAAAATCAAAGAAATATTAAAAGAAATTTCATTCTTATCAGGGAAATAAAGTATAGAATAGTTTGTTTCCTTAAAACAAAAACCTAAAAATTTCATTAATTTAAATTTTGCTAATGTAGCTAATCAATCAATTCTTCAGCAATCAACTAACTTAGTTCAATTTTTGGTCTTAAATGGAAAATGTTTGCTTTGACATAGTACACATAGTTATTTGTAACTAAACTGATCTCAGTTGTAGATATATTAAGTTTAAAGTGTAATTGTGCTGATGTAATTCTTCAAATCTAGAGACTGAACAATTAGCTGTGTTAAACTTTTAATTAATGTGTGTCATCAGAGTTGATTTTAATTGGTTTGAATAAAGATATAAAGATGAAGTGTGCAAAAAGTATTTTTGAAGTCTAATTGTAGATAAATTTGCCAATATTTTAAATACGGATCACTGTTTATTATTGATCCATAATTTGAGTTTTGCACTCTGTATCCTTTTATCACTATTAATATTTTAATATATATCCAAAATATGCTTTATGTACATGTTGCAATTATTTTTTTATTTTTTTGCAACTTTTACTTGGAGGGAAAACAGGGTTTTATTTGAGTGCCTCTATCTAAATGTTCTTGACTACACAGACAATCATAGAGAAAATGACTATCATGTTAGTTGTTTAAAATGCTACCACACTAAAGGCTATGATTCTTAAACTGCAACCATCAAGTTATATTTAGAAATCTATTTTTCACTCAGATCTTAGTTTGTATTGATTCTGTCAAATTTTCTTTGTAAATGTTGAGGTGTAAACTTTTTAGTTTGATTCAGGAAATATTATCCTTGGTAGGCATACTGCAGGATAAATTGATATTAGCATCTGTAATACACATAGCTTGTTGAACAAGATATAATATTTAGGTTGGCACAACATTAAGTTGTAGGCCACTAGTTTGCCAACTGCATTGGATTTTTCACTCAGATTCATAAATTGCACTGAGCTAAAAGGAAAGTATGGCTTATTTGAGCCCAAGTACGGATTATAGTAGCATGAAAAAAGTGAACGATTGTATCTAATTCCAGTGCCAAGGAGCCATTTGTGTAACAAATGAAACCTACACAAAATGTTGAATGTATCTACTTGCAGAATTATGTTCAGGATTCTGCCAGCCAACCAGTTTATTGTAAATTATGTAAACAGTTGAGTTCATTTTTTACCTCTCAGTTGATATTTTTTTTCTTTCTTTATTCCAAGTATAACTAAACATTGTGGTTCTGGAAACTATTAAATATACGCAATCTGTTAGACTTCTTTGATGTGGTATATCCTTTTGGATATAAAACATTTTACGATTCTGCTTGCTTTGGTGTTTGTCCAAGTATGTTTGTTCTGTCCTCTTGTTTCTCTAGTTTTGTTCTGATTCCATATTTGATATCACCAAATCATGTGAATTTGCAATTAGAGGAATAATAAGTATCAATATATGATAAGTATCAATACATATTGTTTTGGAAGTTCAAACTAATTTCTTATGCTGTGTTCAAATGGAAAGTACTGTATTTTTCGGAGTGTAAGACACACTGGAGTATAAGACGCAGCTTAGTTTTTGGGGAGGAAAATAGGGGGGGAAATCTGCCTAACAGGTATTCATCTCGCTAGCGTCCTTAGTCTGGTCAGCTTCAGCACATTAGTTTGCTGGGTTTTAGCGTGCATGCACACTTTATCCCCTGCTTGGGGATAAAAAACAGCTTCTAAAGCACAGCTGAGAGGGAGCAGCAATGAGAAAAGCAGGCAAAGCACAGAGATCACTTCACTCGCTAGTGCCTCGTTAGGGCTGAAAAAAAAGCTTTTAAAGCACAGCTGAGAGTCGGAGGGAGTAGGCAAAGCTCGGAAGATCGTTTCACTTGCTAGCACCTCGTTAGGGCTGAAAAAAAAACTTCCAAAAAGCTACATTTGAAGTATAAGACGTACCCAAATTTTCAGCCTCTTTTACGGGAGGAAAAGTGTGTCTTATACACCGAAAAATACGGTAGTTTATACATTTTTAAGGAATTGTTTTACATTTTTTTTTCCCAGAGACAATCACATTCTATAACTTTCTGTAAAGATAATAGTCATTCTCTTCAACTTTGCTTTTTGTACTGGGTAGGGAATTCAGGAAAAAACAGGAAGTTTTATTGTCATGCAACCCTACTAAAGGTTTCAACTATAGATTATGTACTTTTCCCGATACTGCACATCTAAGAATGCCTCTGTAATAAAGCTTTAAAATAGGCAGATTTGAACAAACATTAATATAATTTTGAGTATATATTAGCTAGTAGCTATAGTTGATACATATTCTATATATAGAGTAGCTATATCAACCAACAATTAACTGTAGTTAAAAGTAATTCTGTGTCATCACACTTAGCAATTTTGCAAACTACTTTTGTAAATTGGTCGCAGTTCTTTAACATTAGTTCCCAGCATATTTTAAAATTTAGGAGTTCAGTATTTGTTGTAGATTATGTTTCATCTCTAGTTGATCATACTTTGCCATGAAGAGAATTTAGACCTGATTTAAAGATAGAATTTTCTTATTTTAACAGAATTCCTGAATAACTTTCTCCAAGGGAATTTTGCGACATTAATTCATTTAATCAGGTAAAGTGGTAAAGGGATCAGAAGGCTAGATGATGATTGGTAAACAGAAATTGAAATTTCATAAAATGAAGTGATAAAGTGAATGGTTCCAGATTTGGGAGTTGGTAGAATTGAATGTTCTGAAAGAAAATATACTTCAAGGAACAGGATTGTAGTTTGTTGATAGTCCAATTTTATTTCCAGTCCCTAGATAGATAGCCACAGCGATTGACTTTCTTCAGTTCTGATCATTTGTCTGTTATGCCCTTCCTTAAATAAATATAACCTGGCCACAATGGCCATGCTGTAATGTCTTAGGCCTGTAATGGCAAACCTATGGTATGCGTGCCATGGGTGATACACAGAGCCCTCTCTGAGCATGCGAGTCGTCGCGCAGCTCAGCTCCACCCTGCATGTGTGCGCGCCTCCTGCCAGCCATCTGTTTTTCGGGTCTCTGCCGCGCATGTGCAGGGGCGGGGCACATACTGCAGATGCACGGGCATGCCCGGTTGGGCGGTGGGGGGCTGCACATGCATGCGGGGGGGAGTGGAGGGTCATGTGCGCATGCACGGGGGTGGGGGGGCATGGGGCGCAGTGCACCCCCCCAGGCCCATTTTGGGCCTAGCAGGCCTCCTTGCAGCCTCCTGGGACCAAAAATTGGCTGTGGGGAGGGGGTTGCGCGTGTATGCGCGGGGGGGAGGGTCGCACATGCATTGCATTTTTGGTGCAGGCATACTGAAAAATGCATTGATGAGCACTTGTAACCCTCACTACCACTTTCTGTGCTATCACCATTTTTCTAACTATTAAATAACTGATTGGTGCACCAGGTATTTCTTTATGAGCTCATAATGATGCTTAACTTATCAATATGGGTCTTTCCCCTCTAGAAGTTTTGCCGATCTGATTTAGAACTTTGAAATCCCTTCACTTGTTTGTTCTTGACGGCTTAGAAAGCTCCATAAACATATAGAAAGTTCAGTTCTTATCTGTATGGGGTTGGGGTTTTTTTTTGTTTTATTATACGCCCTTCAGTATTGTTAATATTAAAAGTGCGTAAATTGTAGTAATTATAACAATGGATCAGATTAAAGAAAACAACTTCTTTATTGATGAGAGAATAAAATAAAAGCATGACTCTTTCACATTTGAATTGAATACAGCTTCTTTTTTCACCATTAGATTTCTCCCAAAGCATGAATTGCAAAATACAGGTGAAATATTATTCTATTTTTATTTTTCCACTGTATTTGAAAATTAATTTGATTTTATGTTCTCCTTGTTATTCTAAAAAGGGGATATATTTGTTGTGCCAGATGTTTTTAGAAAAAACATCTGTTAGGATTGTAGATCTACTACATAGATTCTACTTTGTGACAGTTTTCATTGGAACATAGCTGTTGCATTTTCAGTATTGTTCTTCTCAAAATAAAATCTTGAATAAAATTTTCAATCCATACATTCTGATACCTGTGTGTCAACTTTGGGGTTAAAGCCAGTGGTGGTTTGTAAAGGAAGACTTGAGTTTGAGGCTCTGCTTATTTATGAAGTTAGTTGATTGGTCTTGTTCAGACTGCTGAGCTGTTGTGCGAGTAAAATATTGCAACAAATTCTTTGAGAAGTGGCATACAATGTTAACATTCAAGAAATAATTAGCTTCCTCTATGATAATTATACAGGGAGTTAAATTTGCACTTTTGAGGATTATATTTAGAAAAATCTGTTTTCCTTGAAAATACTTGACAATGATGTATGCTTTACAAATTTGATGGCTTTATTCAATCTCTGCTCTTCCAAATTTAATATTTGAATTCTAATTTTACTATTAATATTCTTAATTTAATCTAATTTCTAATACTGACACAACTGTAACTGATCAGATACCCGTACTATATTTCCTGCCCAATTCAACCTGTGACTGGACAGGATCATCTGCATGAGAAATGGAGGTTGCTTTCCTGTAAATAGAGTTCTTCCAGAGTGCCATTGTCTAACCAATTATCTATAGTGTTTCCCTCTTTGGGGAATGTTTTAATTAGTGAAAGATAAGCAAAGCAACCAAATACATTGTCTTCATTTGTTGAATGGAGCTTCCTGTGTATTTGGTGACTAAAGTTTCCAGTATTCCCAGCAGTTATTTGCTTGGGCAGGGTGACTAAGGAAGAATTCTCTTAACAGGCAAGGAGCTTCTTCTTTCTAACTCCAGTTTTTGTGTCATGTTCCAGGTCTTCCAAAGGTTGATAAGTTCCTCCCCGAAAAAGTAAGTTGGGCTGTAATTTTTCTGATTTAAAAAGTTGTAAAAATAAGCAACTTTTATGGGTATTTTACCTTTTTATAAGACTATAAAAGATTGGTTGTAAACATGCACTTTATTTTATGAACTGTATAACTTATACAGTTATAATTCCCTGAAATTGACCTATGAAGCTAAATATTAATATATTTGAATCATATTGTGATTTATTATAGGTACTTGATAGTAAATACTGACATTTTTGGAATAAAAAAAAGGAAACATTCATGTAAAGGCTAGATAATAGGGAATTCTGAAAGGTTTATATTTGAGGATTTAAGGCAAAGGTGTCAAACTCACGGCATCCCGGTGTCACATGACGTATCGGGACTTTTTCCCCCCTTTGCTAAACCAGACATGGTCAGTGCGTGACTCATCCGGCCCGCTGGCCGTGAGTTTGATAGCCCTGATTTAAGGGGTCTAAAATGATAGTAATAATTTCTTTTAAGGAAAATCAGAATTTAAATTATGTTAATGCTGAAATTTATTATTTTAGACGTAGTCAAGTATTTATAATCCTAACAGTATGACTTTTTTCTTGTTTCAAATGCAAGGACTATAATTATATTTCTATTTTTGAATACTTTGTATTTGGAAATAGTGTAAAACATGTATAACATGTATTTTAATGTAACCCAGTGTACAACCTGTACTTGTACATTTGCTGATTAAGAGTGTGGCTCAAACTATATCCTTGACCCTTCTTTGTATAGAATGTGTTGTTGTAAAATGAACTCAGGGGATATATGATAAATACAGGGTTTTTTATAGTTTTATCAATAGGAATTGTCCATAAGACAATTGAATGGCATAATAGTAGTATTTTGGCTGTTGTCATTTCAGAGTTATATCTAGGATAGTGTAAAAAATAAATGATCTACTGACAAACAACTATAAATGTAGAAAAATAAAGTCCTCACGGTGGAGGTCTATCCACTTTGGTCACATGAAGAATTTTAATATCTTAAATTCTAAGGAGTTATCTTGTCTTTGGTGATACCAAATAATTTAGAGTGGTTAAAAGGAACAATGGATTCTTTCAAAAGTTTATATATATTGGGGGAATGAAAATTAAAATGGCAAAGTTTCAGTATAAGCAAATATAGTATTGTTCGTGTCTCTCTGTCTCTCTTTCTGTCTCTCTCTCTCTCTCTGTGTATGTGTGCGCGCGCTAAACCCTGCATCTGATGGGGGCCTAAGCTAATAATTTACAAAAAATGATTTTGGGATTAGGGTGGTTTGCTTTATAAGAACATTTACAATGCATTTCTGATATAAAAATTGTATTGGAAATAAGCAGATGAATTAAATTGAATTGGAAAAATCATCATACACTTAGAAAAATTTTGGGGGTAGTATTCCTGGAATTCTAAGTGTGATTCTGATTATTGTACTTAGGAAAGATGCCGAATTGGATAAAACGCTGAAGAGGGCAATATAGATTCTGACCCATCCTGCTAGGATGAATATTTCACTTTTGGGAGTGTTTTTAGGTGGAAATAAGTAAATAAAAGAAAAATATTTATGAATGGTCTGGAAAAACGCATAGGAAGATTTTTTTATCATTTGTAATGAAATTGAACAATGAATTTCAACTTAGATGAGAAGATGCGTGTCTATTTTCTGTTTTAAATCTTTCAATTGATCTTTGACATAAAGATAGGTCCTTAGAACAGTTTATAACACTGCCTTCTTCAGTTTCCCATCCCACTCTGTAATGTAAGTTGGAGCGAAAGAAAGTGGCTGGTTAAAAGTCACTCAACTCCCTAATCCAAGAGTGGACTGAAATTAAGATTCTTAAATGCAGAATAGTGATCTAGTTTATGTCCTTCCCTAAACAACAAGACAAGAAGGTAAATCTTAAAAAATAACATTTTGAAGACTTGTGAACGCCTCATACCTTATTTCCAAGAATTATTAAAATTTTGATATATACAGCCTTTATCTTAAATTACATTATGTTTCTGTAGCCTTAAAGCAAATGTTTGCCCTAATTTAAATTTTATTAACCGTATGTCACAAATATCAATGCTACCAGATTGTATCAACCATTAAAATTCATATACAAGAAACCTGATTTTTTTAAAAAAAAAACGATAAAACTTTCAATATCATAATTATTATTGATACTAGCTTTTTATTTTATCTTTTTGCTAGGACCTATAAATTGACAGTTAAGTGGCAATAAATTTATACAACTTGAAGTGCCTGTTGAAAATTTCTTTAATCTGTTTAAAGAGTTTTCCAATTGATGCATTTGCCACATCTTAACAAAGTTGAAATTGTCTGTTATCCTGTAAATAAGTTAAGCATCCATACAGCTATCTGTTTCTGAATGATATATGGTCAGTTTGCATAAATTATTATGCAATTCTTCCAAATTATTGTTGAAGATCCCAGTTAAGCTGCTTGAGTGATGATCTAAGCTGTATGACAGCATAATCTGCACTTACATTCCTTGGTTTGATACTTAAAGGTTTTGAACACAAGAGAGAATTAAGCAGAGCATTTTAGTTAAAGGATAAAATGTACTGGTTTCCATTGAAACTCTATAATTTTTGTATATTTTTAGTGGCTGTGCATCATCTTTCATAAAAATGTGGATTTTAATATAAGTATTCATTATAAGTAAGTAGCAGTTACTCAAATGAGGTTTGACAATAGAATTTATACTTCTGCAGTGTGACATTTTCTTTCCAAAGGGAAAAACACTTCCTAATTAAAGTGTAATTACTTTTCGGCTCTTATTGCATCGGCAGATAATCGCCCAGCCACCTTGTTTAGGGTGACTCGTTCCCTCCTACATCAGGGAGCATGGGAGGACCCCTTGCAAGGGCAGGCTGAAGATTTTGCACAGTATCTGCACGATAAAATCGCTCAGATTCGGGAAGGCTTGGACTCTGACTGGGTAGATCCCGGTGGGATGACTGAGGCTGGTCTTGAGAATGTTATCTGGGACGAGTTTGACCCTGTGACTCCTGAGGACGTGGACAGGATCCTGGGGAGGTTAAACGCAACCACATGTTTATTGGACCCGTGTCCCTCCTGGCTGGTACTGGCCACCCGGGAGGTAACATGCGGCTGGCTCCAGAGGATTATAAATGCTTCTTTGAGAGAGGGTTTCTTGCCTCCCGCCTTGAAAGAGGAGGTGGTGAGACCCCTCCTCAAGAAGCCTTCTCTGGACCTGGCTGTTTTGGCAAACTACCGTCCAGTCTCCAACCTTCGCTTTATTGCGAAGGTTGTCGAGAGTGTGGTTGCGCGCCAGCTCCCACAGTACCTGGATGAAACCGTCTATCTAGATCCATGTCAGTCCGGCTTCAGGCCCGGGTACAGCACGGAGACGGCATTGGTCTCATTGGTGGATGATCTCTGGAGGGCCCGGGACAGGGGCTGTTCCTCTGTTCTGGTCCTGTTAGATCTCTCAGCAGCTTTTGATACCATTGACCATGGTATCATGCTGCGCCGGTTGGGGGGATTGGGGGTGGGAGGCACCGTGCTGTGGTGGTTCTCCTCCTATTTCTCTGACCGGTCACAGTCTGTGTTGGCAGGGGGGCAGAGGTCGACCTCGAGGCGCCTTGCTTGCGGGGTGCCGCAAGGGTCGGTCCTCTCGCTGCTCCTGTTCAACATTTATGTGAAGCCGCTGGGTGAGATCATCCGTGGTTTTGGGGTGCAATGTCATCTGTACGCTGATGATACTCAGCTGTACATTTCCAACCCAGACTACCCCAATGATGCCCTCGAAGTGATGTCCCAGTGTCTGGAGGCTGTGCGGGTCTGGATGGGGAGGAACAGGCTTCGACTCAACCCTTCCAAGACCGAGTGGCTGTGGATACCGGCGTCCCGATATAGCCAGCTGGTGCCATCGCTGGCTATTGGGGGCGAGTTATTGGCCCCTACAGAGGGAGCTCGCAACTTGGGCGTCCTCCTGGACACACGGCTGTCTTTAGAAGAGCACATGATGGCCGTGGCCAGGAGGGCTTTTTATCAGGTTCGCCTGATATGCCAGTTGTGCCCCTTTCTGGATCGGGACTCCTTATGCACGGTCACTCATGCCCTCGTTACATCTCGCCTGGACTACTGCAACGCTCTCTACATGGGGCTCCCCTTGAGGAGCACCCGGAGGCTCCAACTGGTTCAGAATGTGGCCGCGCGGGTGATTATGGGAGCGACGGGGCGCTCCCATGTAACGCCTCTCCTGCGCGAGCTGCATTGGCTCCCGTTGGTCTTCCGGGTGCGCTTTAAGGTATTGGTTCTCACCTTTAAAGCGCTCCATGGCTTAGGGCCAGGGTACTTACGAGACCGCCTGCTGCTACCGGTAACCTCCCACCGGCCAATATGCTCTCACAGAGAGGGCCTCCTCAGGGTGCCATCAGTCTAGCAATGTCGGCTGGCGGCCCCCAGGGGGAGAGCCTTCTCTGTGGGGGCACCCGCCCTATGGAATGAGCTACCTCCTGGAATAAGACTGATCCCGGACCTTCGTACCTTCCGCAAAGCCTTGAAGACTTACTTATTCCAGCAAGCCGGCCTAGCTTAAATGGTTTTTAAATTGGGATTCTGAATTTTATAGACTTGGGGTTTTAAATTGGGAGGCCGATCGATTTAATATCTTTTAATTTATCTTAATTTTTGTATTGTATGTATTTTAATTCTGGCTGTCCACCGCCCTGAGTCCCTTCTGGGAGAAGGGTGGAATACAAATTAAATAATAATAATAATAACAATAACAATTATTATTATTATTATTATTATTATTATTATTATTATTATTATTATTATTATT
>WNWU01000005.1:16893206-16977378 GCA_012654045.1 Ptyas mucosa
TTATTATTATTATTATTATTATTATTATTATTATTATTATTATTATTTGGAATAGTTGTCCTGAATACTTTCAAGCTTCTTAATGAGTTTCATTTACATTTGAAATATTCTAATTTTTGAAGTTATTTTGACAATTATTTGAAGAATATAAGCTGCCTAAATCATTTGGGAGTGTATGGCATCTGAATTTGTCAGACTAATAAAGGTAGAGTTGTGATTTTATTTTTATTTTTTTGGATACAGAATTAGGGATTGGTCAAGAGTAGCTAAATGGAAGCAGTAAGATAGTTAAATATTATTGAGAAAATGTATCTCTTCTGGAAGAAGAAATATTTGGTCTCAGGATTTAGCTGTTCCCTTTCTGAAGTCATCCAGGTAAGACCAATGTCCCTTTTCATATACTTGGGTTAGCCAAAAGTGTTCACAAAAATCCATGTTTTGGATTTTTTGTTGTTGTATTCAATTAATAAAAGATGTTTTTCCTGTACATTGTAGAGGATTGAACTAGTTGATCCTTGTGATCTCTTCTGAGTCTATAATCCTCTGTAAACATACATCTGTTTTCTAGAATTACTATAAAGATACAAAATATGCTAGCACCAGTCGATTTTTGTGAATGGAAGTTGAGGGCTTTCATCTCAACCAAGATAACAGTGATTTGGCTAATAAAAGGAATGAATTCTAAATTTGCTTATAGGGCTTGTTTCTGGAGGATCTGTCACACACTGAATGAGTGATAGAATTAACTTTGCTTTTAAATACTGGTTAAACTATATTTTAATAAAAGTTATTTTGTAGAAGTGGTTCTTGGAATTGATTTTCTGTAATCTATGTATCATTTAGCAGCATTGATTGTAGTGTCATCATAATGAATTTGGAGACACTCCAAAACCAGTGTTAAGGAAATTTAAACTGTTGAATATTTCTGAATAACCGCCTTATTTCATGTAAGGCTTTTTGAATTTGTATGTCAAAATTTGTAGTACATTTCATAGTCAAGCACCCATTTAGTAAACTCCATTAAAATACTATAATAAATTATATATTTTGATATACCTTTGTAGAGCAAGTACATAGTTGGTAATTATGTAATTAGTATTTAATATATTTGACAAATTAAAAAAAACTATTACAAATAATATTGTTTCCATGGTATTTCTAAAATACATTGTAATATTTTAAGTTTAGGCAAATATGACAATTAAAAAAATCACAATGCTCTTGAATTCCTTTGATTACAGGATTATGACTTAATGAAATGTTCCTTTTTTCCAAATCAAGTATTACACTAAAATACAGTATTTTTGACTGTTGGGGACAAATGGCAATCATGTGATTATAATATGCTGTAACATCATAGTTGTGAGCTGGTCACCAAGTGCCTAGGTCGCAATCATGACCATGGGGGCATGCAACAGCCAGAACTATGAGAACTTGTTCTATGTACCATTCATTCATCACTCTTGTAAGTTTGAAAGGTCGCTGAATTTAAAGTTAAACAGTGACTGTTCAAACTTACACTTTTGCTGATGATGCAACATGTATTGTATACTGACCATGCAACCATTCTATCCCTAACTTTAATGGAATTTACAAGTCTACAGATCCTTTTGGGTTATTGTAGGGCAGAAATACAATAAACTAGTTTAAAGTAATCATTTTCTTAAAGGAACAGACATCACAAACATCAATGGCAGACAGGTAAACCATGGTAATATAGCAGGATCAGAGATTTTGTCTTCCGAGCTTTTGGATGTGTGCTGGAGCCCGTCTGCAGAGAACTTCTCTCTATCTAGCATAGTATGTGCTGTTCTCTCTGTGATGTTTATTGGGCCTGTTGTGTTTTTGAATGTTGATTGGGATGTGTTGATGGCTGGCTTTTAAGTCATTAGCTGCCATTTACTTGTGCTACCCAGCCCTCACCTTCGAAGTACTTGATAGGCTGGTGGTAAATCAGCTCTCCTGTTGACTGATGAGAGGGGCCTGTTTCCCAGGCCTCAAACATTTCCCTGACTGTTTTTGTGCTTGCTCGTCCAACAATCTTAGTAGCTGCAAAGTTGAATGTGTGTCCATTGCAGTGCAAGGATCCCTGGTCTGACTGCTCACTTGTGTTCTTGCAATCTGGTGGTTAGCATCCTCCCCATCTGTCCTACATAGTTACGGGGATTCGTTGATTATATTGGAAGTATCTCCTGCCTCCAAACGATCTTTACAATGCAAAATTTGTCTTTTTATAGTAGCCTCTGGGCAGTGTGCGATGCCCGCTTGCAGATCTCGGAAACTGCTTTCTGCAGCTTCCGCAATGTTTTTGATGTATGGTAGGGTGTGCCATGTGGTTGGTCTTGTACCTTGTCTCTTCTTTTCTCTCCCCATTGTGTTGCACAGACATCTTGTGATGAATGATTGTGGTTATTCATACTGCTTGAATTGTTCACATCTGCTCTTCACCTGTTTGGCTTGCTGGGTACTACAGTAGATTCTCACCCTGCCCTATAGTGTTCCGATGCAACTCTTTTTGTGTGACAGTGGGTGGTTGCTGTTGAAAGTCAGAATGCATGGGGTGTTGGTGGCCTTGCGATAAACTGATTTCTAGGATTCCATCCTCTTGTCGTGAAATTTCAGTTTTCATGTTTGTAAGATGATTCAGTTGGGGATGGCTAGGACAATTATCCACTACAAGGAGAATGGACCATTTCTTCTTTATTTCTTGGTCAATACCTCTTATCCACTTCTCACACAGGGCACCAGTCATCCAAGCAGATTTTTTAGATTTCCAGGTGACAGGAAGGTCTTTGGACTGCAGGTTCTTGAATGAGCATGGCTTTGCCGATTTACCAGTCACCAAAATTGTAACTTCTCTGCAGTTAAGCTAACACACAGCAGAACTGTGAAATGTTTTTTAGAAAGTTTTCCACTCTTACATTTGTCACCATTCATAAGGAGGCTCCTGTCAGGCATCGTTTTGAAAAAACAGTCCACACTCATCAGCATTAAAGATGTCATCATATATACTGCCAAATCAAAGTCAAAAACATCGTATTCTTTGATATTCTTCTTGAAAGAAATTCATTGCTACCAATTCTGCATTTCACTTCTCCATTGTATCGACGGGAGAGTCCAGGATGGGTTGATCTAGTCTCGTAGCTCTATTGACTAAGTTGAAATTCTGAGGACACGCCTCCCTGGTAACGGTCCCCAGTTTTTCAACTTGGTCTCAGCTCTGTAGGACGCTCATTTCAGCTTCCAGAGCTTCAGAGGAGAAAATAGTTTGCCTTTTCAAAATTCCCTGGGTTTTTTGATGATATACGGAAGAACGGTTTGAAAGGTTTGAAGAGCTTCGGCGTGCTCGATTATTCACACTCCACAGCTGATCAGCAGAATAAAGGCCTCTGACATTGGAGTAGCCCCTTGAAGATCCGTGGTGGCAGAAAGGGGCCTTGGGCCTTCTTGTCGCTCCAGAGGCTATTTTGCTTACAGTTCATGCCTCACAGCTGTTTTTTTGAGACCAGATCTGTGTGCCTCACAACTATTATCGGTGTGGCTCCTTGTATCTCCGCGATGGTGGAGAAGGGCCTGGGCTGCAGCGCCACTCCAGCTGACATTGTCAGATTGAGCCCCGCGCATCTCAGAATCTTCGCACCTCACAGCTGATCTACAAAGGCCAGTAGCATTGGCGAGAGCCCCTAGAGTTTCCGCAGCTGCAGAAAGGGGCCTGGAGTTCCTTTTAGGGAACTCTGCCTTTTAGGGCCTAGTAGAAAAGCTAAAATTTATGCTCATTCTATGTTGCAGATTCCTGTGACAGCTACTGAGAGAGGACAGCCCTTAAGTGAGCACAAACACGCTCCAGAGGCAATATTTACCCCAACAATGGCGGGGCTTTGCTCGTGGATGCTTCAGGAGCAGGACATGCCTCCCTTTATGAGGCTTTGGATATCTCAGGCGATCAGATGGGGAATTGCTGAGGGACTGCAACAGAGCCAGCAATTAACCATCCCAGTAGCTGATCATGCCATGGATACTGAGCTTTGACAGCCAGTGGGTGAGGTTGCAAGTTATCAAGGGCCTTATTCTCTGGAACATTCCATCCGAAGCCAATCTTCCTTGTCAGAAGGAGAGCTTCGTGGGGAGGGGGATTTTTCGGACTATGAAAGAGAACTCTCTCCCCCCCCCCCCCCCCGGTATGCTGGCATTCAAGGGCCTCTTTATCCGCTCTCTTTAAGCCTCTGCTTGCCAAAGCACGGAGCACTGCTCACCTGCAGAAGGACTCTATTTCACAGGAGCCAACACCGGAGATGGTTGAGCAAAAGGACTTCCTTTTCATGGAGCAGACTACTGAGACAGATGCCATACTGGTCCCCAGGATATTCCTGGATGTGATAGACAGTGGGCCTCACCAGCCATATATTCCCGACTCAGTGGTTTGGAGAACACGCTTTACAGCATGGACTCAGAACTTCTGGACTTGGTCCAGGTTCCAAAGGTGAATACCCCAGTAGCTGCTTTAACATCCTCAGTCCTACCACTGGACTCAGAGGATGCATTGAAGGCAGAGGAACGAAAGAAATCATTGCAAAATCATTGTGATGGCCAAATTTACTGCGGATGTGTCTCTTAATGCCGCCAAATTTTACGAGCGGGCCATTGCCTCCTCAGTGATGGCCTGTCGCATGTTGTGGCTGTGACATTGGCACATGGATGCCAAGAACAAGTGGAAGTTGGCTTCTGCCCCCTTTGGGGGGGGGGGAAGATTTGGGGAATCTCTGAATCCATTTTTAGTGGACACCAGAGATAAACAGAAGGTTCTTCCATCCCAGGACAGGAAGGTGGATTTCCGTGCCTTACCATACTTCAGATGGCCCTCCTTTTGACAGGGGGAATCTGGGATTGGCTTTCCCTGATATCAGAGGCCCTTTCTATCCAGATCCAACTACCAGACCGAGAGATCTGGTTTTGGAAGCAGAAGCAGACAGCAGCCACAGGGCAAGCGGCCCTTTCATTGCAGCAACAGTAGGGCATTCATGTGCCACAAGTGACATCGGGCCTCAACCTCTCATAGGGGGCTGTCTTGGTCTTTCCTCAGACCATTGGGAGGAGATCATGATGGACGCCTGTGTCAGGGAGACAATAAGATCAGGGCTCTCCCTAGAATTCCTCTCCTCTCCCGTGAGGTTTTTCCTCTGCTGTCCCATTTCCAGAGATCCTGCAAGAAGAGAACTCATGGAATCCACCATTTATTGGATATTCAGGCCATTCAGCCAGTTCCGCCGGACCAGTGGGGACAGGGCTTTTATTCAATTTTTCTTGTTATCCAAAAGTCCTCGGGGTGTGTGTGTGTGTGTGTAGGGCAATTCTGAACCTCAAGGGACTCAAAAGGTATCTGGTCTACAGAAGATTCAAGATGCACTCCCTTCATTCCATTCTAGAAGGAATCCAGGAGGGAGACTTCTTGGCTTCTGTAGACCTGACAGAGGCATACCTCCATGTCCCTATTCATCCAAGTCACAGGCAATTCCTGAGGTTTTGTTATGTTGGGCGCCATTTCCAATATGCAGCCCTCCCATTCAGCCTGGCATTGGCCCTACAGGCATTCATCAAGATCATGACAGCTCTGGCAACAAACAGAGCTTTACCCATTCGGATTCAGTGCTATTTGGACGATTTACTAATCCAGGTATCCTGGCCTCAGGCGGAAAAAAAATCTAAGCACGACAGTCCAGATCTTCCGGGATCACGGGTTCTCAGTCAACTGGACAAATGTCATTTGATACCCACGACAAGGCTGGTGCACTTAGGGGCACTCATAGACACGGTAACTGGACAAGTCTTTCTTTCCCAGGAGCTCCAGGACAACATCAAGGCCTTGACAGACAGATTCGAGCAGACAGAATAGTACCGTTGGAATTGCTGTCCCAGCTCCTGGGAAAAATGATATCTTGTATTACCATAGTGCCTTGGGCACGGTTCCACGCCAGGCCCCTCCAATGGTTTCTGCTTCCCTACCAGTGGGCAGGCCGCTGTACCTTGACAGCAAGGTTTTGAGTACCACCGCAGGTGCTTTGTTTGTTCCGCTAGTGGGGGTCCCAAGCCATTACATGGGGCAGTTTCTACAAGGAACCGGACAGACTGACAATTACATCCTCTTTATCTGGGGGGCTCACTTCGGGTCCCAGGTGGCCCGGGGCGGTGGACACCGCAGGAGCTCTGCCACAACATAAATTGGCTGGTGCTCAGAGCAGCCTGCTTGGCACTCAGAGCATCCCATCAGGGGGTTTTGGGATGTCATGTCCTCCACCTAACGGACAATGTGGCAGCCAAAGCCCATGTCAACCATTGGGGGGACTCGGGCAGAGTCCCTTATAAAAGAAGCAGAGACATTGTGCTGGTGGGCAGAGAGATCTATTATCGATCAGGATAGAGCACATTGCAGGAGTATCCAACATGCAGGCAGACTAGTTGAGCAGGGCCATTGTTGACCAGTCAGAGTGGCATCTGCATCCCAGTCTGTTCGCAGAACTATTAGAACGATTCGGCCACCCGATTCTGGATCTCTTCGCCTCTCCATTGAACTCTCACCTTCCCAGATTCTTTGCAAGGTTCCCAGCACTGGGGGTGGAAGGGATAGATGCACTATGATGCTCGTGGCCCAAGGTTCTATTGTATGCCTTCCCCTGATTCCAGTGGTAATCAGGAAGGTGCTGTCAGAGAAGTTGGTAGCTTCCCACTGGCCCAGATGACCATGATTCGCCGATCTAGTTGATCTCCAGACCTTGGAGGATTCCCCCAGACAGAGTCTCCCTCAACCAGGGTCCCATCATCCACCCGGAGCCTCAGTGGCTCCAGTTGACTGTTTGGCGGTTGAGCGGAGGCTGCTGAAACAGGAGAGATTCTCCAATAGGGTCATACGGATGATCTAGGCGGCCAGGCGGCCTTCTACCACTCACATTTATAATGCTATATGGGAGAATTTCAGTGATTGGTGCATTAAGGGCAATTTAGACCCCACCTTGGTCTCGGTGGTGGATGTACTGGAATTCTTGCAGGAGGGCCTGGAAAAGAGGCTATCCCCGAACACCTTATGGTGACAGGTCACAGCCCTCCAATTTGAAGGCCCCTGTGGTGCACCACTTCCCCACCTGGGATTTGCCCAGGGTATTACAGGCCCTTACCATGGCACCATTTGAATCCTTAAGAGAGGCCAGCCTATGTCTCCTCTCATGTAAGGTGGCTTTCATGGTGGCCGTCACGTCTGCAAGGTGGATATCAGAGTTGGCAGCATTATCGGTGAGAAAGGACCTCTGTGTTTTTCATCCAAACAGGGTGGTTCTGCAGTTGGACCCTGACTTTCTTCCAAAGGTTAACTCCTTGTTTCACTGAGCACAGGAATTGATCTTGCCTGATTTCTGTCCAAGGCCTTTTTTTAAAAAAAAATTATTTATATGCCACCTTTCTCCGGAGACTCAGGTGGGAGGCTATTCCAAAGGGCTAAAGCAGTCACCAAAAAGCTTCTGAACTCCCATTAATGATAATTGTTTATTGGAACATTGCAAGAATAGTATTAAATAGCTAAATAAAAGGAAAAAAGATAGAAACAGTGGATAAAGACTAAAATATCTATAAATTAATAGTGAGTTTACAATTTTCATAAACTTTGAAATTCATTATTTCATTCCTTAATTAATTGTATAGGATTAAGTTCTGAAAATAACTAGAAATCTATAAAAATCTGAATGTGATATTAATATTGATATTACCCACTTTGTCATTGTTTCAAGGATAAAAGCATGTAATTATGTAAAGAAAAGAGAAAAGAAAAAGATATATATATTTTTTAAAAAACCAATATTAGGAAACTATATATATAAAGCTATAGGCAAGCTTTGCAGTTCCCTCCCATTATACCTAACTGATAATTGAAATTGTTTCTAATTATTATCTTTATGTAACACTTCCCCCTTAAAAACAGTACATGTCTGAATTTGCCTTGGCATCTAATAGCAGAACCTTTCTTACTTACATAAAATCAAACCTCTGTTCTGAATCTACACTAATAATTTTATCAGATGTTAGTCTTATAATATCTGAATTTAGTCGGGTCAAGTGTCAAATTTTGTCAGATGTCAAATGTCAAAGCACATTTTGTCGTAATTTTATATTGTCTGATTTTTGAATGGGAAAATGTTATGCAAATTAGAGACTCAGTGAAGTCAGGAACCAACTATGAAAAATTGAGCTCGGACAACATGGTTAAATTTAACTGTTAAGTGCAGTTCTCTGTATCTTAATTGGTCATGCTATCAATTTGTTGGTAACTTAAAGTAATCTTGCTATTATTCAAATCTGCCTGTTTTAACAATATTGATGACATGATGATGAATCAAGTCATTCTCAACTCCTAGTGACTACATAGATTTTTCTCCATGAAGACCTATCTCTAACCTGGACTTTCACATTTTCCAATGGTGTACTCATTGCCACTGTAATGAATTCATGCCTACCTTGCAAGTAAGACTTGGCACTTCATTTTTTTTCTACCTTTTCCAGCATTAGAGGCTTTTTGAGAGAAGTAGGTCTTTGGATGTGTCTGAAGTAAGATAGTTTGAGCCTGATCACTTGTCTGTAGAGATTCTCAGTCATCCAGGTTGTGGTTGACTCAAAGGTGCTTTTTCAGGAGGCAACTGGACTTTCTTGTTTTTTCTTTGAAGAAGTTTCGGTTCTCATCCAAGAATCTCCTTCAGCTCTGACTGGATGGTGGGGAATGGAAGGATTTATATTCCTTGCAGACAGCTTTTAGCTATCCAATTTGGGATGGGCACCCTTCGAATGGTGTGGGAGCATGAACGAATCTCCATGGAAAGAGAAAAAAATTGTAGACTACAGGAACCATCAACACTACTCAGTGACCCTGAGGATACAGATAAATCTCCAAGTGCTTCAATGACCCTCTAAAAGGATGCAAATGACCAACTGTCTGTAAGGAATATCAATCCTTCCATTCTCCACCATCCAGCTGGAGCTTCTCCAACTGAAAAACTTTCTTGGATGAGAAGCGAAATGTCTTCAAAGAAAAAGATAAGAAAGTCCAATTGCCTCCTGAAAAAGCACCTTTGGGAGTAATCATTTGTCCCTCCAAGTGACAACTCTGGGTTGATTTGTTCAGTGATCCCTTAGTTTGTTTTCTTGACTGTTATATACTCAGGTGTCTTGTCCAATACAAAAGTTCAGATGTGTCACTATTCTTCCTATCCTGCTGCTTCAACTTTCACTTCCATAGAGGAAGGTATTCCACTTCTAGGAATACAACAGTTTGCACAATACTAGTCTTTGTAGATATAGACATATCATGGTATTTGAGTATGACTATTGAGAGTTAATCCAACAGGCAGAAGCAATACACTACTTTAATATCTTCATTACCAATTTGGTTGGCAAGTTTGGTTGTTCTATCATCATTAATTTGGTCTTCTTTATAGCTTTAGCTTTTATTTTCATTTTTCACTGTGCTCCTTGAGTTTTACTAGTACTAAGGGTTACAGATCATTTACATTTTCATTGGGTAGTGTCATTGGCATATTTCAGGTCATTGATGTTTCTTCCTCTATTAGCTAGATTAATAACATGGACTGTACAAATATATTTCCAAATAGAAATATTTAACATGAATGTTTAATTTTTTAATTACATGTTTGGACATGAATAAGTATTCAAAAAATGATATTAGCCTTTTCTTTACATTTTTCTGTGTTCTCTTTAAATTCTATTATTCTGTTTATCTCAGATATTTATTTCAATTTTTATGTTTATATTTGATAAAGAATAATAAAAGATGTAATAAATGTTCATTCCACTTTGAAAACATAATTTCATCCAATTTTCATATGAAAAATAACATTAACTTCTTTTGGTCACTATCCATATTGCAGATTATTTTTAATCTTAGCTGTACTTTTTCTTAGAATGTAAATTAATTGATTTGCTACTGTATGTATACCCTGATTTTTTCTTGAGAATTCAGATCAGTGTATGTGATAGTGTTCCCCCTGCATCCATAACTACTAGTCTATGAGGCAGGTTAGAAGGAGAAAATGTGAAAAATCACCAGTGAGCACTGTGGATGGGAAATGGGGAATGTAACTTGAAGTTCTGATACCAAGTCAGTATAGAAAACCATGACCCCTCCAAAAATTGGCAGGGGAGGCTACTACATATAAACAGAGAGCAAATCCCACACTTACTTACACTGATGATGTTACCTAGCTAGGTAATGAAATGTCCATAAGCAAACCACCAATGTTAGAAAGTAGCAAAGACTCCAAAAGTTTAAGTCAATTTAGAAAATATAGTTTAAAATGCTTTGTTTATTACACACACACACACACACACACACACACACACACACACAGCCCTAACGTGCAAAAAGGTGTTACTATTATTTCTGACTATCCAAGTCAGTTTTAATCTGAATGGAAAATCTGTTTTGGGACCCCAAGGACAGTAATTAGCAGTCTCTTCAGAGTGACAGAGTAGAATTACCATTGTAATGGTTTAGTCTAAGGATAAAAGGATTGAATTTGGGTCTCTGCCTGCCAAACAAAATCAGTTGCCATGGGAATTTTCAAATAGGCATTCCCTTGAGTGATTTGAAGGGTATGAATAAACTCATAATAAATTACAGGTTTTAAAGAAGCAATCTTTGCTGTCTCTGGCATAGACTGAGCAGCAAGCAGCATGGGGGCTTTAAAGAAAATGCTTACATAGAGAAGTTGAACCATGTTTCTATGCAGGCTATCGGCTTATTAAAGCTAAACTGTTTCTGCTTAATGCTATACAGTATAGCAAGCAGTATTCAAGAGAGTTTGTATCAATTCCTTTGAGTAAAAAAAATCTGATTGCTGTAGATGTAAATTAAATTATCTTGCTGAATTAGATATCTTTTCAAGAAATTCTATTTAAAAGAAATTTTTATATTGTTTCAGCAAATATTAATTTGATTTTAACTTTCTCCTCTGCATATAATATTTATTAGACATGTCAAATGTAACTACGAAAGATACTAAAAGTTTTACAGGTAATCCTTGATTTACAACAGTTTGTTTAGTGACTATTCAGAGTTACAATGGCACTTAAAAAAGTGACTTATGACTGTTTTTCACACTTATAATTGTTGCAACATCCCCATGGTCATGTGATCAAAACTCAGATGCTTGGCAATTGATTCATATTTATGGCAGTTGCAGTGTCCCTGGGCCATAAGATCAGCTTTTGCGATCTTCTAACAAGCAAAGTCAACTGGGAATCCAGATTCACCTAACAACCATGTTACTAATTTAACAACTGCAATGATTCACTTAACAACCGTGACAAGAAAGGTCACAAAATGGAGCAAAACTCACTTAACAAATGTCTTACTTAGCAACATAAATTTTGGGCTTAATTATGGTCGTAAGTCGAGAAATACCTGTATTTGAAGCAAATGAGGTCTAAATTGATTCTTTAAGGTTATCTATATATATAAAAGCAAAATACTACTCACACATCATCACAAAATCTCCAGAACCGTAAAGCCTACAAACTTGAAATTTACCACATATGTTCCTCTTGGCTTCTAGGTGCTCACTAAGAAAGGATTTTTAGAAATGACTATCAGAGCATTAGTATTTCCTATATTATGATTAATACGCTCTGATGCTAAGGAGTTCTACTCCCCCTCCCCACCTGAAAAGAAATCTGTTCCAAATGCAAAACATAAGCAGAGGAGAGGAGTTTCAGTTTTACTTTCACAGCAGCAACCAGCTTTACTACAGAACAGTTGAGCTAAGCCACAGCCAGGCTCCTTCCTGCTCAGACAGCAATTACTGTTTCACTTTCCAAAGAGTCCTACGGTGCTAAGGAGTTCTATTCCTCCTCCTCATCTGAAAAGAAATCTGTTCCAAATGCAAAACACAAGCAGAGGAGAGGAGTTTCAGTTTCAGTTTTACTTTCACAGCAGCAATTGGGATAGGATAGGGGAAGCTTCTGTGGGGCAAGCATGAGGGAAAGAAGGGGGATAGGATAGGCTTCTGTGGGGCAAGACTGAGGGAGAAACGGGGATAGGATAGGGGAGGCTTCTGTGGGGCAAGCCTGACGGAGAAAAGGAGATAAGATAGACCTTTCTGTGGGGCAAGGCTGAGGGAGAGAAGAGGGATAGGATAGTATAGGCTTCTGTGGGGCAAGACTGAGGGAGAGAAGGGGAGAGGAGAGGCCGATTGTAACTACTCATTAATTTTCAAGCTGTAAGTGTCAATTTAGCAAGCCCGATTACATAGTTTTGTAGCGGAGCACAGGTATTCAGCTAGTATATAAATATAATAGAATCAAATATGATTCCCACTTTAAAGAGTTTGTGTTTTGAGTTGGTAGCTTTCTTCTCCATATTGACACTTCTGAAATTTGAGAAAATAGAATATGTTATTGGAAATGACTAATTTAATAATGATTACTCAACTATAGATGTAAAAGTAAATTATTCTATTTATATCAAAGATGGTTTATGTTTATAAAGTCAGAATAGTTTATATTCTCTAGTTACTATGATACTAATTACTTGTGATAGTTTTGCAGTGAAATTCAGTGTTATAGATCGGAATTAAGTGTATGTACCCTGTTTCCCCCCAAATAAGACATTCCCTGATAATAAGCCTAAAATAAGATATCCCCTGATAATAAGCCCAATCGGGCTTTTGAGTGCATGGCAATAACATGGAGTGCAGGGTCTTATTTTTGGTGAAACATGGTATGTATGTGTATATTTATTAGTCGCAGTGTGTGTGTGTGTGCGCGCGCACATACGCATATATGTTCACACATATATCCTGCTATCCATCAATCATCCCCTTTATTTCAAGGGGTACCAAAAGGAATGAAAAAGTAAATGTAATAAATTAAAACGAGATAAGGGGAAAAAACAGAAAAGCCACTTTTTGACCAATTAATGCTTAGTCCCTATTACCTGCTGTAGCATTAAATCAGTATGGTATAACAATATGATATTTTTCTATTTAAAAGTATATATGTACTGTATGCCTGTCCCTAACCAATACTCTGCTAATGTACCACATTTATAACAGAATAACAGAGTTGGAAGGAACCTTGGAGATCTTCCAGTGATGGCTAACCTTTTCGCCATCGCGTGCCAGAAGGGGGGAGATCACATGTGTGTGCGCCCACATCCATAATTTTATGTGCCCCGCACATGCGCGCACGACCACCACCCCCGCTCCTGGTATGCGATGGCCCGGTAGGCCCGTTTTTCTCTCTCACTTGGCTCCAGAGCGTCTCTATGATCCTGGGGAGGACAAAAACTGCCTCCCCCCCCCAGAGGCCCTCTGGAAGCCAGAAACAACCCGTTTCCCAACTTCCGGTTGGACAGGAAGTGACTTTTTTGCTGTTCCCAGACTCCAGAGACTCCAGAGAGTCTCAACTCCATATTCATATAAAACATTTCATAATTCAACCCTATCTGGTATTCTATGTAAGATTTTCTTCCTGAAGTGTAAATTTTTCAAGGAATTACACTCCTAACTAAGTCAACCCTCAAAAGATAGATGTCTCGTCGTTCAGACTAATGGTATTTTTTCTAAAACGTAAATAACCTGACATTTCTACAGTAGCTAAATTCTGTGCCTATGCCATATGCATAGTATTTTGTTATTTTTGATCTTGGATTGTAGTAATAAGTGTGTGTTCATCATGTGCTTTCTCTAAATAATGAAACTTACGAGTAAATTTTCTTTTTCATATTCACATTTTTTCAGTGACTTGTGAAGAACCAAACTGTCCAATTTCTTGTCATAATATATAATATAAGGCCCCACTTCTCAAATTGTACTTTCTCATTGATAAATTTTCCAGACACTCTCAGGAGCATTAAGCATAGTAATTTTCTTAGAGTTTTTGCATTTATTTTATTAATTTTGGCTTTATGTAAGGGAAAAGTAATGCTGTTCTTCCATTTATAAGTATCTTCACATTCGTTAAGCATGTTGCAAAGATATTTCAGAAGCAAACCATATTTTAACTTTTCTGCAATTACACCATCTGCAACTATATTTTTTCAAAATTCTCACAGCAATTGTGACTTCCTTTTCATCATTTTTCTTGGACAATAACATTTATAGCATGTATAATGTATTACTACTACACCTATTCAAATCTCTAAAATACTTGTTGCAATATTCCCTAACGTTGGTTTCTTACCAATCATTGTATAATTTTTATTTTTAATCATACTTGCTCTACTAGATATTTCATATATGTCATTTCCAAGTTGGTTTATTGGCATCAAAATTGCTCTGCACTTTTTATCTCTTTATTAACAGTTCCTTATAGCATTTGACTACATTATTTACAGCTATTTTTCTCCTTATGCATCCCACACTTGTTTTTTGCAGTACAATTTAAAAAATAATATTTCTTTCACTTTGTCATTCCACAAGGAATCCCTTTTCATATTTTTCATATAGTTACTCCACATATTTCTGTAACATTCCATCACATAATTGTTTGTAGGATAATTGTTATTTAAGCAGTGCTCTTGGTTAACTGAGAAATGTTCTGTGGACTGTCTGAAAATAATATATATTCTTTCCATGAATAGTAAAAAAAACCCCAACAACCCTATCATTCAAGATCTCTTAGGATTTTATCATAGTTTTATAAAGTGAACAAACGAATCATGTCCTAAGGAACTTCTGTTACCAGAAATTTGTCATCCAGTTGCCCTTAATAAATAACACTAATGCATTTATAAAACCAGTTTCAAAACTATTTTTTCACTGCCTAAAGTTAACTGTAAACAGTTACTGCCTCATTGCCTAGAATTAACTGTAAACATGCTTGATGTTTGAATTAATTGGCTAAAAATTCCAAAGGATAATTTTCCTTCCCTAAATCTTCTATTTTGTTATGACAAAATTGTCTTATTGAGCAACCCTGGGTGGCTATTATTAGGTAAAATATTAAATTATACTGTGTAACATTATTGTTCTTAATAATAGTTGACACTAAGAATTTAGGATTATTAGAGGCTAGAGTGGATTGTAAATACAATATTTTATGTTGTGAAGAGGCACCCTCCTTAAAGGTTGCAGAAAGGTGATCACTTGTGCGAAGGAAAAAAACCTTAGTTTCAGAAGATTTTAAATCAGTGGAAGACATTTTCTATGTGCAAAGTAGAATAGAGCTCTTAAAATAGTTTATGAGATCTTCATTCTGAGATCTTCCAGCAATCTCATTCTCTATATTCAGTATCTATGTCTGGTTATTCAATTGTATATAGTTTTTACAACTGTTATGCAAGGGATATTAAGGTCTTTTTCTGTTTAAAGTCAGATATAACAGGGAGCCATTGGAACTGATACCTCTTTCTAGTTTTGCACATAACCCTAGGAAGACCAATGAGATATCTAAATTGCTGTCGCTTCATTGTGAAACCATTGAACCGCATTTTAGTCCAATGATGTGTGTTTGATTCCTGTTCCTATGAATTCTTTCAGGTATATTTTATAAATTATACTATAAATGCCTGTTACATTCTTTTTTAAGTTTGGCTGTTGGAAATAATATATATAGGAAGCAATGGCAGACTGTTGTGGAGTCAATGAACATGGCAAAAAGAGGATCCATTGAATTAACCAGCTCTCTGAACTACTTTGCAGATTAAGGAAAGAACCTTCAGAAGAACATGCTTTATTATACCGGGTGATTTTCATTCAATCATCAGAGAAAGAAGTTTATGTAACTTTTAAGAATGTAAAGGAAAAACATTATTTGAAAATAAGTAGCAAAATGGGTGATTAGATTGTTAATTTTGAAAGTTTTAAGCAGACTAAGAGGCCAAATTGACTGGTAATAAGATTTTGAAATAATTATTAATATACTTGGTGTGATTTGTTTAAAATCCTACTAAAATATATGAAGATTTTGAATTTAATGTAAGAAATCTTTTTCTGGGAAAATGTGGATTAGAAAGAAACATGATAAGATGAGACCTTGAAAGCTGGTTACTAGAGGGAGCCAGAAAGAACTAAGAATTATAGTTAAAGGAGAAGACCCATTACAGAATGGACAAAAGTTAACTCTGGAAGTTATCAAGGATATTAAGCAACAATGTAGTCAAAACTTTCTTTTAAGATTATCCATAACTATAAAAAATTGTTCAAAAAATGAGAAAGGAAAAGAATACAACTGAGAATCAGACTATTGGATATGGATATTAAATGGACAGGATACAAGAATGATATTGACAAAAATGGTATGCAAGACTTTAAAACAGACTGATGTTTTAATAACTAAAAGGGATAGACTTTATTTATTTGTAAATAAA
This sequence comes from Ptyas mucosa, assembly GCA_012654045.1. Taxonomy (NCBI): domain Eukaryota; kingdom Metazoa; phylum Chordata; class Lepidosauria; order Squamata; family Colubridae; genus Ptyas; species Ptyas mucosa. The sequence goes on from WNWU01000005.1 coordinate 16,909,567, forward strand.
TCAGAAAAGTGACTTCATTGTGTGGATTTCAACCTGAGTTGGCTTGGACGCCTTTTTTATTTTGAATTTACTAAAGAGATGTATTACACTTATGAAGGCATTCTTGAAAAGAAGAAAAAGAGAATGAAATCAGCTTTTAAGACACTACTTAAAAGGAATACATATTAAAATGAAAGAAAAGTGTTAAACTTGTGAAACAGATGTTAAACAGAGATGAAGAGAAGATGATATGAAATTAATTTATAGAACAGTATTTGAAGGGATTAAATTTCAATATGTTGTTTCTGGTATTGTAACTCAATAGGATTTTTCTTGGTTAAGTTTGAATGGTGAGGCTTTAAAGATTTGTTTATATATAAGAGATAAGACCTGGCATGAAGAGTTTTTTTGTTTAGAGAAAATAATAAGACTGAAAAGGAAAGGAATATGAAATTAATTTATTTGTTTAAGGTCAAAATATAGTTATTTCTAGCTCTTAATTGATTTGCTTGATGAAGAATGAATGATGAGGCATTATTATTTATTAATACAAAAAAGATGAGATATGGGATAGCAAGGATTTTTGTTGAAGTCCTAGAGAAGGTGATATGTTACTGAAATTATACTTGTCTCAATGAAGGGACATGACATTTATATATTTTCCTTTATATATTTTTTCTTCCCCCACCTTTTAAATTATGCCTGTACTTTTTATTTTTTATTTTATTTAAATTATTTTTTATTTGTATTGCTTTTTTCCTTTTTTTCAAGAATTCCTCTGTGTGTGTGTGTTTGTATTAATTTTGTATTAATTTTTTCTTTGTATTTTTAAACTTCAATAAAATATATATAGATGATTATTAAATGGGCTTTATTTACAGCTACAAGTAAGCAGCCTGAATTTTGTACTTTCTGAAACAGTGCTGGATAATTAAATCTAGTTGAGAGGCTAGATTAAAACATGCATACATATAGAAAATTATTCCCAGCAATATAAAGAAGACAAAGTGGAACGGAAGATTTTGAATGTAAAGTAGCTGAGTGACACATCTGCTCCTTAGAGAGAAGTCATACAGTTTTGTTTAGTTCTCTGTATTAAACTGACTGTAAAACCTTTGCCAGAAATAATATAAGCCAAGACAGTCCAACAGAAATAGCATTAACATCTCATCCTGGAATCTACAGCTGTCAGCAATAAAAAGCTGCAGGAAAATAACCTGCTTAGATTTACACTGAAAGTCACTTTGGTATAGTGGTTAAGGCACCAGACTGGAAACTGGGAAACTATGAGTTCTACTATCCTATTGGAATGAAGCCAGCTGGGTAAATTTGGACTAGTTGCTCTCTCTCATCTCTAGGAAGACTGCAACCGCAAGCCACTTTTGTTCATCTTGACAAGAAAAGTGTTCTATATTTCTATAAAAGTTTCTATATTTCTTTCTCTGAAATCACACGACAAGATGGTACACCGTATTTACCAGATCTGTTTTGTTAAGAGTACTGTCAGATGTATTCTCTCTTGCCCGGGAGATACAACACCAGATCCAATTATGGATTCAGTCTAGATATTGAGAGAAATTTTCTAACAATAATGGCCATCAAACAGTAGAATAGGCTATTTCATAAAGTGGGAAATTCTCCTTCACTGGAAGTCTTTAAAAGAAGCTGAATAACCAACCTTTAGCAAATTTTGCATCAAGCACAGAATTGGACCAGTAACTTCTGAGATCCTTTCCTACTGAAAATTCTCTGAAGTATAGATAAAGGCTTTATCACAGAAGTTCATGGTCTCTACCTAAACATTACTAATGCTTTTTAGATTCTGTTGTGTTTGCTTAGTTACTTTGGGGCAACAGCACACTCAAGAACAAAACTGCTATCAGGTAGGCCATTAATCCCAAAGTACTATACCCAACAAGGTGGCACTCCTTCCTTTCTCTGTTCTTTGCCTCTCGCAGGCAAAGAGTTCTTGAAATGTAAAATACAGTCACTGTGTCATGGTCATTTTCAAGAGTTGGGGAGACAGGGCAGTAAAGCATACTTCTCACTCCACCATGGAAGAGGTTGCAATAGGACTAGTTAAAAAGGACAAAATCTCCACCACCTGCCCCATCCCTGAACCAGTAGTTCAGCTGTTATCTGTAGGGAATCAGTTGGAAGGCTTGTACTGTGTATAATAACTATAATGTTGCTGTTCCTTGTAATATATATTATAAGCTTCTTCAGAGGAAAATAAGCTACCCCATACTTATTTAGCACTACGATTGCTTCATGGGAATAAACTTGGCTTTCATACATTGCTTACAAATATATAAAAATGATCAGTTGGCTGTGTGATATATCTAAACACCATTTGAACAATAGCTAAATTATCCATAGTTGAATACAACTTTGCAAATCATCTTCCAAAATACTCTGATTTTTCCCTTTCACATATTTTAATTCTAATACAGTCTGGTTAAAGATGTATACATAGAATACATGACTGTTCTTTTGCCAGACCTTCTATGAATAAAAAGCAATTGGTTAAACATTTTATAGGCCAGAAATGTAACTCATTGGCAGAAATGCAACCAGCTGTTTTCTTCAGCTCTTTCTAAATTAGGTTTCTATGCTGCACATTCAGGTAGAGGCATTTTAGCACAGTCAGTGATTTTTGAAGACATATATCATTCATTACTACAATACTTTGTATTTCTATCCTAAACATATGGAAGATAAAACCTTGTTCTGCCACCTGTTAGAAGCAATGTAGCTCCACACTGGAGCCTTGAAATGCATATCATTCTGTTGAAAATCCACTGTATTTCTTTGCAGGGAATAATTGAAAGGCTTTGCATTCTGCACTTTCAGTGCAGAAAGTTTCTCCCAGTTTACAGCATTTCCATGTTGGTTACAAGGGATGGGCTTCTCTTTTTCCCTGGCCAGCACAAGAATAAATAAATTAGAAGTGTTTATAATCTGAATCTGCTGCAGTCTGCTAGCATATTGAAATTATTGTATAATGTTCCAAAATCAAAATTATTTTCAAGTAAATCGCCCTGTGTGCCATGCTGCTTCATGACATTCTGTGATTGGTTTGGTGATTTGGTTAGTTGTTTTTGTTTTTGTTTTTAAATGCTTCCATGCCATGGAGACCTGAAGGATTGTTTGAGGTAGGCAACACAGTAGGGATTGTTTATTATAGTAATGTAGAATAACAGAATATTAAAAGCTTCTCTATATTTTTCTCTGTCCTTTCATATATTAAACAAAATCAAGGCGATATTGTTTTGAGTTTCTTTCTCACACTTTTCTTTTTCATGTTGGTGTAATCTTTTCTGCAAGTTTCCCCTTAACAATTCCTTCCTTCCTTCTCTATTCCAATGGCAAGCTCTGTATTCTTTTACATTGTTAAACAGGCATAAATGTCATCATTGCTGTCATTGGGTGAAGTCAGTTAGGAGGAGGAGGTGGATGAGGGGGGGATAAGGAAGAGTCAGTGAAACACCAGTTCAAGCAATTGCAAAGCATTTCAGTCGTGATAAAAAAATGCCTGCCATATAAATAAGTATGTAATTGTTTTAATTATAGCTATTTCCCCATCTTTGCTGTGGTGAATCCAAGAGTTGTAATATAAACCATCCTTGTGAGTTTTGTGTGTGTTCAACTTTCTTTTTCACATTGGTTGGCACATGCAAAGAAACACTTTTTATAGTGTGTTGCTAAGCTTCTGAATTTTCAGATTACTGCATCTGAAAACTTTTGTGTTGCTTGGTGAACATTACAGTAAGTTCACTGTGAATTTGATAGAACCTTCAAGCCAACAGCCAGATAGTATTTTTGCTGTTATATTGTGCATGGGTTGTTTTGTTAATCCATTTCTTCCTGTTCAGTTTTGTGGTTGTTTTTCTAGGCAGGCAATCTTCAGGCAATCAATCAATCAGTAAAAATAGAGTTTTCATTATTTGCTATGGTTTGTAAAATGTTCTTTTAAAAAACCCTTTGAACACTGTTCTTGTAGGATTAATACAACATTTTAAAAATAAAAACTAGGTTACAGAATTTATATGATGATTCATAGTATCTCAAAAGTGCTCATTAGCAGCTTCTAATTAAACTAGAAAGAAATGGTAGGTGTTATGTTGAATAGCAACTTCAAAAAGGTTATTTAGGTAAGAAAATATTAGGTGCACAAATAACATCATAGGTGTGCATACATGAATGTGAACTAAAAGCTGTCTGACATATGAATATCTTATCAATTTATTATATCAACTTTAGTTTGTACCTAACATGTACGTACCCCTCTATATTGCTAAATTATAGAACTCCCCTCATCAGTTAAGTCTTAGTTATATTGCTCCATCAATCACACTTGAAGCTTGTTGCTTTCAGGCTTTCCACAAGTACATTTTTATCTTATCTTTCGTCATTTTCAGCTGCGCTGGGCTTTGAGTTTTCTGTATTGAGTTGACAGGTGGCCCCACTGTCACCTCCTCTTCAGTATGCTTCTTAGAGTAGGACTGCAAAGGGTTTTTGTAATCTTCTCATTTATCCACGATCAAATTCAGCTCACGTTTATCAGCCCATATTAGGCTGATATTAAAACCAGCAGCCAGTGGTTTGAATCCATTTCACTCCTTTTCCTTTCTAAGTATCTCTTTTTCAGAGTCCTCTCTGATGCTGTTTAAAATTCCAGCTGGGATGCTAGTGTAGCATTTGATACTAGCCCATATGCAACCGGCTCTTCTATGAAAGTTTTCTATAAGATTTTCTATTCTCAATTTTTTAATCAATAAAATGAGTGCAAACTGTTTTATTTGGGTGCCCTTTGACATGTTGGGTGTAATTCAGAAAAATTAATAAAGAAGAGATTAAATAAATACAGGTAATCCTTGTTTAATTACTGCCCCTTTTAGTGACCATTTGAAGTTATGATGGCATGGAAAAAGTAGCAATAACACCTAGACTTATATGCTGCCCCATTGTGCTTTACAGCACTCTCTGAGCAGTTTAAAATGTCAATATATTGCCCCTAACAATCTGGGTCCTCATTTTATTAACCTGGAAAGGATGGAAGGTTGAGTCAACCTGAGTTTGGATCAAACTCCAAGCTGTGGGCAGAGTTAGCCTTCAAAACTGCGCCACCAGGGCTCTTTAGTAACTTTATTATTGATCTTTGCACTTACTACTGTTGCAGCATCCCTGAGGGCATGTGAGGAGATTTTGGCACCTTGCAACCTGTGGGTGTTTATGATTGTTACTGTGTCTACAAAAACATGATCACTATTTGCATGCGTCGTGGTCAGCTTTCAATATACCTATCAATGGAGAAGAAAGCAGTAAACTCACAAGACACTATCCCACAATGTCTCGCTTAACAACCATGGGGGATTTGTTCAACTGCATCACTTATTGACAGAGTTGCTGGTTCCAATTGTGGTTCTTAAATGAGGACTATCTGATCTTGTTGTCTGTTCTATAAGTTAGTTCCATTGGATAAAATCAATTTCCAATTATAAATTCATGTAATAAGGAACCTTATTTTACCCAACAAATAAAAAAAATAATTAACTAGGTGCCTTGCAATGAGATGGACAGCAAACAAATTTAATAAATATATTGTATCAATAAAGGAGAATGTTTGTAGCTCAAGGTTAAATGAGGGGTCCTTGGTGCTCTCTGAACTTGGCTGTTTTCTTGTAGATGTTTCATTGCCCAAACTAGGTAACACGATCAGTGCTAGTAAAGAGTGAGGTTTACTCTAAGTTTATAGTCTAGTGGCTTGTCCTGTCAATGTTGGTGGCCTTAGAGGTTCTTTGGTTGAGCTGTTTACTGTTGACTTTTTTCCTCTTCGGTAATTTGGCCGTTCTTAGTGAGGTCACTGAAAATGTTCTTGATTCGGTTGTCTAATTTTTATATTCTGTTAGTGTTTACTGGGATGTAAGTTTCTTTATCTTCTAGTATTTCTTTTGTTTTTTAGACATAAATAATATCCATAGATTATGCAAAAGAGACAATCAGCAAGCCAAAAAAGGAACAAAAAAATCCTAAACGCCTCTCCCACAGCAATCAGCACCCAGATGAGCATAGATTTGCTTCAAGAATAACATCAGACCAACAATCAAGTAGACAATACCCAAATCAAGAAACTGCCAAACAAGCCAACAGTAAACAGCCCAATCAAATAACCTCTAAGACTACCCCCACCAACACTTGACAGGCAAGCCACTAGAATATAAACAGAGAGCAAACCCCACTCCTTACTAGCACTGATGATGTTCCCTAGTTTGGGTAATGAAATGTCTGCAACAACCAACCTCAGTGATCACCAAGGATCCCCTCAATTAATTATATGTTAGTAATATACCTGACTTTCAATATCAACCAAAAAAATAATAAGTTTTGTAAAAAAAAGTCACCCACTCTCAGCCCAGCTCACCTCCCAGGGTGGTGGTTGTGGGGAAAATAAGAGGAAGGTGGGTTGCAAATGTTCACTGCCCGGAATTAATCATAAAAATAATACAGTTAATACATAACTGTATGTATTAAACTAATAATTTGTACAGATACAAATTAATAAAATGAATAAATTTTTGCCTTCTCACTGTATTTTAATATATACTTAGGCCCTGAAATCCATCCTTCTAAAATTGCTTGTTCAAATAGGGTCAGCCAGAATTGTGCATTGATGCTGTGCGTCTTGCTGATATTCACAGTTTTCATAAACTGCCAATCTGTGGTAGGTGGGAAAACAGTGCAGAACAGAAGGATTTCTTAAATATGCAGTAATATTGTTTGTTTGATTTGGAAGCTTCTGAAAAGCTTGAGTGTAGATCAAGCAAGATTTTGTACTTTTTAAAATAGCAATCTACTTCAGTTAGAGTTAACTATTTCAGTGTAAAAGGGGAACGGGTATATAATACTGCTCCTTTAATCCTTTTATTTGTGATATTACATGTAGTTCTTGAGTTATGGTCATTTGTTTAATGACTAAACAAATTAAAGCTATGAAGGTGCTGAAAACAAAATGACTTGCAGCATCCTGGAGTCATGTGATTGTCATTTGCAACCTTCTGACAATGGCGGGAATCCAAATTTGCTTAATGACTGTAGCAAGAAAACTCGTAAACTTGGGCGCAACTAACTTAATGACCCAATTACTTATAAACTGAAGTTGATTGCCAGTTGTGGGAATTAAGTTGTGGATTACTTATATACCTCATTAATACCAGACCAAATATCCGATTATAGAAAGGAATTCTATATTTTAAATGCAATTTGCTTTGAGATACATACTATAAGGTGACTTTGGGGGGCTAATGATCTGTCACTATAATGAGTAAGAGATCTGTGAATGAAGAGGGGTACCTTTGCTACTTTGTAGAGCAGGGATGTGTAAACTTTTAGCATAATATTAATGTCTAATTGAATCTAAGGAATTGAATCCCCCCCTCCACACACATACCATTGTACCTAGTGCAGTTGGAGTATTGCAAAATGCCATTAATTTGGATAAGCAGCTGTATTATTTTCTTACAAAAACATGGTATAACCCAATTAATGAATTTAGTTTTAACAGTACCTGTCCATCGGTTTTTTAATGATAACCATTAACATTTTTAAAAATCTAGAAACTTTGCATCACACATCATGCATAACACATTATATGTAGCAAGTCCCCAGATTAAGAATGCCATGGTTTAAGGACAACTCAGATCCAGATGAATGGGACATTGGTCCTATCTGATATGCCCATTTTCAGGAGGTGCTGAGAGACTCCAGGCATGGGATGGGATGACTCTTGTCTCATAGCTCTTTAGAGTGAGTTCAAACTGAAGACGCCCTCTGCTGACATTCCCCAGTTTTGACGATGTTACAATGATGTTTCAGGACGTAGTACCTGCAGCGACACCCCAATGATATCCCGGACCAGACTTTCCTTAGGGTGGGGCTGAAGTCTCTCAGCACCTAGTGAAAATGGGCGTATCAGGTAGGACCAACACCCCTTTTCCAGGAAGGTGTCTTGAGACTCCAAGCATGGGACATACCAAAGCTGGCTGTCCTCACGGGAGGGTACCTGTCTGGTCCTGCTCACCAGCTGTTCCCAGTACTTGCTGAAGGACCCTCCTGCCAAAGGTGGCTAAGGCAAAAGAGTCCAGCCAGTAGTGCCGGATGAAAAGCAGTGGTGAAGACCAGGACACCGCATGACAAATTTCCTCCACCGAAGCCTGTATCACCCAGGCTGCCATAGTAGTAGCACTCCTGGTAGAACATGCTGTGAGCGCCCTCAATCTCAGCAGGGCCTGCAAGTCATATGCCTTAGCAATGGTCGCATAAAGCCACCTGTTGATGCCGTAACTGTTGATGCCGTAACCTTCTACCCCATTGTACCCGGTTGAAACAATATAAAAAATGCCCCAGTCTTCCTGAATGCCTTTGTCCATTATATATATATATATATATATATATATATATATATATATACACACACACACACACACACACACACACACACACACATACATACATACACACACACACACACACACACACACACACACACAAGTTCCTCCTCATATCTAGAGTGTGAGGAGTGAGAGGGATTGGGACAAAAATCCGGTAAAATCAACTCCTACCAAGAATTGACTTTGGGCGTAAAAGCTGGGTCTAGTCTCAATACTACTCTATCTGTGTGGAAGATGCCTAAATCTTGGATTTATGTGTGGAGTGCTGCCAACTCCGATATCCTTCTGGCTGATGTTATGGCCACTAAAAAGATCACCTTGTGGGTTAGAAAACTGAGGTGAGTGGTTCTCAGGTTCGAAGGGAGCCTTGATGAGAGCCTGTAGCACCTTGGAGAGATCCCAGGTGGGAACCACCGGCGACCTTAAACTGGTGGCTCCCCTAAGGAATCTCTGCACCTCCGAGTTGTGCACTATGGACTATAGGGCCCCACAAGCCAAGGCCGCTACCTGCCTCCGAAGAGTAGTCGGAGCTAACTCCTTATCCAGGCCTTTCTGGAAGAAGTCTAGCAATTGAGCTACTGATACTGTGGTGGGATCCAAATTACGTCTGGTGCACCACCTACAAAAAATCCCCCATGTAGCATTGTAAATCCGATTGGTGGATGGTCACCTGGCAGACTGGATGGTATGTATAACATCAGAGGAGAAATTTCACTCCATCAGAAGTCTCAGCTCATGCGCCACACAGTCAAGTGAAACCACTGTGGGTAGCATATGGGACCCTGGCTGAGGGAGACTCTGTCCGGAGGAATCCTTCACGGCCTGGCAATCAACAGGCTGATCAGATCAATGAATCACAAATGTCTGGGCCACTGTGGTGCTATTAGTATCACCTCCGTCCTCTTGGCTAATATCCTCCTGGGCACCTGCGGGATCAAGGCCAGGGATGGAATGCATAAAGAAGACCCTGAGGCCACGGGCAATGAAGGGCATTGATTCCCTCTGCCCCCAGAGCTGGAAACCTCAAGAAGAAGCGGGGCAGCTGACTGTTCGTCGGTGAAGCAAAAAGATCCAATATTGGAGAGCCAAACCATTATCACCTGGAAGAAGTCTGGGTGCAGGCGCCACTCAGCATGGTCAGTGGTGGCCCTGCTCAGCCAGTATGCCCGTACATTCCTCGACCCCAAAATGTGCTCGGCCTTTATGGAAAGCACATTCTTCTCTGTCCAATAACATAGCCGCTCTGCCGCCTCCATGAGCGCTTTGGAGTGCGTGTCCCCTTGTCTGTTTATGTGTGCCTTGGTGGCCACATTGTCGGTGGTGAGGAGGATATGCTGGCCTGGAATCTGTTCCTTGAATTCCCTCAGGACCAGGTGAGCTGCCTTTAGCTCCAGCCAACTGATATTTTGGGGCAAGTCCCTCTGTGACCACCTCCCTTGGGCGACCGGGTTCTGGAAATGGGCTCCCCAGCCCCCCAGACTGGCATCTATGGTGATAGTCAGCTGCTTCTGGTCTCTGAACACACAACCCCTGTTCATATGGAGGGATTGCAGAACCTTTCTCGGGACCCGAACTCCAACAGGCGAGGTACTCCTGCCTGCCCTCTGGAACGGGAGCAGAAAGCACTGTAGTGGTCTGGCATGGAACCTTGCCCAAGGAACTATCCTTATACAAGATATCATCTTGCCTAGGAGCTTGGATCTGATCTGTCATGTCAATGTCTTGATGCTTTCCAGCTGGTCTGGCAAAAGAAAAACTTGCCCTGCTAAGGAGTCTATTATTGCCCCTAGATGTAATAGGCGAGTAGCTGGACTGAAGTGGCTCTTCTCCACATTTATAGAGAAGCCATGGCTCTGCAAAAGCTGAGTCGTGACCCAGAGGTCTTCTTCTGCCCATCTGTGAGAGACTGATTGTATTAGTACGTCATCCAGATAACATTGTATCCGGACTGGTAGTGTCCTGAGAAAAGCCCCTAGTGCTGCCAAGAGTTTGGTGAGCACTTTGGGTGCTGATGCCCGTCCAAACAGTAGAGTCCTGTACTGCATGTGTCTGCCGTTGTAACAGAATCGCAGGTACTGTGTAGTGGTAAAATCATAATCTTCGAGGATTCCTTCTCTCTCTCTCTCTCCCCCGTCTCTCTCCCCCCCCCTCTCTCTGTCAGCAACCCTCCAGAAAAAACTGCAAAATCAGCCTGAAACTAAATTACTCTCAGTGCTCACTCACTCAGGTCCAGTAGAACTTTAGACTGAGTCAAAACTGGGGAACATCAGCAGAGGGCATGTCTTCAGTTTGAACTCAGTCTAAAGAGCTATGAGACAAGAGTCATCCCATCCCATGCCTGGAGTCTCAAGGCACCTTTCTGGAAAAAGGTGGTTACTGGCCAGTCAACACTGATAGTAGACAAGGACCAGAAGATAGCATGGGTGATAGATGCAGCAATGCCAAATGAAGCAACATTAGGAAGAAGAGGTATGAGATGCTGGTGGAGTACCAGGTCCTGAAGGAGGAACTGGAGAGGATGTGGAAAATACAGTGGTCCCAGTGGTAGTAAGAGTATTTAGTCTGTGGGAGCATGGCTCCAACAGATCCCAGATCCCAGGAACAACATCTACCCAAGAAGAATGCAGTGCTAGGAATAGCTAAGATCCTGCCCAGAACCTTCAATTTCCCAGGCCTCTGAGAAAGGAAGATTGAGGAAGATACATACCACCCATAGGGATGAGAAGGGATTTATTTATATTTACATATTCTTGGGTCATGAAACTCTATTCCAAATTTCCTATGCTTGGAATAAATGATCAGATAAAACTTATCTATATTTTTTTAGTGACACTTCATTAATAGTAAATTAGAAAACATTTTAGATTTTAAAACCAGATTTTTACTCTTACCATAACAACAACAGACACTTTGAGAAATGGAACAAGCTCTCTATGTAACTACAATATCTGAGTAAACATTAACTTTGTATATACAGTAGCTTAATACATTTCAAGTTTAAAATAAGATGCGTAGGAAGATGGAGCATGTTGTGTACATCTACTGTTTTTAGAAGAAATCCTTTAAGAAGCTTAGAAATAATAATTTGTAAAGGATGTTTTATATTTTGCAATCAAATGTATCTAACTAGTTTTCCTTCTCAAAATCAGGAATGGGGAAACTTTTCTGCCAAGGACTTTGTTCCTCGAGAATAGTCTCTTGGGGGTCCTGAGATAGGCAACATGAAACAAATGAGGGGGGGGAGTCAACATTAAAAATAAATGGGAACAGGCACTTTCTCTTTGATCTCTTCCTTTTCCAAATATTTTTTCTTCCCAAAGAGTGGGCTGAAGAAAAGGTAGAGCTAACTTTGTCAGAGATGTACCCTGAACTTTTGATAATTGTTTCAAAACTCAAGGCGGTGGGGACACATAACACTCCTTCCTCTATTTCCCCCCGTCAACAGTCCTGTGAGGTAGGGATGATGATGACTGGCCCAAAATCACCTAGCTGGTTTTCATGGCTAAGGTAGGACTTGAACTCAATCTCCCACTATCTAGCCTGGTGCCTTAACTACTAGACCAAACTGGTTCTATATACATACATATGCATTATAGTATCCCTTTCATTATGCAATATTTAAAAAAAAAGACTAAAAAAAGGAATTGAAGACAGGAGATAAGAGAAAAGGAAAGAAACTCTGACTAAATCCAGTTTATATTAAACCTATTTGCTACAACTTTCTATGCTGTTCTGTCCTTGAAAACCATCCTTGCTTTGATCATGTCCATACACCAATTCATACTTAAGTCTTTTGTTCTTTAAACTTCTCAGTTCTCTTTTTGAAGATCACATTAACTCCATTGTGCCACTAGTTTCAATTTCTTTCCCCTTATCTCGCTTACTCCTTGCTGCTTAAATTTTGCCATTAATGAGAGGCCATTTTAAGATTTCTCTTACATGAGAAGAATTGGTGGGGGCAGGGAGAGATCAAATATCAGTATCAGAAACTATAACAAGGATTAAATGTGCCTAATAAATATAAGTATCTAAAGCCCCACAAAACACATTTCTAGTAATTACTAATTTTTTAAAAAAAACCAAATGATGAATCATTTCAATAATATATATTTCTGATCGTTGTTTCAGAGTATGATGTATCTATTTATGATTGGTTGTGATTTCAAAGATGAAATGCTTGCATAAGTTGTTTTATTTTAAGCTTAAGAAAAGCATGCATAAGCATTTTATTGAAATCCGCTCCCTCTCAGTTCATATATGCACACAATATTGTGTTTGTTTTAGAGAATACATCTTTAAAACTGCTACAGTCATTGTACCAGTTTTCTGTAATTGCCAATCTAATAATAGCCGATTCACTAAAACTATGTGCTTCCTTTCTGTTGTATTTTTACAGAATTTGATTTAAGCAGTTTCATCCAGTGTTTAAGGCATCAGGCTAGAAACCAGGAGATCATGAGTTCTAGTCCTGCCTTAGCAATGAAAGCCAGCTAGAGGACCTTGGGCAAGTCACCCCAAATCATCTCACAGGGTTGTTGTTGGGAAAATATGAGGAAAGAATATTAGATATGTTCACCGACTTGTGTTTTTTCATTAAAAAATGATAGGCAAGATATAAATAAAACAAATTTTAAAATTTGGAATTGGTGAAATGCTGCAATTAAGAGTATGTAGTTAAATGTTCTAAAGATAATGTCTACATTTATTGGTGATTGGAAATCCCTTACGGATTTTTGCATAAAAATGAAAAGAAATAAATTTGTGATTTATGGTTTTGATGATTAGACTGGATGGATGATAGAAAGAGGGGGGTCATGATGTAACTTTTGAGTAAAATTAACTTTACTTATAATGGCTGTGAAGAATATAGGAAGCCACATCTTTATATCTTTTTTACATCTTTTTCCTTTTTAAAAAATGTTCTTTTTTCTTATTGCACTTTTTTGCTTTTTCTTTTCTTTTTGTTTTCCTTCTATTTTAGTTTGTATTATTTCTTATTATTGCTGTTAAAACTTTTCAATAAAATACTTTTAAAAGAATATATACTTAAATTTTTGTTTATTGCTTATTAATAACTAATAAATTATTAACCATTTATTTGAGAGAGTTCATTTGGGAGTTAAGAATCATTACTCTTCCATTTCAAATTGAATGGAAGACAGATTCAGCCCTTTAAGCTACTTCCATAGTATATTTTGCACAACTCTGATTCAATAAAAAGTTTCCTATCCTCTTCCAGATTTGTTTTACCTTTGAAAGAAAGGATTTCATGCATTGTTTTATACATTGGAATTGCTGTCGAAAAGAGAGCAGCCTGTCTTACTTTTTTTATAGCACTGTCACAGTATAATACAATTACAGTGGCTTTTACCTATTCTTGAAATCTAATAGGTGGATTGGAAGGTGCAGAATTTTGAATTTACAAAAGCATATAAGAAATCATTATGTGACTAGAGCAGCATCAGCATCAATTTCCTTTATGTAAATGTGTTTCTATTTCATATATCACTTAGAACTTGTATCAAGTTCTTTGCAATTGTGCTATGAGATTATAAACTGCTTTGCTAATAATGTACTTCATTTGTGCAGGCAGAGGGAGAAGATAGCCTTAAAAAGATGCAGTTAATGGAACTTGCAATTCTGAATGGTACCTACCGAGACGCCAATATCAAATCACGTAAGTCCTATAGTACTATAGAACTTTTCATATGTGTACAAGAATTTGAGTTCTTTATATGGCAAATTGAATCTGACAAAATGTGTTCTAGTTCTTTTTGTTACTCACATATTTTATAGCCTTTTCAAATATCCTTGGTGCTCACAGAGTACATTTTGTATTTACCCCATGTGTATTATCCTGCTTTCCAGAGCATGCATACCTCTGTTCATATTTTTGTACTCCTTAACATAGTACACATTGAACAAAGCTTGCTGTTGAAAGAAAGGTATTGCACATATTTTCTGGCATCTCTTGTTTTTTCTTAATTAAGCCTTCACTGTGGTGACTTTTACAAAATAAGTTCTCTCCCAAAAGTGCTTTTTTTCAAGAGGCAACTGGACTTTCTGGTTTTTCTTCACCTCTTGAGAACTGAGGAAGCTTCTTGGATGAGAAGCAAAATGTCTTCAAAGAACAATCAGAAAGTCCAGTTGCCTCTTAAAAAAAAGTACCTTTAGGACAACCATGACCTAGATGACTGAGAATCTCCATAGACAGAACAAATTCTGTTTAATTCAGCCATGAGGGCAGAGACTTGGCACCTTCAGGAAAGTAGTTCTCTTATATGTTAGAGTGAGATCAGACCATAGTTCATTCTGTGTAGTATTTTCACTTTCCCCATTCCTTTTGCTGTGAATACTGAGATCAGTCATATGATAGTAATGATGACTTTGTAAACACTCTTAGTTGATTCAGCATGTTTTCACAAATGCATGTATTCAGGGATATTTGAAAACTAAATGCTTTTCACTTACTGACTGGATTATATTTTAGTCATGTTGAAACATTAACAGGCAAATCATTGCATTTTGAGAATAAGAATGGTTTATCTAACCACTAATAGATAATAGGAAATGATACTTCACATCAATGCTCTTTTAAGTTCAACGAATCACAAAACTGATAGAAATACAAAGTTTTCTGCTGTATGATGGGACCTACGACAACATTTGGTCCAGACTGTTCCTATAATAGATTCATTTTGTAATATACACATGTAAGGAACTTGTAGTAGCAAAATTACAGATCCCTTGTATGGCAGAATAATGCTGAATTTGATTCAGAACTCTGGCAGTGCTTCGGAAAGTTATTCTCTATTGAATTTCATTCATCCACCAGTTTAGATAAGCCAATATGTTATAAATTTGCAGAAAACCTAACTATAAACATACCTATTACTCATAGCTTCCCATGCAAATGACAGTGTGGGAAATTCAGCATATATTTTACACTGTTAACAAATATTAAACACTCCTTTTAAAAATTCGAGTCCAGGGATACATGTGTCCAATATCACTATCAATGAATCTAAACAAAGTCAAAATAATCCTTTTTTATTATGCCATACCACTCCATTTGGACTCATGCAGGGGTGAAATCTACTTACCTTCCCAACCAGTTCAGAAGTGCACATGCCGCATCACGTGTGCGCTTGGACCCTCTGCACATGTGCAAACCCTTCTGTGCATGCTCAGAGGGTTAAAAAAAGGTTACTTTCTGGTTAAAACCAGGAAGTAATGATGGATGGGAGGGCGGAGCCTCACACCACCATCGCTACTGGTTCTCCGAACCACTGGCCGCCATTGCTACCGGTTCAGCTGAACTGGTAGCATTTCACCCCTGGACTCATGGCATTAAAAGAACATATCCAAACATAAGTTGAAATAAAAGATAAATACACTATAAAAGCAATACTCATTTGAAATGTTCCTTACTTCATTGAGTAAACTTGTATGGACTTTCAGCTGCGAGCTTTAATATGAATTTGTACCTGCAGTGTATAAAGTTATCTTGCATTAGGTCTTGAAATTATTGAGTTTACAATAGTGTGCATTTGCGTAAAGTTTGGCCATGAGGCAAGCCGAGGTGGCTCAGTGGTTAGAGTGCTGAACTGCAGCTACTTCAGCTGACTGCTAGTTCAGCAGATCAGCAGATCAAATCTCACTGGCTCAAGGTTGACTCAGCCTTCCATCCTTCCGAGGTGGGTAAAATGAGGACCCAGATTACTGGGGGCAATATGCTATTTAGTATACTGTCGATTGTTGTCAAGCCGCCCAGAGTCCTCGGAGAGTGGGCGGCATAGAAATATGATAGATAGATAGATAGATAGATAGATAGATAGATAGATAGATAGATAGATAGATAGATAAATAAAGTAATCTGATACCTGTTTCAGCATCTGATCCCAGAGTCTTTTACTTTTTCATTAAAGAATGATTTGCAGGTTTGAAAGATTATTCTTTCTTATAAAAAAATAATTTATAGTATAGTATAACTTTTCTTTTTTAATACGTTTTGGATAGTATGATTTTTTTAGCTGCTTAGGGGACAGCTGAATCACTGTTAATATTTAGTGTTTATCTGAATTTTATTTTTAGTTCTTTTCTCATAGTCTAAGTTGAACTATAATATACTGCTCAAAAAAATAAAGGGAACACAAGCAGAAGATCTGAATGAATGAAATAGCCGTATTAAATACTTTGTTCTTTACATCCAGTAGTGTATACACTGCTCAAACAACTAAAGGGAACACAAAACTACTGTATGTAATGAACAAAGTATTTAATGAGGCTATTTCATTCATTCAGATCTCGGATGTCTTCTGCTTCTGTTCCCTTTATTTTTTTGAGCAGTGTATTAATGGTCTCCAACTTCAGTAATATAGTACATTCAAAGCACATCCCAGTACATTCTTCTCATGTTCCAGATTCCCATTAAGAAAACATTGTGTTAGTATTTCTAAAACTTGGATGCACAGATTAGTTTGTATTTGGCCTTGACCACCGACAATCACTTGTGTTTCCTGTTGGGCCCCAGAGCGTTTGTTTTGAAAGTAATTTGTTGATCCACATATGCTGATTTTGACATGTTTTTAGTGGTCACTTTGATAAGTTATGCTCCAGAGCAAATGCTTGATCTCTCATAGGTTCAAGAAGTAATCTTGTCATGCCTTAAAGTATTTTGCTATTAGGTATAGAAATATTTCCTAGATGTATCATAAGGCATCACCATTTTCTAGTATAACAGCCCTAGGATTTAATTTCCATCATCATGCTAGGAGATGCCTGAGTATTTTAAAATATCTACAAGTTAATGAGCTTATGAGTCTTATAAAAAGAATACTGGCAACTTAGATACCTTGTTACCAGGTTATGTTGTCCTGAGAAAGAATGATTCTCTGAAGCCTGCCTTTTTGTAATGAATTGGCTACACTTCAGTGTCTCACTGAACAACTTCTATTGTTATTTACAGTTCTTTTAAATTGTGTCAGAAAAATATAATCAAAGAGCTTTAAGACAGAGATACATCCCCCTCTTCTATGCACATGCTTCTTGTGAATTACTAGGAATGGTATTTGGGGAAAAAACAACATTACAAGTGGTATTAGTAAAACATACTGGAATAGAAAATAACAATGGGATCTGTCAGAAGATTTTGTATAGAAAGACAGGAATAAATGATCCATAACATGACCAGCCTGCTATTTATTTGCTTTTGTTAAATTACAGCTCAGAATTTAGCTTTTCTTTGCCTTCAGAATTGATTCATTATCTATTCACTTTTGACCAGTCAATAGTTTTAGTGGTTCAGCTTCATCTTAAATTTCAAAAATTAAATAGTGCTGCCTGAACATACCCCAATTGCTTTTTAAGTTGGTAATTTAAATATATTGTAAAATATATACTTAGCAATATTTCACTCTGTTTTGATAAACTATTAAAAGTAGACTTAAACCTAGGAACTCATGGCAATTTAAATATTTTTCAAATAGTCTTATAAGATATATTAACATAAATGCTCATCTTTACTTACAGTTTATTATATTTTAGTTTTTTATATTACTAACCTTTCTCTAAAAAGAAAAAAGTTACAGAATTGTTTTCCAATTATATTAGATGGGGAAAACTGTAGCAAACGTTTTCTTGTCACCACTTGTGCTGTGATAAATGTTGATATTGTAGTTGCTCACTTAATAGAATGTTTACTGGTTAAGTTGCAATTGAAATATGTTACATTGTATATCTAAGCTTCACTGAATTTCTGTGGATTCTGAAATCTCACTATTTTTAATATTCCATATGCAATTACAACAGTATTTTCTTTGTTTCCTGCATGCCTCTCAGTCTCATGCAGTCTTGAAGGCATAGGTAATGAAAAATACGTGATCTACATTGAGCTTTTGTGCTGTGTGTTACCTGTTTTAGAAATATATTCTGCCATTTTAAAAATTGGCTTTTATTTTGCATGTTCATTTTAATCACACTGGGAAATGGAAAGCTGTTGCTTTTGAATGGTGTGCTTTGGCACTGTGTGATCAATGCATGTACTAATGATTTCCTTTTATTTTTCTTCTTTCCTACTTTTCTACTTTTCCCATCTTTTCATGTTTTGCACTACTGTCTCCATACTTTCTTCTAAATTTCTTTGCTTACTGTAGCAGCCCTTGCCTTTTCTCTTGCAGCAACAGCCCAGGCTCCAAGGATTATCACAGGGCCTGCCCCTGTTCTCCCACCAGCTGCCCTGCGTACCCCTACGCCAGCTGGCCCTACCATAATGCCTTTGATCAGACAAATACAGACCGCTGTCATGCCAAATGGAACTCCTCACCCAACTGCTGCAATAGTTCCCCCAGGACCTGAAGCTGGTTTAATTTACACACCTTATGAATATCCCTACACACTGGCACCTGCTACATCAATTCTTGAGTATCCTATTGAACCCAGTGGGGTATTAGGTAAGTTTCTCCAAGATAGTTTAATTGAATATTATAGGTAGCATAGCTTGTGCCCCATTATGTTTGGGGAGGTTCTGAAAGCATTTTTTGTTTTACTGTCAATGAAATGTGCTTCCCTTTTTAAAACAAGTGTATCCCCACGTAATAAGGATATTTGGTTTGAAAAATTACACTTTCTTCTCTGTAGAGGAGATTAGGAGATTGAAATACCTGATATTCTTAATCCTTTGGTTCCTTGGTTTTCAGCATGAAGACTTTATTTTAGTATCACTTAGAAAAAGTTAGTGTTAATTTGATATTGCTGTTTTTGTTCATATCACGTTTTTTTTTACTTTTTTTCTCTGTTCTGATATTAAATGTATATAATGAATTATATTGTTTTATGTCATTTTTAATATTGATTGAAAAGTAGTTACTGCTGGTGATTATATTCAGAAGCAAAAATATAATCCAAGTAAAACAAATATAAAATCTTACTTATTTCAGTTTGAGAAATTAGTTGCAACCTTCTGTCCGTTTATGTGAAAGCATGCCTGATTGAACTATATACAATATATTGCTGAAAAAATAAGTTATCTACTTAGGTTACTCTTCCATTGAAATCCATGGGACAGCTTAACCATTGACTTATTGGATCCCCAGGCATTTGAAATCGTGAATCAATTATTTAGTTCCCTACATTAATTTTTTTAACCTAAAAGTCTAAGCCTGATTGCAAAACAATACATTTCATGCCTACATCCATACTTCCCATTTTCTCTGAGATAAACAGCATAGCTATTTTATATTTCACTGTATTTAAAAGTGCTTTTGTAATACCAATTCTTCTACTGTAATTCATAACACACTTTTTACATAAAATGGCTGTTACTTTAAATTAATTACAATTAACAATAGTGTTAAGATTGGGTAATTGTATATTATCTGCTAGTTCACATTTTCACTTCCTTTGTGAGTTTTTCAAGATATTTTCAGGAACACTTTAGCTTAAATAGATATATTTATTTATAATCACCAATAAATGCTTCTTTTCACATTACTTCATTTGGATCAGCATATAGTAATGAATAACATGAATGTAGCATTTCCATAGATATTCATAATACACCATCATATATAGTTAACTGCAATTAATTTATGTTAATTTCATTTTAGGGCTAGGCTATTGAAACCATGAATATTAGGGATTTTTTAAAAAAGAATAGAACATGATCCTATAATTTTTAATTTTTTAATTATAAAAAAATATTTTTTTTAAAGTTATTGCTTCTGTTTGAAATGTTTGCATGCTGTCATTTTAGATATCGATGTCACCTATCATAACTTAAATATAATAATATAGTTTTATACGTAGTATTAGTTTATGGCTAAGTTCAACTTTACTAAAGATTTACTAATTTAAGTTAATGTTTACAATTGTGTGTAAATATTCATTTTAATTTTGACTCTATTATGTGATAAATTTAATAGTAATCAAATCTGAAATAGGTGATATAATACATTTTATGAATCTAAAGATTATAATTGTTTCTTACGACACAATATCAGAGTCAAGACACTGCTTTCAATGTGAAGAACTGGTCACTAAAGTAAATGCCATCTATTACTTTCTACTGTATGGTGAAAATTAAGTATAAGTCTAATAAACTACGTGTTAATAAATGTTGATGCTAAAATGCTACGTGTTAAAACTATTATTATGGAAATATGCATCTTTATTTTTAGTGATGAATGCCAGCAAGGCTGTGCAAATTATTTGAAAGATTTTCTTTTCATTGTGTAAGAATTTTATTCTAATTGTTAAAGCAGCTGCATCTTTTTTTTTAAAGTTCATAAGCTGTTCTCAGCTATTTTTGCATGCATGTGCATGCCCATCCCTTTCATTCCCCTTCCAATGAGTCCACTTTAATTGTTTGAGAACTTGTGCTTGGTATGTGCCCCTTCTCAATTGTTAAAAAAGGAAGAAAACTATTTCAAACAATTTGTAAATCCCTAATTTACTAATATTTTTGGCAAAATTTAAGGATTTAAAAAGAAAAGCAATTTAGGAAAAAATGTAAATAATTTAGGGAAGATTAGGAAATAAATTTATGGGAAGGATTGACAGTAGCATCAAATCTTAGTTGACTAATATTTAATTCCCTTTTATCTTTAGGTATGGCTTTCCCAACGAAAGGCTAAGAATTCAAGAATGGTCTTAACTGAACCTCATCAGAGCTGACTTTTAACAAATGTTTAGTTTTCAGCAGCCTTGAAAAAATGTAGCCTAGCAGTCAGTGACTTACTTGCACTTTTTTGCACATAGAAATAAAAATGCTATTAATTTGATGTAGCCTATGCTATGGCAAAGTAGCTGTGATTTATGAGTGTATGGTAGTATACTGACTGCTATGTATTCTGTACTATTTGCTTTACTAATCACCTAATTCATTGCAGTTCACAGTTATTGACTTAGTTTTTAAAACAGTCTGTAGAATTGAGGAATTGTGTTATATATTTTTTAAAAATGGTAAAAACTGGAAGTTGTTTAAAAATTAGCAAAGAACCTTCAGTATTAAAAATGGCATTATTTAAGATAGTCCTGCTGCAAGGAAGGCACTTCAGTGAATATGTGACTAGTAAAGCTCAATTGTGTTTGGGTCTAATAGATTTCATGAAATACTGTAATCAAGTTTGTAAATGAATGGATATTGCAGGTTAAGGCCTCGATGTTTAAAATAAATGCAATATTAATCTGCACAGATCTAATTCATATATTAAGGTTAAAATTTGAAACTACTGTGCCTTAACTTGTTGCTTTCTTTAAATAGTATTTTAAGAAAGTGATCATTTAAAATCCATTTTAATAAGCCTGCTGTTAATGTTTTATCAAATGTTTTCTAACTGTCTTGGTAATTGCAATTTAACTAGGTGCGGTGGCTACTAAAGTTCGAAGGCACGATATGCGTGTCCATCCTTACCAAAGGATTGTGACCGCAGACAGAGGTTAGTTTAGTTCTGCAGTTCTTGCTTATAAGAAATGCTTTGAGTGTACATGGAAATTTGCAACACCACAACTGGTTAATCAAATTCTATTTTGACTGTTTTATTGATGTTTATATTAAATTGAAGTGAACATAACTTTTCTGGCAATTTAAAACTACTGTACCCTTTCTATCAAAAATCTACACACACACACACACACACACACACACAACTTCATTGAGCATACAAAGTTATAACTTCCTTTGTGAGCACTATGATTTAATTCAAGTAGGCGTCATTTTATTGTTGGGTCGGTATTTGATTTTCCTATGAGACTCTTAAATAATTTGCGATATATCAAATTGGTGTTGCAAAATAAAATGAATGGATGAGTGCTTAATAAGGTAGAAGTAAGTGCTATATGTATTTTTTCAGGAGAAAACTGAAGATTTATTTCCTCTCTGTTGACAAGTTGTTTGTGCCGTTTGCCCTAAAATCTCTACGTCTAACAAGGAGATTAAAAGTGATATATCTCAAGTTTCAGTGTTTTTTCCTAGCTTCTAGTATTTAAAAAATGCATTTACAACTAAAATTCATTTTTTGAACTTACTACTTTTGGTATTTTGGTAGGCAAAGCAAAAAACATGCTTGGCTTGTTTATTCAAGGGAAAATAAATCTTCATTTTCTCCTTTATATCATGCAATTTACATTCCTTGTAAATTTATAGGCTTTTGAATGATGTCCTTTTCTTGTGAGAAGTGACTTCTCGGTTTATTGACATTGAGTTTACTACTGAAAGCAGTGTGACAATTCAGGAACATTTGTTCCACTGTAGTATTATTTTGGTTTCTGAATTTGGCAACTCAGATGTGATATCAATATACCTCCCTTATTTGACAGAGGTATCGTGAGGATTAAGTTAGACTCCATTGTCTAAAGTGCAAATTAGATTAGAATGCAAAATTTTAATTCTTGGAGTAGATTTGTAATACTGCACTAGAATAAATTTAGATAAGGATAAATTTATTGCAAAATGATATTTCAAGTGCTAAATAAATATCAGTGCCTTTATTTTTAACTTTTAACCAGATCTTGAGCTCATAGCATAAGAGCTCATTGTTAGAAACATTCCATACCAGATAGGTACTTTCTGCAACATTTCAGAAATGCCACATTGTATTTTCACAGTATTTTCTTTTCTGACACCCCCCGCCCCCCACTGTTTGTATTGAATCACCGTTATGAATGTTCACTTCTGTGAAAAATACCTTTTGTACATATAATGAGGGAGCAATATCATGCATTCCTACTTCCATTCTTCTTGGATGCCACATGTGAGTATTGTTTAATGTGAAAAAAATTGTGCTATAAAACCATTTTACTTGATTCTCCTCTTTTGCAAATTATGGTGGCATGTGGATATCTAAAGATAACGGAATCAGGACAGATATATCAAGTGGAATGGAAAGAAAAATCACATTTCACTACTGTGAGAGAATTGTACTGGATAGTTAGTGGTCCAGAGAATCAACTAGCTTTTAATATTTTGTATCTAGAAGTCTGACGTTTGGGTGGTAGTTCAGTTTGTGACTGAATTTTTAATTGTATCTAGAGTTGGCAATTGTTAGAAACAATGTTTTGTAGGTTTCGGGGAGATTTGTTAAAACTAATTTGCAGACATTGTATTAAGATTCATATTTTTATTTTGGTAATATTTGAGAGCATGTAGCGTACACTTTAGTAGTAGAATGTTATAGTTTTAGTTACCATTGTATAGACTATGGTGACCTTTTTTCTCCCTAATAATTAGTTTTACTAATGATGGTATATGATTCAGATACACGTGACATTAGTGAACATGATGAATAATTCCAGATTCCGACAAACTCTGAGGTGGCTTTGTTTATTCATTTTGAATTGTGGACAATAGTGTAAAAGAGTAGAATATTATACTGGTTTTTATCATTAATATTTTTTTTATATCACTTGGTTCCCCATTCAGGTTTAATTTGTTGTGTGCAACCAAGTTGAAAATTCCATTGTACTAACATAACTGGACACTGTATAGCTTCACATATGTCTGAATAATTGTCCAGTTCAATATGTGTTAAAATTCAATGTCAGTAAACCGAACCACTTTCTGTTCATAAGAAAAACTATGAGGAGTTAACTGAAGCTAGCATATGCATTAATTTGATCTTTGGTTAACAAAGATTTTAAAAGAAGTATCCCATTATTTTCTGATTAAAGAATTTATTCTTAAAGCTGGCTTATATGTAAGCATTGTGTTTAAAGCAAGAGCTCCCAACTTTTCAGAATTCATTTCTCTGAGAATTAAACATAATTTGTCCTAAAGCCCCGCCATATAAATAATATAAAACTGAATTTATGTAACAGAGAGACTGACTGATTTAATTGTAATAAACTGTAATGGTGTTGCACACTTGACAAACCTGTGTGTACTGTAGCTGGTCAGGGACTTGGCAGAGGATGTATCACAGGTGTACTGGTATCTTACGATAGCTTGCATTGATTTAAATACACAAGAAATGGCAGTGCTGAAACTATAACAGTAAAGTTTTTTTCTCAAAGCCAATTTTCACATAATTTATATCTACAAATTGTAATACCATATTAATCAAAATTGTAGTAAGTACCAAGAACGCTTTAAGATTCTGGATATGTAATACACATTTTTATAGTGGCAAAATGATGCCACATTAAATATTTATTAATTTTAAGGTGGGGGTTTTTTTTTTTACAATATTTTTAACTTAAAACCCCTCTTCTCAGCATTTAAAAAAAAATCAGGGAAAATAAGGTATCATTTAAGTTACAACAGTAATGGTTTTAGAGTTCATGAACTGTAGCCTAAATGATAGGCCATAGAAATAATATAAATCCAACCCAAGATGTACGGCCTTTAAAAATGTGCTATCTGTGAACATTGCACCTACTGAATTCATTTTTAAAAATGGCACAACTCTGACTTTGCACTGAACATCTTTCTCACTTTCATCTCCTCTGCTTTAGTCAATGGCAACAGTACAAATATTCTTATCAAACCTCAGAATTTATTAGAGATAATAAAGCTGTTGAATGAGTCTTAAAATTTGTACTACTGTAAAGTGGACCAAGTTGTTGAAGGAGAATGAGAAAGAGAGTAATTAAAGAAGAAACAGCTCAAGAAAAATGGGAATGATAACTTTCCACTTGAGAACTTTTTTTTATGTTTTATTGTAATATTTGTGTGTTTTGGAAAAGAAAATAGTATTTACAGGTGGCTTCTTTTAAAATATAAAAATATAAAGCAGGAATGTATATGAAATGTCAAATTTTATTGTATTTGCAAAGTATTAGCTTTGAAAAAAGAGCTGTTTGTAGTTTTTAAAATGCCTTATTAGTATCAATTAGATTTCCTATATTTTTGATGTAACTAGAGCATTTTAAATATAGAATTTTAAATGGCAGGACTTTTACAGTGTTTACATACAAGTGCATTTTCTTAGTGTCCTATATGTGTAAGATAGGTTTTTGGTTTTTTTTTTTTAAAGGAAAAAGCTCCCTAGAACATTTGGGCTTTTCCTGTTTCCCATGAACGATGCCTACTCTTTTAGACTTCAATTTAGTATTGCTTTGTATCATGAAGCCAAGAAGTTCAGTGTTGATTGTAAATAGAATCATTGAAAAGCAATAAAATCTATTGAACAAAAAACTTGTTTGGCCGGTAGTTTGTGAAATCAAATGTCAACAAATCAAATTTCTTAGATTCATTTCTCTTAACAGTCAGTTATTAATAATCACATTCATCATTACTAGTTGCTTTGATTGCTTGCACATGGGAGAATACTAATGCTTAATAGCAGTCAGATACTGATATGGTGCACTGACTGTTCTCAATTCTTTTATCAAGTTCCAGAAATTGTTCATCATTTTGTTTTGTTTTGTTTCGTTTTTTCTTTCATTGACTGCTACTAACCATTAGTTATATTTTTATTTCTATTTTTCCTTGTTAACCAGTTTTGTGGGGACTGGGCTTCTCCTTCATATGTTCAAATCATGATACTAGGCTGTCATGATTTTTATTGCATTCTGTAGATGGTGTCGAGCAGTATGTCAGAATTAAACATGCTTGTTTTTATTAGTTGTGATTAGTTTTCATGTTGTCATTAAGCCGTCACTAGCTGAAACTAATCTCTTCTCTATCTTTCTTTCTTTTTTTGTTTTTTTGTTTTTTGTTTTTTTTGTTTCTAACCACCCAGCCGCCACCGGCAACTAACCTATGACCTTCTGACCTCTGAACTCTTCACCCAATGATGACCTGACCATGCCTGCCTGCTGATCAGTTAACTGGTAATCGCCTTTGCTTGTCTGTCTTCAGTGCAGCGAGCTGAGGCATTTGTCCGTTCGTCTTACCATCTAACAAAAAGACAAAGAATTTGTTGTCCTCCAACTCAGCTTTTTTTCCCTGTTTGGGTGAAAGTGGTTCTAGAACCTGCACTGAATAGTAGTAAAGCAATAAGGTCCAATTCATCCTTCCGCACTGATCATCTTTTAGTGTCCCACCCTAAAAATGGTAAGAAGGGCCTCATTTAAGAGATGGAAGCAGATGTCCCTTAACTCCCTGATGTCAGAGGCAGTTACTGTGAGACTTCTAGGAATCTTTCTCTTCTCATAAAGAAGTCAAAGCTCTCTTTGAATGTACTGTGTGATGATGCATCATGCATGAACCTTTGGTCAGGGATATCATTGGTGAAGGGATTCCTAAAAGTATTCAAAATTTGACATGCAGTGTAATCACTACCAATGCCCTCAAAGGGCAGAAGATGCAGCCTTTTTTATATTACCTGCCAAATTGGGTGTTTTTAAGAAAAAAAAAGTGCCATGAAAGATAGGTTACTGAATTTTTGAACCACATCAATGCATTAAAAGACAGCAACCCTATCGAAGCTAACGCTGAGATACAGTTCTTTTACTATACATCAACTTCCTTTTAAAAATTACATGAGTACAAGGTACATGCATTATGTGTCACATTACTGGGCAAACTGTTCAAATATTTTTTTAAACCTCCCTGTATAGAGTAAATTCATAAGGATATAAAAGCCATGCTTGCCTATTTGCTGTATACATGTAATGAAATTGTAGATAAAGTGTAGTGCATTGAAACAAATTGAAAAAAAAGTAGATACTTTTACTATACAAGGGTGCTGGTGCAGAAGAAATATATATTTTTGGAAATGTAGCATTTTATACTTTCAAGTGTTATAAAAAAGAAAAAAGAACAAAGAAACCCTTTATTTCATTAAATGATTTTTTCTGGTGGTTGTCGAGAAACAAAAGACCAAAAGAGCCTTTTTGTCTTTCTTTTTTTATTTTTTAAGTATTGGAATAAGTATAAAGAAAAGAAAGTGCCTTATTTTCTTCATGGTCATTTAGTCAGGTGTGTCGTATAATCAGCTCCTCCCTAAGACAGCAAGTTAATGCATGCCACTCAGTCCGCCCAGTATGTGAAAAGAAGCTGTGAGGAAAGACAAATGAGTTGACTATTAAAATTACCTGGTTTTTGCCACAGCATGATGCAACCTTGCCAGATCCCAAACTGTGAAATAGAATTGTTCCACCAACAGCCGACCGCAATATTTTTGTAACACGTTCCCTCTTCAATTGTAGACAATATATTTTTATAATACTTGCTCAGCCTTAAACCAAAGGGTTCTACGATGCAGTTTCATTCTAAATCAAATTATAAGGTAACAATAGTTATAGAGTAGCAAGTGTTTGGGTTTTTTATTATTATTTAGAGATCAGTTATCTTTTTCTGATTGAACTAGATGCAGGAAACTACAAGAGAACTTAAACTTGCTCCCATATAATTTCGTCCATGACTAAACCAAACATTAAGATTGAGCATGTTATAAGTTCTGGATGATTAACTACAATGCCAAGTGCGTATGGATTTACATAATTTTTCATGAAACTTCTACTTGAGGAATGTTAACTACTGGTTGCACTTTCTCTTAAAGGAGGAAAATCCAGCTGTGGTTCAGTTTGAATTTTTAAAAGAAGTTTGTGTGGCTGAATTAGTATTAATTAACACTAGTGTTTATAAACACTTTACGCACAAAAGTGGAGTGTAAAATTAATGAGCAAGTATCAACATGGTCATGGCTTTGAAGCAAATTGGCAAAGATCAGGTGATACCTTGCCCTTTACATTGTGTCAGCTTATTCTCCTAAAAACCTTCACAGTTTCCAAATCAAAGGTCAATAGTAAGTTAGATAAAGAGGGCTTATTTTTTAAGCATCTGCATGGTGACTTTATCAACATTGTGTCTCACCTGGAAACAAGTATCAGTTTATTTACTATGCAATAAACATTCATCTTTTTGTACGCAGCTAGCTTTCCTTTTATTCTGCCACTGGCTTTGTCTTCCTGTTACATAACATTTTTGTTGTTTTTTTATTTGGTTTTACTTTTGGTATATGCTGTGCCATTTTGATTTTTGTTTGGTTGAATAAACTTGCGACACTCAAACATTTTGGAGAGAGGATTGCTATAACGTTACCAGTATTTGATCCAGTTTCATCTCAACTGTGATAAACCTGGACATTTTTAGATGCTGATCAGAGGTCTCTTCTTGGGAGAAGTGTGACTTCTAAAAGTAATGTTTGTTCTGAAAAAAAAAGTTTTAAAACTTGGTTGATAACATTTTGGATCAACTTAAAGCATGACTTTTGAATCTCTGAATGCCTTGGTTCTCAGTATTATCATCCTTTATTGAATTTTTCTTTCTTAAAATATGTAGTTTAAGTCTTTTTTCTGACAGTATTATGTAATTTTTAGAGTGGGTATATGGGAGTGTCGCTTGTATGTAACCGTACAGATGACATGTATTTGTCTATTCTTTTATCTTAGTTTGATGCTATGTATGTAACATAACCAACCTATTGCCTATGAGAAACATGTAAGATAATGTATTTACAGCCATTGTTACAAGTTTATAATGTATTTTTCTATCTTGTTTTATATGTATGTTATATAACATTCAGAATAATTTTTCCTGATTGAGAAAAGGATACAAAAATGCAAAACCCACAATTTTGATAACTGAAAATTGCTAATTGTTTTGCAGTACTTTATTATTATATTGGGAGTGTTGTCTTTCTTAGGCTTTTAGTTAGCTACTGGATTGAATACATTAGACATATTTGGGTTTTAGTTGGGTTTTTACATAGCTTGCATTTTAATTCTTTGGTTCTTTGCTGTTTCTATTAACCCATAGCATTATTTTAATAAATGTTATAATACCAACCTACTAACTTTGGACTATGTCAGTTTATTAACCATTACATGTTTAATTGAATAAACAAGGAAGGACAGAAGAATGTTAAGTTATGAGTTCTTGGACTAACCCTGAAGAAATGACCACAGATAACACATGATTTGTTTTATGTTGTTTGTTTGGCTGACATTCTGCACACTACCATTGAATTGGCTTTGGTCATATTGGACTTTTACCTTATGGGTAAGTGCCAGTAGAGTGGGGAACAAGTAGCATATTTGCAGGTAATCTTCTTTTAGAGTCTTGCCACTCGCCTTTCAGCATCTGCATTACTAATTCCACAATCTCCTTTTCTAAATTAATCACTGTCACCTCACAGCAAAAGGGCAAAGATGCCAATATATTGGTATACAGTGTGTGCCCAAAGAAACCAGTTTGATTCTTTGTTGAGCCTTTATGATAGAAACTTTTAGTGCGATTTGAATGTTCTGATTAAAATGACAGTTCAAGCATCTCAGTACCTAAACAGCATTATTGTGCATATTTCTAAATGTATCTAAAGCAAGAAGCACCATTAGCGTAGCAGGATCCATATTTCTTCCAATTACATTGTGATCCTAAAGGTGATTTTAGAAGCAGTCTTCAAATGACAAGTCTCAGGTAATTAAGTTGTCTTAAAGCAAACTGTTTCTTAATTAACAGTTTTAAAATTGTGGGTTCACTGCTTCTCGGGCGGAACATTTCTTTTTTATATCTATGGTTTATAGTATTTAAATGACATCATAGTACAGGTCAAAATTATTTAAAACCAAAGTAGATAATTTATTAATTACTACAAAAGGTATATAAAATATCAATTTTAAAAAGAAATCTAACATTATTTTGTATGCTTATCTAGGAGATAAATGCTTGCAGAAATCTGTTGTAATAAATTATTCAAGTTTTTCATGAGTAGATAATGGTTACTAAAATATGGCTAATACGGCCTATTCATCTGTTTTCAAATTTAATATATTTTATGGGAGACGTATTTATATGGAACAGCATTTATTCAAAACATTCCTTTCAATGATTCACTTCAGAGAATTTAGGCTGAAACTTATATCCATTTATGTCAGATTAATAAGGCTTAATTTTGAATAGACATAAAATTGAGCTGTTATAAGCACAACATGAACATTGTTTTTTAAAAATGAAGTCAAGCCTTTTCATTTTTAAGAAAAATAAGATTTTGTTAATATAGTGGCATATGAATCAGTATTTCTTACCAAAATACGTAATATATTTGAAACCCTAATTCATAATAGTATGCAACATAATCTTAACTCATCATCTATTAGAAGAGTCTGGATAAACATAAGGATTTACCAGCTATGAATTATATAATAAAAGAGAACTTGAAATAAAGATGAAATAAAGCCAAGTGTCCCAATATATTCAAGCCTATTTTTCCAAAAAATACACAATAGGAATGGTTTTGTTCAATACTGTAGGATTGGATGTAATAGAAATAAATCCATTAACAATATGCATGGATGCATACCTATTTGAAATCATACCCACCATAGACTAAACAGTAACTAATACTAAAAATTAGGTATTTTTTATAACTACCACTCCTTATGTTTTTGATACAGAGGAAAACAATCCAAATGCTGCAGTGGTCAAATAGTATTTTTTACGAATGTGGAATGAGAAGCTATTGACAATTACGTATACCTAAAATTACCTAAGCCTTTAAAAAATACATATTTCATAACTTTCCATAACATTAGTCAGTATCCCATATGATTT
Organism: Ptyas mucosa; assembly: GCA_012654045.1. Lineage (NCBI taxonomy): Eukaryota > Metazoa > Chordata > Lepidosauria > Squamata > Colubridae > Ptyas > Ptyas mucosa. Next base: position 16,940,491 of record WNWU01000005.1, read on the forward strand.
GATGAAATGGCTGTTTAATTATGTTAATTAGAGAAATAATAGAGGAAAATTTATCTGAGTTTGTAGCATCACATGAGTCAACAAATGTAACATTTCCACATTTTTAGCATCATTAGCTCACTTTCTAACAAAAAGTTACTACTTTTGGAGGAAAACCAATATTTCCTGAGGTAAATATAACTTCTTTAATAGATTGAAAACAAAAGTCATAAAAGCTTTTCTGTAGCTAGAGTGAAAATAATGTAAAGAATATGTTATTCATAACGGTACTTTTGATTTTGAAAAACAGCCATAATGTGAAGCTTAAAGAAGTCAGGTACTATAAATTATTTTTAAGTATGCTAAATATTAGATATTTTGTTTAGTACTTCCATTCAGAGCAAGAATCCAGCAGAGAGTTGTCCATGGAGGATGATGGAAATAGTTTTTTCCAGTTCCTCCTTCGCCATTTCATTTCCCACAGTCTTCTAAACAGTACGATCTTACTGGAACAATGCAGGTGATGCATTGGTTTCATGGGGTAGGAAAACGCTTTCCCCCAATTAAAATTTGAACACTATTATAGTTAAGGTAAATTAATACTAAAATTAAAGTTGAATTTAGACTGATTTCTCTAATAAAGTGGAGAGCAAATAAAAGCAACTACTGTACTTTCATTTGATCAAGTAATAAATTGCCAGTATTGTTCCCTTTAGGAAGCCACAAAAGCATTTGTTTTTGCTGGAACAAATATTTCTAGAACTTTAAACATTTTATGTTAGTAATAGTTCTTTAGGATTACATTTGTAAATCTCATTTTTTTCAGCCTATTAACTAGGGAACCACTGGAATAATTCCTGTTGGAAATACTAATTGAGAGTAGAAAGCCGGTCAAGAATCATGCAGTGAAATCATCTGCAGATCATCTTATGTTGGCATAAAGCCCATAATTACAGAATATATCTTGATTTTTTTTAAAAAAAGATATTCTATCCCGGATTTCATATCTTTTTCAGGTATTTACAATTGCCAGTCAAATACTTTATTGTAATACTCAATGTTGAATCAAACTGGTTAAAAAGGAACTGTGCTCCTGGTTCTTTTTATGCTGCCGGCTAACTAACTGCAGGTGTGAACATCCTGCCTCAGAAGTGGGTATTTGAGAAGCACAGATTATTTATTTGCAATAATCAGTCCTTGATACTAGATATGATGGCGGTAATTAAATCTCAGTTACTCCCAGGAGAAAGATTTGCATTTGAGCAATTAATTATTAGACAAAAGATTTTTTAAAAGATATAAATATCCTTTTGAGTTGTATTATTTGAATTTTGTGTCCACGATATAACATGTATTAGGAAAAATGGATGTTGCCCAAACACATGTAAATAAAAACCATCACATCTGTAAACAATGTGCAATGAAACTGGAAAGTACATGCGCTTTATGCTTAGAAGCCAATGGACAGCATACAGGGCTGCCATTACTTTTATATTTTGAAAAATAAAATTTTGTTCTGTATGGAACTGTATGGCAGAATAAAGAATGTACATTTTGCACTCTTTAACTGTCATTAAAGATTTTGGCACTTTCGTATATCCCAGATTTCTATGCCTGGCTTCTTAACACTCTCTCGCTGTAGATTATATATCAGCAGTTTGTATCAGATTTTAAATACAAATAGAAATGTCTGTAATAACAGGTTCCTATGGAGGTTTTTTAAACCAAAGATAAAATGATGTGAAATCCAGTGTAAACAAAGAATAATTCTGTTTTGCATCGTTTGTGAACAATAGAAAAAGGTAATGTTGCATTTATTCTATGGAATATTAAATTGTTATAGGTGGATGTTATATATTGCAAGTGAAAAAGTTACACATTTTCTTACATTATGACACACAATTAGAAAGAGTTAATCATTTATCTGGTAGCTAATTATTTGTACTGTTGGTATCAAATCTGTCCCTGACAAGCCATTTTAAATCTGTTCAAATAGAATACATCTCCTTTGCCATAATAATAAAATTGCTAACAAGATTCATAGACAAGAAGCCTCCATTGGGATTTCTGATGCTTCTATGACTACCATTAATATGTATTCTTTAGCAATAGAATCAGAGGTAAATGGTCTCAACAACCTGTGTTTCCTTTTGCTGATCATTACTTCCAAACTTACATTTGGCCAGAGTTGTTTTCCATTTCCTTAGATCTGCTGGCCTTCACCACTAACTAAATTGTAAACGCTGCTGTAGGTATTTTGTTTGAAGAATTTCAGCTGGGAGGTGGGTGAGAATGGGAAGGGAGATTTGTACAAAGATGTAAATGGAAGCAAGTCTTAAATGTACAAAAATCTGAGTGCACATGAAAAGAGTGAAGGTGGGCTTTTCTTCTTCTTCCTCTTCCTCTTCCTCTTCCTCTTCCTCTTCCTCTTCCTCTTCTTCTTCTTCTTCTTCTTCTTCTGTAGCTTAAGAAAGGGTACTTGCTTTCCTGGCCACAAAAAGACCTATAAATGTTGTCTCACCTTGAAGGAAGCAGTCAATAAAAAATATAGATGGAAATGTTGACAGTGCCACTTAATCATTGCATAGCTTCTTGCTTGCTTCTAAGCCCCCATAATAAGAGTTACTTAAGTGAAAGAGATGGTATAGAAATGTGATGAATAAATGAATACAATTATTCTACTTTTGAGAAGTGTTTTGATATCAAGAGTACAATGATTGGATTTTAGAGTTTTGTTTTTTTAAAAAAAATTAAGAGAATGGTTAGATGATTTCCCTCCCAGTTTGGCACGTTCATTTAAGAAATGAAAGAGATTAATGAACCTTTTTCTTCCCATCAGTATGACAAGCATTACATGATGAGGGACAGTAGCCAAGGTAATTCTGGCTTTCTTGTTTTATATTACTGATTAGCTAGCTATTGCTTATAGACACAAGGAATCCTCCTCTTGAAACTTTGGGATTCTGGTTGGCAGATTTTGGAAAGGAACAAATTAGTAGAGTCTTGTAAGAAGGCACTCTATGACCTACTAAGTCAATTTAGATCCTGAGAAAAATAAACAGGCATAGTCAGTGCTGCATTCCAAAAAGAGTGTGTGACCAGGATTATTTACTCAAATATATTTAAAATGATTACATGTATTTCATTCTGTCATAATTATAGTTTGGTGCCAATTATTGGAAATTGTTCTGGAAGCATCCATTGCTTTGAAGGATCTATAAGTTATGCACTGTAGATTTCATTCTTGAATGGAGTCTATTATCTGAACACAGAGAAGATCTGTCATCATATGCGAAACTATCAAAGAACTTATAATGTAGCCTAAATTCTTGCTGATAAATCCTTTTGGTAGCAGGTAACTGGTATAAAAATGTTTGGAGATGAGATCTGACAAGTCACACTCTAGCTACCATAATAATACGTTAGTCACAAATCAGAATAGGAAACCTAAAAAACATTAAGGAAGAGGACCATGAGTACTTAGATGTGATAAGAATAGGAGACACGCTGAGGAAGACAGGAGGAGGACTGCTACAAAAAAATTCTTAAGTCTTGCAGAACTATGAAAGACTGAGTATTTTGATGTAATTATGGTAGATATAAGTAGACCTGGAGACTTATTTTGGCAAGTAATTCTACTTTAAAGATTCTGTTACATTACCATAGTAGCAATAAAGTTCATTTCAGAAATTCAAGTAGTTTCTGCTTCTTGACTTTGTTACTATCAAAAGGCTTGGCACTTGATAATCTTAGTCCCCACACTGGGATTCCCAGATACTGTATATCCAGGATAGCTCTTGCTTGGCTTGAAAAAGATAACTTTGACAATAAAATATGTTTCACAGCATTGAGAGAGAGAAATGGGGAGGAATAAGAAAGATTTATTATTGTGTGAAGCTAATAGACAAAAAGGCAAAATAGGAACAGTTGAAGTATTTTTTTTAAAAAAAAAGTTAAATGTTTTCTACATTAAGGGGAACTTGCTGATTGTCAATAGAAATCGTAGTCTACTTAGAGATCAAGTAATTTTCATTGGTAGGTTCATTACGACAGTTCCTACTTTATTTTTGAACTTTTAATTTTGAAATTAAATGTTTAAAATGTTCACCATTATTTTAAATATTAAACAGGATTTCTCTGTTTCTTTCAAAACAATTAACATTGGGGACAGGCAGATATTTAAGATTTTCTCAACTCGGAGGCATTCAGTTATGGGTGTTAGTCCTATTTCTGTCTGTCTCTTATGCTTTGTCATTCAGGGGTCGACTTGTTTTTCTGCTGCTTCTAAAAACTATTTTTGAAGGTGTAGAGTTTTAGATACTGTTAAGTAGCAACCTAGAGGGGGCAGCCGCTATGAGGTGTGGTGAGAATTGGCAGAGGAACATGGGAATGTTGCTTCCTGCTGATCAAAGCCAGCAAACCCTGCATATTAGTTTTGATGACAAATAGCAGCCGCCTTTGCTGCTGGACATAACTTGCCAATGCTGAGTGACAGGCACAACCTGCATGTTTATTCTTGGTATCACAAACCTAGTCTAACAACAAAACAAGTTTGAAAAGGCTGACATTTTTATGACAATAAAATATCCTCCATAAGTAGCTGTAATCAGTGGTGGGATTCAAGTAATTTAACAACCGGTTCTCTGCCCTAATGATTTCTTCCAACAACCAGTTTGCCAAACTGCTCAGAAAGTTAACAACCGGTTCTCCCGAAGTGGTGCGAACTGGCTGAATCCAACCATTGGCTGTAATGTTTTGATGCTACTGGTAGAATATGCCCAAGAGTATTTTCAACTTTATATTTTACATTTTTGATAGAATATTCTATCCAATTGAATAGTCTGTAATCAGTTATTGCTGCAGTGTCGCATGCAAATATGGAAACAATAATTTTAACTCCATAAAAGTTTTTTAAAAAGATAAATGTTGATTTACAAAGAAAAATGAATTATTTGATTATATGTGAAATACATCAAATATTCAGTTAAAATGAAATTGTTTTCCTTTTTCAAGCAGATGAACTTAGAACTCTTTATCAATTTAGTGTCCCATCTTTTGTTCCAAAGTGCTTAATAGAAGAGCCGAGGTGGTGCAGTGGTTAGAGTGCAGTACTGCAGGCTACTTCTGCTGCCTATCGGCTGCCTGCAATTTGGCAGTTCAAATCTCACCAGGCTCAAGGTTGACTCAGACCCAGATTGTTGGGGACAATAGGCTGACTCTGTAAACTGCTTAGAGAGGGCTGGAAAGCACTGTGAAGTGGTATATAAGCCTAAGTGCTATTGCTATTGCTAATAGTTGATTTTGCAATGAAGGACAATTTTTCAGAATCAATTTTATTTAGACTATCAAGTCAGCTTTCACTTTTTGGTGTCTGCAACAATTACACATATTCTTGTTATCCTGATTCTGTTTTATTGCTAATTCTTGGCTTTTCCAACAACATTTCACTTGATGCATTCAGCATATCCATTGTCTTTTCCTTCTTTTCCATCACCTGCAACTCTTGTTCTTTTCCAAAAGTGTTACCCATTCTCTGCTCAGGAATGAGATTACAGTACTTACTGTTCACTGGTGATAATATGACTGCAAATGAATACTATGCAGATCTCACACTAGCATTGATGGGTGTGCCACAGTTTGATGCATGGTGTCCCTAGTTTTTTTTTCAGATTGAAACAGATGTTTTGGAAGTCATGGACTATCTGCAAAACAAAGCAGTACAGATTGAAATATACCTGTGGCAAAGGATTAGAGTTTAGAGAAGGGAGACATGGAAGTGGGGACAAGACTAAGGTTTCCTTGAAGCTGTGTGTACAGATACTGGTTGGCAGAGTCCATGAGCAAAGGCAAAAGAAATTGCTGGAAAAATCAGAGGACATATAAATGGGATATGCCCTGCATGATCCTTCCTGCTGAATCCATTATAATAAGAAACATGCACACAAACCATTGTATAATTAACAGTTGAACTAAGCTAAGGGAGGAAAAGAAGGAGCTTATAAGATGGCTGTTGGACTGGGGTACAAACCTCTTGCAGGCAGGAATGGGATGATGTACTTCTATCTGTTTCAGGACCTTTCTATATTTTGTTTTTGCCAAAATAAAACATTCTGGGTTTCTACTGAATCAGAAGATGGCAATTGATTATGTGCCATCAAGTTGTCATCAACTCCCAAGTGACGACGCAGTTTTTTTACATGAAGAATTTTTGTGATTATCACAAATAAATATACCTATCATGAATTGTTTTGAACAATTATTAATTTCTATAGCCATCCAACTCAGCCACTTGATTCTGAGTGGTTTACAACTCTACAATTTTGTGGTAAGCAAACAAAAGTGGCTACACCTTGTTTCTTATGTCAGGCAATATAAGAGCTTTTGGGAGTCAGATGATGTACAAATTGATGAATAATTTTATTCAGTGGAGTGAACTCCAGTTTTGCTTTTGTTCACTAGGGCCCATGTACAGCACATTTTTTTCACCACAAATTCATTTTCCTAGAATAGATTAATAAAATAGGTATTTTTGAGTATACTTGATTTGATTTTAATTGATATCTACCCTGTTTAAAAAGTTCTACTATAGTCTCTTCCAGATCTTTTGAAACCAAAAACAAAACTTGAAGAAAATGGAAGGACTGCTAGTCAAGGACTGGCGTAATGAAAATTCAATCAATATATTTACATGGCGAGAATCATCTATTATTTTTTTCACATGGGAGCATCTGGTGTGCAACACAATTGAAAGGCTATTAAATTTTACCTAAGTATAATCATTGCCACAAAATGCAAGGTTATGTTCACATACAATTGTTGCTGAAGAGAGGGTTGGTCCTGAGCCTTTTTTGAACACTAGTCAAACCTAATTGCTACATTTCACTATTGGCAAACATTGGCTTTGCATTTTTTAAAACTTAGAAAACAATCTGCAAGCATCTTCATCTTCATCTGGAGTAGAGAAATGCAGCAATAGGTAGTGCATCTATCAGGCAACTGCTGCATAGTAGAATCATGGATTGCCTTTTATAATTCTATTTCACTTTAACATCTAAGTTTTAAGGTCTGAATTTTTTTTTATTAGATTCCTACTGTTGTTTTTACACACACACACACACACACACACACATATATATATATATACATACATATACATACATACATACACATACATACATACATACATACATATACACACATCACTTTTACATTGTCTTCAGTCAGGAAAGCTCCCAAAGTTGTGCATAAAAGAAAACCAAAAATATTTAGACATGATGGAATCTTGTATATGCTTATTCAGAAATAAACTCGAGTTCACTGGGGCATTCCAAAGAAGTGTAGATTTGCACTTTTCTAAAAATTATTTTTTTCAATTTATATGGCCATCCATTTCAAATTCATGACAAATTCACAACAATAAAACAAAAATGATTAAAACAAAATGATAAGAAAGTGTAAATAATCCACAGCCAAGATAAACACAAACACAAATCAGCACAACTATTGCACAGGGTCAGGTGCAACTTTCTTTTCCATACTCAATTAAAAAAAAAATTGCATAGGAAAGGCTGATGGAATTGGGGCTCGAGTAAGCTCTGTTGGAATTATGTTCTTAAGGCTGGGTGTCAGGTTCTGCTCTTGACTTACACAAGATGACATTCCCTAATAGTTCAGACATGGTGTGAAGGGTTTTATAACTTATTACCAGCACCTTGAATTGTACCTTGAAGCACATTGGAAACCAATCCAACACTTGAAGCAAGAGATATGCCATGTGTTTATCAAAAAGCATTCATAAATGTCCATGCAGCTGTTGGGAGTCAGCAGCATGGTGGTGTCCTCATTCTCCTCCTTCCCCCAGAGCTAGTTACAGTTGGTATTAGGGTGGGGTGGGTCTACCTCTCAGCTGCTACTTTGTGGACTATGCCAGGGTTTGGCGCTTCTCTCCTATTTATCTACCTGAAGCTATTGGGTGAGGTCATCTGGAATGAGGTATTTTCAGTGTGCCGAAGATACTCAACTTTATATCATCCCAGGTCATCTGAATGGAAATTCTGTCTCAGTTTCTGGAGGCCTTGGGGACCTGGAGGGGGCAAGATTGAGTGGCTCTGAGTTTTGGACCTCCTAGTTGCAGGGATCTCCTATCTTTGATTCTGGGTGGGGTGTTCTTCAATTGCATCATGTAAAGTCCATTCAGGAGGTAACCATGATATAAGTGACCATAAACATATTCTCAGGTTCCAAGAATGGGTACAATTTCTACACAACATGAAGATGGGCAAAGGCCATCCTGGCCACAGTTGCTATCTGATCTAATAGGAGCTATAAGTCCAGCAGGACTCAAATTGCCCACTGATTCTGTTTGGAGTACTGCAGCCCCATCCAAAATTAACAATGAAAAGCCCCCAGAATCAGTCCCTAATATGCAAAGCCACCCACTCTTGCTAGGATTGAATTCAAATCTCTGCAGCTATCAAGAAAGAACTTCCATAACATCATTTGGGTAGCCAGGGGTGGAAAAGAAAAGTTGGATATTATCATCACACTGATAATATCTCACCCTATCACTTCACCCAATAGTCTCATGTAGATGTTTAATAGAAGCAGGACGAGTTCTGAACCCCATGGCACCACACAAAGCAAGGACCATGGTCAGGCGCTCTCACCCTCCATCCAAACCAGCTGGAACCAGCAGGGAGAAAGGGGGGGGGAAAACAGCATAACGCACTACCTCCCAATCCTAGAAGCTGATCTAGAAGATTACTACAGTAGACGTTGAGAGATTAAGAAGATCGAAGTTGGATGCTCCACTCCTATATTGCTCTTACCAGAGGTCATCTACAAGCATGAGCAATGCTATTTCAGTCACATACCCAGACATGAATTCTAACTGAAGGGAACCCATATAAAAAGGAAAGGTTAGAGACTGAAAAAAAATTGTTCAATACCAATGGCTTCTTGAGAAAGGAGCAAGCAAACCACTGCCTCCTTAAGAGATGGTTAGGACCACCCACCTCTTATGGTTTGTGTTTGTCCAGTGATATCAGACAGAGTGAGTAAGCTCCAATTCCTTTCAATTAAACAATGTTGTTTATTAGACCTAGAAAGTGCACGTTCTCTGTTACGGCATTTTCCTTCAGGAACACCCCCTCCCTCAAAGAGATCTTTATGGCTGGTGATATTCTGAAAGTCTATGAAGGCCTGACTGTCCTCCCAGGGTGGGTGAGTGTTGAGTTCCTGTGTTAGCCTTTCAAGCTAGACCAGACTAGGAAACCGGAATTATGAATGCTACTATATGTGTGTGTATGTGTGTGTATACACACACACACACACACACACACACATATATGGCAGTTCTTTACAGAAGTACCAATGTAAACGAAATGAATTCAGTAGATATATCAGCCTGAGGATAGTGCTGGCTATAGGAACAATTGACTCTTAAAACAGAAGGGGCACTGATGTAGACAATTTTTAACTCATGTTTTAATGCTTGCATCGTACTCATGTCAGAAGCAATGAAGCGCTTCCAGGTTGAAAGGATTAGTTAGTGATATCACCATTGCCCTGGCGGATGCCCAGTTGGGGGCTCCTTTCATGTCCCTGGCAGGAACTAGAACAAAGGATGGGAGCTCACCCTCCACCCCACAGCAGCACTCAGGTTTCAAATGCGGGCTTGTTAACCTCCAACCTGGTATCTTAACCATGCGAGCCATTGCGCTCCTCATGTTTTATTGCTGAAGAACTAGACAAGGATGACAAGAATGTACCTACTTTTTGTGATCCAAGCACTATTTAGGCCTTACTTTAAAAAACAAAAACAAAACCCCAAAACCTGTTTTCAAGATTCTGTAACTGATGCAGCTGTGTTTCAAACACATTAGAATTTACTAATCACAGAATACCTTGGTTAAATGCCAGAAGTTTCTTAGTCATTATAACATCCTGTAACCCTCCTGGTGGTTAATACAGCGTAAACAACCCATTTGGTACATTTTTAGGGGGGTAATTTGGACATTATAGGCTGGAAATGACTAAAGGTATTTGCATATGCATTATTGCTTTGTATGTGGCTAAATTAGCTTTCTCTCTTTCCTCATTCTGTGTGAAGATGAGTTTTTGGTACCTTGCAAGTTTGCCTATTGTGATTCTTGAAGGAAATTAATCCAATAAAACCTATTACTTTACTCCTTCTGAGGTGCTCACATAAATTAAGTGAGTATAATTGAAATTGGGAAGGAGGCCAGCCAGGCTGTTGACTTCATACACCTATGGACAAGGAAATATTTACTAGCACTAGAAGATAAGAGCAGCACTGTCGTTCACTTCCTTTTCAGGAGGTAGGTCTTAGCCTGATAAATTCTGTTCGGTCCATTTCTTCTGTGTTAGTGTACTGCCCCTAAAACACATAATACATCTCTACACTTCTTATCCATCCTTGATAACGAAAGGATTTGGTATGGAGGGAATAGTTGCATAGGACTTGAAGACCATCCCTCTGACTCAAAGGAAGCTAGAGCTGAAAAGATAGCATTCACTAACTATTCCTAAATGTACTGTGACTGAATCCAAACATCAACCTGAAATACATACCAATCTCAATTCATTTATGACAGTGTTTGAGTGATAATATCTTCTGAAGCCTCCAGGTCAATTCTTTTCATGTAATTTGGGTACTTCCCAGAATATGGCTCATTCTTTGTTCTTGTCAATCATTTTGGAGTTAATGTACTCCACATCTTGCCCATGGGACATTAGAAGAACATAACGTACTGCCTTTGGGTTGCAAAAATTTTGGACAATATGGTGTCCCTGGACCCTGTTGTGCCACAGATGCCTCCTTTAATATCCGCCAGAATTAAAGAGATACAGTGTGGTACAGCAGTTAAAACGTGGACTAGGAGACCCAAGTTCTGGTCCATGTCAACCCTCTGGATGACTTTGAGCTAATTGCTAACTCTTTGTCCAGACTGCTTTTCAGGGCTATTGGGAAAAATGGAGTAGTATTATATCACTCCTAGAATAAAGATAAAATAAAAATCTGACGCATAACAAAAATGTAATGGAAAGTGGTGTGCTATAAAACATAACATAGGTATTTTTATGAAAAGTAAGTGACACCAACATGGAATTTTGTTAGTTTCAGCAGGAATGATACAAAGTTGGATTCCAGTCAGTCTCTGTATACAACTTGGAGCCAGAGCTTCTGTCTTTAGACTGCGAAACTCTAGTTGTTAAATGGCTGCAGAATTAGAATTTCTTCTACCTTTTTGCTGCTATCTGGGGTGCATATGGATTTTATTTATTTATTTATTTATTTCTAATTTATATACCGCCCTTCTCCCTGAGGACTCAGGGCGGTGTACAACCAAGATTAAAAAACATGTAATACGAACAATTAAAAACAATTAAATATATATATAAATTATGGCTTCAATTTAAAATTTTTTAAACCCCTATAAACATTTAAAATATTTCTTAAGCCAGCCCGGCTTGTTTGAAAAAAGTGGGTTTTAAGGGCACGGCGGAAGGCGCTGAGGTATGGAATTCTCCTTATCTCTGGGGGCAGCTGATTCCAGAGGGTAGGTGCCCCCACAGAGAAGGCTCTTCCCCTGGGGGTCACCAGCCTACATTGTTTGGCTGACGGCACCCCGAGGAGGCCCTCTCTGTGGGAGCGCACGGGTCGGTGGGAGGTCGCTTGTGGCAGTAGGCGGTCTCGCAGATACCTAGGCCCTATGCCATGGAGCGCTTTAAAGGTGATAACCAACACCTTGAAGTGCACCCGGAAGACCACCGGCAGACAGTGCAGTTCGCACAGGAGTGGTGTTACATGGGAGCGCTACGTTGCTCCCATCACTACCCGCGCAGCCACATTCTGGACCAGCTGGAGCCTCCGGGTGCTCCTCAAGGGGAGCCATAAATAATAATAAAAAAATGCAGGCATTTTGATGTCTATGGCGATTCTCAGTCATCCAGGTCATGGTTGTCCCAAAGGTGCTTTTTCAAGAGGCAACTGAACTTTCTAATTTTTCTTTGAAGATGTTTCACTTCTCATCCAAGAAGATTCTTTAGCTCTCATTTTGATGTTTCTGTGTTATAATCTGTGGTTGCTCTTGAATCTGCTAGAATCAGATTGGTATGCTCTCAGTTTGGAAGCTTGAATCAAATAATGGCCTCTGTGGATTTTGAATTGAATTGAATCAAGACTGTTTTTCTCACTACAAGTAGGAAGCAGTCTACAAAAAGAAAAATGCTAAAGGGAGGGGTTAGAAATGCACCAATCAGTTTGTCTTTTGGTAAACAGTACCTCAGTGTTTTGTGACTGGAAAAGCCAACCTTGGCAATCATTTTATGAGAGATCGCACAATGTGCTCTTCTAAATGTAAGCAGTGGCGGAAAAAGATTTTTTTGTGGCTAGTGTAGATCCATACACACACACACACATACACACACTACTCATCAGGAAGATCTCTGGGGAAAAAGAAGTAGAGGGCAACATTTCATTGAGAGTTTCCATAAATAGAAGCAGTTCTGATGGTGTGGCCAATTCAAGCAACCCCTGAGTAATGTGATATGGATAAATTCTGAATGTGTAGAAACTGCAGGAGGCAGCAAGAGAAGTCAGCATTCTCAATGGAGGAGAAACAGTGCTACTTAGGAGAACGCCTGAATGGTTTATTTGCAAGAAATGACTTGCCGACATCCTGATTTGGAGCACAAATAGAAAGCAATGGAAACTGAGAAATGCTTCACATCTACTTCTCCAGCTCTGGGAAAAAAAGGAGTGTGTTTTCACCTGTCACTTCTGACTTGATCCATCAACAGTAGTAGATTTCTATAGTTCCCAGTACTGGGTTGCAATTACTCTAGCCACATTTAATGTATAATATTGATATGGGTAATACAGTTCTTTATCAGCCTGAGTATTCATGCAATACCTGAGCATGTAGAAAGTGAAGATTACTGTATTATGAAATATGTAGGCTAGTTTTCAATTATAACTAAGCATTAGATACAGAATCTGTAGGGCTCACATGCGTCACTCCCTGGACCAGAAAAGAGATGGGAATTTTTTTGCTGTCATTTCAACTAACTGTGGTTCCTTATTAAATCTGAATCTACGCAAACTGGTTAGTATTACACTGGCTTTGTAAAACAAACCAAATTCTTGTCTTGTGAGTCTAGATTGTTTTACTAAAGCATAGTTAATAATAATTAAATTAAAATTGATAACTAATCTGAAATAGAAATTAAGGCTTCCAGCTTTCTCACTATGCTATACTTGAAAAACATAGGAAAGCACCAAGAACTTGACCTTATTTTCATATTTAAGCATGGATTCACTTCCTAATGCAGTTTCTTCTAGCAACCTGGGTTGGTAGAAGTATGGGGATACATGACGTTTTCTATGGTAAAGGTGAGTTTTTTTGGTTCACGCTCCACTCGTGATAATTTCATGGAAGTGCCAATGCAGTTTTCTCAGACAATATGGAAATGGTTTCCATTATCTTCTTCCCAAGTATTTTTTTTTACTTCCCACTCTAGTCTACAATGCTAGGATTTCATGGTTGCCTTCCTCCTAAGTATTAATGGCTTCTGATCCTGGTTAATTTTTCAAGATCTGTCAAGTTCATCTATATTTCAAGATTCTTTTGCCAAAATGGTTGTACAGTTTTGATTATGGCACGTCTAATAAAATCCTGGCTTTGAAATGTACAAAAACAGTAGACAATAAACTCTATTATGAGAATTGTTGTTCTTCTTCATGTCAATAACAGGTTTTCATAAGGGTGGGGAAAATGAATAATATTTCTTGCCTTGAAGCTGAAACCGCACACTGCAAAACAGGCATAGCCTGGAGAACTCATCTAGCCCCTTCAAGCAGGAAAAACAGCTTTGATAACAGAATTGGAACAGGACAAAAAGCATTATATAATTATTTATTTGTGTGTTTGTTTCCCTTAAAAAATGCCTCCTTTGTGAACCTGTACACTTTTTAAACAAATATATGGCAGCCTATGTCGGACACCCTAAACCTATTAGAATATTTGAAGAATTGATTGTATGTTGCTGGAATAGGCAACCTAGTACCCCATATACATGTTCTGAAAATCTGGATTTAGCAGATTTGTTTAGCAGAATGTTTGTTTAGCTTCAAAACAAACATTCAAAATTTGCAGCAATACTTTGGATCACACAAAAGTCCAATTAGAATGGCAGGCAGCATCAAGGAAGGGAAGTTAATGAGGAATCACAGCATTATAGGAAGTTTTTTTGGTGACCAGAAAAGTCATCTGTGGCAGTCATTTTGTGAATGTACCTACAGAACACTCTCAAATCTCCAGTTTAAAAAGCTTGTATCTCCATGATGAATAGACAGAACCAATAGGCCCCAATGTCCTTCTCTTTATGGTCTGGGGCGAGAATCACATTTCAAGGGACCAAGTAAAAAGTGTTTCATTTTCACCTCATCAGTGTAATCCAATTACGAAGGCTTATATGTCGTGTCGATTGTTCCCTCAGAGGGTGTGTTCACACTTCAACAAAACATGTGGTGAAGCCACTCTAGTGTAAGTCACAAAGCGTAAAAGACTTCACTGATAGAACTCATGTCATCTCGACCATCAGGGAGAAGCTAACTATAGCAAAAGCACCATAAACTCCGAAATGAAAACTGTTCCATTAACTCTGATAAGAAGAAGCCGTCATTGAACCTATTACCAGATGAATCTGAATTGGTGAATCTGAATTGCTTTTCTTCAAACTGCGCCCCCACCCCCCACCCCAAAAAATATAGAGCAGAAGCATTGAATGACTCTCTTTTTGAATCTGGAAAACTATCTAATGTTTTAGTGAATCTGGATAATAAATCCTTGACTCACAAATGTTTCCTTATTTTCTTTAGATTGGAAGGCCCTATAGATGAGCAGAAAGGCAGGATTTTTTTAAAACCCAAAATACTAGGCAGTCTGGACTGAGCACAACAATAGATATTGGCTCAAAGTCACTTCTAGGAAGATGTTACCCCTTATTAAATTTCGGTTAAATATCCTAGGCCTCTAAGTAAAACATGAAAATAAGATTAGGGTATGACTAGGAGGGGTAAGGGAGTATTTCCCACAATTTAACCAAGTTATTCTTTTCATTTAGAATTTAAAAAATGATTAATAAGTAGGCACTTAAACAATTATCCTTGAGCACTGTACAGTTGTGCCCATTGCAGGTTTCTAATATCACTTGCGATTGACTTTCCTGAGTGCAAAATCCATTGGTGAATATATCTAAAGAGTAATCAGCTTTCAGTATTTCAGTGTGACTTAGCTCACTATAAACTGCACATCATCCAGGCAAAGATTACTGCCTGACATGTTATTACTATAGAGCCGTGATGGCGAACCTATGGCACGGGTGCCACAGGTGGCACGTGGAGCCATTTTGGTGGGCACGCAAGTGTTGCCCTAGCTCAGCTCCAGCACGCATGCATCTCCGGCCAACTGATTTTCAGGCCTTCCGGTCCCACTGGAGGTTGGGAAACTGGCTGTTTTTGGCCTCCGGAAGGCTTCCGGGGGGATGGAGAAGGCTGCTTTTGCCCTCCCCAAGCTCCTAGAAAGCCTCTGGAGCCTGGGGAGGGGAAAAAATAAGCCTATTGGGCCCACTGTGCCATCGCGTGCCAAAAGCAGGGGGAAATGGGGGGGTTCACATGCGCATGCGCGGAGGGCAGGGCACATTGAATTATGGATGTGGGCACATGCACCCGCGACCCCCCCCCACGACCCCCGCTTTTGGCACATGACGGCAAAAAGGTTAGCCATCACTGCTATAGAGACTTGCATTAAGATACACTTACACCCATACTCACTGAAACACTTTCACCAGTGGACTAGGTTTTTCCTCTTCGGCAAGCATTAGGCATAGTCTAATATATGCTCCTTTTTCATTTCTTCAAATAATTCCCTTACTTGTCAATATCTATTATTTGTTATGATTGCATCCCAGCCAGTTCATTCTGATTTCATTTCAGAGTCCATGGGAAATCAAAGAGACTAAGTTCAGGTATGATTTAGCCTTGTGTACCCTCTACCCATACTTCATTTCCATACCTTCATGGTTAGGAAGGAATCTGGCAAAACTCCAATAAGACTTAGTGATTGTAAGCACTGAATAGAATTTGAAGAGAAAAGCCAATCCTCCTTCTGGAGTTTTGGAGTTTGAATGTAAATACTCACTGAAATTTACTGTATGGCTCTTTACACCTTTATGTATGTAAAAACAGATTATATTTTTGCTGTTTCTGTATAGTAACTTCTCTCTTAATTGTCTTGCCCTCAGAATTTCCCCAGATGCTGTCTGGGTTTATAGCATCTGAATTGTCATCCTATAAAATGATTGTTAAAGCCACAGTACAGTACTATTTGCCAAAGTACAGGGCCAATCACTCTGTGTCACTTCTTTCTCTGCTCAATTAATTGAACATTATTAAGCTACTGAAGTTTTCAAAATGCAGTGAGCCAGATTGCTTCGATGCTACAGTATCAGTGGACCATCATCAGTGCTTAATGATACAAATTAAAGTCTCAGTTCTTCAAAATTCTAGAATTATGTACTGCAACTCAGAATTCTGACACAGGGAGATATTCTGTGAATAGTTTCAATATTCTTGAGCAGGAAGTTGGATTAGAAAATCTCCAAAGTTCCTTCCAACTTTGTTATTCTATTATTAACAGCCTTATTGTGTCATACTCACTACACAGGGACTTGCTTTGTGTTGGATATGTGTATACACTATGCTCAGTCACAAACTATCAATCACACGGTGGTTTAGTATGTTGTGTGAACCCAGTCTTCATGACCAGTTTATGATTCAGTTTATTGTGATAAATTGACTTAATTGAATAACCATGACTAAGATAACTTTGGCTCAGTGAGCACGGGGGACACAATCACTGAATGTAGTTGATCCCACCGTCCACTGATATAGTGTCATTTTGATAATTTTGACCAAGCATGTTGGTGAATTGTAATAAAAAACCGAATAATCACTGAATGTAATTTTGATTAAAGCCAAAATGTTGTTCAGGTTGTTCACTTGCATCTGGACCAATACTGTCATTCATCCTATCACCCAATTTTGACAGTTCATATTTGGGAACCTTGGGAAGTGCTATGGAAGATAAAGAATTTGCAGATCTTGGCCTCAATACAGGGAATAGAGAAGAAGCAATTCATTCAACCATGAAGCTCATGTTTTCAGGTTCTACTCCTGATTCTTTGATACAATGTTGAAGACTATGGAAGTGTCAAAAGTCAAAAGGCAGAGGGTCAAATTGCAGATAAAATCATCATAGAGATGGGACACCAGCCGAGCTGGGACGAAGACCTCTGAATAATAATATAAAATTATTCTTAACAAAACTATTTCAGGGCTACAACTGTGACTCCTTTGAGAGCAGCTATCTTGTTCCTGCCCACATGATGCTGTTCCTGGATTACTGCCTTTGTTTGTTTTTCCTTGGCAGCCTTCTGAGCAAGCCATGATTCCTTGCTTTGCTTTAATCTGATTGCTTCCCAACTACCCTTGTTATTGATTACAGGTAAATACTGTAGGTTCTCTTGGAAAGTCAGGGGAACTTCATAACTTTGCTTTTGCCTGTTTTGTGCCAAGCTTTCTGAATAGCCAAATAAGCCACTAGACAGAGTTGGCATATGGATTCCTGACCCAGGCAGTGAATTGGACTAGAAGACATCCAAATGTCCCTTCCAACCCTGATATTCTTTGATTCTATATCAGGACAAACCCTGCAATAATTCATTCATAGAATAAAGTTAAGACCAGAATTGCTCATCATCTACATGATCATCAATAGAATGAAATATTTAGGTATTGGCATGGTCTTAATGTGTGTACAATAAAAGTGTATATAGTAGGGAGACTGGAATTATATGCATGACTCATTCCCCTATATCACAAACAGTGGATATTCCATTTTGCCAAATGTGAGCAATGCTGGACAAAAAAATTGAGAGATCCACTATTATTGTAAACCCCACTTATTATTTCTACTAAAGAATATCGCTAGTTCAGATGAAAGCAATCAAGTACTAGGAATTCTCAAATGCCCAGGAGGGCTATTAAGATAAATGAAAATGTTAACCTCAGGAATATAGATGGGGCCACTAAGAATTCACAATCAGTGTTGGGGAACTCAAAGCTTTTAGACAACACTATGTTAAAATAATTCAATCAGGTTAATCTTATCAATCACATTGATAGCTATGTCCTATTGCATGAAAAACAACTGTAATTTTATTGTAACCTATCAAATAAAAGGATAATTTGCATAAATCTATTGAGATAGTTTATAAGTGTACCCTTTAACCCTTTTCATTCTGTCTCTGGTACCAAATCTATCAATAAACCAATTTGTGTTTCAGTTGTAATTGTGCCCTAGTTTGTGATTCAAATGTACCCCAAGAAAATTATCCTTCAGCAATCTATGGCTCCAGGGTTGCATATCACTTTCAATAAAAACAAATACACCTACCCACTTAAACAAGGAGCCTGAGTGGCGTAGGAAGCTAATGCTCCTACTAAGGAAGCATTTAACATCCAGCTGCCTGCAATTACTGCGAGTTCAATTCTCACCAGGCTCAAGGTCGACTTAGCCTTCCAATCTTTCTAAGGTGGGTAAAATGAGGACCCGGTTGTGGGGGCAATAAGCTGACTTTGTATAAAATATACAAAAGTATGAAGGCTATTGCTTAACGCACTGTAAGCCGCCCTAAGTCTCCAGAGAAGGGCATCATATAAATATAAATTTTAAAAAAACACACACAAGGGGGGGAATAGAATTTTTGGTCCTTACCTTGTGCATGATGAATTTCCAACCAATTCTTGTCTTGCTCATTATAGCTGCCAACCCATTATATGTATCTCATATAATTTATCTATTTCTGTTTTCTGTAAAGAAGTAATCTATAAAATAGATTTGAGGTACAAAGGTATCATCGGTGGACAGAGGTTGAAGGCAAACTCACACCAGGGATGATTCCAGGTCTAAATCTATTAAATAATTGTGTCTACAGCTGGACTGCCTTGAATTTTAGAGGTTCAGAATCTAGTTTATGCATTTGTAGTTGATGCCTTCTTTATACAAGCATCCCCTACAAGGTGCAAGGTGGGATGATTGATTATGATAGAATAGATTATGATAGATAGCTTAGAAGGAATCCCTTTCTTAGTCTTTATAGCAATTGGATTCACAGTCATTCCTGCTACTTTCCTTTGATAAATGTATAATGTTTTCCATAATGATTTCTACAGTTCTTTTAATGGTCCATGTGTTCAATGTGTTCCACAACTTCCATGTTTTTTGTTCTCCTCGCCTGGCAATTTTTCTATTTCTAAAAGAACTCTTATTTTCTTTTATAATTTCCTTGTCATTTCTTAGCGTTTCCTAACTCCTGGTATGCATTCTAGAAGAGCTGCCAAGCATTCTGGAGAGATTATATCCCCTTGATTCTCCCTTCCAGTTTCCTTTATTACATCAACTGTTTTTTTTATTTAAGAGTTGATAAACCAATTAAAGTAGTGTGATATGGAAAACTCAAGTTCACATAGGGGCAACTGATAATTCTATCAAAGCTAAATCAACCATGAACAAGAGGGACAAGTGATATCACACAACACACACATGCATGATTATGTAATTTGTAATGCAGAGTTTGGAATTAATTTTACATAATTATATCATTTGTGAAATGATTCCATAGCATAGATGTCCTCTTTATGACAATCTTTCCTGGATGCCTATGAAATTGTTTTGCTGTGTCAAAGTTAGCATGCTGATTGGCCTAACTGTAACACCAAATCTAGATATAGAAATACCAGTGATGATTTTATTTGGCATTTAATACATCCTCACACATTCTCTCCCTGTGTCAATAGGACCAACAAGAAATTATCTATATAGTCTATACATTTGTAACATAAGTAGTTATTATTATTTTGGTGCACAATGTCATATATCCCTCATTTGTGGTAGAGGGATCGGGAATCAATTCTAGTATAATTACAATTCAAACCACCAGAATAGCTTTACAAAGGTCATTTTAGACAGGAAAGAGATTGAGAGTGTTGTTGGTAATCAAACAAAGGATATTTAGTTAGCCTCCTTAACATTAAATGAAGAAAGCAAATAATATTAAGCCTGATATTACTGCAGTCACTCAGAAATGCTTTTTAACAAAGGTAGAAATAGCTATTAATTCTAGCCTTATTTGTTGTATCCCTGGCCAACAGTATACATATTTACTAATGGCAGGCAAAGACTGTGGTAGCATGTAATAGTGAATATACAGCCTACTACAATTTATTTTACTTCGTATAAGTATGCACCAGATGAAAAAGTCTTGAGTTTTTAATCCAAAAGCTACTAGAAGAGGTTTATGAAGTAAAAAGTATCATAACTTTGAGAGTTACTTCTACTAATTCCCCAATCAGAAACATGAAACTTGAAACACTTGATCAGAATAGAGCTGGAAGGGACCTTGGAGGTCTTCTAGTCCAACCCCCTGCTTAAGGAGGAGGCCCTATACAATTTGAGACAAGTGGCTGTCCAATCTCTTTTAAAGACCTCCAGTGGTGAAACATCCACAACCTCTGAAGGCAAACTGTTCCACTGGTTAATTGGTCTCACTGTTCGGAAGTTTTTCCTTAATTCCAAGTTTCTTCTCTCCTTGATTAGTTTCCATCCATTGTTTTTTGTTTTGCCTTCTGATGCTTTGGAAAATAAGTTGACTCCCTCTTCTTTGTGGCAGCCCCTCAAATACTGGTTTACTGCTATCATGTCACCCCTAGTCCTTCTTTTCTCTAGACTAGCAATACCCAGTTCCTGCAACCATTCTTCAACCTTTCTTCCTCCTTCTCATCTAAAGTAACTGGTCAATTAACTTATATGAAATATCCTGTTTCATACATTTCCTTCGCTAATACCTATCCTCACTATCAATCTTCTGTCTTTCCATTCTTATTTTTCTCTTGTGATATTAGATATTTTTCTGAAAATCTCACCACATAGTCAGATTTAGATAACAAACTAAATCACAAAATGAGTTTATTTGTGGCTTCATGTGGTGTGAATTTAGCTGCTTTGGTTTATTGAATAACCCATGGTTAAAAAGCTATAGTTTAGAATGAATGCTCTCTGAAATTTTTCAGATGATAATATAATATTTTCTGCTCAAAAAGGACATCAAGGATGAATCAGATGAGAGACAATAATGATCAAACGTATTGCTTAAATATTTCAAGATGTCAATAATTTGAGGTAATCCAAACAAGAAGCACCAACCATGAGTACTACCACTTCCTTTAGGTTACAGCAGGCCTGTCAAACTGGTGGCCCATGGGCCAGATGGGTCAGATGCAGGCCACGCCTACCCCAGCTCCGCAAAGGCAAAAAACGTTACGATGTCACGATACGCCACGTGACGCAATTGAGTTTGACACCCGTGGATTACAGCAACAGAATCTTGCAAGTCTGAAAGTACATCGTTCCCCCCTTATTTTTATAGTTCAAAAAATTAAGGAGGGTCCCTTTTAAGATGTTTGCAATGTCCACATTCCTTCTGTTTGCTAAGCTGTCTCTTATCTTATCATTGCCTAGTCTGTGCCTCTTCCTCTTCCTCCTGCTCCTCCTGTCCCTCAAGGACATTGGTCTTCAGAAACTTCTTCCACTGAAGCTGCTCTAAACCTAAGATGGTTGAAGAAAAATTCACTATAAATAAGTGTAGTGGAACAGCTTCTCATTAGATCCATGATGGCAAACGTATGGCACACATGCCAGAGGTGGCATGCAGCACCCTCTCTGTGGGCATGCGAGCCGTCACCCCAGTTCAGCTCCACTGCACATGCGTGTGTGCCTCCCGCTGGCCCGCTGGTCTTCGGGTCTCTACTGTGCATGCGCGGGGGACAGGCTGCTTGCAGGGGGCCATGTGTGCATGCAGGGGGATGAGGCACATGGGGGAATGCACATGGGGTGCATGCACATGCCTAGGGGGGCAGGGCACATGCAGGGGTGCATGCACATGCATGGGGGTGGGGGCCATGCCCGGGGGCAGCAGACGTATTATATTTTGGGGGTTCGGGCACACGCTTTGGGCACTCAGTCTGGAAAAGGTTAGCCATCACTCTATTAGGCTATTGACATAAAGTGTTGAAGGCTTCAAAGGTAAATACCAAGTTGTCCAAAGTTTAGGGGAAGGCTCCTAATCTGAGCCAACAGAAAGAATATATATTGCTGTTGTAAAAATTAGCTTTTGTGTATATAAGGGGGAAAGCTAAGCTTATTTCACTGTCTAAAAAAGCAGCAACTTCTGTTTGAATGCACACCTGCGCAAAAGCTTACTTCCCCATGGGATACCCACAGGAATAAAACCCAGCTGCTTTTGGAAAAGCATGAAAAACTTTAACCAAGCCAGAAAGACTTTTGCTGTTCTTGTTAATCCCTTAGATCAAATTTGTAAACTATTTAATTCTAAATGGAACACCAGACTTGCTAGCTGCTAATCTTTGAAACACAATTTTAAATTAAATGCACATGCTTGATATGTTTAAGATACATCTGCATTTATATAACTTATTTGGCATATTCATTTATTTCCATGTCATTTTTTTTGGCCAGCAATTTTCCAGCTCCCTCCCCCCCCCCATATTTTATTTTGTAATTCATATGCATCAGAATTTCAGTAAACTCTTCATCTTTTTAGCTGATCAGGCTTATGACAAAAAAATAGATACAGGCCCAGGGGCTGAAATAACTTATAAGAGAATTATGTTCCACTTTAGGTAATCTATGGTTTAGCCCCTGAAAACCGTAGTTGGCAGGCTAAGAACAGAAGAAATGCTCTGCTGAACCAGAGTAGAGACTGTGAGGTTCCTCATTCAGTGGTCAACTAGTAAGGTGACCAATCGTCCTCCTTTAGGGAGGACAGCCCTTCATTTTAAAGTTCTGTCCTCTCTTGAAAAGTGTCCTCCTACATGTCCTCCTTTTCGATATTTGAAGACTAATCTGTAAATCTCTGTATTCGATCGATGCCGATCTGATCCGTTGCGTGTGATGTGACGTATTTGTATTTGACATGACGATTTGTCAAGGCTCGGTACAGTGCGGCAAGACACGATTATGAGACGCATGCTCTCCACACAGGAAAATTGTTTTGAGAGAGTGTGCTGCGCGCAAGTGGCTTTGTTTACTTCTTACCGAAACACGACATGGCACACACGCACACATGCATTAGACTCCCTTCTTTCTTTCTAGAGGATTCGGAATACTATAGGTGTGGGAACTTTGGTATAGATGGATGGATAATCGAATAAGGGAGAGATAAGAGATAGTGTAAATACCAGAATGAATAGGTAAATAAGGAGGCACTATAACAAAAGAATGAATCAAATCAGTATAGAAAATACCACTGTCTAACTGCTTTTACTTGTATTGTACAGTAATGTAATATAATATAATAATTTTTTATGATATAAAATATAATAATATAATATTCAATCATACACAGGTGAGCGCAATAATTCATGTTTTATTAACTCATTATCTATTTAATAATTTCCAAATATGTATAATTTTATTTACAAGTTTATTTGCTTAGTTATTGTTTCAGTTTTAATAATTAATTTTATTTATTCATAATGAATGCATCGTTCGTGTAGCTCTATATTTTATTTTTAATTTTAAATTTCATTTAGGAATGGAAAAATCAAAAAAGAGGAAATGCCATTTCAACAATAAATTGAATAAGGAATTTCCATTCCTCATATCAAAGAAGGATAACATTGTTTTCTGCAATATTTGCAGCGGAGAATTTTGTATTGCAGTTGGGGGCAGAGCAGCTATTACAAAACACTTGACCACCAAGAAACATAAGCAATCATCAGATGCATCTGCTTCCAGTTGTAAAGTAACTGGAAAAAGTTTTTTTTAAAACTTCAGATTATTCTGAAGATGAAAAACAGTTAGCTGCAATAGAGGGAACATTTGCATTTCATACCATAATTCACAATCAAAGTTTTTGTAGTATGGATTGTACAACTAAGTTATTGAAAAAGTTTCACGATGCTAAATTTTCATGCACCAGGACAAAATGTGAGGCTATTATTAAATCAGTATTTAAAAATTATATTTATGATATTTTTTTCTTCGATTTATTAGTGTTCTCCTTCTCATTGTAAAAAAGTTGGTCACCTTACAACTAGATGTATTTGGGAAACACATAAGCTTGGGCAGGACGGTAGCATTCCTCCCCTAATGTTTCTCTTCAGTTAGTGCTATATGTCAGTAATTTGGAGGGTTGCATGCAGCTATTAAGAGCATAGCCATTAAGGGGTGTGAATCATCCATGAGTTTGCTCAGTCCGTCTCTTAAAGCCACCTCAATTTATGGATGTGCTGTGTTAAAAACTACTATCTCTTTTAGTGGATCTCCCTGCATTCAGTTTCAATATGCCTCAAAAGTCTAATGTTGCCAAAAAGGAGAAAAGGGACTTTCTCTCTGGCCTCATTTTTCCAATTATGCATTATTTAATATATCTCTATTATTTCCTCCCTTATCCTCCTCTGCTGCAAACTAATAAGCCCCAAATAATGTGGTTTTTCCTAAAATGGAGCTCCTTTAACTCTGTAATAATTAGGTGGCCTTTTCTTCACCCTTTTCAGCATAATAATTTGGTAATAGAACACTACAGTACACAGTATTACAAGTTTGACCCCCTCATGCATTTATATAACAGCTTTCTCCTGTTACATTTTTATTTTAAATTTCTTTATTGATGATTCCCGGTATGGATTTTGCTTCTTTAAAAGTCTGGTGCATATGGTGCTGCTTTTTCATTGAGTTATCTGCTGATTCTAAACTCTCTTCCTGAGTCAGATCCTTCTAGCTTGCCCTACTAATGTATGTTCCAATTAGCACCATTTTCCTTTGCTTATATTGAACATCCCTGTCTTTGAATAGCAACTTTATTTATGTGGGTTCATGTGACTTATTGAGTCATAAGGCAGTTGCTTTGGTTTTGGCTTCAGCATGATGTATGAACTTGGCTGCTGTATTGTGGAAAGCTACGGCATGCTTTTTTTTGGTCTCAGCTTTGCTCAAGAAACCACGGGCTTAATGTGATGATCTATGAAGCTGGTTGTAAGATCTTGAAATGGCACTCGTCCGTGGTTTATGTTTCTGGTTAATTTATTTTAATTGTTTTTATTTTTGTGAATTTTTTATTGTTTTAACTTGTGATGTACCCGAGTCATGTCTATGAGATGTTTGGCTATATAAATTGAATGAAAATAATGTAAAACCTGCACTATTGCCACACCACTCTGCCTCTACCCTTTTCCTCCTTAACATTTTGGTGTTGAGGCTGTTGTAAACGTGGGGGCTGGGGGGGGAGCAGATGGAGATAGAGAGGAGAAGATGAATGGAATAGCTGCAGAAAAGTTACCAAGTACAGTAGATTCTTTTGTTTGATTGATGGACTGTTAAGGCCAGAGAGTGAGGATAATGGCGAGAAAACAAGGGGTTTCTCTGGAAAGTGAAAGCAAGATTGACAATGATCCGGAGAGTTAAAATTTTGCCAAAAGAAGAGCTAGTTTTGAGGCAGACTGAAAGGGATACCAAGAATTGAGTTTCCGCTCTATAGGCATCTTAGAAGTGTCGTAGAGTTCCTTCCCTGCCATTTTCAAACTAATTGGAGGAAGAAAAATACATTTAATTATTTCTGCAAATTTTATGGCCACCCATCCTAATCAAATAACTCCAGGTGGCTAATGAAGCACAAAAATAACATGCATACAAAAACCATGGAAAAATACAATAAAATTCGAGTAAAATTAATGATTTCCTCAATCAACACAGGATAAAAACTCAAACAGAGCGCCACTAACATTCTGGTCCTAAGGTTTGAAGGAAGAACCAGGTATTTAAGGCCTTTTGACAAGCCAATGGGATCGAGGCCTTTTGAATGTCACGGAGCAGGCTGTTGTACAGGGCAGAGGCTGTGACAAAGAAAACATGCCCTCTAGATCCCATAAGATGACATTTCATAGAAAAGTTCTGGAATGTGCCCACCTTGCTGGATTTAATGGGACAGGTACAAACCACCCAAGATAGATAGTGCTCATGTATCATGGCCCTGTGGCTTTGTAGGTCATAATCAGCATCTTTAACTTCAACTGGAATCTACTGGAAGCCACTGCATTTCATGAGGTATTGGTATTGCGTGATGTTTCATGATGCACCCAAGATTGCCTGGGCCATCACATTCTGATATAGCTGCAATTCCCAAAGGGTCTTCAAGGTGAACCTTATATTCAGTGGTGGGATTCAAATAATTTAACAACAGGTTCTCTGGGCGTGGCTAGGTGGGCATGGCTAGGTGGTCATGTGACTGAGTGGGCGTGGCTAAGTGGTCATGTGACTGGGTGGGCGTGGCCAACTTGACATCACTCACTCCCACCCAGTCACACGACACCCCCCAGCCATGCCTACCCAGGTTTTGTGGGTATCTTTCTCTCTGTGTCTCTCTTTCTCTCCCTCTCTCTGTCTGTCTCTCTCTCTCATTTCTCTTTCTCCCTCTCTCTCTGTTTCTCATTTCTCTCTTTCTCCCTCTCATCTCCTCTCACTCATCTCTCTCTCATCTCTCTCTCTCTCTCTCTCTCTTTCTTTCTTTCTTTCTTCCTTTCTCTGTTTCTCATCTCTCTTTCTCTCTCATCTCTCTCTTTATCATCTCTCTCTCGTGTGTGTGTGTGTGTGTGTGTGTGTGTCTGTGTGTGTGTGTGCGTGCGCGTGCATGGATGCACAAGTGCAAGCCTGATAAAGGAGAGAGACGTTCACTTCCCTGGCACAGAAAGGGGTTTGAGGCTGCATCGCAGCCCTGAATGCCAACATCACAACCGCCCCTTCCTCTTTTCCCCCCCTCTTGTTATGGTCTCGCTCTCTTCTTCTTTCCCCCTCCCCCGTGAGCTTACCATTCCCTTCATGGTGCCTGTGGGGCTCGAGATTTTTCCTTCTCTTTCCCAAGGCACCGGCTTTAATGGAGGGGAAGCAAATGTGGGCAAACAGTGCACATCCTCCTGGAGGACTCATCCTGTGGCGGCAGCAGGTGCAATCTAGGCCCACATTCTAGGCATTTGTTCTGCTCTTCCCCCCTCCTGTTTCACAGCATTTAACCTATCCCCATTTCCGTGTCAGCTGGCCGGCCAGCCAGCCTGCCTGCCTGCCTTTCGGGCCGGCAGGAGCACATGGTGTTGCCTGTATTGCAGGGTTAAAGTCTGAAACAACCAGCCTGCTTGGTTTACGCTGACAGATCACCTTTTCCCCTCATCTTGTTTTTTTAACTTGCCGCTTTAGAGGCAGCATATAGAGGCAAGGCCCGGGAGGCATGTGCAAGGATCCTGGGACTACAATTGCCAACAGCCTTATCCATCATGGTTAAACCAGTTGGCTAAGATCTCCGAGACCTGTGATCCTTGTCGCATCATAAAATTATTTCATTGGATAAGGCTGTAATATCTTTCCTTGAACTTTTCACTATTCATAGAACAATAGTAAATAAAACACTTACATTTGTATTAAATCAAGTTGCATCTCTAAATCTGAGAATATTTTCCTCCTTTCAGCTGAGGTGATGGATGGAATTAAGTGGCTCTCCTCACTCTTTGCTTTCTCCACCCCCCCCCCCAATAGAATAGGCTATTCTATTTGGAATTTAAAAATTAATTTAGGTGTTTTTTTTTTAAGATGGGGTGGGTTGCAGGCTGTCCGGCTAACAAGAGAAAATATTTTATAAATCTCAGCATTTATATAATGCATTGACAACCAGTTTACTAATTATCTGCAGAAAGTGAATCAAGAATTAAAATATTTTGCTGTGTCTTCAGCTGGAATGCTGTTGCTGTCCATGCACTGAGTCCCCCCCCCTCTTTTTTTAATAAAAGAAATGGCTTACTCTTGACTGCATTAGAGCTAAATTATCATTTATGTTTGTCACAGGGGTTGCTAATGTGTAATGAGATTTTAGAGTTAATGTTTTGTACAAAGCACTTAGCTGAGCTGGGATGAAATTGGTTTAGGGTTTTGATGTGGTGTTTTAATTAAAGATAGTTTCCAATCAGGGCCAAGCTAACAGCTTGTCAGAAGATTTGGTTTTTGTCAGCCAATACACCAAGGTAAACCCAGTCTTGCTGTGTGCATCTGGATTCCCCTGAGAGAATTAAATGGCACAAGGGTTTTAGTTTTGTGTTGATATTGCTTCAAGGAATCAGTCTGCTTCTTGGGAGGATGATGAACTGGCAATAAGATTGTAGACTTGGATCTGTAGAATTTTTTTGTGCAGCCCCAAAAGTCTTAAAATCAATTTGCCAAAATTTTATATTTTTGCCTAAGCCAAAGAGATAGTTTAACTATTTCTGCTTTCGATTTATACTTTTATAGCTTTAATTTTTCACTGATTTTGAAGACTCGTAAATATTTTCTAAGGGTATGAATTATATCTGGATGAACCTCAGATCTGAAGAGGAGGTTGGATCATTTGGTGATGCTTTCTTCATACCTTGGTGAAAATTGGGATTGATCATATTGATCTTTATGAGGTTCTGGTCTCAATCTGCTTTGCGATAACTGGGCATTTTCTGTGTTATCTGATGGGTCAGGCAGCAGGAGTGATCAGGACAGCTTTAGATTTCCTTACATGTATGTATTCAATTCATCATGTCTTGTGATCAGGACAATTTAAATCAATATTATGAAGATGGAGTTTGATGTTATTTTAGTTTTAGTCTAAATCTGAGACTAAACTCCTCACTTCAGCCATCTTTGATTTATTTTACTACTGATTCAACTAATTACTGCTGGAGCCCCTGACTATAACATTCCCCAAGTCACTCACTTATATTATTCAATTCAGTTATTGGAATATGATTTATGGGATGTGATTTAATGGATAAAATTTCTGCAGATTTCCTTTATAATGCTTAATTCACCTTGCATCTCTGACATAGAATTGGTTTGCTAATTGTTCCCAAATAAAACCTAACCTTAAATTCTGCAATGATTCCATCTTTATTTCAAAGTGGGTTGGAATTCTGAAATATTTGTTGATGGAGAACAATTACTTTTTGGCTGTTCTACATAGTACTTGCTTATCACATGAACTGTTGGTGAAGAATTCTCTACTATACACTCAGAGTTCCTCTGTTTTTATTATTTTCATCATTGTTGTGAGTAACATTTCAATCACTTTTATCTGCTGTGTATCAACTTAGCTTTATCCCTACAACATGCCCTCTACTACAGTGTCAAAATGCTTTATCTTGGTAAAATAAAGGACAATTAACTTAATACATCTTTTGTCTCTTGGTAAGAAAGACTATTATCTTGAAGCTAGTGTGTAAACCATAAAAAGAATAGACCACTTATTTTCAGAACAATGCCCTTAGCTATGTTTTTCTATCCCGCGGTGGCACAGTGGTTAGAGTACAGTACTGCAGGCTATTTCTGCTGCCTGATGGCTGCCAGCAATTTGGCAGTTCAAATCTCACCAGGATCAAGGTTGACTCAGCCTTCCATCCTTCTGAGGTGGGTAAAATGAGGACCCAAATTGTTGAGGGTAATATGCTGACTCTGTAAACTGCTTAGAGAGAGCTGTAAAGCACTGTAAAGCAGTATATAAGTCTAAGTGCTATTGCTATTGCTATATAGTCAGGATCTGGTCAAAGTAAAATGGGGCCAGTCATTCTACTATTTTTATCTGTGTCCAGAATGGTAGGTAAGAAATGCTGGGATGCCCTTCTTGTAAATAAATAAAGGAAACATAACTACTCTCGTGGTCAAGTGGTATGCTATCTATAACTTCTTCCTATAAAATATTAGAAAGTGTAGTGTTATGCAGGAGGCAGGAATTTTGTTTCAATATTCATAGCAATTAATTTTTCTGTTTCTGCCAGCATAAACTCCATCAAGCTGTCTCAATCAGACATTGACACTGCATTGGGTTTGATTTTTTTTTTAATTTATAAGAAGTGTAAACTGCTTCAGTCCAGAGCTCTGGGTAATTTACAAAGTCATAGCACAAAACACATTGAAAAATACAAAACATTTTTCTACTATTGCTGGGTTGAAGGCCCGTCATTCCAGCAAGCCAAACAAAGCAGCAGCTTTAATCAGTAAATGGGTAGACAATGAACTAAGGCCAAGACCTTACGTCTGTCTCCTAATTCACCATCTGAAAACTGATTCATTGAGTTGAAGTGAACATCTCTCTTGAGCACTTGCCCATTGGCATTGTTCTAAAGAGGGTACTCGTAATGATGCTTTGTGGGCTGGCTATATCTGCTGCCTATGTTGTGAGAGTTGTATTACTTTGGAGACCCTCTCAGAATAACATGTTGCCCAACAATCTGCTGGTCAGGCAGGGGAACAGCATGACTGCACCTGCCAGATATCTGTGCAAGAACAGCAGATCCTCTTCTTGCCTCAAATAGCAGGGTACTGGGGTAACCTCTGGCCACATTAGCTACCACTTATCTCCAAAATCAGTTATGGGGCTCAAGATGTCTGCCCTGCAAAAAAAAAAAATGTATAGAGATCAGCTCAAACTAACAATGGAAGGGAATTTGATATTCAAGTACACTTTATGGTTGAAAAACAGCTTCATTTCCTTAGAAGCAAATAAAATTTGCAAGAAATTCATGAAAAGCTGACACATAAGAGGTCAGTTTTTATTTTTATCTCCTTCTTTTGAAAAAAGAGCTAGCCACAAGGACATGAGCAAGCTTCCATATCTTCTTCTTAGTTCCAAAATAGTCATCTGGCTGCTGCAAAGTTACACAACTTTTGGTAACTAGGAAGAGATAATGGGAGGCAGAAAGATGGCATATGAAGCTTAAAGGAAAAACAAGCACCCATGAAGATTTTCCCTTTCCACCCCAAATTTCTTAAGAATGAAATGGCCATGCCAGGCAAGTGTACAGTGTTAGGTGGTTAGGTGACCATTTTATAACTAGGAGAAGAAGGTGAGGGATGGAAGAGAAAGGCTGTTAAAGGTCCTTGCACAGATAGTACTGTAGCTTTTTTTAAAAAAAGAACAAAAATAAGTGACTTTTCTTTTCACCTCAGATTAAATTTTGAATGGGATACTGCTCCCCTCACTTAACTTTCCTCATATTTTCTCTTTGCCTTTCCCCCTTCATTTATAGGGCAAAATGGAAGAGTCTGAATCTTTGTCTCAGCACTAAATTAATGAGAGTTTTGGTTATCGTTATACTCCATGGTATCATTCCATCTCAGATAAGCCTGGATTGTAAGTGTGTGTTTGTGTGTGTGTGTGTGTGTGTGTGTGTGTGTGTGTCCGTGTCCATCTAGAGCTTTGCTCCAGTTGCTGAGAAAGATATGTGCTATTTTTCCTGTTGTACCCACCCAGTATTTTTGTATTCCTGGTGGATCTTTCCCTTACAAAGAGACAGGTCTTCTCAGTATCCAGTAAAGAAATCTCCTGTTGTCCTCTGTCATTCAAATGGCATTGTGATTGCTGACAGTTCCCGCAATGTGTCATTGTTTAATCTTCTTTGCTCTCCAAATAAATACATTATGACAAGCAATCCCAAATTATCATTTACAGAAAGAAACAAGCAGACACCATGTCCCACATTACCACATTTACATGCTGACTAGAGAATTATAGAAGTGGAAATACAAAGCTTCAGAAAGGCATGAGGTAGTGGAATGCAATTCAGCTATATTTCAGACACTGGTGACATGCATTATAGGGCTAATGTCCATATCTCAGTTTCAACCAGTTTATTGCCATGAATTTTCTCTCAGAATATTAGTAACACAGTGTGGTGAATTAAACAGCAGCATTGTTGGAGGAAAGAAAGACATTCTGTATTGGATATTTGTCAGCCACTTTGGAAATATCTCTTCTCCTTAATCTCTCTCAGTTGCTCAAGCAGCTTGCACACAAGGAGCAAGAGATAAAAATGGACTTGCTACAGGACTTGGTGTTCCCATGATAAATGGCAGAATCCTCACATAAATTTTTTGAACATGGAACACTGCTGTTACTTTTTAATGATTAGAGTCGAGGAAGTGGGCCACCTGAAACAAAGCAACAGTCTCAGTATAATATCCTCTTCTTTTTTTCCCCACAGAACAAACAAGGCTGCACAAGACCAGAGGCAGCAATAACCTGGCTTTAAAGATACAACCGGTTTTATTGTAATTCAATAATTTCAGTAGGTTAGTGTTCTCGTGGACAGTGCCCCATTCCTGAAGTGCTAGAGAAATTAGGTCTTGTTTAAAACTGAGTTTACTTTTGCTGAACTTAAAAAGCTAATTGAGACTGGACAATCAGTACTTTTTCTGAGATCTTCAGGAAATCCTAGAGCAGTGGACTAAACTGGGAAATCACTAACCATCTCAGGAAAAAAAGCACTTCCTTATTGTACCCAGGAAATCTATAGGGAATATTCACGAAGTCGTGAGTCAAGCTTGAATCAGATAAGACTGGCATTATTTTTATATTGTTAATTAAATTTATTAAACAAATTAAACATTTTAGAGTACTCTTTGCAGTAGTAGTCAGTGCTATTACTAATGGTAAGAAAATGAACTATATGTACAGCTAAATTTTATAATTAGATTGAATACTACCTGTATATCACCCCTGTAGTGATTGTCTTGCAGTCTGATACACAAAAAGAAGTTTTATCCCTTGTTCCATTGATGCATATTTCTAAAACACAGATGAGGTCTTTTCTTATTCCCAATGGTATTCAGAATTCATTATAATCTTAAAAGTTGCAAGGGATGGATTGTAATAATTTCCAATCCCCAACATTCAGCTCTGCTTCCCGTCTATGTTTTTCAAATTAGCTTGCATGAATCTTATTATCTGTTAAATTTCTGTGGCTGGACAATTCCTCAGGAGACCTAACAGAAGGCATCAGGTGAATAGGCTGCATTTCAAAAGCAGATAACTTTTGGATGGTTTTCTGAAGTCAAGAATTTCAGAACATGGTAAAATCCCCAATGTATTCTTCATCAATTATAAATCTGTACTTGATGTTTACAGAGGTTTCTTGTTTATCATGAAATATTCATTCTTGAACTCCGCATCTGCTGCCTTGTTGTCACCTACTGTTCACCTAGAGGAAATGAAATACTCTGAAGTAACCTTTTGGTTGTATGGCTCGGCCTCCGAGGCAGCCACTCTTTTAAAAAAACCCCAAACCTAAGCATTTCATGGCAGTCCTGAATCAAAATGCTTTTCTGGGTATCAGAAGAGGAGTGAGAGAGAAAGTTCTTTATGGAATGTGCATAAGCATACATGACTGCAGTGAGAAGAAACTGTACAAAATGCAGGAGGGACAGACACCAAGTGGGACAGAATCCAAGACTGCAAATCTATTGATCAGCAGGACTGCTAACCACCCAAAGCTTCCTAAATTATCCAACATGAATCCATTCCCATATTGACCCATCCACCTCCATCTTGTCAACCTAAAGCATGGATATCCACAATCCAACTCAGTGAAGATCTACTTGCATAACATGAAGATGAGACTATCAGTGTTTTCCTACAACCTAAGAAAGAGTCAGCCTCTGCAGGCATTGTCAAGGAAGTGACTCACTGCCCTAATCATCAAGGACATAATTAGCTAGACATTTATCTATGCCAGACTCCATCTTTATGTTTAGGGGAATTTATCATTTCCAATGTTTTCATGAAGAATTTGGATGATTTGTTATGTTTTCTACATGATTCTGATTTTCAAACATCAGAAAACAATGGTGTCAGAAAACACAAGTCTGAGCCAGCATAAGAGGTTCCCCTACTCTTAAGTTAAAGCACTACCCAACAGTTCTTGAGTTGGCAGAAAACTCTGCTGGTGTAAAATTTGCTGCCTCCATGGCAATCTGTCTTCTATCACAGACATGATTCTGGTGAATGGGCTCTCATCGATATCAGAATGACAGAATGACAGAGTTGGAAGGGACCTAGGAGGGCTTCTAGTCCAATCCCTTGCTCAAGCAGGAAACCCTATATCATTTCAAACAAATGGTTGTCCAATCTCTTCTTTAAAACCTCCCGTGATTAATTGCTCTAACTGTGAGGAAATTTCTCCTTAGTTCTAGGTTGGTTCTCTCCTTGATTGGTCTCCATCCATTGCTTCTTGTCCTGCCTTAAAATGCTGTGGATAAGTAGGAACAGAGTCTAAGAGAAAAGCAGAGATACTGAGCATCTGGTTCTTCCATTGGGGAGTAGAACTAAAGACATTGCAGACCATGATTCAAGGATGAAAATGTCTGATAAATGCAATTTTTACAAGAATTACAGACAGCTATCAGAATAATGCAGCAATTCTCAAATGTAAAATGCAAACCCCATGTATAGTAGAAACAATTTTCAGTTCTTACACCTCTTTCTTCTGCCTTTGTGGTACATGGGGTTGTGACTTTGAATTTTTTGCAGGAGTTGTGCTTGGAGTAATCTATTTACCGATAATTTCATTCTGAGATTGCCAAACCTAGTTCTCCCGTTATGTAACTGATGGTTAAGGTGGATTCTGTTGTTTCATTCAAAAGAGTATCTGCCGTTTGTGTTGTTAAAAAGTCTTTCCTAGTATAGTCTAGCTGGTCTTAAAACCAAATCAAAGTAGCAAGTTGGATAAATTACCCATGTCTTTGATATCATGCCTGCCTTTCTGAGTGAGGCCTGAGTGCACCTCCAGGGATTTTATGGCCTAAGATAATGACTTTTAATTAAAAGGCTTTTAAACAATAGCTTTTACCTCATTTGTCCCTCAGGAACAATTTTGGGCTGGATGCACATTACTGGCAGTTGGGTGGATTAGCAGAAATGATCTACTTAGTCTACTGAGAATAAGCAATGAGCCTCATCAGAAAACAGAGGCGTGTTTCACTCAAGCCAGCCAGGAAATAGCCAAGACCCAAGCTTAACCTCACCCTGCTATTAGGGATGCTTGTTTAATATTCTTGGGGAGGGAAAGAGAATGTATAAACAAGCCATGATGACCGATGCCAAAGGGGTGCAGTGTCTAAAGCTCCAAAACATTCTGAAGATTTCAAGGTTTATTGCAATTTTGGTATGAATAGACAGAGAATTGTATCGGAGATATAATGCTTTTTAAATATATGCCTGGATGCATTCTGCAATAGTGAGGCCACTGAAAACTATGGGGATGATTAACTAAGTGAATGCCTTCTGGAAGGAAAAGAGGGAGTAATTCTCAATTTGTTAACCTGTTATCTTGAATGTGTGGCAGAGTCTACAGAGGGCTGGCACCTGTTTCAAGAGAGTTTGTAAAATATGCAGATTATAATTGAGACCTAGTTTGATCTAGTGGTTAAGGCACCAGGCTAGAAAGTGGGAGACTGTGAGTTATAGTTAGCCATGAAAGCCAGCTGGGCGACGTTTCAGCCCACCTCACCTCACAGGGTTATTGTGAGGGGAAA
Source organism: Ptyas mucosa (assembly GCA_012654045.1). Classification (NCBI taxonomy): domain Eukaryota; kingdom Metazoa; phylum Chordata; class Lepidosauria; order Squamata; family Colubridae; genus Ptyas; species Ptyas mucosa. The sequence goes on from WNWU01000005.1 coordinate 16,976,010, forward strand.
AGGGAGGAAGGTGTGTTGGGTATGTTTGCTGCCATGGGTTATTTGTGAAAATAATAAAAGGCGGGATATAAATTAAATAAAAATATTTGTACTGGATAAAGGCGTCTTCCCTTCATAAATGCCACATGTATTTATTTTATTTAAAAGGCTTGTATGACTCTTATGTATCACAGCTCTGGATGGCTCACAAATAATAATAAAAACCAAGAGAGACAAACAATAAACAAATAAAAGCTATGTGCAAAAAACAAATCCTGTCCCCCTAAAGAGCATCTCCCTACCCATCAAGAATTAGAATTATTGGGCTTTAGCCTTATGCTTGAGGTGTCCCACAGAACAGAGGCCACTATGGAAAATGGCACATTTTCTACGTTTTCAAAGTGACAATAGTTATACAAGGGATTTGGTGGATCAGGCACATGTTCCTTCAGGGAGAAGGTGACCCATCAAATAGCTTGGTGCAAGGTTCTAATGTGCAAATCTTTAAAGGTAGTAAGCAGCAGCTTGAATTATACCTGCAAAGGAATTGTCGCATTAGTAGTGAATTAATGGCAAACTGAGGGATACTTGAAACTGCATGTACTACCACATTCTGGACCAGTTTTATATTACTGCAATGTCCATTTAGCAGCATTGCAGTATTTATTTATTTATTTAATTTATTTATTAGTCCAATTTATATGCCGCCCTTCTCCGTAGACTCAGGGCGGCTTACAATGCATTATAGCAATTGCCTGCATACTTTTATGTATATACCTGCTTATTAGGGCTTTCGGGCCCCCATAAGCAGTGTTGTTCTATACAAAGCTGGCTTATTGCCCCCACAATCCGGGTCCTCAATTTACCTACCTCAAAAGGATGGAAGGCTGAGTCAACCTTGAGCCTGGTGAGATTTGAACTCGCACTAATTTATTTATTTATTATTTATTTATTTATTTATTTATTATATTTATATAAGCAAAGCCTTTTAAATAATTTTAAACTGGGGTATTTTTTAAATTTGGGGCCAATTTAGATATTCTTTTTAATTTGTTCTTAATGTTTATATTGTGTGTTTTTACTTGGCTGTACACCGCCCTGAGTCCCCAGGGAGAAGGGTGGTATAGAAATCTAAAAATAAATAAATAAATAAATAAATAAATAAATAAACCACTCTAATTACAGGCAGCTGGCAGCTAGGTGCTAGCACTTAACAGCACTTAGTCCGCTGCACCACCAAGGCTCTTATAATCTTATTATAATCTCTTATTATCCAACCAGGAAGTGACCACAGCCTGAGTAACTATGAGGAAGGCCTCCCAATTCAGGACTAGACTAGACTAGACTAGACTAGACTAGACTAGACTAGACTAGACTAGACTAGACTAGA